>CAWUFW010003165.1:112500-1312500 GCA_963921515.1 Calotriton arnoldi | reverse complement strand
TCTCACTTCCTGCAACCCTCTGTCACCTCATCCGACTCTCACTCCCTGCTGCCCTCCGTCACCCTCTGCCATCTCACCCGGCTCTCACTCCCTGCTGCCCTCCGTCACCTCACCCGGCTCTCACTCACTGCTGCCCTCTGTCACCCTCTGCCATCTCACCCGGCTCTCACTCCCTGCTGCCCTCCGTCACCTCACCCGGCTCTCACTCCCTGCCCTCTGTCACCTTACCCGGCTCTCACTCCCTGCTGCCCTCCGTCACCTCACCCGGCTCTCACTCCCTGCTGCCCTATGTCACCTCACCCGGCTTTCACTCCCTGCTGCCCTATGTCACCTCACCCGGCTCTCACTCCCTGCCCTCTGTCACCTCACCCGGCTCTCACTCCCTGCCCTCTGTCACCTCACCCGGCTCTCACTCCCTGCCCTCTGTCACCCTCTGTCACCTTACCCGGCTCTCACTCCCTGCTGCCCTCTGTCACCTCACCCGGCTCTCACTCCCTGCTGCCCTCTGTCACCTCACCCGGCTCTCACTCCCTGCAACCCTCTGTCACCTCATCCGGCTCTCACTCCCTGCTGCCCTCCGTCACCCTCTGCCATCTCACCCGGCTCTCACTCCCTGCTGCCCTCCGTCACCTCACCCGGCTCTCACTCCCTGCTGCCCTCTGTCACCCTCTGCCATCTCACCCGGCTCTCACTCCCTGCTGCCCTCTGTCACCTCACCCGGCTCTCAGTCCCTGCCCTCTGTCACCCTCCGTCACCTCACCCGGCTCTCACTCCCTGCCCTCTGTCACCTCACCCGGCTCTCACTCCCTGCTGCCCTCCGTCACCTCACCCGGCTCTCACTCCCTGCTGCCCTATGTCACCTCACCCGGCTTTCACTCCCTGCTGCCCTATGTCACCTCACCCGGCTCTCACTCCCTGCCCTCTGTCACCTCACCCGGCTCTCACTCCCTGCCCTCTGTCACCTCACCCGGCTCTCACTCCCTGCCCTCTGTCACCCTCTGTCACCTTACCCGGCTCTCACTCCCTGCTGCCCTCTGTCACCTCACCCGGCTCTCACTCCCTGCTGCCCTCTGTCACCTCACCCGGCTCTCACTCCCTGCAACCCTCTGTCACCTCATCCGGCTCTCACTCCCTGCTGCCCTCCGTCACCCTCTGCCATCTCACCCGGCTCTCACTCCCTGCTGCCCTCCGTCACCTCACCCGGCTCTCACTCCCTGCTGCCCTCTGTCACCCTCTGCCATCTCACCCGGCTCTCACTCCCTGCTGCCCTCTGTCACCTCACCCGGCTCTCAGTCCCTGCCCTCTGTCACCCTCCGTCACCTCACCCGGCTCTCACTCCCTGCCCTCTGTCACCTCACCCGGCTCTCACTCCCTGCCCTCTGTCACCTCACCCGGCTCTCACTCCCTGCCCTCCGTCACCTCACCCGGCTCTCACTCCCTGCTGCCCTCTGTAACCCTCTGCCATCTCACCCGGCTCTCACTCCCTGCTGCCCTCTGTAACCCTCTGCCATCTCACCCGGCTCTCACTCCCTGCTGCCCTCCGTCACCTCACCCGGCTCTCACTCCCTGCTGCCCTCCGTCACCGCACCCGGCTCTAACACCCTGCTGTCCTCTATCATTCTCTGTCACCTCACCCCGCGTGAGTGGCAGCCCAGGCTGAGACAGCTTCCCGGGCACACACACAGCCGCACCCGAGTACTTCACAGGTCTTTAAAAGACCATTTGCATGATAACGAGGCTTTGTTGTATTTCACCTCTTCTTAGCGCCCCTCCAGCTCCACTCGGACTATTGCTGGAATCGCCCGGCCCCCATAGAGCAGAGTCTGTGTTTGCTGACACACTGTAAAAAAACAAAAACAAAACACAGGTACAATGTCTGCAAGGTCCGCGGGCCGCCAAGGCAGGCTTGCCGGGCCGCTGGCGGCCCGCGGGCCGTACTATGAGTACCCGTGTGCTAGATGGTACGGACAAGATGTATCGCAAAAACGTGTTTTCTACTGTTTGCAGCGGAAGGGGATTAGCTATGCCCCATATCCCTGCTCCATACATTGCTGTGGAGATACACTTAGCTTTATATATCTTAATTAGCTCCACAGGGGGTCTCATACCCAGTTTCCTTGAGAAATGGACCAGGGCAGTAGTGGTTCTAGTAAAAGCACGTTTTTTTACTGCTACTGCTTGAGTCCATACATCTTTTTCATCAAAAAGTATACCAAGGTACGAGAATCTCCTTGTGGGCTCAATCTTTTGTCCATCCACAAACATATCCTTACACCTCTGACTTCCACGCCCACACCTCATAACAAAGGTCTTGGAAATGTTTACCCTAAGGCCAAGGTCTTTCATAAAATTAGAAAAATTGTCAAGTACCCTCTGTAGGCCAACCTGCGTTCGGGACATTAAAACCGCGTCATCAGCGTAAAGAAGAGCGGGAATAGGACGTCCGGCTATCTGGGGAAAATCGTAGCTATTCTTGATTAATGCTTGTTCCAGACCGTTGATGTAAAGGTTAAAAAGCATGGGGGCAAGAACGCAGCCTTGTCTGACCCCCTTCTTAATGGGGAATGGGGCAGTAAGTTCCCCTCTCAGACTGAATCTAATTCGACCTTGAGCGTTATTATATAGGCGTCTGAGGAAGATAATTATTGAAGCATCCACTCCCATCACTGTCAAAATCTCCAAAGTTTCTCGTGTTGCACCGAATCAAACGCCGCAGTGAGGTCTACAAAAGCTAAAAACAACCTGCCCCCCTTCGCCCGTGTATACTTCCCTATTAGAATGGCTATATTCAAACTCTGCTCAATAGTTCCAAGACCCTCCCGAAATCCATATTGGATGTCGGACAAAACTTTATTTTCCTCTTGCCAGATCTGTAGTCGCTCTAAAATTATTCGACCCACAATTTTGACAAGGGAATCCAGAAGAGAAATGGGCCTGTAACAGCCCGGGTCCTGGCGATTTCCTTTTTTAAAAATGGGTACGATCACTGATTTAGTCCACGTAACCAACAAAGGAGCAGAGCAGCAGGCGTTAATTACTCAGGTGACAATAGGGCCCCATAAAGCCAGATTAGCTTTGAATAGGTCGACCGGGACCCCGTCTGGGCCTGGTGCTTTACCGCCAAGACTAGCATTAATTGCTCGATTTACTTCGTCCAGGGAGAACTCGAGTACAGTGTTGCCTATTGGAATCTAATAAAAATTGTTCTGTAACAGCTTCAACATTATCGTCAGATTCATATACCCTAGTGAAATAATCCACCCAAAGGTCCTCGCTAATAGCGATTTCCATGGACGGGCCATCTCTTGGGTTCAGATGGGGTGCTTTGACGGCTTTCCAGAAAGCCGAGCTGTCTCCCAGTACAGAGGCCTTATGCAAGGCTTCCCAGGCCTCATTACGCAGGTCGTTTTTTCTCTTTTTAAGGGCTAACCTACAATCAGCTCTTGCCTGTCTAATGGCGGTAGCATTTCTAGCGGATTCATGTAGTGCCTTTTTTAGGTTTTTATATGCTTGAGTGCAATGAGTGTCAAACCAACCCTGGGTTTTCCTTCTTTTGGAATTTTGTACTAATAGCGCCTGCCTAACAGCTGCTGAGATTAATTGATAAGATATCAGAACGTTAGCTGGAACGGCTACGTCACTGAGACAGGACTCTATCGCCATTTTACAGTTCTTTATCACTTTTTTTGTCACCACAAAGGGGTCTACTAGGGACCAACGCAGGGTATACCCATTTATTTTATCCAGAGTAATATTAGATAGTGCCTGGTCCATATTATCATTCCCCACCTTTTTATTTGCTGGCAGTGATATACAGTAACTTAGTGGGAAATGGTCACTAAGTGAGATATCTTCAACCAGGAAACCGCGTAGCTTAGGAGAATGATTATTTGTCAAGAGTACAAAGTCTATAGTGCTGTATAAGCCTCTTCCATTGAAGGTATAACCCATCTGGGCCGGCCGATCACAAATTTCATTTGCAAAACCCAAGTTTAAGGTAAATATCATTTCATTAAACAAATCCCCCACCACCGAGTGACAAAAATGAGTATTGCTAGTGCCCTCTTCATAAGTAAAACCACACAACTTTTCATCAATATTGGAACATAGTGAGCAATTAAAATCCCCCAACATAATCACCATAGTGTCTTTTATACTTTTACTGCATAAAGACCTCACATCCAGAGTCAGCTTTGTTACTACTGATCCCAAATCTCTGGTCGGAACATTGTTATAGAAGTTAACCATTAGCATATGGTACCTTTTATCAAAATCCATTGTAATTAACTGATAGTAAGGCTCCTCAAGGAGTTTCTCTATCTTTTTTTACATTTAATGTATTTGAAATGTAGGTGCATAAGCCACCCTTCGCCCTGCCACTTAAACCCTCCATAGCTGCAGTGTGGAACGTTTTGTAACCATTTATGTGGATAGGATCTTTCTGCCAAGTTTCTTGAAGGGACAAGATGTCGAGTTGTTTTATGAAAACACACCAAATAGGGTTGTTTATCTTAGATCGTAGGCCTGCAATATTCCACGAGGCCAGGTTGCACACTGCCTCCACACTCAACTCCTGTAATTTAATTTGTGTTTCTGAGGGTGGGATGTGTCCATCTACGTGGGCCTCGATCACGTCTGGGATTGCTATTTTATAATCTTTCTGGATTACTCCTGATGTCATGATCCTATGGTCTTTAGAAACTTCCCCATGTCCCGATAAGGCGGAAAGAGATGACGAAGTGCCTACAGCTAAATGAGATTTGATAGGGATAGAGTGGTCTATATATAAATTGTTCACTACTCGTATCTTAGGGGTGGTACACAACCAGAGCCATTTTAAGGCATTGGCAAAACAGGCAATTACCCAGGCCCCCCTTCTCTCTCCCCTATCACATCTATTCCTCTAACTCCACCTCTCCCCCTCTCCAATATTTCACTATACTAATTTTCAACACTAATCCTTTATGGGTTCCGGAGTAGCGTGCTACTCGCCAGAAAAGCGCTTCAACACCCATCAGGGGTAACAGGTGCTATATGAATGCAAACTTTTCTTCCCCTTCTATCCCTCCGCTATCCTTCTCACTCCAAATAACTGACTAATATCCACCACTCAAATTACTTTCATATTTCACCATACTAATTCACCACTAATCATTTATGGGTTTCCGGAGTAGCGTGCTACTCGCCAAAAAAAGCGCTTCAACACCCCATCAGGGGTAACAAGCGCTATATAAATACAAACCCTTTTTCCTCTTCTATCCTTCTGCTATCCTTCCGAATCCAAATAATTGACTAACCTATCCACCACTTAAATTACTTTCATATTTCACTATACTAATTCAACACTAATCCTTTATGGGTCCCGGAGTAGCGTGCTACTCGCCGAAAAAGCGCTTTGACGCCTCGTCAGGGGTAGTAAGCGCTATATAAATACAAATACAATACAATAATGTTAGGGACTTTTGGGGCCCCGGACAAGACATATATCAACTGTTTTTGTGTGATTCAGTTTCTGAAAGTTTAACATACTTTAAGATTTTGAGTGCTGTGCAAGCTTAAATTAGCACAAAAGGGTTAATAAAATTCAACATTGGTCCAAACAGGAGGACACAAAGCATTTATTGCACAGGGCCCCAAAATCCTGTAAGATGACACTGCCCACAACAGAGGGTGAAAATTCATCATTGTATTAATCATACATAATTTAAGAATCGGTATATGTTACCCTTAATAAGTGACACACAAGCGGGCTCATTCGAAATCCCATGTTAAATATCATATTGGGTGGAAATTGTCTTCCTGTCCAGTTTTGTTATACTATAATTTGCCCAGGGTATGTCTCCACGCAAATGCCTTCATGTATTACCTGAAGGAATGTGCAAGGAGAAAATGAGCGGGAATTGTAAAAATGGGATATTTTACTGACTTGAGAAACTATAAATGCATGCTGTCCCGCACAACATCCAGAACTTGTAATCTCACTGTAAAAGAGGCCAGAATAACACCATGACCATGTGGTAACAGCGTTTCCCCAGGTAGGTTTTACCAGCTGATTGTACCGCGTGCCAGAATGAAGGGCCAAATGTTACAATGTGGCACGAGTGACATGTCAGAGGATCAATCCCTCCTTCGAAGACCATTATGCCTTATCTTTCTTGTCCGGTACATACCATATGTAGCGTGTGCCGTTTCTCTTAGTCAGCCGCGGTCTGTGCAGGTAACAGCGGTGGGGCCGCGTTGGAGGGGGGGATTTCGAGGGACGATGCAGAGGGAAAATTATTTTTTTATTTAATTTACCCTCGGCATCGTCCCTCGAAATCCCCCCACGCGGCCCCACCGCTCCACTGCTGTTACCTGCACTGACCGCGGCTGCTCTTAGTTCTCTCTGGTGTCTATTTGAACACCTCATAACAAATTCTTTCTAGGCTGTGGGATGGGACAGGTGTGCTCCAGATGCAGAATGCTCCAGTTTTTGTATTCTAATGAAGATCAGCCATGATCCAGATTTGTGAAAAGATGGCCCTTCCTTTCTCCGTTTTCCTAGTCCACCTCCCATGGGAGTCCCAGACGTCTTGGAGATGGAGTGGCCTAATTAATTCCCTCCCCATCCGAGGGAGCTGTTGACGAAAGGGGTGGAGTTTTATTCGTTGTTTTTTGGGTCACAGGACTTGCCAGAGAGAGAATTTTTTTTGCATGGGTTTTATTCAGGAAAGAAAGGGCCTGATGTACAAAATCACAAGGTTTGTGATTGCAGAATACTCTTTTACTATTTGTAAAAGCCCCTTTCAGAGTCGGGAAAGTCTTTACAACTCATAAAATGGATTTTGTGTCCCTGACCAACTCACAAATACGAGGGTGCATGAAAAGGGCGCCCCACTCCACTCCTATCTGCGATTTGGAGAGGAATTTATCAATGGTTTGTAGCCTCGATTGCAGTCGCATACCATTGAAGGGGGTGTTATGTGATTCTCAAAGGGGAAGATGTCCTTTTAGGATATCTTCCCCTTGGAAATCTTGACTGCAGTCTTTCTGAAATTATTCTAGGAGGCATGAAGAGTCATTTATTCTTCCACATCCAAAACAGATCTGTTTTCCATGAGGACCAGCCCCCAACTGATTAAACCCTAACATTCCAGGTTCTCGTTATAGATCACACATCACATCAGCAACAACACATGTAGGTACTATACAACATAACCCTGTCTCGTCCAGTAACAATGGAGTAATACATATGAGATATCAGTTTGTAGGAAAAATAAAAAGGTAAAGATGAGGAACAGCCGCCAAAGATGAAATAACTTTGCACCAAGTAACAGTAGAACATAATATTTAAAAAAAGGTGATATAACTAATGGGAAGGTCCATGGTAGCCGCCCAAAGGTAGATCACAACAGATCATAATCCTTTAACAACATAGGAACATTTCCGATTCTTTTTACGGGAAGTTCCTTGTTTTCATTCATGCTGTGGTCTCTCCATTGTAGTGTTCATGCTGCGTTCAGACTCCACCACAAAATCCTTTTTTGTTTTTAAAAAAAAAACTCAGTTTATTGCGTTTTATATATTTTCATTTCTTAAAGCACTTACAACGTTCGAAACATTTCTCTTGTTATTACTTTAATTACTCGTGTAACATTCACTAAGGTATTAATTAACAGCTATAATCTTTTCTTTCAATTCAAGCCCCTTTCTTCCCATGAATACAGGTCTGGAGAGCTGACCTCATCAGATTCACATCATCAACCAGACAATACTCTAACATAAAATTAAAACAACTTTTGATCGCTATTTCCTCATAGTTAATGCCCTCCACCTCTCCGTTCCTTCTTCCATTTTGTATTAATCTCCCGTTCAGTGTACAACTGATAGTGTGTCTTCTCGTAATTCACCCCGTTTGCTTGCTGAATTAACGCTAATCCACTGCTGACTCCTTACGTAGATCAGCCGCCACCACATACTTTTTAAAAATTATTAATTTATTGAGTTTTCTGATCATTAAAACAAGAAAGAAAAAAGAGAAATAAAATAAAATACAAGCAAAATATATACTCAAGAACATTCCCCATGGCAGCACATTCCAGGTTACGTAAAAATCGTTCAGCCTGAGTTGGCACCCAACCAGTCCAATCTTTAGGCTCCTTCGAGCACCAGGAAAGTGTGTGTGAGTATGCTCCAATTTGTGTATAGCAAAACGTCCATTCTTTAGGGGTAAGTGGGTCTCCCAAGTCTATCCTTTCATGCAGCTTTTGCCCCCTGTATTAATAAGGGTGCCGAAGTCTGTATTGTCACGTATTGTCGAGTACCAGATGTATACAGGACATAGCTATTAACAGGACTGAAACACTTGGCACTCAGTAGGCGCCATTTGGAAGGTGGGGTAGTATTCTTTACATTGTGCATGGACTGCTTATACAGAAATACATCTAGGGACCCTCCCTGTCCATCACAGCCGATTCCGGCAACAAGGCACCTTCCGGGAACAAATCTCCCATTGATGTCACCTGCCAAGCAGCAACCCTAGCCAGGGTGCGGGACCAGAAGGCCTCTCCCACATACTTAGGAGAACGCAACACTTTCTTTAGGGAAACAGCTTTACAACGCTGTCAGAACAACGCAGTGCCATTACAATGCAGGCACTACAACGAATGTGTCGTTACCACGCGTTCCATTACAACGCAAGTCATTACAATGACTTGCTTTAGGGAACTCATTGTTGAATTTTAAATCCAACACCTTCCCTACTGTTGCACAGACTGGAGTTGGAATAGTAAAATATACTATTCCAAACTCCAGCATTTCCCTAAAGCAAGTCGTTGTAACGACTTGCGTTGTAATGGAACACATGGTAATGACGCGTTCGTTGTATTGCCCGCTTTGTAAAGGCATGCGTTATAAACGTATACGTGAATGTGTGGCCTATTCCTTTCTTTATGTTCCACAGATTGCTATCTGAAAGGGCTACTACAAACATTCCTACTTGGACCACTTATAAGGGATCAAAAAAAATACAAATCCCTTTTCTCAATTTCTTTTCCAGTCGTCTCACCCTGACCCAGGCTCCAACTCTGAATGGAGTCACCTTCCTCTTACCTGTCTCCTCACCACAAGCCACATCTTCCTTCCTTTCTCCACAACAGTTTTTTCCCTATCATCCAACTCGGTCTCAACTTGGAACAAAATTCCCTGCCTCTCATACGCTTATGCGGTATCACTCCTGTCACAACATTAGGGGTAGAGCAGTATGCCCAGACCAACTCTTTATTGCATTCTTCTAATCTCCACCTTCACACAAAGCTAGCCTTATGCCACCTTTCAGCAAGCTAGTCCACCTCTTCGCTAACCTGTTACTTTGGGGCTAACAAACGGATGTGCTGATTCGTCTAACACTTAATCCATTCAAAAATGTCTTAATTTCAGTTGATGTCAGTTGCACCCTGTTGCCAGTGACCATTTCTTAGGGCACACCCTCTCTCATGAAAAATTCCTCCAGGAATTCATTGTTGTTATTTGTCACTACTTGTTTAACAAACATTACCTCTGGCCAACGTGAGTATTATTCAGAACCTAGGGGTGTGGAATTTAATAAAATATCTACGTGTCCAAGGGGCAGGTTGCTTCATAAATCTACTCGTCCTGTAACAAAATCCACTTGTCCCTTTGGTGCCATGTAGTGCGGCGAGAAATTATGGCAGCAATCTCATTATATAGGAGCTCTGATATAGCCTCTCTGATTATGCCAGGGCTCCTACCATAGTTGTGTTTGAATATTTGCAAACCCCTTATGTTGTCACGTTTCCGCAGATCTACATACTGGGGCTGAAGGTAGTGGTAAGCAATAGTTCCAGGTTTAGAATGCCCTTTTGAGTCTGTGCAAACCTACTAACGTGCATGTTTTAAGGGTTTTCAACAACTCTTCTCTAATCTTTTCCCATACTGAGAAATGTTGGAAATTTACTCCTGACAATTGCAGACGTAAACCTTCTTCCGGAGTTGAGAAAAAAGTGGTTGGAGGGAAAGTGAACTTGCAAACACTCAGATTTTCGCATGAGCAAATCTACACATGCACATTTGACATGCTAAAATGCAGTTCACAAATATTTTCTAGGAGTACTACTTCTTGTCCTACTTCTGTAAATTCTTGGGAATTCACGAAAGCCATATAGCTGCACTTAATGGAAGGACATATACCATGGGTGCACTTTTGAGACTTTCTTTAATAATTGAGCTCCTAATTTGGTCTGGCGTTGACCATGACCCTTTGCGTTTAGTAAAATTATGTCTCTCTCTGTATCAGCTGTCTTCACTGTGAGTGACAGCATTCTGCTGTTTCACAAGGAGCATATCGGCACACAAAGTAGTTTTGTTCATTGCCAGTAACTACTGTGGCAGTGTGTGCTTTTTGAGACCAAAAACAATTTTTGCTTTTGCCAATGTTTGTTATAATGGTGAGGGCCCAGCAGCTCCCACACCAATAAGGTTTTACAAAAACAATGCCAAAACAATTCACACATTGACAAAACTAAAAAGCTGACCACCAATTTCGGACCTTCTGGCTTTGCCAATGCTTGTTTTTTTGTTTCCCGTAATCTTATTGAAACTGGCTACACTGATTTTCCATTATGAATATTTTTGGGAAATACTAGCATGCATCAACACGTTACTAAATGGTGCTGCAAAGAAATGGTACCTGAAATTTTACAGTAGTTTAGCTAAATGTTTTTTTCCTGCTTTAATTTTTTATGAACATTTTATTTTGAAAGCAAAGAATCATCAATTTTGCTTTTAAGTTTCTGCAAATATTTGCATCAAATCAGAGAGCATTCTCGGAGTATTATACATAGCCTCATATTGCTAAACTTTGAAAACGTGTGTACACGTTTTTATACTGGAACCACTGTCAGTAGTGCAGTCAGAGCTTACAACAGTTACTTAGAGCGCTCACCCTAATAATAAAGGCTTTCAATTAATGAACCATAAATACAAGTTTGAACAGCATTAACATATGGACACAAATATTACCTTAACTGCAGACAATGCCCTTGCCCGATCCATAATGTGGTACTGTAAACTGGCAGCCAAAGAGTTTGTGCTTTAGGTGGTTGGGCCTATTTGTTCCAAGGACAAAATGCACATGAAAACTTGTTGCCCTTGACACCAAACAATATGTCCTGGGCGTCGGGCTATAGGAATTCCACATCCCTGGAACCACTGCAATTATGTGATTGTGCGGCCATGGCATTTTTTGTGCGGCCCACCTAGGGCTCAATGGCGAGCGGATTAAGAAACTGGGTCGTGGGCGTCTAATGCATTCAAAGGATACATCCACCACGCCGGGATCTGAACTATGTGTCTCTCCCAGCAGGTCCAATGGGGGGCCAGCGCAAGGGGTGGATCCTGGGGCATTCCTACATCACGCTGGCAAGACAGTGGGCTGCGGCACGGAAATCATTCAAGGGGATATGGCTACAGAACACAGCAGTGATGTGGCTTGGGCGATCGGGCATGAGATGGGAGCAGCTGCTTCCCGTGGTGCAGGAGGCACTGCAAACCGGAGAGGTGACGGATCGGTGGTTATTCACCTGGGGGAAAACGACCTGGCATGCAGAGGGAAGAGAGAGCTGCTAGGGGCAAAGGCAGCGGGGCTAGCAGGCATACTTCATATGGTCTGAGATAATAACCCACAGGGTATGGAGAGGCGCAGTCGACTGGGGGCAGTCGATAGGTCATGGCGTAAACTCAATATCACCATGACAAAGATATTTAGGGCCAACTTCTGGGGTTTCGTGTGGCACGGGATGATCAACCTCAGAACACCAGGTCACCACTTAGAGGATGGGGTACACTTAACTGGGGTAGGCATAGACATGTTCCTACTTAACATAGTGGGGGTCCTAGAGCAGCTGGGTTTCTCCTGAGCGGGTGGAAGGGAGAGCTGCCTCCGATCGGTAAATCGCTGGCAACGTGGCAGAGGCAGCCAAAAAGGGGACCCAGAAAAAAGAATAAGCTAGGTAGAAGATCTGCTCAGACATTGTCCTTGGGATGCCACATGGTAGGGGCACTGGGAGCAGACGAATGGCCAGCAAGGGTCCAAGGAAGCAGAATGGCACTTGCAGCTCGGGCTGGGTCTGATGGCCGCCCACAAGGTCAGTAGCAAGGTAAGCCTAGAACCCGCAGAACCTGAGACACCTGCAAAAGGGCCATCGGGCAAGGGCAATGCTGTCAGCCAGAAATGGAGGGAAAACCAGTGGACAATATTCAGAGTGATAAATGTGATATGTAATAAACAAACACGCTCACATGTAGCTACTCCTACATTGGATACCACACACGTCTCACCACAGTCTTCAGATGCCTGATCGTTGAGAGGCAATGGCGACAGACAATCTGCTGTCACATTTCTTATGCCAGAGACATATTCCACATTGAAAACAAACTCCTGTAGTCTAATTACCATTTAGCAATATGTGGGATTACACTCCCCTCTCAGTTTGTCGTAAAGAAGTCGACCAACAAGCTGCTTTTTTTGGTAAAGAAGTACCGGTCCCTTTACTGGGCACAAGCTATTTCAAAAATATGTATATTTCCCATTTGGGAATGCAGATGAAGGGATGAAAGTCTGCTGTCCCTTGCAGGCCTCCATCCCTGCATTTGCAGCCAATCACATGAAGTCACAAACTGTGATCTGCTTGATTAACATTTATTAGGCAGGTCGCTGTGCAACCCGCTGTTAAAGTCTAGTTTGTGATTCAACCTCTTAATACACAGTTTGCAATGAAAATTGTATTCACATTCGTGTTGGCTTGCAAATGCTAATAGTACACCAGTACCTCAAGCTCATAGAATGTGTGTGAGAGAGAGAGAGATTGAGTGCTACCTGGCCTCTACCTAAAAAACGGCTTAAAACCCACTTCAGATTGACTTCGGAACCAGATTTAAGGTTTTTTTATTTTTATTTTTTAGAATAAGCTTACAATCATTGATAATGTTTCACAATCACTGGGAAAGTAAAGAGATTGAAACTTAACGCTATTTGTGTGCGTGTTTGAAAGGTAAAACTCTGAGGGCAGGTAATTTTGAAAGAAGCAGAGCAATTGTTAATTGAATATTCAATTCAATTTGAAACTTTATTCAGCAGCATTGTGACAGCCATAAAAGTTATTCACAAAAGAAAAAGATAAAAACATTTTACATCATAACAATTAAAATTAAAATGTGACCAGTAAACAAAATGTCTCAGCTAAAAAGTTAAAATATCTCGTACAGTACCAAATTCCAGCAGCAGGTTAATTGACTAATTCTGCATAGAAACTAAGATAAAATAATTAGTAGTATATTATGACACAAAGATAACCTCCAGGTGTGATGCTACCCACCTAAAGGCCACAGAATGAGAAATGTCATCTGTGCTGGATGACTTACACAAGTTGGTTGATGATGATGATGCTCTAGGAGTGCTGATGCTACAAGTTTTGTCAACAGCATTCAACACCGTGGATCTCTGTTTGAGTTCTCTCTCATGAAATTAAAGAACATCTATTTTCCTGTTATTGTTGGGGATGGATGAAATTTAAATCTCACCGCTGGGTTCTGTCCAGTTTACAAGTTTCACACTTCACAAAAAAATGTGAGTTTGCAAACCACATACAATTTTGCTTACAGGGACAAAAGAATTTTTGCTAAAACATTTCTTGCTCAAAAAGTGAGTATTGCAGAGTTTTTACCTACAGAGTCCGTTTTTGAAGAATTCTTTCTAATTTAAATGTGTAATCTTTTCAAAGTTTTGAAGATAATTTCACTTAGTGTGTGGATAAACTTTGTTGCAAATCTGCACACATCCAGTTTGCTCAACGTTTAAATTAAGTCTCTGGATGGTCGGATAAGAAACTATGGGATAAATATTCAAAATATGTGGAGAACAACAAAGTGCAGATAAACTTATGAGAAAATCTAAATATCATAGCAACATGCATAGAAGCATGCGTGGTGGACACGATTCTTAATAAAACTGTAGACGTTGGTGTTTCGATTTTTGACTCAAATCTTTGGGCCGTTGCCCCAGACAAATGTCATGGATACACAGCCTTGGAGTCCTGATCATCTCAGATCTGTGAATGCATGTGCAGATTGGGGCTGTGGCCAGGTGCTGCTATTTCTACTGCGGAATCCTGTTCAGCGACTGTCTTACCCACCATTTTCAGAGCATGTAGCAGCGGTGAATGACAGTACCAAAGCGCAGAAGCGACAGAGCACAACTTTGCATGTACTCCTGAGTCCTGAGGCCTGAAAATTCACCCACATATCTCCAGCTTTGCACTCTCCGCATACGCTGCTGGTGGGAAAACAAATCTGTTTAAATATATATGCCATATAGAACTTTCCTTGGGCTAAATAGGTTTTTTTTAGAGAGAAAAACTTGCCCAGGACCAAACAACAGGGTTCCTCCAATCTAAACAGTGTGCAAGACGGTAAATCCGAGTTTCAAGTGGAAATGGGAAAGAAAGTTGTGTTTGTCATAGGGTGGACCAGGCTCCCACTTGAAGCCTGAAAGTGGGAATTTCAATTAGTTCAGACATTCTCATAAAACAGGAGTATTTATTCGGGAATGCTTCTCTGCCATGCTGTCTTTGCGTTATTGATATACTGTTTAATGAAAACTTCCTGAGCACCAAGATACCATTTGGCAAAGGTTGTGCTGGGCAAAAATTAGTCTGATACGCTGAAAGATAAATTACAGAATTGTATTCAGTGCAAAGATTACCACTCAGTAGTTCTGATGGTAAACACCCAGAGAGACAGGAGCGGCTGAAAGGAATTAAATGCAAGAAAGGTTGATTGGCTATCATCCTCTCACTTGATCAGTTGATCTTGGATTCAAAACCATCTGTATTTCCCAATTCCCAGCTTACACAGATAATCTCCTCGAATCAAAACGAGAGCACCCCTTGTGAACTACTTGCCAGGTACTAGGATGAAGCTGCGTCTTTTTTCAGAGGGCCCTTAAATCTAGTGCTTTCCATGGTCAATTTACAGAGACTGGAGATCTGTTGGACAGTTAAGGCCTGGAATACGAGGAGTTCAGGTGTGTGTTTCCTTTGCAAGAGGAAGGCCGTGTGGAGCCCGCACCTCCCGTATCTTGGACCGGAGCACGGGAAAGGAAGGCCTGGCAGTGGGAGACCCGTTAGCGAGGGCCTCGGTCACGAGTGTCGCGTGGCTTGCCCCCCTGACTGTGAAAGTTTTGGGACCGGGTCTGGCTAATCCCGCAACCCGTCCAGGAATCACCGGGGCCGTGCTGCCGGGGCCTAGGAGACAGCGGTGAGCCGACGACGCGCACGAGCGGACACAGTGCGGTAAGACAGCAAGGGGACAGCAGGCGGAGGCAACACACGGCGGGAAGGGGCAACGGCCAGACTCATCGTCTGGCGCCTGCATACGCCCGCACACAGCGGCTGCACACTTCCAGAGTCCTGCCCCGAAGGGAGGGAGTCACGCCGCACCTACCGTTGCAGAGGAGCCCGCCACTGTTACGCGGGAACTGAGAGGCGGCGACACCGGGCCCTGCAACACCCTGAGATTAAACCGCGCTGGAGAATGTGCTTTGGTAGGGCACGGACAGAGAGGACGCAGGGCCTAGCACCGGAGAGCGCAGAGCAGGCAAGTGGTGCTGCGATCGTGGTAGGCCCACCGGCGCACTGCAGTAACGAGGGGGCCTCGGCCAGAGACTTCGACTGGCATCAGAGTGGCTTGGTGGCGCTGTGGCAGGTGGCGGGCAGAGGGAAAGGGACAAGAACCATACCGCCGGTCGCGTGGGGAGCCCATAACTGACCTGAACGGGTCCAGACAATTTGGAGGTGCCAGTGGGGTGCGCAACACGCCCGGCAGGGGCCCGGCGACTGAGTGGCTAAAGGGAGGCTGAGAGAGGGAGACGGACCTCCGGTAACACCACCCCGTCCCCACAGCCATCAGCCACACAGGCCGTAGGCGAAGGTACTCGAGCAAGATGAGGGCGGAGGCAGCCCAACCTTACAGGGACGTCCTGGCCTACGGAAGGGGTCGGCGGTGAGCCGGCTCGCGGGCGATCTCACTCCCAGGAGTGTCACAGCCGGGATCCGGCAACTACCGGAGGGGAGCGCCCACCCAGAGTTGTGAGGTAACAGCCGGTCCATCGCCTGGTGATATCGAGTTCTTGGGTCCCCAAAGCGCCCGCTGGTTCAGGAAAGCGGGTACTGGTTACCCCCTGCGAGTGGCACACCGTATATCAGGCAGTGGATAGCCCCACCGCCGGGGGTGCAGACCCCGCGGCCGCTCAGAAGCTCGCACTTCATGGGGTTCTACCCCAATTGGACGGACCGCCCGCCGGGGCGGGTGGGCTGGAGTAGCAACGCCGGCAATACAGATAGACCCTCATCGGAGGCACGTCCACCCACCGGGTCCCCACTTGGGAAAGCTACGGGAGCGGAACGGCGAATTTTAAGGGACGGTGAATAGTACTGCTGCGGGACAGATACCGGTGTACAAGAAGCCATAAGCAGCGGGGGGGGGGGCCATCACAGGGAGACCCGCCTAGACCGCTGCTGCCATGACGACGCAGCGGGCCAAGAAAGACCGCACCTTAAAAGACATGCTTACTAAACCCATGCCGACGAGCCCCGATGCAGAGGGGGCGGAGGCCCCGATTACTCAAGCTTTTCTAGAGACTGTATTCAATACCCTACGGGACGACTTTCATACCCTGAAGAGTGAGGTGGCGGGGGAGGTGAGGGAGATCCGGCGGGACGTCGACACTCTGGGAGACCGAGTGGCCGCGATCGAAGATTAAGATCAAGCCAGAGAGGAAGAGATAACGCAACTCCATCAGACGCAAAAGGAACGGATATGGTCCAATACCTTTAGGCCCTGTTTCGTGAGATGCTCGGGGACTCAGCAGACCTGGAGATCCGCATCGATAGGACCCACAGAGTTGGTCTGCGACGGCGGGCCCCTGCGCCACCACCAGATATCCTTGCCTTCCTGCTGGACTACCCCTTGAAGGAACGCATTCTCCGAGAGGGTAGGGCGAAACAGCCGCTCCATTACCAGGGCCACTCCATAGCGTTATACCAGGACTTGGCAGCCATAACCCTTCAGAAAAGACGAGAATTCCGGGAAGTGACCTCCCACCTCCGGGATAAAGGAGTGGCATACTCCTGGGGTCACCCATTTCGAATAATATTTAAATGGGAAGGCAAGCTACGCCAGTTTAGATCTCTACAAGAGGCCCGTAAGCTACTGGGCCTGCCACTCCACAGCCCCGAAGAAAAGCTCAACACAAGTCAGCGGCCGCCCAGGGAGCGTTGGCAGAGTGTTGGACCGAGACGCCTCTCCGGAGCATCCCGGGGGCCCGACCCCGAAGCAATGGCGCAGGAACGACAGGCAGCACTAGAGTCGGTGCTCAAAGATACAGCGTCTAATGATGGCTCCTGAGCAGCGAAGGGACTGATGCCAACCAGAGTGCAGTAAGGGGCAGGGGGGGCTTGGGGGCGGCAGGGGGGGGGTTCATTTCTCAAGCCACATGTTGCCCTTAAACTTTGACTCTACTACGGACTCGCGAAATGGGTTGGCGAACCTGGGACAATTTGGGATTCCGTGGGGTACATGGTTGGGGTTAGGGTTGGAAAAGGGGGTCGCGGGCGGGCGGGGTTGGGATGTTTTTGGGGTTGGCTCTTGGTCTGTTGGGGTTAGGGAGGGGAGGGGTGGGCGTCCGGTATCCACATTGTTTTCTCTTGCAGGAAGTTCCGGGGGCATACGACGCACTACATCAAGTGACCACCCATGGGCTTCCGCTGTACCACTTGGCGGAGGGGGGGAGTGGGGGTACCGGGGAGTGGGGCTTTCCCTGAGGGCTGTGCTGGATCACGTTGTTGCCCTGTGTCATGGCTACTAAGGAAATGAAAATACTCGCACTCAATGTCAAAGGGCTTAACAACCCTATTAAACGACGGGCAATACTCTCCTATATGGAGGCAGACATATGTCTATTACAGGAGACACACCTCCTCGCCAAAGATTGTCATCGAATGCGCTCGAGAGCGTTCCCCCAACAATATTTCTCATCCACGGGAGGGAAGACGGCGGGGGTGGCCATACTCTTATCCAACCGCTGTAGGGGGGTAGTGAAAGCGAAAGTTGCTGAGATGAAAGGGAGACTTCTGGCTTACACTATACAATTCGGTTCCCAGCATATCGTGATAGGCTCCGTATACACCCCTAACTCAGGGCAGGAGAACTTCCTTAAAGCAGCTCTAGCAGACACACTGGCTCCTCAGGCACGCATGACGCTCATAGGAGGTGACTTGAACATGGTAATGGACTCAAGCAGGGACAGATCGCAAACCTACTCACACAAGGGAGAGATATCGGGGGAGGGGAAGAAATGGCTACAGGAGATGGGGCTAGTAGATGTTTGGAGGGAGGCCCATCCACACAATACACATTTTTCTCCCACGCACATATATCCTACACGCGCATAGATTACTTCCTAGGTACCGGAGAGATCAACAGGGTGGTCACGTCAGTGAGCATCGAACCGGCTGCCCTCTCGGACCATGATGCACTGGTCGCGACCATATTGTTGCCTCCGAGCCCCCACCAGGCTGGCTGCTGGAGACTTAAAGAAAATATGCTTCACCGGAAAGCAGTGGAGCAACAACTCACTAAGAGGATTCAGGACTATTTTGCCCTCAACGACACCCCAGACGTAGCACTGACGACATTATGGGAAGCAATGAAAGCAGTGGTAAGGGGGGAGTTAATCGCACTAGTAGCAGCAGATAATAAAGACATCGAACCTCCAAAACATTTGTTCTTGAATGTGCCACACTTGCACTCAAAGAGAACTTCTTTGAGTTTGAAGGCCGGCTCTTCCTACAGAAGTACGGAACATCCATGGGGAGCGTTTTTGCCCCCAGCGTGGCCGGCCTTTATGTATATGACTTTGAGACCAAATACCTACTTAACAACAACCAGTCACGATTTCCCCAAATCAGATTCTACAAACGTTACATTGACGATATTTTACTGATTTGGGAAGGGAACAACGATTCACTCACAACATTCTGCGAATGGCTTAACTCATGTGACCCCAACCTCCGTTTCACACACAGCTTTGACAGATACAAGACTACATTCCTTGACTTGGACATTGAAGCAGCAGGAGGGGGACTAAAGAGCAAAACCCATTTTAAAACCACTGCCTGCAATTCCCTTCTCCACTTCACGAGCTTCCACCCCAGATCACTGCGGGAGAACCTCCCCTACGGCCAGTATCTCCGGCTCCGCAGAAATTGCAGCGAAATAGGAGACTACAAATCCCAAGCTAGAGATCTAAATGAAAAACTGCAACAGCGGGGTTACCCCAAATGGATCACAGATAAAGCCAACAAGAGGGCCAGGAATCAGAACCGTGAGGGACTGATTGAGACACCAGCACGAGAACCGAGACAGTCGCCACTTACATGTGTGACCACATACAATGCTGTCTCTCACAAAGTCTCACAAATTATTCGCAAAAACTGGAAAATACTGAAGACAGGCAATCTTGATTGGGAACCTCCTCTCCTCTCCAACAAAAGAGCCCGATCCATCAAAGAGGCCATAGTTTCCACCCGACCAAAACCACAACAGAGGCCAGCCCACACTGTCCTAAATGCCTGGGGGCTCCCGGGCGTGGTGGGCCATTTTCCCTGTGGCAACTGCAGCGTGTGCCATATCACCGAAACCACCAAAAGCCTCAGTCTGGAACCAGGGAAAACATGGCAACTGAGACAACATACGAACTGCAACACAGAACACGTGATCTACCGCATTGTCTGCCCCTGTGATCTCACCTATATTGGCATGACCAACCGCAAGATCAAGACTAGGATCTGTGAACACCGCAGCACTATACGCTGTAAGAAAAACACAACCCGTATGACGAACCACTTCCTCGAAGTGGGCCACACGACTAATGATATGCGCTGGGTCATCATAGAAGCACTGGACCCAAATCTACCAAATATTCAGAGCCGTCTCCTTGAGAAGGAGCAAAGATGGATCTATCGCCTGTCCAGCCACAAAACAGGCCTTAATGACAATATCCCTTGGAACAGTCTCAGGATAACATAAATACTGTTTATTCCACCATATCTATGTTCACCATTCCCTTAGCACCCCACCTTTACCTGAGCTCCAGTAGAGATGGAACCCCCATAGAGTAGCCACCCGGGAATCACCTTTACCCGCTTATGGCTCAATTTCAGTGTCCTCACTCTGGGCCCCATGCACACCAAGCCGTGCACCACTATTTTTATGTTATTGTCATTTTTAATTTTATTTTTATTTTTTCAGTGTCCACTTATTGGGCCCCATGCACACCATCTGTGTGCCACCATCCCCTCACATCGGGCCGTTCATATTAATTTTGCATAATTTTTCGCGCGAGGCACTGAGCACAGAGTACCTCGGCTACATTCAGTCCCACACTGCTCCCAGTGCAAGCAGTCCTTTTGCCTCATTATCGGACCTTTCCAATATGGGCGATCTATTTCCCAACCAACTCAGCACCAAAGCGCATGCGCACGCACGCGCAGCTTTCCGCCGTACTCAGGGCTCCTAGATGCAGCCGAGTGACTGTGTACGGCAGCGCCACTCCTCCCTGCCTCCCTACGAGCACACAGGCACGTATCCAGGAGGGCTCACAGGCTTAAAAGCACCGTTTTCCCCGCGCTCCACACCAGCTGGGACGACAGGATACCACACCAGGTTCACAGACGGGTTCCATCTCGAAACCAAGTAAGGTTGCGCCGCTTCTTTCCCACAGCAGGACCCCCGAGCACACTTGACTTTCCGTGCTCATTTCAAACTTCACTTCTCCCCAGATTCTGACATCGGATGCGACCCCTCCCGAGTCCCGATCGGCTGCCAAATTTCACATATAGTGTAATTATACTTTCATAAACAGCGTTGCTAGCAGAAGCTCTCTGATTGTTTTAAATGTTTTTATTTCATTTTCAGCGCGCCGCATGATCACTTGTGCCAAACGCTCTCGCCAGGCGCGCCGCATGATCACTTATGCCAAACGCTCTCGCCAGGAGCTACCACTACTGTGGACACTATCCACACAGCGCGCCACGTGACCACCGACCACGGTGGCCCCTACCTGCTCACTAGTAGTTAAAGGGTGATGACCTGCGACAAACCATGTTTTGCTCACCACCCTGAGCAATATAACCACCTGGATCTCACCTGAAGCTCCTCAGCTTCATAGCATCGATAAGACAGGGGCGATCATCATAGGCTGCTTGTCACCTTCCGCATGCAGCATGCCCCACCTCGTCTAGATAATGCGTACAATCACAGGGTCGGTCATCGTGCTAGACCATAGCACTGACGTAAGATTGCATTTTATGTTGCTTAACAATAATGTATATATATGTTTTGTGTTGTCTTCTTTTCTCCCACAGGTCTTTTTCAGTGTCCGTAAGTACGTTGACACTCAGTCCTCACACCTTAGCGCGTGTGTAGGTACTTTCTTGTTTTTTCACGTGGCACTACTCACTTTGCCACTCACTCTTTCACCACCCGGTCCTGAAGAAAGCCCCTTATAATCCCTATTGCGGGCTGAAACATGTAGACCATTCACATAGTCAACTAGGGATAATAACCTCCCATTTCAGTTGCACTACACTTATTTTAACCATATCCTGAGCCGCCACTAATAAAGTTTACAGGCAAGGATTCTCAGAGGTATTTTTAACAAATTTCACATCACATCACACACTCACACCAAACCAGCTCCGCTGTAATCAGGCGTCGTAGCACAACCGGGCGGCACTCGGCCACCCGGTTGGGACCCCAATGATGAAGCATGACACCAACTAGGTTGGTGTGTGAGAGGGGTCTTTTAAACAAACCTAGTGGGTCCATGTACTAACCAGACTAGTGATTGTACCACATCCACACAGAGGGTTCGTCCTTCTTTGTTTAGCTTATCATCATACCGGGGATACGGACGCACCCCATATTTCCCTTGCTCTCCCATTGTTTTGTTATGGCAACTGAAGGCAGCCAGGGCTCAATTAGCCGGGATAGATCTAGACAGGGCAGAATACGCGGCGGTCAGACTGAAACACTCCTACTACGTGGGAGGCGGGCCGCCTCCTGGCCAATAGACTTAGGGCCCAAAGACAACGGACCCAGGTGTCCTCGTTGCGGGAGGGCGGTCGGGAGGAGATAACAGGGGATCAGGAGATAGCTCACACGTTCCGGGAGTTCTATGAAAAATTATATGCGGCAGAAGCCACACCGGGTCAGGATCCCGAAGCCTACCTCCAATCTATCAATATGTCCGCGCTCACCCCAGACCAGGCGGCAGCGCTAGATGCCCCCATCCGGATCAAGGAAGTAGTTACGGCCATCTCGCGCCTCAAGGTGCTCAAGTCTCCCGGCCCGATCGATTCCCTGCCCTTTTTTATTGAATATTCTATGATATCCTGGCTCCGATACTGACCAGACTGTTTAACTCCTTCGGGGGCGAACACCCGATACCAGAGACAATGTTGGGGGCGGCCATAGTGGTTTTACCCAAGCCGGGCAAAGATAGGCAGCAATGTAGTTTGTACCGGTCCATCTCTCTACTTAACGTAGATTTTAAAATATTCACCGGAATGCTCGCCATGAGACTGGGCCCCTACATGCTAAACTTGATAGAGCCAGACCAAGCTGGGTTTATTCAGTCCGGCCAATGTGGGGACAACACCAAGAGAATACTACCCCTCATCGACAAGGCACACCAAACACAAATGGACGCGCTCCTGCTGACAGTTGACGCTGAAAAAGCGTTTGACCGAGTGGATTGGCGCTTTCTCGGCCACACGATGACCAAATTCGGGATAGGGGAGAAATTCCGGGATTGGGTGGGCAGCTGCTATCACAGACCTACAGCATCGATCAGGGTGAATGGCACTTCCTCTTGTTCATTTGTCATTCAGCGGGGCACACGTCAGGGCTGCCCGTTGTCACCCTTGCTGTTCGCCCTCTACATCGAGCCTCTGGTCCAGTGGGTCAGAGATAACACTCGCATACGCGGAATTCCCTTTGGGGGAGAAACACATCCAATTAGCCTCTACGCGGACGACGTGATAGCGGCATTGACGGAACTGAGGGACTCACTCCCCACCTTTTTGGCGGAATTGGATACCTTCGGTAAAATGTCAGGCTTTCGAGTCAATGTGGGCAAATCGCTCATTATAAACTTAAACCCAGCATCCCCTACACTCACCCCGGGGGAGGAATGGCTCTCCGGAATCCACATGGTGCACTCCATCCCCTACCTGGGATTAGACTTGGCGGCAACGGTGCGTCGTACATCTCAGCTGAACTATGCCAAATTAGCGTGACAGGCGAAGAAAGACTTGGGCGCCTGGAGCAAACACAATCTCTCATTGCTAGGAAGAATAGCGGCGGTCAAAATGTCACTCCTGCCCAAAGCACTATATCTGTTTCAGACCCTCCCGCCGGCACCCCCCCCCCTGGAGCGATCACTTCGCTGCAGCGGGACATTCACCAATTTATCTGGGCAGGGTCACGCCCGCGGATGAGCAAAGTTTTGGGGTATGGGCGGCCCGAGTCGGGGGGTTTGGGGATACCGGATCTCCTCAGTTACTATAAAGCGGCCCAACTTCGTTACCTAGTGGAATGGGCAAGGCCAGAATCCGAAAAAAGCGATGGCTTTTCCAGGACCGAGCTCTAGCCGGAATTCCTCTCTGGAAGGTCCCCTTTCTGAAGAAGGCCCAACGTCCACGCAGTTTGCTGGGGTCCCCAATCACTAAGTCGGTGATGTCAGTCTGGGATGGGGTGGCGACAAAGAAGAACCTCACAACCTTCCCGTCTCCCTTGACTCCCTTATTCGGGAACAGCGAATTTACACCTGGCGTGTCCGGCAAATCTTATACGGCGTGGCGGGACACCTCCTGCCGCTCTGTGGGGCACCTTTTCGACCTTTCTGCCTTTCTGGAGTTCTATCATTTTCCCAGATGAAGCTTGAATACGGAATTCCTGAATCCGAGCGTTTGCGATACTGGCAACTACGGCACTTGGTGCTTCAAAAGGAGGTGAGGGAGCAAGGGGGCAGACGTCTGACTAAATACGAGAAATGGTTCATTACTAAACTCACTGATAAGGGTCTGATATCCGAAATGTACGACATGATTAGACACAACCCACCGCCACACGCCACGCCGAGCCAGAGGAGATGGGGGGAGAGAACTGGGGGGGGGATCTTACACCAAAGGACTGGGAAGGGATCTACTATAGGGCAAAACACACGGCCCAGAATGTAGCAAGCATAGAAACGGCCATGAAAATAGCTACATATTGGTACCTCACACCTGCGCGTCTACATAGAGGTAATCCGCATAGAAGTCCAACTTGCTGGCGTGGCTGCGACGGCGAGGGAACACTCTTACATATTTTGTGGTAGTGCCCACTGTTGTCCAGTTACTGGCCCGCGATCCTAGACCAGATAGATGAGTTGTTTGACACACAGATCCCAAGGCTTCCTGTCTATGTTGTTCTAGGCCTTCCTAATCCAATCACCTATCCCCTTAAGAGCACGAGAGGTCGTCAAATGGGGCTAGCAATAGGGGCAGCGCTACAAAACATCTTATCGCACTGGGGATCCTCCACTTCGCCTACATACACAGGTTGGCTACATAGGCTCTGGTACATCTTAGGAATGGAACGTATCTCAGCTACTCTGAATAAATCCACCGACTCCTTTCAGAAAATCTGGGGCCCTTTCCTTAAACTGCTCTCGTCAAAGTTCAATGAGATTACCCAGCCCAAATACCTAAGAGTGCTACGTCTCTCAGACCTTTGGAAGGACCCACCAGCCACTCCTGCCGATTAACTAGCGATGCTGTAGAAGCAGATACAGGACTTGCCTATTGTGGGACAGGGATTACCGGACGGGGGGGGGGGGGGGAGTTAATGGTTTTGGTTTCCAACGGGGGCAGAGCTTCTCATGTTGTAATCAAGGCCGGACTGGCCGTAGGGGGCACCGGGCGTTTCCCCGGTAGGCCGCCAGGGTGGGGGCCGGTTTTGGACCCCTGGGGGGCTGATTTTGTTACCGGGGCCGGCAATATCGGCTCCGTGAAACAAAATCGGCCGAAACCGGCCCAAGAAAACAGCTCGGCCGCACTCCCCCCTCACCCCCAAGGGGGGCCGGCCGATCAGTTTGCCAGGGCCGGTTTTGGCTCCCAGTCCGGCCCTGGTTGTAATCCACTCATGGCTGCTTATATGCTTTCTCTATTTCATCCTTTACGATGTTGATAAGTCTCATCCTGCTACAAGACCAGCTGTGGATTGTACATCCTTTTACATTATGTTTTTGATCATGCCTCTGTATGGTTGTCTAACTTTTGAAAACTCAATAAATACATTTAAACTTAAAATGCATTAAATTGGGGCATTTTACTGGGCACTTACCTTCAGGAAGAGAGATAATAAACTACTGTTCTTTCACTCTGGAAAATAAATGGGAAATTACGATTTGGTTTGAGAATGAGATTTAGAACCCGCTTCAGATTGGATGACTGATAATTCACTTTCTTGTTGACAAGAGATACATCTTCCAAGAGCGCTAATTGCCAAAATTGCTATTTTTAGGGTTATCTAGCTACAAAGGACTCAAAATAATGCAAAAGCATAATTGTGTGTGTTTTTTTTAATAGGAATGCTTATGACTTGAATTAGTTTGCGAGTTTGCTGGTTTCCAGTTTGTTTTTTAACCCAGGATCAGGACAGCCTTCAGCTTGCCTGCTTAAACCCTAATTTCAGAAAAAAGTGCACCATAAATAGAACAAGTTCAATGTGAGGAAGCATCTCTACCATAGTGAGATTTTGTGGGCATGTGCAATTGAAATCCTGTCAACGTTTTTGTTGTCTTTCATGATGGTTTCCAATAATACATACTGCTGTGGTTTGTTGCAGACGAAATCAAGGTGGAGGTGCCCTGTGGAACCGAACTGCCATCTCGTCTGTGCCCAAATGGGACCATCTGCAGGAAGTACTGGGACGGACCGAATTACGGGATCACTCAGTTTGACAATATCCTGTTTGCAGTGCTGACCGTCTTCCAGTGCATCACCATGGAAGGTTGGACAGACATTCTGTATGATGTGAGTACAGCCCAAAACCTTGTCAGATAATCTGTATTATGTGAGTATGGACCAGTGTTCCTATGTACCCTGGAAAGTCCTTTCAGATACTCTGTATGATTTCAAAATGTCCAGCCCAGGAGGTTACCCCATAAAACCCTATCAGAATTTCTGTATAGTGAGCATACAACAGAACTCTCCATTGTACCATAAAAAACCCTGTCAGATATTGTGCAGAGGTTTGCAAAGTTTATTTCGCCAGAATTTTCTCTGCAAGATAACCGTTTGCCGAGCTTTTGTATGAACACTGGTAATGCGCAGCAGACAACCACTTTTTCATAAATTGTCACAATAGTCGTGATTTTTATGCAAGTGGGACAAGATGAAAAACCTTGCAAAGTTGCAACTTTTCCACTGACATTTAAAAATAATTATCAAAAATACTTTGCTACGTCCCCGTCCCCCCTAATATTGTGCATGGTGGCCCAGTGTACACAGAAAATACTTCCATGGTTCCTGTATGAGGTGAGCATGTCTTGGTACCCCGTAAACAAGACTTGCTGTGGCGTATGAGTATAACCTCGAAACTCAAATAATTAGTCGATTCTTAGATCTAGTCTTTGTCCTAAAGGTGCATAGCAATCACTTGGAAATCCCCCAAAGGCCCACACATTCAGATGTGGTTGAACATAGTAACACACTGGGCTGAGCTTGAACTGGCAACATCAAGACTAGGTAACTGCAGGGTATTAGCTAATTATGAGCATACCCAGCAATTGTAGGTACCCGTGCCTAAAATTCGGGAGGCGCCCACCACGGATGATCCCTGAGCAACAAGAAGAAGGCCATACGCCCCATAGTCAAATGGCCTACATTGCGGCATCATTATGAGTCTCCTCCATTTGGGATTTAGGTTTTCCATTATTTCCATAATTGCATTATATCCCCCTGATACCCGCATGGAGGGCCAGCACACCCAACACAGTTACCCACTCGAATTCTCTGCTGAAAGTTGTTTATGGTAGATGTGTCCGAAAACTGTATTTAAGGACATTGATACCCTTTGTCATTGATACCCTGTGTCTTTCATGGTGTTACTGTATCTGCTTTGTCGCTTTTTAAATAATAAACGTAATAAAAACATATAAAAAATAACCTAGAAACTCAGTAACCCCTTTTAAAGAATGCTAGACATCCTGACAATGCAAGTATTGTTCTGCAACCTTAGGTCCGTGGAAGACCTGCAGTATCTACAGTCTCCAGACGGAGTTGCTTTCCTTACACACAAATCCACTTTTTCCGTGTGCTTTCCTGTTTTAGACAAGCATTGTCAAAACCAATAGGTATCACCTACACGAGATCTATTGGCTTTGTCAGTGTTTTTTTACATGCTGCTCAGCAGCAAGGGATGTGGTACAACATGGCTTTAAAAAAGCACTATGACACGAGTTATAGCACTTTTTTTTAATATAATTTATTTTTTGGGTTTAAGCCATGTTGCACAACACCCTGCCCTGCTGTGCAACATGTTGACAAAGACAATAGATCTCACATTGGCAAAACCTATCGGCTTTGCCAATGCATGCAGTAAGTGTACGAGTATGGCTCAAACATAGGGCAATAGAGCACAATAATCACGAAACTAACAAAAAGCAAACAGTGATTGCCTCTAATGGCAATAGTGAGATTTTCAGCGTTACACATGCTTGACCTTTCCCCGCAGATGGCTGCAACCAGAGGGGGCTAGGGTAGTCGCTGCAGTTGTTTCTTGCAGTGCAGTATGAGAGATAACATTGTAAAAGTTGCCAATATGAAACACTTCTGTCAAACAACAGCAGTAACACACTGTTCCACTGTTACCTAGCTGGGCATATATGCAGAGGGGCTAGCCCGTGCTGAATGTGTGCTCTGCATCCCTAGCTTCATACACTCTGCCATAGTGAAGCGTTCAAAAGATAGACTACAGTATAGGTTACAGCGCGGTCTAGTCTTTTGAACAGCACATGGCAACCCCCTAGTCAAGAATACAATGAAATGAAATGGGACTCGTTCACATATGAACGGGGGGCTGGGTAGGGGGGAGTTGTTATGCACTACAAAGTAACCAAGAGAAACCTCAGGCTCTACTTCGACATCGGAAATAAACGCAATTGAATGAAATGTATTTGAATTTTGCAGTGTCCTGCAGCCTCGGAGATCTGCGCCCGAACTGCAGGGTGTAACCTTGCCTTGTTACCTTTCAAACTAACATGGCACCTGTTCCAAAATCTGCAGGGGGCAAGCAACAACCAAGCAGGAGGGGGTGGCAGGGAGGGGGGAAGCAGTGACAAAGCGGGAGGGACAGAGGAAGCAACGATGAAGCGGGAGGGACAGGGGAAGCAACAATGAAGCAGGAGGGGGCAAGCAACAAGGATGGGAGGGGGTGGGAGTGTCAGAGAGGGCTTGTAAACACATGCAGTCCTATTGAGTGCTAGTATAAAAAGAAAAGAAAAGAAAAAAAGTAGCTCTACAAGTGGGTGGCCAGTGGAAGGACACTGGCCATCGGAAGCAGTACTTGGTTTAGGTTCCACAGCAGGATGAAGACTCGATGACTCGAAGCCCAGGAGGAAGACAGAGGTGAGAAGGAGGTGCTGACCAATAGTAAGCAAGGAAACAAGAGTGACATGGGAGCCACATGGGAGCCAGCCAATGCCAATAGTAAGCAAGGAAACAAGAGTGACGTGGGAGCCACATGGGAGCCAGCCAATGGTAAGTAAAGGTAAGTAATGTGCAGGCCTCTAAGTCCCTTTTAAGATTTTTTTTAAATACAAGAGATTTCACAAGCAAAGCGCAAGCGATGAGTAGGCAAAACCTAAAAAGGTCTGATAATATCTAAATATGTAATTTTAGGTAACTAGCATGTGTAATCCCATCCAAGCATTTACCCTCATCTTGTTGTGGATTTATACATGGGGGCAGTCTCCCTTGTGGAATTTGATTTAGTCTATCTCCTTGCTAACAGTGGGGTTTCCTACTCTCCCACAGCCCCTGCAGAAGCCTCTATTCTCCCTGTTGTCTTTTTGACGTCACTCTAGCTTCTTCACTCCAGTTGTATGTGCCTTCCTTTTAGGATTGTATATTATTCTCAGATTTACCCTAATCCTTCAGTGTCACCGTTGGTCTCAGTCTTGCTTACTCTCACTAACTGCCTCTTTCCCTTTGCCTCCCCCTCACTGCCTCTATTTCATTTTGTCTCTCTTGCTGCCTCTTCTTTGGTCCACATAGTTCTACTCTTCCCCCATTTCTCTAACTTTCTCACTGGCACTCACTTTTTTCTTTCCCCGCCCTCATTTCCTTCTCTACCTAATTCTGCACTCTACTGCACCTTTCTGATTTTCCCCACTCTCTCCTAACCTGTTCCTCCTCTCTCATATCTCTCTCTATTATACTTTGTCTCATCTTTTTATTTCTTTCGTCCTTCTTATGGATGCTTTCTCTCTCTTACTCTCTCTCTGCCTGCTTTCTGTCTCTCTACCCAACTCTCTCGAAATATGCTCCCTTTCTCTCTTTTTCATCTCTTTCCCTGTCTCGCTCCCTTTCTTTCATTCCACCTCTCACTCTATCTCTCTCAATGCTTCTGCCTTTCCTTTAATGTTTCACTCTTTCTCTCTCCACTTCTCTAAACACCACTCTCCTTCTCTGTCTCTCTCTCTCTTTCGTCTGCCTTGGCTCAAATATTTTCCCTTAGCACTTTTCATTCCTTTGGACCTTTATTCCATCTCTCCACACTATTTATTGTATGGCAGAATAGTGTGAAGGAAAATATTGTGCTATAAAAATATCATTGCCAAAATATTGACTAACACAATATTGTAAAGGTAGCTATTTATAGAAAAGTATACATTTGCTATTCCTAACTCGATATCTGGGTACCTTGTAAATATACTTCTTGCATCCATCAAATTTAAATCAGGCCCTTAGTTTCGAAAAGTTCAGGAAAATGATAAGTGTAGACGTATACTTGGGTAGAGCTCCAGGGCTGATCTGTGAAGCTCAGCAAATGACTTGAGGGAGACAGCAGAGTGTCCTCTACAAATAACACAACAGTCTCTCCTGCTGTCATCTTTATATTTGGAGTTAATGATTTTAATGGCATTGACTGAGCTGAAAGCAGGCGTGGTGGATTATTTTAGTATGTGACAAAATATTTCAAAATTCATAAATATCACAATATACAAATTTTGCAAACACTTGGCGTGAAATTTCATGTCATTTTCACAGAAATCCTACCCTTGCACAGATTGTCAATTTTGCCCATCCCTAGCTCCAAGCTGGTGTTGGTAATTCAAAACAATGCAAGGGCAACACATTATCTTGACTTTTCTCCATCTGGGCTCCTTGAGCCTGATTCACGAAGAATGGCAGTAAATCTACAACTATACATGTACTTGCATGCATCCGTTTAGATTTATGGGTTTTGGGAATACCATACATTCCCAATAGTATGCCAGTAGTATCACATATTTCTAGGCATTTAACTTATTTCATGTAACATTTGATATTTCCACAAAGAGTTTATAAATCATCACTGAGAACTCAATCTGCTGTCCAAATGCTGATTTTTTAGATTTTTATTTCTTCTCTATGCTGAGAAACTGTTTTCCTTGTGGGAAAACCCCTTACCTTAAACCCCAACAATGTTCGATTATGTTTTGTTCCCCTTCCCACTTTGGAAGGTGTTTAGGCCAGCTCTTTGCTGAGTAAATCTCTTGCCATTTCCAGAGTGGTAGAGTCAGACCTCACAGATTTGTGTGACTTTGCAAACTCTAAGTCACTCTTTGATCCACCTGTTCTCCTTACCCTACATTGGGCTTACTACTGTTTAATTGTATGCAGGTGTGGCGCACCATTACACAATCATAAAAGCATTGATGCCTTTTGAGTATCCTCTTTTGGCTGCCTTGAAGGCGTGATTGTTGCCATTTTGCCACAAACATACTTTTTTATTTCAAAAACTTTTATTGCATTTTAAATTGAGATACAAGAAGTATGAAATAATAATACAATAATACAATAAAGTACAAAGCATACTTAAAGGACAACATAAGGTAAATATATAAATTAAGTATACAGAGAACAAAGTCCCCTACAAAGTAAAACATAAGGGAAAGAAAAGCCATATAGAAGAAGAAGGGTTGCAGGGACTTGTCTATGCATGCCACAAACAGTTATTATGTGTCAGCATCTGCAGCTTCAGAGCTTTCAAGTTGCAGTGATAAAATTGAATTTATATGGCAGTTGGAAGTCTGGGGCTCTACCGCAAAATGGCAATGTGTGGGACCAGAGTTGCCTGGAGCAACCAGTTGGCACAAAAGGTCCCTCAAGTTGTCTTGAACCCAATACTTGACCCTAAAATGTTCAAGGCATTTAGCTATGTCCTCAATGAAGCATAACCTGAACTGGCACAGGTTTCCTACTTGTATGCCCCTTGGGATGCTGGTCCTAACAGGGACTCAGGGATTTAAGTGGCACACTACATCAAGATTCTGGCTCTTCCTAGTATGTAATGAGGAATAAGGTGCCCTGTTTTTCTGGATTGTCATAGGGCCCAAGCCATCTTGGCTACCTCACTGGGTCACGAGGTGATGCTGTACAATTCTCCTTATGTTTTGGCCCTTGGCAAAGCAGACAAGCAAGTAGCTCACAGATAACAGCTAATCTGCCTCAGACTGAGTAACCCTTTCCATTCCGTTAGTCTACAAATTCCACTGAGATTTAAAAGTGTGTTTTTGATGCTGTTGCAGAGTGAAGGGAAGATTCCCAGAAGATTCAAATTATGCAGACCAAGCTTGTCAAATTTAAAAGAAGTGGGTTGTCATAAATGATGGGTGGTTTTAGAGAAAATCTGTGCACACACCAATCAAAGTCTCAAATGGTATTAAAAAATTGATAATGAATGATCTGTGACTCACAGATTCGATGAACCAGGAGCCCCCTAGCAAATTGTACCTGAGTGAGTTCTCCAAGCAAAGACCAGGCACAAATGTATAGAATTCCTCACACAGACTTCCAATGAAGATCATATGGCTTTGTCAAACAAATTGGGGACACAGGTGCCTACGCCTTAGATAGCTTCGAATCAGTAGGTAAATGTGCACAGATCCAGCACAAAGAGGTTATGGTTCTGCTTACACTGCTCCAGGAAATGCAGAAATATATTGTGACAATAGCATTGGTTTCTGAAGTGGGTAGCAGGCTTACTGCTATTGATTTCTTCATGCCCACCACTAGGCCCTCCTAAATAAAGCCACATGGTGGACCTACTAACAGAACTCCCAGCAAATAGGACAGATAGACCAATTGATGGGGCCTGGTAGCTGGGAGGCTTACCACTACCAGGGTCGCAGGCCCAAGTTATGGCCAGGAGAAGGGGCTGCATCATGATGGGATTGAATACAGCTTGGCAGCAGTAACAGGAGAACTTCTTGGCATAGGAGCAGAAGAACAGCATCCTCTGGAGCAGGAACAGTCTTCAGTCCTCCTGGCTGACAGGAGCAGGATCAGGATTCTGGATGTTGTTTTGCTTCATACAGCTGGTGCAGGAGGGCCTTGGGACACAGTTCAGGTACCCCTTGCATTCCAGGTCCAGTGACTCTTGATTCAGTGGTCCAGTTGCATTACAATGCATGTTTTGTGACAGGCTGCCAGTGGCACTTCACAGTGTTCATGGTGCGCAGGATCTGGTAGAGACCTTGCAAACGAGGTTGAAGTGCTGATTTCCACTGGTGGATTTTCTCATGCACCCGGCTGTAGATTGTTTCAGGTTCCTGGTGGGCAGATGGGCAGGACAGCTTGAACCTGAGTACAGATGCTGTTGAAACAGTAAAGTAGCCGTCTGCAAACCTATAGAGTCACAAAAACATTGAGGTGCAGATCAAGTAAAGACATCTGAGGGGTATAAAGAAGTGTCATTGGGCTCAATTTAGTCTTTTGATTGGGAGTGACTCGAATTGACCAGCGTGCAAAAGTTAGAAAATCGGGCCACTTAAGCCCTGTCTCACTACAAATCACACAAAGGTGAGCATTTCCAATGGCATATAAGGGTTCCATGTGACTTTAATAATTCCATGGTAACCTAAGAGAAGGAATGAATAACCGTGCCACAGTTGCAGGCTTCTAAGCAACTCAAGAATAAACCAACAGACACACTCATTTGATGTCCAGCCCATTGCTTGTCTCTTTGAAAAGTAAAGTACTTTTAATTACACTGCAGTTCTAAATTCTACACAATCCACCTTGTAAATTCATGGCGATAGCCCTGATCCCCCTGTGCGCGCAACAGTTCCCCTTCTCTCCATGCCATCTACCACCTTGTTAACCCTGTTTATTTTAGTCCGCCAGTAATCTTCGACATAGGCAGGAATTAGGCTCAAGTGCAGATTATGTTTCCTACACATTCAAATGTGTAATCTGTTCAATTTGTTCTTGTCCTTGTTGTTGTAGTGGACAGAAGCAGTCTTAAGCGCGCTCACGTTGCAGCAGCTTGGTCCTGACTGCAGGCAGAGGCCTGCGTTATACACATGCTCCCTAGCAGTTGCAAGGGAGATCAGGTGCCTGCCTCCAAGGAGAACAGATGACTGCTGCTCGGTGGGCCTTGGTGCGGTGATCATGTGTCTTTGGTAGTTGTGGTCCACTTATGGGGTGATGCAGACTGATTGCACTGAAAGGCAGATGCAGCCCACCTAGGGCCAGTGCAGACAGAACACTCAGCAAGACAGTTGCAACCTACTTTGGGTCAGTGCAGACATATCACATCTCAAGGCATTTTTATCCCGCTGTAGATGGTAATGTGGTTCTAGCATTTGCAACCTTCCTAGGCCTTTCAGCTCTCCCACTGAAAAAGCTGGCGGCAGTAGCACCAAACCACAGCTCACAGCAGAGGCCAGGGTAATCAACAGATCTAAGCAGTCTTTTGGGTACAGTTCTTAAGTGAAACTAGGTGAGGGGCTTGGAGACCCTCTGCAGCATGGAAGGCTCCTCGCTTCACTCTCTCAGGTAGTACCCTTTCTCTGGTTGCTCCTCAGAGCAGGAACACACTGGGCTTCTCATCCTGGACAGTCTCGTCTCCTGCGGGTTTGTCAGGCTCGTCCCTCTCTCATCATACAGGTAGGCTTCTAGGCACTATACAGATGGTCAGCTCTTCCAGGAGCAAGTTCAGACTTCAGGTGATGTCCCCTGACATACTGGCTGTCAGGCTTACACAGGCCCTGGTCACAGAGCAGTCCTTTAAGTACACTGTATAGCATTCTAATCCTTGGTCATGAAGGACTTGGAACTGGAACAAAGTGGAGTTGTTTGGATCCCACTTTTATACATATCTTTAGACAGGTGATGTTGATCCAGTGTCTCAAACCTCAGAACTGTTGGCTCCGTTTAGGTATTTTTCTCAGGCTGCTCTCGAGACACAGCTTTTGTGTAAATCAAATGCCTATCATGGCAGGAATCGCTGGGGCGTTGAGGGAGTACCCATAACATGAGCATAATGAAGTGTGAGATTTCTGCACCTAGCATCTGCGATTTGAAGCAATAATCAGGGATAGACAAAAGGGCAAGCCTGACCTAGAAACTTTTTCACCTTGAACCACAGAAACTGCACTCACAACCTCATTCCAACCAGTAACCAAGTGGCAGTGCTCGGGAAGAACTAATCAGCAGCTCCTACAATTTCTTCATCCAATTTCTAAAGGTACACTTTCTGCATCCTTCTCACCTCAGTGTCTGGATCGCCATCCTTCAGCCACAGGAAAACAGGCAAAACACTTACACTGTTTAGGGAAATTGTGCCCACCATCCATCTGTGCTGTGTCAAACCAAAGGCACTGAAAATTGATACCACTGGCTTTAGAACTTCAGGACTCCTACACACACAGTCCTAGTTGCACACGAACTACACACACACACTACACTCAGTCGACATACACAGGATGTCAGCACACGGTTCTGGATTTCACATAACAGTGCAAATTTACACAAGAGGGGCTGACAGATAAAAAGCGTCAGGTCAACTGTAAGATCACATAACACGTGTGCTGCCACAACCACTTTATTTATTAAACCCAAGACAAGTACACTGGTCCTTTGTCTAAGGCACAGGTCACATTGAGTACTGTGCTTTGTCAGGGACATGCCTAGGTTTCTGTGCACATGTTAGATCAATGTGACACCAGGGCAATAATAAAGGTCAGGATACCAGACACAGAAGGATTTTGGCAATCAGGAAAGAGTTGCATGTCCATATGCCATGCAGGGGACATTCTTGTCCCAACAGTTTCATGGCTTCAGTCATTGCATCAGCTCGGTCACATGGGTAGGCTTCAATCCATCCGGAAAAGATGCATATTAGCACCAAAATGTGCCAATAACATAGAGACATCTAAATTAAATAGATTTACATGTAGACAAAGGGCCCCTGTGGATGTAGGCAGACAGGAGGGTGGTTTTGTCACCCTTCCCAACATTGTGGACTTTGCAAGCTACACAGGAACAGCAATACTGTTGGCCAATAGAAGGGAAGGAGGAAACAAACAAGTTAATATGTGTAGTACAGATCATACAGTCTCTGCTAATGTGCGCAACACCATTGAATGACCGGGCAAGGTTTGACACTTGTACTTTTGGAGCAAACACCCTTTCTAACATGTATCTTCACACTCTATTCGAATCCCTTTCACAGTCCTGCTTTAACCAAGCATTCTTTTCAATATTGGGCGCTCATTCCTGTAAATCAGCATGACCCTGTAAGCTAGGCATGAAGGGGTCGGCAATCTGGAATATATTTAAAGTGACTTCGGAATCAGGGGGCAAAGCAGCTTTTTAGTGGCCTCATCAGTGAAAACATTCCCTATAGACGCCTCACCTTGCACAGACTGACGAGCAGCTCATTTAACAATAGCAATTTTGGAAGTTATTGAAGATCATTAAGCAAGTCATTAGCTAGTGCTATATAAAACTCTCAAATAAATAAAAAATTACATGAGTCCCATTTTTAATAGAGACTGCAACAGAGGTGAAGAACCCACGCCGCCCCCAGAGAAGTCAAATTTTGAATCAGTGAATATAGTTAGTCTTTTGAGCAGCTAATATACAACCACAAGTAAGAGCAATCAGTTCAGCTGCATGAGTGCAATGCACATTCGGTGAGCTTCGACTTTTAACGTTGTCATACGGAGTAAAAAACAGCCAAGTCTGTAACTATGTTCCCTTATCATTTCTAAGACATGAACCATCATTATAATACATAAGATGACAATTTGGTAAAAGTCTTTCTTGAGGGCCTGTAAAAGGATGGAAGGTGCCCATGTATACCTCTGAGGGAAATAAGATCTCATGAGTTGATGTCCTAAAAAGGAGAAAGCGAAGCAATATTGCCTATTGGGATGTATAGGTATAGAGAAGAAAGCACAACATAAATCAGCAACAGTAAACTATGTGGCAGTTGCCGGGATACATGCCAAGATGGAAGCTAGATTTGGTACAGAAGCAAAACTGTATATCACAGTACCATATGCAGCATTCACATTTTTTATAAAGTGATAGGTGGCTTTAGCTGGCTTTTTTAATCTACAGTATATGAGTATCTTAAAGAGACAATTAGTTATGGATTCCTCACCTTAGAATTACCCCCAGGCGTCAGACTGGATCCGGAGAATTTTTTCCTCAGCAGTACCCCTGCGCGTCGATAGGTGGCGTCGGTCGACTCCGCGTTCATCGTTGGCGTCGTGGTCGCCGGAATGACATCGCGGTATCTACTTAGACGCCACCCTCGCGCGCTGACATCAGTTCTTTCTTTTTCCGCACCAGCGAGCGCAGATCCGGAGAGAGCGGTACCTCGAGTTACTTTTTGACTCCGTTTTTTGCGACTTTTGTCGACATCATTTTTGAGTCATTCGACTCCTGGTGCACGGAGGGATGTCACGTCGGACCGGCTTCAAGTCTTGCGACTCCTGTTGCAAATTGATGTCGGTCACGGGACCCGCACCTCGTGTGCCTTTGGTGCTTGGAGCGCGACCACGACCCGAAGTCGTGCTCCGACTGCTGGGCCATGAACCCGAAGTCTTTGCGGGAGCGGTCCCGAAAGCTTCTCAAGGCCCGGCAGTCCGCTCCGCTCCGTGCCGTTCGAGGTCCCGGTCGAGAGGGAAGTCGCTGGACCGGTCGCCGAGCCACCACCACCACTCGTCATCGAAGTCTTCGTCTTCGGGTAAGTCGAAGCACAAAAAGAAGGCGAAGAAGCATCGTCGCTCTTCGCTTTCTCCTCGTCCGTCGGCCGACGCAACGCGGGAAGTGGAAGGTAGTTGTCTGGTTCCGCCTGCAGAGCCTTTTTGGTCGACTTCGGCCTTCCCTCCCTTTCCGGGAGCTGGAGCGACCCCTGCCCAGTTTTGCAACTTTTACAAAGCCTTGCATTCCATCTTTGGGCTGCCCGACTCCGCCGGTGCACCCTCGGGCCCCACGGACTCGGTTGGGGGCTCTAGGCCTTTGATGCCAGCGGCTTCGGCGCCGCAGGGCCCCCAAGGATCCAGGCCTGGATCGGCGCCGGTTGACCTCGTGACACCTCCTCCGACGCCGAATCCAGAGACCACACCTCTGCCCCCTCTGACGCTGGTTGTGTCCCCAGCCGGCGTCGACCCCAGCCTCCCCCTCGATGAGGACACGGAGCCGGACCGACGTCGTCCGACGTTGGGACCGGCGCCGACCGATACTTTTGTACCCCTGTTCTCCCCTGATGTTTCCTACCGCCCTGAGTGGCTACCAGGAGAGGGTGAGGAGAACTGGGAGTGGTCTGTGGACCCTCTTGCAGACCAGTTAGAGGAACCGGACTGGAGAGAGGAGTTGGGTGATGCCAGTGGTCTGGACACTTCCCTAGACCTTGGCATGCTTTCTCCCCCTACCGTGGCTATGGAGGATGGTGCATCTTACGCAGTGGTGTTGCATAGGGCGGCCAAGGCCTTAAACCTCGAGCTTCCTACAGTGGCGGTCAGGACTAACCTCCTGACCGAGGTGCTTCAGCCGGCAGCGGCCTCTTTGGAGCCTCTGCTGCCATTCAATGAGGCCCTCACGGACATCCTTTTGGGCTCTTGGTCCAAGCCCAACAGAGGGGCTCCTGTGGATAGGATGATTGCCCAACGCCACTGCCCGGCCCCAGGGGACCCCATTTTCCTCTCTCACCACCCTGAGAGCTTTGTAGTCCAAGCCTCGACTTCCAAGGGCGCATTCCCTAATGCACCACCTGATAGGGAATCCAAGAAGCTGGACCACCTTGGGAAGAAGATGTTTTCTTCCTCCAGCTTGGGACTGCGGTCGGTGAACACCGCATGTCTATTGGGCCGTTATTCCCACTCGGTGTGGGACACAGTTGCACAGGTGCTGCCACAGTGCCCGGAGGAGGCCCGGGCTGTGCTCTCCCGTGCCGTTGCCGAGGGGAGAGCCGCAGCAAAGTACGCCATCCGATGTGGGCTGGACACCGCCGACTCACTAGGCAGGACGATTTCCACGTCGGTAGCCCTTAGACGCATGCCTGGTTGAGGTCTACTGGCTTTTCGGGTGATGTCCAAGCTACGCTTTTGGACATGCCCTTTGATGGCCGTCGCTTGTTTGGCAACAAAGCGGACAACGCGATTGAGCACTTTAAGGACTCCAGGGCTACGGCCAGGTCCTTGGGCCCCGCCTCCACCTCCCGCCCAGCGCAGTCTGCCTTTCGCCCTTTTCGTGGCTATAGAAGGGGTGCCCCACCACGTTCCACCCAGAGCCACAGGCCGGCGCAAGCTGTCCAGCCTCTGCGCGGCCGGGGACATGGGACCCACCGTCGTGGGTCTGGGGGCCAGCGGGCGGGCCAGTCCACCAGCGCCCCCGCTGCAGCAGCCTCCAAGCCCTCCTAGTCTGACCTTTCAGGGCCACCTTTTGCCAGTGGGCGGCAGGATTCACCATCACCTTCCCCACTGGCTCACCATCATGTCGGACAGGTGGGTTTTGCCGATAGTCCGAAGGGGCTACTCCTTCCCCTTCGAGACTACCCCTCCATCCATGCCACCTCAGACCCATCGCATGTCGGAGGATCACTTGGCCCTTCTCCAACAGGAAGTTACTGCTCTCTTGGCCAAGGGAGCCATCGAGCGCGTTCCTGCCTCAGAAGTAGGTTGTGGTTGTTATTCCCACTACTTTCTGGTGCCCAAGAAGGACAAGGGCCTGCGTCCTATCTTGGATCTCTGGAGCGTCAACCGCTTCCTCCGGAAGCAGAAGTTCAAAATGTTGACCCTGGCTCAGGTCCTGTCTGCTCTCGACCCTGGAGACTGGATGGCAGCGTTGGACTTGCAGGATGCTTATTTTCACATCCCCGTCCTGCCGGCCCATCGGCGTTACCTACGGTTGACGGTAGGCCATGAGCACTTTCAGTTTACTGTGCTCCCCTTCGACCTTACCAGCGCCCCTCGGGTGTTCATGAAAGTGATGCTGGTGGTCGCAGCTCATCTGCGCAGATCAGGGGTTCCAGTATTCCCCTATCTCGACGACTGGCTGTTGAAGGCGGCCTCGCCCCAGGCTGTCGTCTCCCACCTCCAGACTACGGCCGACCTCTTGCATTCGCTGGGGTTCACCATCAATGTGCCGAAGTCGCACCTGATTCCCTCACAGAAGCTCCTTTTCATCGGAGCGGTTCTGGACACAGCGCAGTTTTGGGCTTATCCTCCCGAGCAGCGGGTCCAGGATATTCGGGCTATGATTCTGATCTTTCAGCCTCTATCCCGGGTTTCGGTCAGAATGACCCTGAGGCTACTGGGTCTCATGGCCTCCTGCATCCAGCTGGTGGACTGTGCCAGGTGGCAGGCTCTGCAGTGGGACCTGAAGTTCCAGTGGGCACAGCATCAGGGGAATATTTCCGATTGTGTCCAGATCTCGGAGGGCACTGCACGCCAATTGCAGTGGTGGCTAACAAACCGGGATTGGGTCAACGGCAGATCCCTCTCCCTTACCCAACCAGAGTTCACGGTGGTGACGGATGCATTACTGTTGGGGTGGGGAGGCCACATGGGAGAGGCGGAGATCAGAGGCGTCTGGTCTCCGGCGGAGTCCGGACTCCATATCAACTTTCTGGAGCTTCGGGCGATTCGTCTTGCATTAAAAGCATTCCTTCCCTCTGTCAGGGGAAGAATGGTGCAGGTGTTCACGGACAACACCACCGCCATGTGGTACTGCCACAAACAGGGCGGAGTGGGGTCGTGGACCCTATGTTAAGAGGCTCTCCGCCTTTGGACATGGCTGGAACATCAGGGCATATCTCTGGTGGTTCAACACCTGGCAGGTTCTCTGAACGCCAGGGCGGACGAGCTCAGCCGCAGGTGCATGCTGGATCACGAATGGCGTCTTTACTCAGAGGTGGTGCAAGGTCTCTTTCAGCAGTGGGGAGAGCCTTGGTTAGATCTATTCGCCACCGAAGTGAGCGTGCAATGTCAGCAGTTCTGCGCATTGGAATTTCCAAGGCAGCACTCGCTAGGCAACGCTTTTCGTCGCAAGTGGAGCTGCGGTCTTCTATACGCCTATACCACTTCTGCCCAGAGTGCTGAAGAAGATCAAGTGCGACCGAGCCCAAGTCATTCTTGTGGCTCTGGATTGGGCAAGAAGAGTCTGGTATCCCGAGTTGTTACATATGGCCATCGATCCTTCGATCAGACTGCCTCTTCGGGAGGATCTTCTGTCACAGCAGCAGGGGACGGTCCTCCAACCGAACCTGTCCAGCCTCCACCTCCTTGCGTGGAGATTGAGTGGCGACAGTTGACAGCTTTCGACCTTCCTCCCGAAGTCTGTAATGTTATCTTGACAGCCAGGCGTCCCTCCACCAAAACGGTATACGCCTGTAGATGGAACAAGTTTGTGGCATGGTGCGCAGCAAAAGCTGTGGATCCCCTTTCTGCCCCTGTTTCAGAGATTCTCCTCTTCATTCTTTCTTTGGCCCAGCAGGGCTCTGCTCTGGGCACTCTCAAAGGCTATCTTTCAGCCATTACGGCCTTCCTTCGGCTGCCTGACCAGCCTTCTCTTTTCAAGTCCCCTATTGTAAATCGCTTCCTTAAGGGCATTACTCACTTGTTTCCTCCAACTCCTTTCGTGATGCCCCAGTGGGACTTGAACCTGGTTCTCACTTTTCTTATGGGCGCTCCCTTCAAGCTGCTACATAACTGTCCTCTCAGACTCCTGACCCTTAAAACTGCCTTTCTGGTTGCCATCACCTCTGCTCGCAGGGTGAGTGAGCTACAAGCCCTTTCTTCTAAACCTCCTTTCCTGGCTGTTCATCCGGACAAAGTTGTCCTCCGCACTAGGCCTTCTTTCCTTCCCAAAGTGGTTACCTCTTTCCAAATAGGTCAGACCATCACTTTGCCCACCTTCTTTCCGCCTCCGCATCCTTCTAAAGAGGAAGAGAGGCTCCACCGTCTGGTCCAAAACGTGCGCTTTTGTTCTATCTGGATCGCACACAACAATTCTGGGTGGATGACCAGCTCTTTGTTGGTTACGTGGGCGCCAAGAATGGTTCAGCCGTGCAAAAACGAACCATCTCCCAATGGGTCGTTCTTTGCATCAAAATCTGCTATTCCTTAGCGAAAAAGGAACCTCCAGTGGGGTTGCGTGCCCATTCGACCAGGGCGACGGCAGCCACTACTGCTTTGGGACGTGGAGTCCCCCTTCTCGACATCTGCCAGGCAGCTACGTGGGCGTCACTGCACACGTTTACCAAACACTACTACCTGGACAGCCAAGTCCGGAGAGACGGCTTCTTCGGCCGTTCGGTTGTCAAGGACTTTTTGGTGTGAACTTGGTTCGCAGACCCACCACCGTGGTTGGTACTGCTGGGGTATCTATTCTAAGGTGAGGAATCCATAACTAATTGTCTCTTTCATATGAACAAGTTACTTACCTTCGGTAACGATATATCTGTAAGAGACATAGATTAGTTATGGATTCCTCACTGCCCCACCCATCCTCCCCGTTCTGCGAACTGATTTCTTGTGGAAGCGGATTATTTAAAACCCACTGGTGCATGGGTCACCCTTAGTCCACGGGTTCTTAACAAGTAAGGAGGAATCGACACTGGAGTGAAGTACAAACCATAGGTCATTTATTAGCATTCATGAATGGGGGCCTCGTCCGACAAGCACCATAGAGATACTCGAGGAGAGAGCACACTGAACGATGGTTACATGGGTTTTTATAGCAAAAGATCACAAACAAGGGACGCCCAGAGGTAAATAGAACTTTGGGAAAAACACACAAAGGAGGTACCGGTAAGAATCGACAGCCTTGGTGCCTTGTGCAATTGTCGCGTCCTGAAGCAGCACAACTAGATATGCTATCTGGGTAAACTTTACTTGAGGCTTTACCATTGTCTGAAAAACCCCAAGCAGACACCAGCTGTTCTTTTGCGCTGACTCTGCAAGTATACACAGCCTACAATGCCCCAATCTAGATTCTTTACTCATGTTTATACAAATGCAGTGTCAAGGATAGAGCCAGGCTGAAAGCAGGGCAGGGGTGAAAAATGGATGAGGCATAGCTTAATCAAAAAACAAGGGACTCAGATTTTACATTTTAACAGTCCTTCCTTTTCAGCCTATGCTGAATCCATTTTTAAAAGTATATAATTTAATCTCGTATATCAATGTTCATAAGTTCGTAAATTTCAGTGTGCATCATCATTTCTCGATTCAATTCATGAACATTAATTGGGGGAGGTTTAATACTATTACAGGTGGTTATACAAGCTGTACATCTCGTAGGGGCACACTGAATGCAACAACAGCAAGTAAGAAAGATGGCTCCTATTATCACTATTACCATCAATATTTTCCAGCCCCAAGTAGAAAACATACCCCAAAACCATTCTGACCAAGTCCATGTTCCTTTTTCCTGGTGTATTTCTGCAGCTATTTGGTGAAGCTTTTGTGTGGCTCAATTAACATTAAGGGCGTTTTATGTAAATATTGAACAAATGTATTGTGCTTATAAATTTGGCAGTGTGAGTCCTTAAGAGAGGACAAGGTGAAGTTATAATGTTCAGATGCGGTAGGAGTAGGGGGCACTAGGCTATGAATAGGGTAATATGTTTCAAGCCTCCAAAATAGACCCAAAAATCCCAATACTAACAATAGAAAACATACAAGTATCCCTATTTTTCTCCTTTTAATCCAAAACTGTCAGCTTTTAGCGGGGGCATTCGGGGCAAGTACTTCTATTCCTCCTAATAGGTCAAAAAACACCTTCCCAAAGGGCCTTAATGGCAGATTGACAACTCTACCCATTTCAACCTAATCTATATACAAATACCTATTTCAGAAGAACACCTAACACTATTCCCTATACTGATCTTTTATATTCAACCTGTATGTTTCTTAACCTTCCTTCCTCTTACTGTAGTATTTGTTGTTTGATTGCCAAGGTAACAAAGAGTAGCGTAACGATCAGCCAGAAACAGAGCAATGTAATCTCAATTCTCCCAAAATTCCCTCACTACTCTATCAGAGAGCATTAAGTCCCAAGTGTCTTTTGCTTCAAAGCCTCACTGGCAAGCTTATGTACCGGTCCGGACGTTGGCGGTCTTGACCACCGGCATGGGTTGCTACCTCTCCAGAGATAGTTTCTTCAATCAAAGTCTATAGTTCTTTTCGGCCCTTGGCCGCATTTTGTATCAGGGCTGAAGAATGTCAGGACGTTCAAACAGAATCTGTTCATCTGGGTCAGGCATGATGGCAGCAAGTTATTGTTCCAATGACACCACTTCACCATGTTTCAAAAAGATCACCAACCCCAAAAGGCACTTGCTGAGAGATCTGATCATATTCAAAATCAGGTATTCCTCTTGTTATCCACTGATCATATGTCAAAGGGAGTGGCGCTTGCTTTCTCCACATCACTGGCATGGATCCAGTGTCTGTGCCCTGTGCACTTAACAGCAGTCTGAGTGGTGAAGAGAACTTGCACTGGACCCTTCTAGCATGGCTCAAGGCTGGACTTCCTCTGAAACTGTTGGGTAAAGACACAGTCTCTAGGCCTCAGCTTGTGACCTGGACCTTTAAGACTGGGAGAGAGACTGGCCTTCACCTGTGAATGGATCAAATGCAAATCTTTAGTCAACACAGTAATCAACAAGAAAAGTATATTCAATGTCAGATTGTCTTTGATCTTGGTACACCCTATACATTTGCTGGCCTCCCCATAACCACCTCAACTGGTTGCAAGACCTCGAAGGGCAGATCTGGGGGTGCAAAATATCCTGTGGAAACGGGGTACCTTTTCCTGTGTTTTAAGTATGGCACATCATACACCTCTTGACATAGAACTCTACCACCCTGGGAATCAGATTATTGAACCATACATAATCTGACGTGGCCACTATTCCTTTAGCACTGATGTGGGCTGAACTGTGGGCCATGTTAACAATAGCATTCACATAAAAATTTGGAAGCATTCATCTTTGCTTTCTTGACAGATCTATCCAACATCCTGTCGCATCCTGACACCCATATCTTTTACACTGTTCCTTCTCTTCCTCCGTAGCTTCTTCCTGTACTTCCCTAATGCAATCTAGAGTCTGATTAAACATAGGCACTTCTGGTGTCCATCTAGCTGTCCCTACAATATACATTAAACTATACTCTAAATAGGCTGTTCGTTTAGCTGTTTCATTGGCAAAAGTATTTCCCTGTATTACCTCATCTATAATTTTCTTGTGGACAAAACATTTAACAATAGCAACTCTTTTTGGTAACATCAAGGTATCCAGTAACTTTACTATTCATTCCCCATACTGTATCTTATCACCATGCAAAGTAAAAAAAAACAAAAAAAAAACTTTTTTCCAGAGTCGTCCGAATGAGTGGGCAACTCCAAAGGCATATATATTGATATTTACAGTCAAATCTTTACTTAATTCACAGGCTCTAGTCAAAGCTGTCAGCTCCACAGATTGCGCTGGCATTTGTTGTATTTTACATAACTCAACCACAGATTTCAAGGGAGTAACTGTATAGGCCGCTGTACTAGAGCCATCAGGTAGTTTGTAACATGAACCATCCACGAACAGTTCCCCTCGTGGGTCAGATATAGGGGTATCTGTCAGGTCTACCCGTCCCTTAGTCTCCTTCTCAGTAATAAATATGCAATCATGCTTCTCATCTTGTTGGGACTCAGAAAGGGGCAGTACAGTGGCTGGATTCAAAATGTTACAGCATTTCAGAGTGATGTTTGGAGCAAAAAAGTGTCAACTCATACCCTGTTAATATCGCACTGATCAGGTGCTGGGTCTGAATTTTTTTTTTTTTTTTAGATATCCACTAAATGTGGTACCATAACTGTCAAATTGTGACCTTAAATATACATTTCAGATTGCTTTATCGCAGTGGGGTCCAATGTGGAGGAGAAATATGCGCATGACCTATTCCTTCCTACATGGGACCGTGCCAAGCTGCAACCATCTTTTGAGTGCACAAATTTGTAATAATCAGGTTTTACCTAAAGCAGGAGCATTACATAAAGCATTTTTCAATTGCAAAAACGACAGCTTCACACTGATTAGTCCAAGGAAGCGGCATGCATACATGCTTTAACCCCTTCTATGCTCATGACGAGCTGAGCTCGTCATGCTGCGCAGTGCTCGTGTGCGCATGACGAGCTGAGCTCGTCATGAACCCGCCCACTCAATGAAACGCCCCGCACAGGGCGAAAATCGGCCGCGCACCGAAGGGGTTATTGTTAAAGCAAGCAGGGGTTTTGCAATTAGTGAAAAATTTGGTAATAAACGCACAGATATTAGATTGTCAGTGGTTTCTGCAAGTTCTGCACCAATTATATCCTATGTTGGTGTAGCGTCTTACCCCCCTTTGACAGGAGGAGACCTAAATAGGTAACCTTCTGTTGACAATACTGTAACTGGAAAAGAGATACTTTGTCCCAAGGAGGCTAAGTGATGCAATAATTTCACTGTAGTCTGTTTGCAACCTTCTGCTGCATTGCTATGTCTCCAATGAGTAGCTCGTGAGCTACCAGTAGATCACCAGGTACCTGTGAGTAGCTCTCCTGTGTGCAGTCCAACCTGTATTTTAAAAATAAAACTCTTGCATTCAAGACAACATTTCTTTTGTATTTTCACAACTCATAAACTGATGTCTACAGAAAAATAGTTGACATTTTGAAAATGTACTTACAGCTATTATTTCAGTTGGAGATATTTATTACTCATAATTATATCTTGGTGCAAGGCAGTATTGTAGCTATTGTTTGTATCTAGTACCCATGTAATATTTCAGTTCAAATTGTCAAAGCCTTTTTTTTTTCATTACTGCTGAAAACCCTGGCTAATGCACCAATGTGATCACTACTGACACACTTGGATGGGGTGGTCACTTTTTCATCACTATTGACTTTTGTTACAGAAAATGTTGGAGACCCTTGTACTAACATTCAGTTGTTGTGAAATAGGGCTTTGAACGGGGATGCCAGAAAATCCCACAGGTGTATTAACTTTACCTTAGAAACAACAGGATATTGAGGGACTACTATCTTGTTACTTTTTCTCAAATCAATCACAAATCGATAAACATTTATCCTGTATTCCATCCCCTCTTTTAAGGACAGGAAGAATAGGGCTATTACATACATTAGAGGAAACTTCCTCAAAGCAAGTAAAGAAATCAGGGACGGACTCGCCCTGTCTTTGCTTACAAGCAGTAAGGAGCGTCCAATCTATTTTCCGTGCCAGAATTATCGTCTTTATATAAGTTAGTATGTTGCCAGGGAGGTCCAGTACGAGCTGATTGGGTTTTTTACCAGGCTTCCTATCAGCTTCAGCTGCTATTATTGCAGTCCAATCTCCTCCTAACTCAACAACATGATCCTGTTTCCGGGTGAGTCGCCACATATCCGGCGGTAAGATCATGCCCAAAAACATATCAATGTCAGCTAGCGTCATAACGTAAGAGTCAATGGCTGCCTGTACTTCATCATAAAAACCTCTGGGGTTCTTTCGAACATCAGGTAAAGAGGCTTTAAGAGTGAGAACATCCGTCCTTTTCCAGGGCGTATATATCCAATTGTACATAAAATGGGCTCTAGCATCAGGACTATTAGGGTCATCATTATCTGCATTCCCTCTTCCAGGAATGAATTGTGGCGCGGCTTCCCTCATAGGTCTTATTCGAGGAGAGGAAGAGAGTTCATTACGATATCCAATTATCGTTGCTATGGCATTGTTAATTCTACTCACAGGGAAGGCTCCTATCTGACACTGTCGATTAATAGCTCTAACATCATCAGGGCCATTCTGTCCTGTAATCATCTCCCATTGGACCATAAGTTGATGAGAAAGCTTATTTACAAGACAAAGAAGCTCGCCCTCAGAAAAATCCTGTATCTGATCTATCATTTCTCCTACCTCCATTTCTAGATCACTCAACCAGTTTAATACCATCAACCTTATCGCGTCCTAACACAACTGAGGTACAGTAGAACGAAGAATTAGAGGGGTCGAGACAGATACAGAAATTTCGGGCTCATCAGTCATTTCAGATGCAGTGGCCTGGAATGGAGGCGCAGTGGAGGTGGGAAAAGATGTACCGGTACTGGTTGGAAAATATGGAGCTGGACAACCGCGGGCAAAGGAGGTGGAACCGGAGGTACAGGGGGAACGACATTTGGTGGTCCAGGGGGAAGGGGTGTTAAAGGGACATATGGGGGCGGGGGTCGTTCAATCAATAATCCATCAATATCTGAATCCACATCTTCTTGGTGGATTTGTGCTGTTACTGTCGGTCTGACTATATATTCCTTAGATATTAGCAACCTATGCTCTCGATCTAAACATTCCTTCTTCTCCTGAACTTCCTTATCCTGCAATTCCTTATACTTCTGATACTCTGTCTTCCTTTCTTGTTTCCTTTGTACCTTCTCCGCCTTGAGCTGCCGCTCCTTTACTTCTTTCCTCCACATACGCAAACTGTCAAACATAGCTGGCCTAACTTTCTTTAAAAACAATCGTTTCTCTAAATACTCGAGTTTGTGAGGGTCCATTGTTCCCTCTAATGGCCATTGCAACTGGGGATCCCCTTTTGTATATTTGTTCCACAATGCATTATACATGATGGGACAAATACCATATTTAATGTACATCTCAAAATTCGGCGTACCTTCTGGTGGCGCCGGCTGACTTGCTTCCAAAATGCTCTGCTTATCACAGCAGCAGCAACAAAACCCAAAGTGTGCTAAATACAGGCATGTTATATAAGATATAAAAAACTTATAAACAGAGAGAAATGAAAAAATATTCTCACATTACCTGTAAGAAAAAATGTTAATCAATATCAAATAGCAAGTTCCAAAGAAGGTTCAAAACAAATTCCAAACAAATTCCAAACAAAATTGCAAACAAGTTCCAGACAAATTCCAAATAACCAAAAGAACCGGTTCAATACAAATCTACCTTATTTGTAGTCTTCAACTCCCACCTGTCGATCCTCCCTGATCCAAAAGAATGACCATCCGAGGACCCCAGTCAAGTCCAGCAGCCGCCAGGAAGATCAGAGTCGGAGAGCTGAAAAATCACCTTGGAACACGAGAGACACTAGTCTCTTCAGGTGGGGCGCCCCTCAGCGAAGTTCGTCTTACCGACCCGATCTCCTCCCCTGGTCCGACTGCAAGCCCTTGATGGGGCCCCACGTTTGGGCGCCAATTTGTGGAAGCGGATTATTTAAAACCCACTGGTGCAGGGGTCACCCTTAGTCCACAGGTTCTTAACAAGTAAGGAGGAATCGACACTGGAGTGAAGTACAAACCATAGGTCATTTATTAGCATTCATGAATGGGGGCCTCGTCCGACAAGCACCATAGAGATACTCGAGGAGAGAGCACACTGAACGATGGTTAAATGGGATTTTATAGCAAAAGATCACAAACAAGGGACGCCCAGAGGTAAATAGAACTTTGGGAAAAACACACAAAGGAGGTACCGGTAAGAATCGACAGCCTTGGTGCCTTGTGCAATTGTCGCGTCCTGAAGCTGCACAACAAGATATGCTATCTGGGTAAACTTTACTTGAGGCTTTACCATTGTCTGAAAAACCCCAAGCAGACGCCAGCTGTTCTTTTGCGCTGACTCTGCATGTATACACAGCCTACAATGCCCCAATCTAGATTCTTTACTCATGTTTATACAAATGCAGTGTCAAGGATAGAGCCAGGCTGAAAGCAGGGCAGGGGTGAAAAATGGAAGAGGCATAGCTTAATCAAAAAACAAGGGACTCAGATTTTACATTTCAACATTCTAGGGTAAGGGACTCCCTTTCAGGGCCCTAGTTTTGTGCACCAGTGGTCAGTGTCTTGCATGGCTCTGCGTTTCTGGCGTGGAATGTCGTGTAAAGAACTGACGTCAGCGTGTGAGGGCGGCATCTAAGTAGATACCGCGACGTCATTCTGGCGACCACGATGCCAACGACGAATGCGGAGTCGACCGACGCCACCTATCGACGCGCAGGGGTACTGCTTAGGAAAAAATTCTCCGGATCCAGTCTGACGCCTGGGGGTAATTCTAAGGTGAGGAATCCATAACTAATCTATGTCTCTTACAGATATATCGTTACCGAAGGTAAGTAACTTGTTCATTGCACACACTTACAGTAGGAACCCAAACCCTTTGTTTTATTAAAACACAATTGACTGGCCATATTTCCACTTCCTGCCCGGGCACAGTGGGTACGGTGGAATACAGGGGAAGCTTTTTCATGGGACTCACCTTGATACTTACAGATTCATCAGTTCATACACATCTAACATCTTTAGCATACTCAGACCACAGAGCAGGAGGAAGTGGATCAAGCACATCAGACATTAAAGAATGGCTCAAAGATATGGACTATTGCATAAAAGCAGAAGAGCATGCATATATGTCACAGGCTGTCCACAGAAAAACCACAAGATATGGGACCCATAGTGGGATAACTCACATTGAACAGCTTAAATGTATCTAATGACATGCTGGATGATTTGCTATTGTGGTCTTTAATGTTTCAGGCCAGGCGTATGGCGGGCTACAACTCCTGTATGTTGTTTTACTTTGTGAAAATTAATAAAAATAGTTTTTTTTAAATAAAAAATGCACATCATATATTGATTGGTGTGAATATTTTGCAGTAACCTCTGGTTTCACATGAATCATTACTCTCACAGCTCACAGAGGACTGCCAGGACTGCGTTCTCGGTCTCTGCAGAAACATTCCAATGGAGACCATCACTGGTATAATACACAGCGCCTTGATGCCCTTGGGCTAAGTTAGCGCTTTACAAATCGAATATTCATTCATTCATTTCGATTTACATCAAAGATCCCTCCCTAGTAGTGTTACAGGTGAGGTAGGGCATAAGAGAAAGACATGTTGGGCAGTGATAGGACCTAAGGAGATAGACTCGGGATCAGTAATATAGTGAGAAACATATATATTGGAAATTTCAGCCACAGCAATCATTTTGCCTAAGAAAGGTAGTGAGGTTTTCAATGCAGGCCTACTTGTACAACTATCACTAAGGCACAGGGCCTGCTTTCCATGATTTACATATTTTACGTGTTGCCATTTATAATCTATGGTACTTAAAGTATTCACACAGCAGTCGGCTCCCCTTGAGCTGTCCTAAAAGTAAGGGAATTGGTTTTGTGAAGTCTGGGTGAACGCGGGTTCTTCAGATTGATCATGCGAAATCTGGGCAAGTTACAGCAATCCTGTTTCCAGTGCCAGTTGAAACATGAGGAACCACCAGGCAGAGCAGACTCTCCCCTTCCTCACCGCTGGCTCCATCCAGAACCTCCTCCTCTCGCCCCATTTCAATGATTGTATTGTCCCATTCCTCCCTGGATCCTCCCTCTAACCGTTCGTTGGAAAGATTGCATTTGTAAAGCTTAGATTCAGCTGATTCTTGTGCAGCAACATAATGATTTGCAAGAGAAACCAATTCAGAAAGACATTTAGCTTGCCATCCAATGCAGATGGTAGGCAGCTGCACCTGTATCCTGGACAATAGCGAATGAATGATCTCTTCTTAAAAAGCTTATTGAGCACCTTCCGTACCATTAGCAATACCAAAATAATGATCAGACGCATCTTTCAAACGATAATCAGTAAGAGTTTCAAATTTTTTCAGTCGGCTTTCACAGGATATACATTCATAACAGCATTCAGGAAAGCATTTCAAGGAGCAATAGAAGCAGCTTCGTGAATGGGTGCTTGTTGTGGCCAATGGCCTTGTCTAACAATCGATGTTTCACCTCACTTGGCATAATAATGCCTAATAATTGATTAACATCAGTCTAGTTGTGTTTGCAACATACAAATGGAGTTTACAATGCTTCACAAACCTTTGAGTTTTATCATGTATACTAAGGAATTATCTTTTGATATTCACTAGGTCAGCAGGAAACCAGGCAACATGGTTGATAACTTGGCACACAACTCAATGGCCTGGGTACTCTTGCATGGGTCGGAGGGCAACTGGTTGGACAGGAGCAATTTCATTAGGGTCATTACGGCTTGCCTCGCAAGCCGAAGGAGTATGTCGATTGTGTCAGGGTGCTCTCTTGCCCTTTGCCCTGCAGTCATCCTTAGACTATCTCGATTAATAATCAGACCACAAGCTTGACCACTCTGATGTGTTGCTTTGGGGTTGCTTCGGGGTGGTTGGGCTTTGAATATGATCTCATTGGTGGTAGCAAGTGGGGTGTTGTTGTGCCCACCTCTCATCTTGTCCTCATGCCAGTCACGGTGTTGCTCGCCGCTATCACCATGTTTGATTGCTTTGGGTTTGCCTGTGCCCTTCCCGCCAGCTCACCTACCGGCACCACTCCTCACCCAGGCAAGCCTTTTGATGCACACACAGCTTCTCCTGCTGGTATGTGGATTATAATAATGTCTCATATATCCTCCTCCTTTTCTACTGCTTCTGAGTTCTCCCTACTGATTTTTGGAGGAGGCATCATCGTACTCGAGGCACAAGCCCTACACATGACCCTCAAGTGACTAATTTAATATCTCAGTTTCTCATGGATGTCTTTCAATCCTGGCACCTATGATTCCTCTTATGCCTCATATCTTCCTCACACCCATTTAAAATGACTGGCTATTGTTCTGGACTGGATTTATACTTAAGATCCTTGAATCATTTCTTGGAGTTATTCAAGTGCTTTACATCAAGAGTACCTTCTTCTGGAAAATACTTTTTATTCTTACCACTTGTGCATTTAGTCCAATCTTCAATATACCTCTCATGCTTATTCCATAATGGTGGTACATCATATGGGCAGCATACTCTTTAGCTGTGGTGTTTTCAGCCTTGGATTTTTCTGCACTTATTTTCTTAATAATCCCTCACTCTGATAGAAATTTCTAGCCGCAGATTCCTTACCTTAGAATACTCACCAGGTATCAGGCTGGATCCCTAAACTTTTGGTGAGCAGTACCCCTGCGTGCCGGTAGGTGGCATAGTTTGGCTCCATGTGCCGTTGACGGTGTCGTCCGCGCCGGATGTGACATGCGAGGTGCCTATATAAGCTCCACCTCAGCACGCTAGCGTCACTTATTTTCTTTCCACGCCTGTCAGTGCAGATTGGGAGAGAGCTACCCCCAGTCACTTTTTGACTGAGTTTTTTTTTTTTTAGATTTTGTCGAAGAATTTTTTGAGACTTTGTCTCTTGATGTGTAGGATGTCCACCAGAAAGGCTGGTTTTGAACCACGCAGTGCTTGTCTCTGACAGATTTCGGTGACGGACCCACACTTGGTTTGCCTCTGGTGTCTTGAGTGAGACACTGATGCCAAGACATGCAAGGATTACCACGCCATGCATCCTAAGGTGCTGAGGGAGCAACCCCTCAAGCTCCTCGCCACCCGATGTCGAACAACTCCATGATGCTCCAGATCTGGGTTGCGAGGAAGGTCCCAAGATTGTTGGCGAAGTCGTACCCCGCTATGGTCGTCCCATTCCAAGTCGTTGGGCAAGTCCCACAAGAAAAAGGAGTCAAGAATATCTTCGACTTCGTCGTGCAAGTCTTCGGACGAGTCACAGGGCCATTGGCTCTCGAGGCCTAGCTCAGTGGTGGATCCTGCGATTGGGCCGTCTCTGCACATTCCTGAGTTTCTAGGAGCCAGAGCAACCCCCACCCATCTGAAAGAATTTTATGAGGCCATGCATCTCATCTTTTTGCGGCCTGACCCCCCAGGACCCACAGGTCCGGGAGGGGCCCCTTACTGTTCTTCCACTGGTATGTTCGACCCCGGTGCCATTCGGTCCCCAGGGATCCATTGACGGATTGGAAAGGGCGCCGGTCCAGCAAGCAACCTTACCTGTGCCGGCTCCAGTGCGGACTTCACCGATGCCCAGCCGTGGCTTCGCCGCCATCATCATTCCTGACTCGGATACAGAGCCAGACGGCATCGTCAAACGCCAGCACTGACCGCAGGCAGATGCCCCATATTGGAGTCAGTGCCTTATTACTATGCCAGCGGTCCCTAAGCATCAAATTTGAAAACAATACTTGTGGAATAATAATAATTCCCATGAAATGTTCAAATGACTATAAAGAGCTCAATTTATTTTTAGGATAAAAAAACAAGGCAACATTAAGAAATGCACTCCCGCCGGGCTAAGTCTAAAACAGGTGTTAAAAACTAACAAAAATAGACAAAGTGCTTTTGGTTTTTTTTTACTTTCAACTATGCTACCCAGTAGATGCGCAACTGTACAACATGGCAAACAAACCATTAAACCATGATGCGTGGCTGCTGTGCAGCATGGTTGAAAGTTTTTTTTAAATGCTATGACGCAGCCACCATTTGCTGCTTCATAGCTCTTTTTTTATACTTCAGTCATGCTTGACAGCAGGTGGACTGCTATACAACATGGCCAAAAAGCTGACCAAGCTAATAGATCTTGCATAGGTGAGACCTATTGGCTTTGCCAATGCGTGTCCTTTCTTTGTGTCTTTTCAGACACGTCCGACTGCTGCTGCTCGCATAGTTCTGTCTATATAACATCTTTTTTAGCCTGTTGTTTTACCAAGGAGTGTTAATGTTAGCTCATTAGCCGTTACTTGCTGTTTTTTGCATTTGAAAGGCTATCTTTGCCCTCTCACCCACTGGGCTGTTTAACCAGTGATTGCATGCAAGAACAAGCATTGGCATAGCCAATAGGTCTCGCTTTTGGGACCTTATAAGTATTTAGTTATGCAGCACAATATACTTAGTGCAACAACATCAACTGTTGCATGGCTAAACACTTATAAGGTCCGAAAGGCGAGACCTATTGGCTATGCCAATGCTTGTTTCTTTAAGATATTTGAATTGGGGTTTCTGGGACAGGATTAAACTGGACTCATTGCCAATGCTTGTTTTTTCAAGTCGTTTGAGCAGATGGAGATTCTGTGTTTGAAGCTGTTGAACCCACTTTTGCCAGATTGGCAACCCTTGCCATTTGTTCGCCACCACTACAGCAAACTTTAATCCTACCGCCTCCACCACAACCGGCACTTAATTACTGATACAGCACATTCTCTTCGGATGTTGCAGTTTTGAAAATCCCCTGGATTTTGAGGCTTCTAGCAAAAGTGATCCCAACACAGACTATAGTCCGTATGACCAAACTGTCAATAATTATTTACTTGCGCACACAGAGGCAATTCTACATCAGATCTCCACAAATGAGCTTTGCACGTACGAACAAGATGCAAGCAAACCAAACGTCCCTGAGCTTCCTGTTAGAATTTGCCTTGCAATGAGAGAACATCACTACTGACAGTTGGGTACTCCAGATCATTCCCTGTGGATGTTCACTGGAGTTCCTGCAAAAGCTGCATGGATACAGTTCTCTCTCTGGTGTGCAGGTAAAGGTCTACACCCGCTGTCTGTGCAACCTCATCATCTTATAAACTACATCTGACTATACATGTTCTCAAGCATGCATCAGAGACCGTCTGGTGGCTGTTTACAGACTCTTGTCTCATGGACCGTCTTTCTTCTCACAAAGGGTGATCAAACTGTTTATGAAATAGCTGTTTTATGATTTTCCCCTGTGAGGCAGCCAGCTCCTTGGAAACTGAAAACCGACCTTACGCTGCCCATTGCTCCACCATTTCAACCAATTAGATAGCAGATTTGAAGTGCCTTTCCTAGAAAAACCAGACCCATGCCCCTTTGATTATTTCCTCGTAGTCGTCATAAAAAGACTCTGCATACACAGAGCTGGTGGACACCGGGGTCCCAAAGCCCCCTGGGTTGTGTTAGGCACAGAAATGTTGCATATTCAGTACTTTTATTTTCGTGAAAACTTGGCCTGATATGTCACCCATAGTGCCGATACATAATGCAATATTTGGTTAGCATATCTCTGTGTACCATTCACACTGCCAGTGCTCTTGGTCTGCTGTAATATACTGCATCTGATTTCAAACCTTGACGCGAGTGCCCTCTTGTGGGCAAATACATCGTTTACACCATAGTTACAGCGACTAGTTATATCGTAGGTGTAATCAAGGCGTGTATGAGGTTTGGATGCCTACAAATTAACAAGAGAGGAGCGGGGGCGAGAGGAGCGGGGGCGAGCGAGCGCGGCAGCGTGCAGAGCTGACCACACGCTCGTGCCTGAAACGTGGGGGTAACCGCACAGAAAAGGCCATTGTGCACGAGCGTGTGGTCAGCTTTGAAAACCCCACTACATAAAGTCTTCGCCAGAAGCAGCGCTTGCGCGCTACTCTAGGCTCGACCTAAAAATGGCAGAAAGTCAGATGCTAAATGTTGTTTTGCATTTCACAAGTCTGCTAAGTGGCACTATGAAATAGGATACCACCAGCCACTCCTGGCAATCAGCCCACATCTTTAAGGACTGTCAGGTTTGTAGTTTTGGTTTTAACACTTTCTTTATGGGCTCAAATCCTAGCATGCAAAGTGTATTTAAAATACTCTTTGTTTTCTTCCTAAGATGTGGCAACAGCAGTGGAAATACCACTTTGTTGTGGAACATGTATACTTTAGGTAGAATTAGTGCAAACCTCCAGCAGCGCCCACCCCTCCACCCACCACCAGCAGCAGCTGCAAAACTTGGAAAATAAAACGATAATAAAGCATGTTTATTATCGTTCTATTTTTCTCCTACCATGAATTTAGGGGGCGGGGCCATGGGAATGACAGGCACGAGGGGGAGTGGTAGATGCACTGTTGTCAGTGTGCATGACGGTTTGGCCAGCCGTCTCAGGTCAGCCAAACCATCATGCACACTGAAGCTGTCTCCAACCCGAGCTGCGTTGCCGGGTTGGAGAGAGCAGGCACAGGCTCCCAGTCCTCCTGGGAGCACAAATCAAGGGCACTCAGGCCAAACCTTATTCTTCTCTCATGCTGTGAGAACAGCATCAGGATTGGCCGCAGGACAGTCTGAGAGCCTGTGCCTGCATGGAGCCAGAAGAGTGGCGATGTGGCAATGCAGCGGGATTCAGGTACTTTTTTTCAAATTTGTTTTTTGTTTTGTCCCCCCTCTCCCCGCCTACCACTTTGTCCCAATTCCAGCCGTGACTGCAAACTCCCCTCTTCAGAGGACAGGCATCAGCAGTGCAACCTTTCCCCCTCACAAAAAAGGTACAAATCGGGTAGCAGCAGTGCAAACTTTGCTTCCTCGCAGAACAGATACAGCATGAGGGCCGCAAAGCACCTTCCTTCTCTCACAGAAGGCAGAAGTATAAGCTTCAGCTGCTCACAGAATATGTTAAATTAAGGCATGAGTGACTTGTAACAGAGAGGCCGATCTCTGGAGGGGTTGCTTAAGTCACTGAGAAGAATGTGTAAGTCAGATTTATTCAAACAGCGGAAAAACAAAGTGGCAGTGAGCCAATATTTAATAGGCCATCAGTATCATCTTTTGTCGCTCGTGTACCGACAGTGGGTGTTAAAACCGGCGCATTCAAATCACCCTCACGGCCCCTCCTCCCCATTTCTGTTAAACAATCACACTGGACTCTTTTATACTTTTGTCAGACCAAGGCTGCACTTGCCACGTTGGCAATCATGTATTTGATTGCATTTTATAGGGTATAACTGAACATAATTGCAACGTTTGAATTGTGAAATATTTTTACAGCTGCTAATTTCATACAATAATTGTAAAAATAAATGTTGTTCTCATTTTGGGGTGCTCCGATGATTTTTTGTTTTACACAAAAAGGGTGAGACATTATAAAGTTTGAAGGCCACTGGTGTAGGCGGAAGAATAGTGACTATGTTCTGACACCATTTTCAGTGTTGGACTGGGACAAAAAATAGGCCCGGGCACCAACATGAAAGTGGCCTCATTAGCAAATTGGGTAGCTAAAAATGTGGCCCACATTTCCAAATTAGAGTCGATTTTAGGTCGAGTCTGGCGGCAGTGCGCATGCACTGCTCCCTCTGCGAGGCATGCTGTAGTAGAGTATGCACTGGAAGCCCCTTCCACTCTCCGCCCATATTTTTAATTGGCTTGTGTCATTGTCCTTCGTAAACGCTGGCTTCTGATTCATTATGAGGCTTGTTAGTCCCTCCTTGGTACCGCCTTGCCTCCATTTGTTACCACCCATAAGGACTGGACCTTTTACTTGGCTCGTTACACGGTCTGCTTTATCTAGTGGGTGAGGACTATTTTTGTTATTGATACTGATGGGGACAATGGCGGCCGCTTGTTTGTATTTGCAGTGTGCCAGGCGCGCTTTCACTTTGAGGCGAGTACTGTCGGGGACGGCAGCTATTCTTGTAAGTGAAAGCGCTCATGGCGCACTGCAAATACAAACAAGCAGCCGTCTAAACAACAAGGGCGCAAAACAATGGAACACCGACTTCGGCAATGGCGGCTACTTGTTTGTAATTGCAGCGCGCCATGCGCACTTTCACTTAAAAGAATAGCTGCCGTCTCTCACAGCACTCGCCTCAAAATGAAAGCACGCATGGCGCGCTGCAAATACAAACAAGCGGCCACCAATGCCGGTGTTCACACTTAGTCCACGCTTCTATTTTGCAGATGTTTCTTATTTTTTCATGACTTATGTAGCAAGGATTTGTAGAGATAAAAAGGTATTGGAACCGTTGGAAACTGCTGGGGTAACACGAGTGTAAAACTACATTGATTGCGCTGATGCTTACAGCCATGGCCTCCTCCGAATTTCCTGGTGGACATGGGGGAAAGGTTGCTGATGTTGCCACCTTTTCAGGTCTCAACTGAGCTGTGGGGGTGGAGAAGAGGCGGGTTCCTAAAAGCCACGCGCTGTGCCTGGTCAAGTCTCTAAAAATCCAAGACAACCAGGGAAGGAGCATGTCCTGGAGCACCACCTTCGGCCGCTTTCTCCTGCACTCATCTTGTTCCCAGTCGCGGCCGGCATGACTCGCGGGTGGTGGGGCGTGTGGGGGGGTCGCGCGGGGATTTGCTCGGGGGGTATTTAATTTAAAAATAAATAAACGTACCTTCCCGGGTCCTGCGCCGTCGCAGCTCCTGGCCGGGTCACGTGGAACAGGAAGCAGGCAGCCTCCCTCCCCTAAGCCAATCACAACGCTGCAATGGCAGCGTTGTGATTGGTGGGGACGGCGCCCTGCCAGGCGCCTATGGAGATGCATTTTTCTCCATGTAGGCAGCCTACCTGGAGAAAAGGGAGAGTGCGCATGACTGGTTTGGTCGGCCCCAAAGGGCCAACCAAACAGTCAGGGCCCAAAGCATTGGGCTAGTCACTCCTCCCCTGCCCTCCAGCAGACCCGCCCACCCGTTCGCCCCCAACCAAACCCTTCTTCTTTCTCGCAGTGCGAGAAGCAGAAACATAAAATGGTAGTTTTACCATTTTATGTTTCTGCTTCTCGCACTGCGAAAAAGCAGTGGGGCGACGCTCCTCCGCCCTAATAGAGGAGCCGCCCCTGCTTGTTCCTCCCATGGATGCGTGGAGACTGAAAGGAGCAGGGATTGTGGATGTGTGTGGCTGTGTCTCTGTTGGTCGCACAGTTCCACTGTGGCATGTGGTGCTTTTTGCTGATCTCACAGAATGAAAGCGCTGGAGCTCAGGAGGGTAACAGGAAGTGAGGTATAATAAAATAATATATAATAATAAAATAATATAATAAAAATAATAATAATAAGACCCAGGAACATTTGCTAATTTGATTAACTATAAGTATATAAATGGAATAAATCGTGATTCAAGCCCACCGGGCTAGGACTACGGCTTTTATTTAAAAGATTGAGCTGCATCTTTCCTGCGAATTTGTTATTTGCCTTCCATTTCTTTTCCCTGTAAGAATTAAAAACACACCCTGTTGTGCTTTAGTTGAATCAGTGCAATCACTTGCATCTTGGAACTGTTGTGTATAAAGATGTGTTTCACTGTTTGTAATGATTATGTGCTAGAAAAAAGGGAGGGCGTCCTAATCCCTTGGAGGGCTGTCCTCTTTTATTAGAGACCCATTAATAGTTCAGATAAAATGCTTTCTGAAATAACCCACACATATGCTGATGTTGCCACCTTTTCTGGGTCGCATTTATGCGAGTTTAAGCTATTGGCATTGTAAATGACAATGCCTTTTATTTATGTTTTAAAAACGAAAACAAAAATAAAAAGCATTGTCATTTACAATGTCAATAGCTCAAACTCGCGTAAATGCGAGACCTATTGCATTTGCAAATGCTTGGTGTTTTTGCAGTTTTATATAGTGTTTCCTGGAGAACGGTTAGTGATAACATTAGGGAAATCAACATTAAAAACCGGCCCACAAAACCACATAAGAGGCCCACAAACAGCCAAAATAGCCGGCCCATCCACTGATCTCTCAGCCCTTCCCTTCGGGCCTTGCTAGATTGCCCTATAGGTCGATCCGGCTCTAATAGTTTTCGGTCAGGTGATAGGCCACATCAACCTCGTGAAAGTGCTGCTGCTGTTACTTAGAGATCTGCTGTCTCTGTACTAGCTTGTATTTTTGGAGCAGCCTAGCCTCACTGTAAGTAGCTACGCCCTTGGCAGTCACACCAGGCATCCAGTCCTGCCAAGTGTCACGCATCAGGCGTGACGCTAACGCATTTCAGTGTGGTGTTCCGCATCACCGCACTGAAATGCATTGTCACGCATTTTGCCCACTCTCTGACGCGCTGAAACTGGCCGCTAATAATAACGCCAGGGGCTGCTCTGCTGAGTGCACTGCTCTCGCTCCCCGCAGACTACTAGGCGACAGAGTAATTGACATGAATCGGTCCGTGCTTGTGGCGCTTGCTTGGTAGCTACAATGTTGCAAAACTGCAGGCTGCAGAGTGCTGGTTCTTGATTCCCGCCGCGGCCTGACCTCTCAGAGACAAGTCGTGCGTTAACTGGCTGCGGCGCCTGGCGCCCATTACCTCACGTCCTGCTGTAGTTAACAGGAAGCAGGAAGTAAGTGTGAGGCTCGGAAGCGGCGGCGGGAGTGACTCTGAGTCAGAGTCTCTCACACATGATGGCAGCGCCGCGGCATGACGACTAGAGAGGGCTGTGGCTCACGTCGCGTCCTGCTACCCGCGGCTGCAGTTATTGTGGGAGGCTGGCTGGCAAAGCTCCGGCAAATCATGGCAGTGGTGTTCGCACTGCTGCATGGTGGTAAATTCAAATTAATGATCACCCAGCGACCGCCAAACCCAACCCCACTGGACTGCGCCAGTGGCCGCTGGAGCCCACTGAGTAGCAGCTGCACTGCTGAGTCTGATCATGCTCGGGCGGCGCAGCGTCTGTGTAGTGGCCTAGGGAGTGCAGTGTGATATTGCAGAGGCAAGGAGTCTGAGAAGGGAGGTGGCCGGCCCGTAAACAAAATGGCTCGCCTCGCAAGTAAGTGTCACTTTTGAGACAGTATCATCAGCGGGTATTAATCATCTGCAAATTTGCTTTTTACTAGCAGCGCGCTTTCAGCTGCCTTCCGATCAGTTACTACTGGCTGAAGATCTGCCCTGGCTCGAAGCTGCAGCCTGTGACCTTACGTGTGTACCTCAGCCTGAGGCTGCCTTTGCCGAAATTAAATGCCCTGGGTTGCGTGCTAGTGTCATCCGACTTGTGAGAGTGCTGGCTCACAGGTATGTGAGTTCACATTTAGAGATAATCCTGTGTATGTTTGTGATGCACATGATGTCAGGTGTGCAGGTGCACATGCACAAGATACAGAGTGGATGCACTGCAGGTTTCGTGGTAATCTCATGTGCGGCGATCGATGGCAGGAGTGTGAGTGCACATTCTTTATAATCTTGGTCGATGCACAGATTGTTATCTGTGGGAAGATGTTATCTGTGCGAAGAAAATACATTTGAGAATGTAAATTCAGTGCGTTTCAGGTGAATGAGTGGAGATTGTAAGTGCAGGCAGTGAGCCTGCCTCTGTGAGTACTGTGTACATAGTGTTGACTGGCAGTGACTCCTCCGCGAGTCTACCTTCGTTTTCACCATATAATACTTCACCCCCTCGGCCAGACAGCAGTGAAATACTCCTTCTCGTGTGCGGCCAGTTTGATGCCTGCCTGATGGCGACTATTGGGAGAGCAGACGAGCTCTTACTATCATCTCTGCTGAGGCAAGATCTCAAAAGATCTGACTGCCTCTAGTGCCGTGCTGAAAGAAGAGACCACTTGTTAGCCGCTCAGGTCTGATAATTTATTACTTCTGACATGATGTTAATTTACAAAGTTAATAGTAATAGGCACAACTGGACGATACCACCTTTTGGTGAATTGTGTTAGTGTTTGAGGGGGTCTTTGAAAGGCTAAACCTCTGATAACAGTTGCAGAAGGAATAAAAGCAAGCTTTAGCAACTGAAGTATTTTTGAATCTCTAACCCCAACTCTGATCATACAATAAAAAAACATGCTTGCAGCAGTGCAATCCAAATAAATTGCTATGCCTGTATTAAGCGTTGATGAGATACCAAATTGAATTTGTAATGACAGAAAACGTTCCAGTGTTTTGAAATAGTCGCACATAAATTCCAAAGGAGGAGGGAGGTGGAATTTCTGCTATTTATATTTTTCCCTCATCCTCATTGCTTGATTTCGCTTGTGAGAAAGTGTCACTCATAGTCGTTGAAATGTCACACATAATTACACAGAAATTATGAAGATGTCACACATAGCAATCTGAAACCTTGGCAGCTATGGGCATCTCTTTGAAAAGGTTTTGAATGTACACCAAGCTCCGTACACACTCATCATCGCATGTGCTGCACCTGTTCAAAATGGACCTGTTCTATCTCTCCCTCGGTTACCTTCAGTCTTCTTTCGCTGTTTCTCTTTACATTTGATTCTCTTATTTACTCTCTCTAATTCAGCCTCTCACTCTTCATTTTTATATGCATCTCTCACTCTGAATTTAGCGCTTTTCCTTACTCTCTCATACATGCTCCCGCTCACTGTCTCGACCACTCCGTTTCCTTTTCACTTCCACCCACTTTCTCCACCTTCCATTCTTTCCATTTGTGTATTTTGACACCCCTCTCTTTTTCCCCTCCCTTCCTCTCGCTTTCCCTCTCCTCCTCTTCTAGTTCTATACCTTCCCCTCCCCGGCATTGCGGAGGCACCGACAGGCCAGCGGAAGCCGTAGCGTTCGTTCCATTTCTCTGTAGCCGTCACTTCGTCCAGCCTCCCCGCCCCCTCGCGCCCCTCCCGCGCGCTGCGTGGGCCGCTGCAGGCCGGTGGAAGCCCGGCTATCCTTGCCTGTCGATGCCAGTGACACCCACACACAGCCATCCTGGCTGCTGCCGCAGAGCAGCGAGGAAGCCCTGCTCCTGGCAGATTTCTCTTCAAAGGTGACGGACTCCCTTCTCCACAAACAGATGATTCCGAGCCCAGGGTGTGGGCGGCGGTGGAGGGGAAATCTCATTGGATTCCCTGCCTGTCGGGCACTGTCTAGAAAATGGCTTTCCTGCTGGCAGCGTGCAGAGGGTCTGACAGAGGGTCCCTCTGAGAGGGGCCTTGTTTCAATCTCCGTAAACATCAGGTGTGGGTGTCTCGGTGGGTGTGCCACACACCAGAGCCGGACTGCCCTACAGGGCAATCTGGTAGTGCCAGAAGGGCTGGGCTGCTCTGACGTGTAAGCGTGTGGGCCATTTTTGGCTGTTTGTGGTCATGTTTTTACTGTTCATTTCCCTGATTCGACCAGTGGTGGCTGGTGACATTTGAAAGTGGTGGGGCGTAAAATTATTGTACTGCACTGCGGCGAGCGAGCGTAGCGAGCGAGCCTGAACAACCTACGGGGGGGGTTTGGGAGGGCTATACGGTACCCCCAAGAAAATTTTGAAATAAGAGTGGACAAATGGTGCATTTTCAAGCAAATTTGAGAAAGCAGGAAGGTTAATAAAGCAATAGGATTGAATTATTTATCATTTAAGAAATTGCAAATTTTTATGAGCTATAGAGGTGATGGAGATACGTCGCTCCGGAATTATCTAGTGTTACCATTTTACAAAGTGTGCATGAAGATTACAATAAAAAATGTGAAACCCTGGCCAAAAAAAAAAATAATTGCTGTATGCCTTAAGGTATCAAGACGAAGGTATCAGAGCGCTTTACATGAGCACTAGTTGCATTACAGCGGGACACTTCATTTGTTAGGCACTGGGAGATTGAGTGATTTGCCCAGAATCACAGGATGTTTGAGCCTCCGCCAGACTCAAAGCCGGCCTCTCAGGCTTAGGGACAAATGGTGGCCTTTGGCCTACTTAGGAATCGAACTCCTAGTAATTCTGTTTCTAAATATAGGCTTGAAGCTTCCTTGAACTGGGTCTACAGTGTCTTTATGGATGCCCTTTGCCACGAACTACCACATGTACAAAACCACAAACTTTTTTCACGTGTAGATCTAGAAATATAGACGACTGGTGGTATGGCATATTCATCCGTTAACACAGGCAGTTCTCAGTGTCTGTGTTTTATGAACTTTATGATACCGTATACAATGGCATGCTGTCTGCTTAAAGAAAAGTACATTCTATACTAACAAGCATTGGCATAGCCAATAGGTCTCGCCTTTGGGACCTTATAAGTGTTTAGCCATGCAACAGTTGATGTTATTGCACCAAGGATATTGTGCTGCATAACTAAATACTTATAAGGTCCCAAAGGCGAGACCTATTGGCTATGCCAATGCTTGTTTTGTACTTGCACTGCTGGCAACTTCTTCCTGCCTGTTTTCATGCTTGTTTGTTTTTAAAAAAATTGTTATGGGGAGCGGGACATAAATAACGGGGGAGTGGAGGTTGTAAAACAGTAATTTAATTAGAACACGAGCAGCGGACGGACACTAGGGGAGAATCAACAGATGCCAGATTCCAAGGGCAGACTGACGTGATGCTTAGGTGGTGCGCTGATGCAAAATGGTGGTGGTTAATGATGTTTGGTGCTCAGGTGGTAACACTATATGGGGTGGATTGGAGGTACGTTGTGGATTGTGGAGTTGAAATAGGTTGTTTGGTGTGTAATTATGCGGTGTGTATTGGAAATGTGAGGAGTTGAATCGTGTGGCCTGTAACTGTGGTGTTGAATGAAATTATGCTTAGTGAAATTGTGTCATGGTGTGGAGTGCATTTATGTTGATTGGTGGTATGTGGTATAGAGTGCATTTATGTGGAGTGTGTTTATGTTGCATTGAGTACAGTGCAATTATGTGGCGTATAATGATGTGGCACTGAGTGGTATTATGTGGAGTGTATTTATGTTGCATTGAGTAGAGTGTTATTATGTGGCACTGAGTGGTATTCAATGGAGTGTATTTATGTTGCATTGAGTAGAGTGTAATTATGTGGCTTGTAATTGTGGTACTGAGTTGTATGTGGGGTGTATTTGTTACATTGAGTAGAGTGTAATTATGTGGCGTGTAACTATGTCACAGTGAGTGGTATTATGTGGAGAGCATTTATGTTGCATTGAGTACAGTGTAATTATGTGGTGTGTATTTATGTGGCATTGAGTGGTATTATTTGGAGTGTATGTTGCATTGAGTGCAGTGTAATTATATAGCATATAATTATGTGGCACTGAGTGGTATTGTGTGGAGTGTATGTTGCATTCAGTAGAGTGTAATTATGTGGTGTGTAATTATGTGGCACTGAGTGGTATTATTTGGAGTGTATGTTGCATTGAGTGCAGTGTAATTATGTAGCATATAATTATGTGGCACTGAGTGGTATTGTGTGGAGTGTATGTTGCATTCAGTAGAGTGTAATTATGTGGTGTGTAATTATGTGGCACTGAGTGGTATTATTTGGAGTGTATGTTGCATTGAGTGCAGTGTAATTATATAGCATATAATTATGTGGCACTGAGTGGTATTGTGTGGAGTGTATGTTGCATTCAGTAGAGTGTAATTATGTGGTGTGTAATTATGTGGCACTGAGTGGTATTTGGAGAGTATGTTGCATTGAGTGCAGTGTAATTATGTAGCATATAATTATGTGGCACTGTGGTATGTGGAGTGTATTTATGTTGCATTGAGTAGAGTAAGTATGTGGCGTGTAATTATATGGCACTGAGTGGTATTATGTGGAGTGTATTTATGTTGGATTGAGTAGAGTGTAATTATGTGGCATGTAATTATGTGGCACTGAGTGGTATTATTTGGAGTGTATGTTGCATTGAGTGCAGTGTAATTATGTAGCATATAATTATGTGGCACTTAGTGGTATTGTGTGGAGTGTATGTTGCATTCAGTAGAGTGTAATTATGGTGTAATTATGTGGTGTGTAATTATGTGGCACTGAGTGGTATTTGGAGTGTATGTTGCATTGAGTGCAGTGTAATTATATAGCATATAATTATGTGGCACTGAGTGGTATTGCGTGGAGTGTATGTTGCATTCAGTACAGTGTAATTATGTGGTGTGTAATTATGTGGCACTGAGTGGTATTTGGAGTGTATGTTGCATTGAGTGCAGTGTAATTATGTAGCATATAATTATGTGGCACTGAGTGGTATTGTGTGGAGTGTATGTTGCATTCAGTAGAGTGTAATTATGTGGTGTGTAATTATGTGGCACTGAGTGGTATTTGGAGTGTATGTTGCATTGAGTGCAGTGTAATTATGTAGCATATAATTATGTGGCACTGTGTGGTATTATGTGGAGTGTATTAATGTTGCATTGAGTAGAGTGTAAGTATGTGGCGTGTAATTATATGGCACTGAGTGGTATGTGGAGTGTATTTATGTTGCATTGAGTACAGTGTAATTATGTGGCGTGTAATTATGTGGCACTGAGTGGTATGGGGAGTGTATGTTGTATTCAGTGGAGTGTAATTATGTGGTGTGTAATTATGTGGCACTGAGTGGTATTATTCGGAGTGTATGTTGCATTGAGTGCAGTGTAATTATGTAGCATATAATTATGTGGCACTGAGTGGTATTGTGTGGAGTGTATGTAGCATTCAGTAGAGTGTAATTATGTGGCATATAATTATGTGGCACTGAGTGGTATTATGTGGAGTGTATTTATGTTGCATTGAGTAGAGTGTAAGTATGTGGCGTGTAATTATGTCACTGAGTGGTATTATGTGGAGTGTAATTATGTAGCATATAATTATGTGGTGCTTTGTTTTAAATGAAATGCCAGGATGTTTAGTGTCCATTTCCTAATGTTTGTTTTGTGTGTTTTCTGGGAGAGCTGTGTGCAGTGTGAGGGACAGACCTGAAGTGCACTGGAAGAGCTGTGTGCAGCGTGAGGAACAAATGTAAGGTGCACAACGAGGTGTGTGCAGCGTAAGGGACAGATTTGAGGTGCACTGGGAGAGCTGTGTGTGGCGGAAGGGACAGATCTGAGGTGCATTGGCAGAGCTGTGTGCAGCGTGGGCGATAGATCTAGGATGCAGTGGGACAGCGGTGTGCAGCGTGAGAGACAGATCTGAGATGCACTGGGAGAGGTGTGTGCAGTGTGGACAGACCTGAGGTGCATTGGGAGAGCTATGTACAGCATGAGGGACAGATCTGAGAGGCAGTGGGAGAGCTGTGTGCGGCGTGATGGACAAATCTGAGGTGCATTGGGAGAGCTGTGTGCAGCATAAGGAACAGCTATGAGGTGTACTGGAAGAGCTGCGTGAAGTGTAAGGGACAGACCTCAAGTGCACTGGGAGAGCTGTGTGCAGCATAAGGGACAGATCTGAGGTGCACTGAGAGAGATGACAATCCTGTTTCAACGACAGTCCATAACTAGGACTAGCAGCAGCAATAAAGGCTGAAGAAATCTCATCAATTGCCAACCCTTATTTAAAAAAATACATATGACACAAAGTATCAAATGGAAATTGGGTCCTGTTAAAAACAGCTGCATGGTTATGTTTCAAACTGGAACATTTTAATCATTCGAGCTCACTGTTTGTCTCACAAGCTATGCTCTAGCCAGTACACTGCTTCTTGATTTTGCCGCTGCTGCTTACATTTGGCCAAGACAGCATCATACCAGTCCACAATGCCCACACAGCAGCAGACCAATGTGAGGGACGCGCTCGCTCTGTGGTGGGGGAGGGGCAGAGCGAGGCGCTTGGGAGAGCGTGACAGGAAAGGCAGATGGCCTGGAGCATGCGAGGAAAGCGCGTTACTGTGCGCGTTCTCGCATGCTCTAGGCCAGCCAAAAGTTGTGGTCGCATTTCTGAAGCCCACACTACAAAATGTCTCGCCCAGAGCCAGCGCTGAAGCGCTGGCTTTCAGGGCGAGACCTAAAAATACGTGTGGCTGAAAGAGCCATATAGGAGAGAGGCGGCCTTATATGTTCATTGTTAAACCTTTAAAAGTAGTAGGGTGACTCCCTAACAGCACAAGCCTTATCACTGCTAGAACAACTTTCCCAATTCCTTACAAAGCTTTCTCTGTCTCTATCCATTGCCTTGCCACCAAATATCTCTTTCTGTGTCCTCCTCCTCTTCCTGTTTTTTGTATTTGGCACGGAACGACAGCCGATTGAGTAGGAAACTCACGTACCGGTACAAATTACTCCAGAAAGATCTTTATTTGTGCTAAATTGACCTTTTGTTAATGATATACTGAGGTGGTAATGTGTAATGAAGCTTGCATGTGTGGCCTCTCATAATCTTGTTTTGCCGCTGCACGTTCATATAAAGCAGTGTGCTCGAGCGGCCCCCGTGACTGTGCGCTCTTTGAAACATTCATCCATCTTTAAATCGAGCACTAATGTCAATTTAAATAAATCAAAGCCGTTATACAGCCAAAAAACGATGAAATGTGGGAATTTAAACCCCACACCACCCTCTGCTAAACCCCGTCAGGAAAGCGTCCCAATCACTGTGCCAAACCAAAGCACACATACACTGTAAAACCTACAGCGCTTCCTTTAATAGCCTTCGACAGTTTAAGAGATTTAGGATGGTAAATGTATGACCCTGGCACTGTCGGGAAATTTCGCGGCCCTTCACCACAGCGAGATGCACGAGTCTCAGGCCATTTATCATTTGATGGGCCAGTGTGGGCACATTTGGTCATGTTAAGCGGTTTTTGTACCACATTTTAAATGTAACGCACATGGACAGTGGTGCAGGAACAATTTTCCAAGTGGGGGTGCTAGTCTTCGGCGAAACCATACAAATATCATAGGAGTTAGCAAACCGGGGTCACTGAATAAGTGAGAATGGCAAGGGATCGTAGGAAGCCTTTAGAACACGCTGAAACAAATCCGCACGCCCTCAGTCACAGTCAGTCGCATGATCACAAGTACACACACACGTACAAAAACATACACATACTCACTTTCAAACTCGCAATGCCCCAAGCCCACCCACACCTAGAAGCATACAGTCCGTACTGTAGAAAAAGACAGTGGTTGCATACACGTGTGCCGACAGCCAAACACACAGCTCAGCTCACACATTCGCCTAACCTCCCAACAGACATCGCCATACCATGCACACACACACTCAAGCAAGCGCACACACACCGCACCACCCAGTACTCTGGTACACTCAACAACGCAGGCAAAACAAGCTTCCCCGCTTCCCCACTCGGGTACTGCGGGAAGGTCCTAGGTGAGGGGAGACATGCCGGACATAAGTGCCACATGGGAAAACCTAGCGTGTGTCTGTGGGGTGGTGCGGGGGGCTTCGAAATTGGAACTTTCCCTTTTCAAGCCACGAGCGCTGCTAAAAAAGGAATGTGTCCTGGAACCCTTGGAAAGCTGTAAAAATATAAAATAAAACTTACTCAGCCCTTCTGGATGGGTCCGACTCCCGACTCCCGCCGTCCTGCTCCTGCGCCAATTCCTGCAGCTCTCCTCGTCATCAGAAGGAAAGACAGCCTCCCTCCCTCCCCTCCGCCAATCACAACGCTGCAATGGCAGCGTTGTGATTGGTGAGGCGCAGGGGAGAGCGCCCCAGCCGCGCCATTTTCTCCTGCATAGAGAAAAAGGGAGAGTGGGCGGCCGTGCTCGAAGGCAGGGGAGTGGCTTACCCATTGTTGTGGGTACTGACTGTTTGGTCGGCTCCAGGGCCGACCAAACAGTCAGTACCCACAACAGTGGGTAAGCCACTCCCCTGCCCTCGAGCACGGCCGCCCACCCTCCCGCCCCCAACCAGGCACTTCTGCTTTCTCGCTGTGCGATAGGCAGAAACATAAAATGGTAGTTTTTACCATTTTATGTTTCTGCTTCTCGCACTGCGAGAAAGCAGTGGGGCAACGCCCAAACGCCCCTATGGAGGAGGCGCCACTGGATTCGACCACAAACATTGCGTGCAGAAAGCACAAGTGCATGCAATCTCCCATACATTGCAAAACACCTATACATTAGTGTGTCCTTACAAGCTCGGAATTACACTGATTTACAAATGTGGCCACTATTTTATCTACCTCTTTCCCTAATGGGACCGCTTTCCTTTTGGCGCCTGACCCTATTTTCTGTCACACTCCAACCCTTTCCGACACCTACATGTGGCCTTCAGGCCGAAGGTCGTCGGAGCTGGCGTTAGTTACTTCGTGTACGTGGCTTCTGCACAAAGGAGCAGGACAGCCTTCCAGTGCTGTCAAAGTAGTTTGTTGGGTGTGCAGAAATGTTGACCTTCGCCCTTCTGTAGTAGATCACAGGAGCTAAAAGCTGTTGGTGACGATTTGGCCCGACGTTTGCCAAGCAGCAGACTTATTTTAATTCCTGACCAGGGTCGGATTGGTGAGGCGGGCACTTGGGCAATAGGCCGGTATAGTTACAGCTGTGGACTGCTTTTTTTGGCCAGCATGGAGACCCATTTGGACTGTGTCTGTGCTGTTCAGATGCTGCCAGTAGGGGGAGCATTGCCCCACTGCTTTTAGCAGTGGAAATTAAGGAAAAATAAAAATAAAATAATAATAGCTGGACGTTATTATCATATTACTTGTTCCTGCATCTTTGCGGGGCGGGGCTGCTCTGCTCTCAGAGCAGGTAAAGGAGTGGTGGCACTCTGTAAAGTGCGCGTGAATGTTTGACCGGCCCTCTTGGGCCGGCCAAACACTCATGCACATTTTGCATGTTCTCAATGCAGGCTGCATTACAGACTGCATGGAGAACATACCCAAGCCCCCATTCCCCATCTGAGGGCCGAACCATGGTGCTCAAACCAATCACCAATCACAACGCTGCATTGCAGCGTTGTGATTGGCCAGGGGAGCCTGGCTGCTTCCTCTTCTGGCTGGAGCGGAGGGAGTATTGACACACTCTCCTTAAACACTCTACACTGCCGATACAAATTTATATTGATACTATAATCGAAAGTTCCGACTACATGGAGCCGGTTACGCGGATGGAATACACTTCCTAGATTGATTGGAGCGCTTATCAGCGTTGAAGAAGTTGACGTTTTACATAACTGTCGGCAAAACACATGTTTGACTAAACCATATTACTTTCTGAACTAATGTATGCTGACTGCACGTTCCATATATTAATCGGATCACACATTGGCTGTATGAAAAATAACCAGTCTTACATGTGAAAATTGCAAACTTCGATTTCATGTAACCCGAACAGAAGATTTTGGATTAAAGTGGACTTTACACCATTTTCAGTTTACACTATTACTGACTCTTGATTATACCTGAGTGCTTGGATTGGACTATTGTTGTTTGATCTCACTCTAACGTGCCAAGACAATTAAACCAGGCCCATTGGCTTTGTCAATGCTTGTTTAGAAAAGTTATCACAAGCTTAACAGGTATTTCCCCTCACCTAGTGCACTGATTTGTTCAGCTCCAATATGCAGTGCTGTGCCTGTTATATATTGGGATTTGTGGCATGCTTATAACAGACCTGCCAACTCACACTGCTGTGTGTGCCACACTATATCAGCTCTTTTCATATGGTCTTCCAGTGAATATCCATTACACATGGTGTCCAGAAAGGTATCTGGAAACACCATGCAAAGAGCAGGTTTCCATTTCATCGTGTAAAGACAGTACAGCCATCATTTATCAGTAGGTTTACAAACTCTATGATTGGCAGTAGCCTCACAAGCCTTTGTAATTTGTTTTTGGGGGAGAGTGGGAAGGTCTGCTCGAGCAGTGTAGGCTCTAATCCCGACCTCTCTCATTGGTCCTTACACACTCCATGATTGGCCAGGAGGTGATGGGCTCAAAGCCCTGCCCCATCCTAGACATACAGCTGGCCATTCGTGATTTTGGGGGTCTATCTCATGCTCTAAACAAGTTCACGTTTGTGTGTTCAAATATATGTGTCACGCATGTGGCCTCCTCCTTCAAACATGTGCATCTGCCCTGTTGATGTTACACTCTAGCAGGAGTATTTCAGCAAAGGCACAACTCTTCCTGCAGAAGGAGATAAAACAATATTAAAATATCATTTTATTTTTCAGCTGCTGGCTCTGAGCTAGTGGGGCGACGTTCCTCCGCCATTGCATAGGAGTCGCCGCTGCGTGGTCAATTATCTCAGGCAATCAGGTCCCTCAGCTTTGAACACCTTCCTTTTGTTGAGACAGCTTGTGAAGTAAAATGGTTGTAGATTGTATTAATAGAAGAAAACAGTTCAAACTTCACGGTAGTCACCCAGATCAGTTATTTAGCTCTTTTACGGAATTGTCATTTTATGGCCTTGGTTTTATGCCCTCTTAAGGTAACCTGTCCCCTACAGATTCCTGGTTTAACTTGCTAGCCTACAGATTGTCCATGATTGCTGGCCTTTTGGCGCCTCATCTGGCTTGAAGCCTATCTTCCCTGCTTTCAGTGTACTCTTGCCTCTAATTCTTCCTGCACACTCATTTCGCTTGTGTGCCCCTTGCAGCCCTTTGACTGGGGGAAGGGCAGCCCTCACCCAAACACCAGGAGCAATTTTTATGCACCTCTGTGCACGTGCCATGGGCTCTCCACCAGGTTATGGCTCTGGCCCCTCAATGCCCACTTTGCATAGCAGGCCTCTGCATTTCCTTCTTCGTCACTCATCCATGCCTGGTATTTATGTGCCTTTCTTCTCCAGAACTCTTGCTTTGTTCAGGGAACAGCAGCATCATCTGTTGGATCTGTGGAGGTGGCCGCAACCTGGAAAAGAGGCTGTGTACGTCTTATGCTATTCATCTCCCTGCTGTGTCTCTTCTCTTTCCTATTTTATTTTGCACCGGGTAGTGGCCACACTGTTCTCCCGTGTGTGCTACTTTATTTTTCCAACTTTCCACAAGCCCATCCATTACCTTAGCAGGGAGAAGATCACGGCCATGCTTGGGGATACTGCCATCCCCACTACGACAGACTATGTTATGCTTTGAAGAGGAGTATGTTGGTAGTAGAAGTAATGAATCCCCTATGATGCAGTTATCAGTTGATTTAGCGTGAGAGCTATAATCCATAATGCTGGATTATTAGGCCAGGTTCCCTTGAATACCACAGAGTACATCATTGCCACCCACCAGACCAGTACCGTGTCCACCAACACTGCGCAGACATAACCTCAGTCTAGTGCGCCGTCTGCTCCTCCGCTTACCCAACCAACATGCCCCACCTTATTTACCACTCCTTCCACAGAATCCACCAGCTCTTTGGGATGATCCAGGTTTCTCAGGGGACGATGATGACAGTGAAGGAGAAGATTTTGATACAACCCTTCCTAACGAAAACCAAGAGTGGAATGATTACATTGCTGATCCACCAGAGAATATTGAGCTGCCTCCAGTGGATTCCCTACATGATGATATCACTAGGTTTCACCACTTAATCGAGAAGGTAGTCTAAGAGGTTTGTCCTTCCACTGCAAGCCTAGCAAGAACACTGCTTTTTATACCAGTTCATAGACACTCCTAAAAATTCACCCAAAGGATTTCCTAACTTGGATCACTTCTGTTTGGAGAGGAAAAAGTTTAGACAGAATTCAGTCTCTTATACAGTGTCAGTGCTTAGGCTTGAAAAGAAATACAGAGCACCAAATAATACCCTGATTTACTAAACTGGACAGCTGAAAGCAGATTCTGTCACCAAGCAGCCTACAGATGCTCCTGCAAATCTTCCACACCTTGTACAGCATCTCCTGGCAGAGGGGATCATTGCATCAATGCCTTTGGGAAGAGACTTCTCACTCGCGGCTGCTTCAATCCATGCACCCAATTCCTTGGCCATATTAGGTAGCCATGACGGGCAAATGTGGATGACATAATTAAACCTTTGCCAGAGGAAACAATGGAGGATGCCCAAGCTATACTTCACAATGGAGAAAGGGCATTATTGGCGATCATTGATGCTGCTATGGATAAATGCAACATTGGTTTTCATCATCGCTAATACGACTGTGTTAAAATGACAAGTTTGGTTCCGATGCACATCAAGGCACAAGGCCCTCTCGTAGACTTACCCTATGAAAGAGAGTCTCACTTCAGATGCCATGTGGATGATGCCCTCCAACATATTAAAATGGACACCGAAGCATCAAGTCTTTAGGCCTCCTCCTGGCTTGCTTCTCTCAATCCTTTCAAGAGGCTCGTGGAAGTGTATTTCATTTCTTTCAACTGTCCTACCAGCAGTACATCCAAAAACAGCAACCAGCTCAACAGCTCTATTAAAGGTGTTCCTGTTATCCTTTCCAGCAGCCCAGAAGCTCAGGACAGCAGTAACACTCCTATTCCACTCAGCCCAAGTAGTGTGGAGGCATTCACTCGAAGCCCCAGTGACTCCGTATTGGTACCAGCTATATTTCCCTTCCAATTCCCTGAGTAGGACAGTCGACCTCTTTTACCTTGATGTCGGTTACAACCAATTTACTGGTGGCTGTTTTGCATATTCTGATTGATTTAATCTTTGTCCAATTTAGACATACTGTTGCTACAATTTCAAGCAGTATCGTGCTCAGTTTATCTCTTCCATGCCCTGATGAGGACCCTTGACTAGGATATGGGTCGAAATGTCGTCGACAATCCCCCGGTTGAGAGAGACTCATTGATTGTAGTTTACTTGTTTAGGTCCCTTTCTTTCTGACCTTTGCAATTGTATTTTGTTTAATCAGGTTATATTGTATGGTTCTCTACACAGTCATTTGTTTTTATTGAACTCACTGTTCTTACACCGTTTTGTGCAGATTTATGAGCACTGTGTGTTTAATTGAGACTGAGCACTTGTTTCACAATTTTAATATTTATTGTGCTGCCTAAATGATAAATTTATTAAAATTATTCTGGTCATATCCTTTCTTTTTATGACCTGTGGCACTGCGCAGTACACACTCGGTATTGCCTTAATTATTGAAGTACTAGGGTATTTGATACCTGTTTGGAGATTGTTGTATGTTGTAGCTCTTTGCCAGCAGACACTGGCAACCTGGAATGAGGGCAGATGCATTTTAGATGAACTGAAGAGGTGTCCACTCTCAATCCTATGATCAAGAAAACCTCATCTGCTGTCCCACCATATGACCAAATTCTACTTCCGGATCTATCCCCCCTCAGTTTGACAGCCGGCTCCTGAGCCCAGTGAGTTTGCCAGCTTAGATATCCTGAACAATTGATGAAAAATACCTATTCAAGGGAAAACACAGTCTACCAACAGAACTTAGGCCAAATGGAAATATTTTTGTTTTTTGTGTGAAACAAAAGATCGGCAACCATTTCATGCCCAACACCAACAGCGCCCTCCATATGTTTTTTTTCAACTAGTGCATTCAGGTCTCAAGTATACCTCTCTTACATTTCATGTTGTGACACTCTCCAGATATTACCATCGCACTTCAACACCATTACTTCTGTCTACTAGGTTAATTAAAGAATTTGTGAAAGCACTCTTCAGGGCCATATTTTGCAACACAATTATGTAAACATTCTGTAGTAGAGCGATGCCCAATTTCTATACAACAATAACAGTCAATGACTACAGCGTTGATAGCATTTTTACCCTAATAGTGGAAAGAGTTCCTCCTCAGCAGAGTGATTTTTAAGCAATCTAGATGCTGACAGTCTATTAAGGAATTCAAAACAGGAAGGCTTCCATGAAAGTATTAAAAAATAAATTACTAGCTAAAAACACATGTGCCGTAACACCTTGGTATTCTCACTTCTTTCCGCGTTTCCCTCTCATGTCTTCTGGTTTGCATTTCTTTTGTTTGTAGTGCTCAAAGAGGCGAGTGTTGGCCCATATATGTTTTCATTTTCTCTGTGGTTTGGCCTCTATACAGATGGATGCTTTGGCAAAGTTGGCGTTCCCCACCGTACATGGATTACTACATCATCGTACGTTGTTTCAATTTTGCGTACTTAATCTTGGCACTTTTCAAACGGTTCTAGACTTTCCATCGATAATGATGGCCATGCCTTGTAGAACAATGATGTACATAGCCTGTAGTGCAGTAATGACAATATTCAGCCATACATCGATAGGCGCCTTCTATGGCACAACTAACATCACATTATGTACTACAGCGATGTGCATTTTCTGTACGACAGAGGTGGACACATTCAGGTTACGCTTCCCAGAAATAACAACTTCCATGTCTTGGGGAGTTTTTAAATCTCAGGAATCCTCCATAAACAATCTGAACACCCCTCCGAGTAAAAGGGTTTCCAACTTACCTGGTACTCCCCATCCTAGGATCCAGGTTTATCGATTGAGGCAACATCGACATGGCGAGTGTTTCCATGGGATGCCCTAAATCATGTGTCCAATGGTCCATAGAAAAGAACGAACCCCTTGACTCTGAACCATGAACGAGGCTCTTATTTTGTATAGTGCCAAAGAAGCAGCGTTGGACACAAAATCTGCTCTACCCTGAATCCAGAAAGAAGGGAATAAAAATGGGTGGAGATATAAACAATTTGCAACAAGGTTACTTCATCACAAAGGTTATCACATCCTCCTTGCAGTCACTGTCCAAGTAAAATGTTTGCAATGCATATTATGTATTCGCCTAAGTACATGATTTACAATGTATATTTTCATACATAGACCACATGTAGGTTTGTGGTCATGTTATACACCCTGAAGAGGCCCCCTCAGAGTGTGGGCAATATACAAAAACAACAAAAATCTAGATATTATTCCAATTGGGAATGTGAAAAGGACACTTAAAAGCATTTGATCTATTATAAATCGTCTTCATATTCATCCACGTATAACAACTGACTTAAGTTGACACCATTTTAAAATAAAGGAAACATAAACGTGTTTGTTACATCTGAAAAATAGTTGTTAACAGGATGGCTTGCAATTGACGGTGTATATGTGTCTCTGACCCCTCCTTGTCCCCTTTAAATATGCTGATCACTCTGTTTCATACCTGGTCTTTCTGAAAGTACTTTCCTGGTGGTACAGGAGCCACAGCAAGTCTGAAAGATAATTGGCTATACATTGGGCTCATTACTTACATTATTTGTGGGTCTCAAGCCCTACAAACCTACATTACCTGATGCCTATGCAGACTGTGTGATATTTGCTCTTTGCCAGGTGACTGGGTAAAGAGGGCGATATTGTATGACACACAGTACTGCCATGTGAGTTGTCAGGTCTGCACATTAGACATACACCTACACAGAGGAGCCATCTTCCAAAAGATCTGGTAGGAGGCTGAAATGGAGGGCATAAACTTTGACCTGCGTGACGTCACTAGAAGTGACATCTCCGAAAGCATCATTGCTGAAAGTGCCATTGCTGGAAGTTATGTTTAAAATCTATCACTGAGGAAACCCTTGGAGATTTAGAAAAGGAGTTGCAAAAGGTTTGGACACCATAACCGAAGTACCCATAGACAAACTGGACTCTGCTATTAATGGGCAAAAGTGACACCTTATGTCTTTCAGTCTCCAGCTTTCTCTTTCACTCTTGGCAGTATGTTCTTTAAGCCTCTAAAGCTACCTTACTTGTAGTAGAATGGAACTTGTGATCTGCAGAATACTCACAGATTGCTATAGAAGCTGCTTAACCGACTGAGCTATCACAATGAATTTGGTGCCTGTAACCTGCGGATGCCAACGTTTGTGGCATGTGGTTAACTCAACAATACTTATGTTCTCAGACTGTATTTGATGTAACACACACATCACAGTGCTTGGATATATTGAAAGGACTTATCTTGAGGAGCTAAAGCCAGTGGAAAGGTGTATTCTGCCTGCGTTTTCATTGGCACAATTTAAGAATTCTGGGGAACAGATCAAAATAATCAGCGTTGGGTTCCAGTCTCTGTTTCCTACTGCAGTTTTTAGTTCCTGCTTACTAGACAGCGCATAGACGGCGCATGCACTGTCTGTTGCAAGATGTATTTTTAGCTTAGAGTAGGCTTAGAGTTCGCCCGCTGCTTACAATTGGTTGGTTCCATTGTCACTCTCATTTGCTTCTTCTATTCGTTAGCTTGTGTGGGCTTTCCTTCCTATGTTTGTCCCTGCCTTGGAGCATAGCTTGTGTTCTTCCAATTTTTCCGGCGCTACTTTTTTCTTTTTGTTGACGCCCTCCACAAGAGTACATGTGTTTTCCAAAATCTCCATAGTGTACTTCTCTTCCCCCTTTGTGCTCTCTCCTGCTCATGTTCTTCTCCCCAGCCCCCTCCCATTGCTCCCTTGTCTGTTTACTTTTCTTACCCAGCCACTCCATGTTGCTGTGTCTTCCCGTTAGTTTGCTCCTCCAGCGTCCTCCATGTTGCTTCTCCCCCAGCTGTGCCCCATTATGATTACCCTCCCACAGCCAGAACTCACCCAGACACCTAAAAGCTCACATTTACCATAGATGCATTAGAAAACCCAACAGGTCAACCTCTTAGAGCTGTGATAGTGATTTTAGCCCAAAATTAGAAGCATTTTCACTGTAACAAAGATGAAAATGCATTCCTGTGTCCAGATCATTTTGAAATACGCAGGATTAGTCTTTTTTGCTTTTGCACTTCATTTCTGCAAAGTAGCCTTGTTGACTCTTTGTTTACATTTTATATTTCAACTGAGTGTTGTTGAGGCAGTTTCAACATCGGCGAAGAAAGGTAGCGGGGGGGGGGTGGGATAAGGGAAGTATCCAGCGTAGTAGCCATGGGGGAGGGCAGGGAGTTGCAAAGTATGCGCACTGCATTGTTGTAGGTGGTTTATTTTGAATGTTTATATGTTACAGAGAGATGCCAGATGGCTTCAGAAACAAAACAAAACATGATTTTAACGTGTAAAAACTCTCACTTTTTAAGAGGATTCCTGCATGACTGGGAAGCTAACTTGACAAGATGATAATGGAGATGAATAGCTATTAGCAAAGTGCACTTTGATAAGTAAAGGTTTCCGGCCTTTAATGGAGACAAATTAGAAGGGGAACTGCAAAGTTTTATTTTTTTCCCCTCAAACTCTGAAAGATGGAAATGTGGCAAATCTAAACCTGCAGTACATTTTAGAATGTAAGAGAGAGAAAGTGGGGCATTGGGTTTCATTTAAGTGGGTAGAACAAGGTCAACTGAACCGATTGTGCCAACTGAGTTTTGATTTAAGAAAGGCAGCGGCCCATCCATACATTGAACTTTTAATTGTACTCGCTTTGCAACTTGAACCCGGTGAAGCTGCATCCGGAGGGATGAGGAAGCGTGGTCTAACTGTCGAGCATTCCAAAGAAACTGAGCTGCAGAGAGCTGGATGCTCTGAAATGTATACAGAAGAGCTGGGAGATTTGTAGTTCTTCCGGAACAATGCAACAGTTGTAGAGAACGCATGGAATTCTGCATTTAGTCAAAGAAGGTCAGACATTTGCTTCAATCCCAAGAGGAGCAATACCAAGGAAAATTTCACACTTTCTTTTCCAACCAGACCATCTCGTTGTACACAGGATAGTAAATATGGTGTTCTGTCTCTTTCACAGGCTCCCCGTCATCAGGGGGCCGGGTTTCTTGCTCTGGCTATGCACACAGGTCAGACCTCTTAAACTACAATTTAGCATCCTTTCAATAGGGTGTAAAATGGCAACAGAGACTGTTATTTGTAAATGTAAGCAACAGCTCCATTGACCAGGGCATTGTGAGGGCATTTGTTCTCCATGCTGAGGATGTTTCCTGCACATCAGGGTAGTGTAGGATAGGTTGTGTCCACAGCACAGATTCTGCTTTTCACAGTGGGAATAATGCAGACACTCTCTAGTCTCCTCTTGTTATTCTCGTGATAGATTAATGAAGCCTCTACAGAGTTCACTCAGCTCCATTTCTATGAGGAATAATTCAGCATTTTCTTAGAAAGAACATTGCTTGCAACATCCTTCTAATGTACGGCAGAGTACTTTTTCCCTTCTAGTACACGGTCGCGCCATCACCCTTCCTGAAAAACGATTATATGCTTGGTGTGTTGCTCTTTCATGTTCATTGCAGATCAGGAAAATAAAAGCAGAATCTGTACTGTGAAATTAAACACACAAAAAGCAGTTAGTATTTTGAGAAAATATTTTTAAATCAATTTAGTGTCAGGTTAAAAAATGTTGTCACAAATTGTGTTGAAACATGCAGAGATTCTTCTTTTCCAGTATTTGGTATTCCTGATATATAATGATGTCATCTATTTTACATACTGTTTGCTGCCATCGTTTTGTAATACTGTAAGTGAGGGTAACATAGACTGTGTAGGTTGGAAGTAATAATAATAATGTTAATCAAGATATTTGTGTTTTGTGTGGTGCTTGCTTTGTGCATTTGGCTGTTTGCGCAGTGCAGTGTTTATGTTTTTTGTTTACTCACCCACCTTGCCATGTTCGCATGTCCCATGTCTCTGAAGGAGCGTACCGCTTCCTTTCGGACTTTTTCAGGCGTACAAGGGACCTCCTGACCCCTAACCCAGTGCCTCTGCACTCAGACATACACACTTCTCATACAACCGCACAAGCACAACACTTCTGCACAGACATAGCGCGTGCAAGCACACAGTACACACCTCCTCTCACAGAACACACGGTCAGACACTCGGAGATGACGTACAGCTCTTTCTCTCAGACACACACACAAAGCACACAGGCAGCTTCTCTCCAGCCCCTCAAGCACGCCATCCGCGCGCACTTACTTTCTCTCTCCTTGCACTCTGCACCGCATCTCATCCCTCACCGGGCTTTCTTCCGCTGGCTATATTTAGCAGCAAGGAATGGGAACAGAAATCTTTAGCTGCTCACGTAAGATAAGATAGAGGACAAAGGCCCCCCCTGCTCCCACCTCTCGCGAGACACAGACGTAGGAAGCAGCAGCGCTTCTGCACATCTTTGGCACGCGCCGCAGAGGTAAAAATAAGCCCGGGTTCAGGGGTGATGTAAGATGCACTAAGACCCCATTGGGATGCCATCCCCCTACACTGACGCGGACCCATTTAACGCTTGGACTCCGAAGGACCCTCGTACGACGGAGGCCACAGGGGTGGCCTCACTGGCAGGGCCCGACTGGGAGAAAAAAAAATCAGCCCGGGCACTAAAATAAAAGTGGTCCCCATTGGCGAACCAGATAGCTAAAAATATGGCCCACATTTGCAAATCAGGCCAGCTTTAAGCTTGTGAAGACATGCTGTCAGGGCACAAGTCCTAAAAAAAGAAGTGGGGGGGACTAACCTAATTAATCAGTATGCAAGTGACATCACGGCGCGTGACATCGGGGCGCGTGAGGCGCGTGACATCACAGCGCGTGACATCACAGGAAGGGGCATCACAAGAAGTGGCATCAGATCTTAAGCCCTCACATATATGTTTAGCAGGTCTATCATGAGTACATTTGAGCACATTTCGAGTATACTTGCAAACCCTCATGATTTAGGCAGAAGATTCACACTTTTGTAAGCTTCACATAAACCAATGTTGCCTTTTGTCAGCGTAAAGCTTTCTCTACCCATAGTGCTTTAAAAGAAAAAATTGTGATATTTAAATTATTACAACACCTCCTCAGGGGTAGTATGCGCTATATAAATGCTATTTATTTTGTGCAAATACTAGGAAAGTTGGACACATCTGACGTTCTTACAGTGCATGCATATCTCCTAAACAGAGCCTGAACAAAGTGAAAAGATGCCTCTCTTAAGTATGTGTGAAGTGCTAACAGGTGTGAGCCTTTGTTTCCCATCTGCGGCATTTGCTTCTAGGTGTGAGGCTCCTGACTGCTGCCAGCCAGGAGACTAGAACAGAAGGAGGCCTGATGACCCCTCAGAATAGGCCATTGTTATGGGCCCAGCAGGAGTCAGATATAAGAAAGCCCCGTCCCCGCCTGCACGTTGTTGCTTGTTGTGATCGAAAGCAGATAACGTGCAGGCGCTGCTGAAAGTGTCCCGGTGTTTGGAAATTACACCGGGACGAATTCAGCATCTTTTTCACTGGGGCCATCTTCTTGGCAGGGTGGATGGCGTCCACCCTGTGAAATAAGTGGGTGGACGCCGTCCACCCGCGTGTACCCCCGACTCGTGCCCTGCATGCTGTGCTGCATGGGTAGTTAGCATTGTATGGGAGATTGCATGGGTTTGTGTTTACGGCTGGCAATATTTGTGCTAATATCAGGGAAATCAACAGTAAAAACCGGCCCACCTGGCCATAAAATAGGCCCACAATGATCTGTCAGATTAGCCCATCGGCCACTGCCTGGTTGCCCTATAGGCCAGTCCGACCCTGCACGCTGGTAACGCACATTCATCGCTGGTGAGGTGAGTGGGATCACTGTTAGGGCCGGACCCCGAGTTGTACGAAACTTGGGGTATCCACTCCTAATAATCACGTTTGCCCCTGGGTGAGGAGATACAGTTAACACCTCCTATTGCACGTTTCTGCCACGGAAATGAGATATAGCATGCAGATGTTGTATTTATCACACCAAAATGCTCACGTTATGCCCTTTTCTGGGCTTTTTCTCCTGAGATATATATAGTTCTCCCGGTTGTCCCTGGCAAAATATGTCAAGGAAAAACTATAGGAGTGTGATCATTATTTCACGACTTTTAATTCTAATCCATGCACAAACTCTTGTTTGTAGAGGGTTCGAATTTTACTCCCTAGTTCGTAATCAGGCACCTAGGGGCTGATTGTGACTAATGGGGAAAATTCAGATTTCCTGTTTGCACAGGTATAGGAATTCCTAATTGGGTGGTAATTACTACACAGTATACTTACAGGGTGGAGTATTTACTGCGTCCTCCACAGCAATTTCCCCGTGTCAGGAAAAAGCTGGCAAAATCTATCAGGGAAAAACCGCATGAAGAAAGTCTGAGCTTTATGCATGCAGTACATCGAATAACAATTCCACATGTTATGCCTGATTCAGCGCCATCCAAACAGTGCTGGATACCCAAGCTGCCATTACTCGCACTCAGAAAGCAAGGAATGAGTCCTACAAAAATAAGTGGAATGACTATAAACATAGATAATGACCTCACTTTATCAAAGCAAGGGTTTTCATGGTTGATCATACTATGTTTGCAGTTATAGCTCAGGAGCAGTCTTTGAAATGTTTATTATGCATGCAGATAATTCGATGATTTGTATATGTTCATATGTAAACCCCACATTTCTGTCTATCAAAGCAGTAAATGGTATAATGGATAGCCTATATTCCAAACATAATGCATGTATCTATAAACAGACAACAATGTTATTGCTGCCATGCAATAAAACACTAATTTAGGAAATTAAATCCTGCTTTAAGAAGCTACCGTGTTATCCTTTACAAATAACGTTCAGAAGCTGATGAAAGGAATGCCTTCAAATAGTCTAAACCACTGGTAATCACTCTGGGTAGAATTCCATGGCATAGTTTTTCAGGCACTGTGCCACTCTAGACAGAGGCACACCTTATGCAAATCTCTACTGACCCAGCTCGTCATGGGAACAGTCCATCTTGTACTGAAAGTCAAGACTGTCTTCAGAAGGGGACACAAGCAACCCCAGACCGGTTTACAAGGGTATGCCCATTGGGTCCCTTGCTCACTGTGCCACATGATCCAAGCTATACCTCAGTGATGCTGCCTAATAGGCCGAAACCTGTCTGGGGGTTACTTGTGTTCCCTTCTGGAGGGGGTCTCGCCTGGCAGTTCAAGATGGACTGTTCTAATGAGGAGCAGAGTCAAGACTGATTTTCATAAGGCAGGCCTTAGTCTAGAGTGGCACAGTGCCCGAAAATGATGGATTGGAATGCTACCCAGAGCGATTGCCAGGGTTTTAGACTGTTTGCATGCATTCCTACTATCACTTTTTTGTGTGTTTGGTCCTTTACATTTTACCTAAAGTAAATCATATACGTTCTTTTTGCTTATTAAGGGTTAGTTAAGGCTATAAATGTCAAAAAATCAACAAAAAAGGGAAAGTCGGCTTGATTGGTGCATTTAGTAATAGTAAGGGCCGTTTTCCAACAAAAGGTTGAACAAATGGTCTGCATTTAATGTTAAAGTACTTGGGTGCCAATGGTCTAATAAGTGAGAGATTGCTGACAATTGCAGCCTTGCCTGTTTCTGACTCTCCCTCATCACAACGTGTGGCAATGCCTTTAGTCTCTGGCAAGTAAACAGTGTGATAGGTCTTGGCCTGAGACTTACGCTCATGCCATGAACAGTCTGCGGAGCTCAGACCAGGAACCTTATTACTGGGCGACTGTGCTGTCGAACAGATTTCTTTATGTCGGCCTTCTCCTGGGGCTGAACCAGTGCTGGTCAGTGATCACATGATCTCCTCAAAACTACGGAAAAGAGGTTGTATCTCAACCTTTGTCATGACCAAGGCAGGACGGGGGAGCCAAAAGCAGCCCTGGGAAAATGATCAAACCAGCCCTGCTCCTTCCTCTCTTGTCTCTCTCTTTTTATCCATCCATTCTCTCTCCCCTTCTCCCCCATCCCTCTCTCTCCCTCCCTTGAAGCCCCCGACTCCTGTAGGTAACCTCACAGACCTGGGAAAAGTGACAGAGGCACCAGCTGCCGCCATGGGCTCTGAAAACCGGCTTCCAATGGCTCCATCCCACGGGGAAATGCCCAGTGGAATACAAGGCCAGTGCGGCCCTGGTCATGACACTGTTCACTGGCCTTCAGTGTTATTGGTCAGATGGTGCTGCTGTGGCATCTGGAGGACCTTTGCCTCTTTCAGTCTTATAGTGCTACTCCACCACCTGGTGGGCCTGGCTCATGATTAGTCTTAAAGTGCTGCTCTGCCACTTGGGTGGCCTTTGATGCCATTGCTGACATCATGCTGCTTGCGCAGTGGAGTACCTTCAACACTATTGGTCGTACAATGTTGATCCTGTACTTACAGGGCCTTTGAGCCTATAATCCCAGAGTGCTGCCCTTATTGATCTGTGAGTACTGCTCTGGCACTTGAAATGCCTTTAGCATCATTGGTCTTTGAATGCTGTTCCGGTACCCGGCATGTTTTGACCCCCTTGGCATTGACTTATTATTGTGAGATTTTATTAAGTGCTTTGTGAGTATAGGCAGACACATTGAGTACCTTTGTCTCAGCAATCACTTCTTTTTCTACTAGGTGTCAGGCTTTATCTGTTTGGCTGCCCATTGGGGTGTTCACCATAGTCTATCTTGTCCCCACGGGTCACCTATTTGACCAGCCATGTGTGGAGCCTTCTAGGAGGCAGACACGTCCCTATTTGTCACACATGGGGTAACCTGCATGATATTTTCCTGGTATCGGTATTTTTCCCATGTATTACCTCATGACTAGCCCTGGACTGAGTTCCCCGGTGGTCAGTCGTATTACCTTGTTTTACCTGCTGAGCAGCTCTACAGGCTAGTCATGTCCACATGTTTTACCCACTGGGATAGCGCTGCGTGAGGTTCCCCTGGGATGTTGCCTGTTGGGCTGGACTTGTGTGGGGTTCCCCCGCAGTCAGACATGTCCTAAATGTAATTTATTGGGCCATCCCTGCATGGATCTCTGCAAAGCTGGGTCATGCGTTTGGGCCTCTCTATTTGTGAGTCATCTCCCAATGAGGGACTGGTTGGGCCAGCCAGCTCTGCAAGGCTTTCCCCAGGGGTCATGGGTCACTCATGTCTCCTTGTGTTACCTCTTGAGTTGGGTATTCGGTGATGTCACACTGTTGTTCAGTGCATGTGCGATGTGGTTTGACTAACAGAGCCATGGCCTTGGGCAGGTTAGAGGGGGTGGGGGATTCCTATAGATATATGACACCAAGAATTGTTTCTTTTTGAGGCCGCCCAGTGATGCCTTTTGTCAGGTCAGGAGGCTGGCTTGCTGAGGTCTATTGGGAGAGCACAGGTGGCTGTGGCTCACAACCCATGTAAGGCAAAACAATTATGAGTGTGGATCAGAGGTCAGAATGTAGTGTGTGTCCCTGTCCTCTCCATAGGTCACGGCCCGGGTGACAGAACATTCCTGTTAACAATGGCAAGTCTGACCGTCCTTTGTGAGGAGAGACTGGGAGAAATCAAACAGATCAATTAGATACAAGGTTTTGCATTTCCCAAGATACCCAGCTTCTCTCAAGCCTGTGACATTTGTATTTGAATAGCGAAGGCTTGGCGCCTGCCACTTTAATTAACCCCTTTCTGCAGCCTGAAGTAAATCTGCATTTATGCCTTTGAGGTCAAGAAAGGGTCTCTATCCTTTCCACCCCCTTTAACTAGTCAATATAATACCAAACTGCATTTTATACTCAAACACTAATTATTAAAATGTGATATATAGGTACTTCTGCCTTAGAGAATAATGAAATACATTATAGGTCAAAGATCGCACAGACAGAAGAGTTCAGGGCACAGAGCATTGACCAGCAAACCTATCTCAAAGGACATATAGACCTTCCAGGCTCAGACAGCACCACCACGCCATTTAGATTTCACAAGCTAAGCTTTTCAACAGTAGTGCCATTCCTTCTATTACTAATAACTCACAGGCTAACAGCAGATGCATCCTATTGGCTACAGAGATTTCACAGGTACAGAGAACGGAGGTGTACCGCTGGTTGCACAGATCTCCCAGACCCATACTACAGAATTATACATCACCTTTATAGAAATGAAGGACCTTAGGTTACACAGGTTTTCTTTTTATTGAATTGTGTGATCTACTATTGTTGTGTGCTCCAGACAAATCTGGATTTATACAGGTTTGCTTGTGCCCACCTTAGGCACTTAAGTCCCTTAGATATCAGAGGTAACTCCTTTCTCAAAAATTCAATGATCCTCCACAATTCTGAGGGTAGCAAGGGCTCCTTATCTGTAGTATTGTGCAGGAACTTAGGCACAGTACTAGAGAGGGCACTTCCCTCGTGGGCAAATAAGCCTGAAGGTATGGGTTTAAGTCTGACGACCACCCACGGTTTCTACCAATGTATTTTTCATTTTTCTTGTACTCTTTTGTTTTTTTTGCAACTTTATTTTACAGCTTCAGTGTGTTTCATGATGACTATGTATGCCAGCTTGATAGGGTGCCTTATATGTCTCAGTTAATCCACCCCCACCCCCGCCCGTGTTTTAAGGGGTGGTAAAAAAGGTGGGGCCCATAAAAAGGACATTGCAATTCGTCTATCGAGGAATCTTTACAAAATGCATGACGTATGTAATTAAGGGCGTAGAGTCCCATGCTTGACACAATGCCTTTTCTGACCAGCATTTGGGTGCCTCTGTGTAAGTATTTTACTAATGCATCTAAACACATTTCACATCAGCGAATACATACACGTAAAACAAGCCAGATCTGTTGGCTTTGCTGATCCCTGTTAGAACTGATTTCTGTTTAATATAAGATAAGTGAGTAACAACAGTGATATTGTTGTGAATACTTTAAATTGAAAATGTTACAATTTTGGCTATATGCGAGTCTGAAAAATTCTAAAAATATAAGATTGTAAATTAAACATCACAAAGATCTGTGGAAGGGAGTGACCTGCTGAATGTTTCAGTTACTCAGTTCGCCCTTTCGCATCACTTTCCTTTTTAGTCTCTCCCTCTGCATTAGTCACTTTACACCCCTTTTCTCCCCATATTTATCTTTCTGAAGTTATCTACGTCCTTTTAATCACTTTTGTTCTCTCTTTCTGCATGTAATTCAACTTCCTACTTCTAAACGCTGTATTTTCTTGTGCTTTTGGTGCTATCAATTGTTAGACCTGGCATCCTTGGCATGGTTTCCCCAGACTTTTTGCCTTCAACCCTCCTGTTTTGCTAACTTCGTGTTTGCTGACTTTAGGACTCTGCACACTTTACCACTGCTAACCAGTGCTAAAATGCTTGTGTTCTCCCCTTAAAACATGGTAGAATTGACTTATACCCAACTAGCATATTTAATTTACTTCTAAGTCCGTAGTAAAGTGCCAGTACCTTTGCCCAGGGCCTGTAAAGTAAATGCTTCTAGTAGGCCTGCAGCAATGATTGTGCCACCCACTTAAGTAGCCCTTTAAACATATCTCAGGTCTGCCATTGCAGCTGGTGTGTGCAGTTTTAAATTGCCATTTAGACCTGGCAAAATGAACTCTTATGGTGAAGTCGGATTTTAAATTACAATTCCGAAAATGCTACTTTTAGAAAGTTGGCATTTTTCAGCCTTAGCCATTTAGTGCCTGCAGCCTGTCTCTGGGTCACATGACTTGGTGTAGCTGACGGTTGGGCTTTGTGTATGCCTCCTAGACAGTCACACACAATAGAGAGCTTAGGTATGTCCGGTCATCCATCACTGGCAGAATGGGAGAGCGGAGCTGGGCACAGCCCTACTTACATCTAAATAGGCTGTGGCCTGCCTCCACACAAAGGGCTGCATACACCTGTACTTAGTCTGGAGCCAGGAGAGGGAAGGCAAGAAACCTGTGGACTTCAAATGTAACCTCTAGAAGCTTCTCCCGCTTCAAAGGAAGGCCCAGGTATAAATATTGGACCTCGGACACCAACTCTTCAGTACACTACTGGACCTCTGGAAACTCTGCCAGGAAGAAGGACTGCTGTGCTGCTGAAAGAACTGCCACTCTGCTTGACTGCTGCCCTGCTGGACAACTGCCTTGCTAGACTAATGCCTTGCTTGGTTTCTGCTCTGTTGCCCTCCTGCTTGAGTCAGAGGGATTGGACCTGCACCTGAACCCAGGACTCCCAGAGTGACTCCAAGGCTAGTCTGCTGGCCTCCTGTTCTAAGCCACAGGGACATAACAGGCTCCCAACCACCTGCACCAGTTCCCAGATCTAGCTGGAACAAGCCCCTGACCCCCAAGTTATGCCCCTCAGGTCCTGGACCCTTGGTGTGGCCTGAGAGAGGCTGAATTGAAGTTTGTGGGCTCTTTGCGACCACGAACGGGCCCGTTGGCACCGAATTCTTGTCACTCTCACAGCCCAGTAACGCAAAATGATGCCAGCCCGCCCCTTTGCGCTACAACATTGACCGCTCGCGGGGAGCGCCACTGCAAAGCTCCGGCCCGCCCATTCGTGACGGCAATAGGATCTTAGCGCTACATCGATGACCGTTCGCGATGCCCGCCTGCTCTATGCGCTACATTGACGACCATCCGTGACACCTCCCTGCTCTTCACCGCCCCCTCCACCACGAACGGGACTCTTTGCGCTGGACTGAGAAGGTAACTTTTCAGTGGTATCTGTATCTGACCTGCGCTCCATCATGGTCGGCTTGAACTTGTGACTTTCTCCCGGTCTTGCACGATCAGATAGCCGTGAGTGGCGCTTTGGGCTTTTTAGCACTTTTTTCAATTAAATCTTTAAGATTTCATATCTCCGGTTCTACAGATTGGATTTTTGTCATTTTAGTCTTTATTTATTTATTACATTTTGCTCTGTTTTTTTTTAAATTGGTGTGGGATTTTCTTGTTTTATGTTTTTACTTTATTACTGTTTGATTTTAGTTTTAAACAAGAAAATGTTAGGGTGTACGAGTTCAAGGATATTTTAAACAAAACACTTTGGCAACTAAAGTGATTTTGGTGTCTTTATTCCACCATTCTTTGTTAGATAATTTTGGAAAAATATGATCAACATTTACGTCATGTCAAACATGGAAAAACACTCAATTAAGAGAATTCACAAAAACATGGAAAATAAAAGTACATTCAACGGTTAACAGGTACAGAACCAATAAAATGACAATACATGTGTAACAAACAGTGACCAGTCCAAGTTTGAAAGCAGGTGGCGGCAAAAATTATTTACAAAATTTCAGAGATACAGCCTGCCACACCAAGCTAGCCTACAGTAGAAACGGTGCAACAAGCCGATTGCCTTGTTTGCGCCCAGGTTTACTCTGTTGTATGTTCAATCAGTATTTCGACTAGCTTGTAAGGGTCAAGGGTCGACGCGTTTCTGAACCCTTAATCTCTTTGGGGTTCTCCTCAGGACCGGGACTTGGTCAGATTCATTTCAATGTTTAGGAGAGCACAGTGGCGGTTACCAAAAGGTAGAGTCAATGCCCATAAGTGTATTCGGATGTACTCAATCGTGGTGGTGAGACTTGACCGACAAGCGTGAGTTAATTCTTTTGCAGTCGGGACTTTGGTTTAGTATCAGCGCTGAACTCGTGGGACAGCTGGCAACAAGTCAGTTCTTAATTGATGTCTTCACTGGTAACAGCCAAATGATGAATGTATTGAGTGTTTAATCCTGTGTTTAAGCAGCTTTCAGCATTTGCAGCTTCCTTCACCTTCTCGGTATTCTCAGCATTTCTGGAATGACGGAATATTTTATACATTGCCTCTAAGTAAGGACGGTGGAGCACAGGTTGATCTGGGGTTGGCTTGTGCCTCACCCTGACAAGGATTGTGGTTGCTGTGAGTGGTGTTTCCTCCCCCTCAACCAACAATTCAGATTCTCACATCAATATGTCTACAACAATTGGCTAGTAGGTGACCATTGTACGTTACAGAAAGGTCAAGATCTGGAAGAGCCTGTAGTCTGAACAAATTTATGACCAAGTAGCAGGCACTTTGAGAAACTCACTGGGACTTAATCCTGAACTCTAGAGCCCTCAATCGGTCCTGTCATGAATACCCATCGACACTTTAAACTCACCCAGACACCTACACCATCATTACAAGTGGCCTTTTAATTCCGATGAGCTGGTAGTAGCAGTTACCAGCCCCTTCAGAATTCTGAAATCCGCAGGAACAACATGGATTACTTTAGTTTCACAGGCCTATATCAGAGACTGAAAATTGTTGAAATTCTTATGTTAAGGTCCACAAAAAATGAGGAATTTCATGTGATATGGACCATAAATTACCAATTTCCTTATAATTCCTCATTTCTTGGTGGACCGTCAGGGTCCAACTTTTAATGGACTGGATTTTGCCCACCCACGCTGTGCCTGGTATCCCCAGAATCTGTAACTCCAGTGTGGGGAAATAGCAGCCCTTTTTCTGGGCCATTCTTAATAAGGGTCCTAGAGGCGACTCACTTCACAGTATGAGCTATACAAGACTCATATTTTGCATGCAAAATAAAACATAATCAACGCTTCTGGGAAAATGAAATACTCTTAGGGAATAGGGACATGTACACCATATGATGTGAAGTAAAACTTGGAAAAATGTAAACAGGTAGCCCATCACTAAGTTGGATTACCTTCAGGGTTCTTACCTGATCGTGCTGAAAAAGATCAGTGTTTTGTTTGTAACTCTAAGGCAAGATAAAATGTCCTGGACAGAACCCTTTCCATGTCAGTTTGGGAACATTGACAGGACCTGTTCCACTTAAAGCCCTGATTTTGCGTCTAGTTCTATGTGAAGTTTGTCCAGAAATCACTACTGTAACTTGATCTTTTGTCGGCCAAAAGCAGGTCCATGTGAAAAATGCCAAACGCACTCCTTATATTCTATTTCAGAGATGTGTGAGGAACGCAAGTCACAAATCTTTTTCAAATTTGATTTCTGCTTAAAGGCTGCAAGCAACACACCTGTTACTCAATTCCAGTGCTCTATGAGCAATGTATTGGTTGACACCCCGCCCTCCACCTAATGTCCATTGTGTTCCTCACCCTCCCTTCCCCCTCACTCACAGCCCCCCTTGTTCCCTCCAACTCTCTCGTAGATGCTAATGCTATTTGGCTTTGTTTAATGCTTTTTGGACAATGCACAGCAACATGGGCTGCTGTGCAACGTAGCTTAAATGAAAAAAGCGATATCACACGGTGAACGGTGACAGTGTCATAGGCTTTTTTTACTTTAAGCCATATTGTACAGCGGCCCAAGCTGCTGTGCAACATGTCTAAAAAACACCTTGACAAAGCCAATAGATTTTGCATAGGCAAAGCCTATTGGCTTTGCCAATGCTCGTTCTTTTCCTCTTCCCGCCATCGTGATAAGGTGTGGCTTGCTGTCCATGTAGGCAAACCTTTCAGTTCCCCACATAGGGTTAGTAAGTGATACATAAATGCTGCAAGTTAATACATGAAGGGGCTTTGTGTAGCCTTGTTTATCCACTGGTTTGTTAAACTGTCATTCACATTTTGATTGAGCCCACCAAAGCATACAGCATGGGGTGATAGGTCAGCCTTCTTGAGACATTGGCTGTCTTAAACTGTGAATGGCTGCATTTTGGCTCCTCACATGTCAACATCCACTTAAAAAAAGTGCACTTCAGTGTCAGGGTTGGTAGGCCTATGCTTTTTGCCATTGCTTTTTTCATTTCTATTCTTTAACCATTTTAGGACTGGCTTGACAGCTAGGGTTGCCTCCTGGCTGGATTTATACTGGCATGACCGATATTTTAATGTCCCTGGCCGGTACAAAAACTAGAAAAATCACCTCACCAATAGCCGTTATTTTTTCCACTTAGCTATAGGTGCCCTAATGACCCCTGTCCGATAATTAAACTAAACAAAGACAGAATGGTCATGTTAAAAATGAATACAAACAATTTCATATAAAGTTCTACTTAAGAATCATGTCCAGTCTTTGCAGAATGTTAAAATGTGAACAGATGGCTGGTATTGTTCTCGGGGAATGGTTGCAATGGTATTGACAGCACTGCTGCCACCAAACCTTTTGTGAGCAACTGAAAAGGTTTAAAAAGCTCTGCTGAGAGAGAGGCTCTGGCTTCATCTACAAATGTATTCCATGAACTACAAAATGTGGTGCTTGTGCCAAAAGAGTGTTTGCCTTGCAATCCTATAGGCTTAAAAGGGGATTCCCCTCATCTAAGATGGCTGCCGCATTCAAACGTAAAGATGAGGTGGCTTGTTTCATCTTGTGCACAATATCTTGCTCTTACTCAGTGCTTTACTTAATCGTTGTGATGTCGGTCACAAATAGTATGTTGTATCTTTCTTTCACATATGCAGTCTAGACCACTAAACAGTGCTGACCTATACAAGATTTGTTCCTGTACATATGGGAGCCAGGAGGGGGGGGGGCTCCAATTTCCCCATAAGATCTTTGACTGTTTGTTTACTCCTAATATGACCAGCACCCAGTACTGCGGCTTGTCGTCTTGTGGTATAGCGTATCGGCTAAATGCACATCATATCGCTGTCTGTGTGCTCTGTGCATCCTCATTCTGTACTGGCCCGCTAGATGTACCTAACCCATGCGGCGGCCCTTTTGCTTGCAATTTCGAGAGATGGGTCCCAAGGGAAGAGTGCCGTTCATGGAATACAACAAAGGCAATGGCCACTGTGTGTCCTGTATCATGGCCCTTACCCTCTACCTGCCTGCTTCCTTTTGGAACTGAATGGCATGCAGCTGTCTGGGGCATACAGGCTTCACGTGGCGGACTGCAATGACCACTTTTTCAACATGAGTTATCCTGCAGATACAGTGACTCTATTAGCCCGAGCCTGGAGCTCCTCAGCATGGACTGGGAGGATGTGGCCTACAGAAACCAATTGTACCATCAAGAAGAAAAGCTTTAGACAGCAGAAAGCAGTCTGGGAGCAGCTCCCTGCTGCAAAGTGTGTCCCTGGAGTGTCCCGCTACCTGTGACCTGATGAACGACTGCCATTAAGGTCTGGTGCAGGTCTTTCCCATAGAGTAGGCACCAGGCCCTGGTCTGAGAACCAACACCCTACTAAGGCTTGGCCTGAAGCCCTCCCCATACTGACAGTGGCACCACCCAGGCCTGGAGCACACCATGAGTTATTCCTCATGCCTGGAGGCCTCATAATGGGGACTATGCCCTACAGTGCTTCCCCTTGGCGACCAGCCCAGGGGGACCCTTACTCTGTTACCTGTGCCTCAGAGCCACACACCACCCCCTCAAAATTCAGCATGGGTGCTCTCCCTGTGCCGGTAGCCATGGCATGCCCATGCACCCCAAGAAGTGGGCCATGCTGAGGAAGAACTACTGTGTGAAGGTGAGCAACATGCAAGGTGTAACTGTGAGAGTGTAGGGTAAGTATTGTGCCTGTAAGAGTGTGTGGTGAGCCTGTTGAAGTGCAAGTTGAGTGGTGTGTCTGTGTGAGTGCAGGGTATGACTATGATAGTGCAGGGTATGCCTGGGTGAGTGCAGAGTAAGCTTTGTGCCTATAGGAGTGCTGGGTGAGTGGTGTGCTTGTGTGGCTGCAGGGTGTGCCTTTGTGACTGCAGGGTATGAGGGGGCCTGTGTGAGTGTAGGGTGTGCCTGTGTGTGTGCAGCATGTGCCTGAGGACTGCAGGGTGAGTGAGGTTCCTTTATGTATGCAGGGTGAAATCTGTGCCTGTGAGAATGCAGGGTATGCCTGTGTGCATGCAGGGTGACTGGTGTGAGTGCATTGTGAGCGGTGTGCCTGTGTGAGTGCAGCTTGAGTGGTGTGTCTGTGTCAGTACAGGGGGCGGAGTATGTCTGTGTGACTGTAGCATGAGCAGTGCCTATGTGAGTAATGGTGAACAGTGTATAGTCATTGCAGAGTGAATCCTATGTTCTGTGCCCGCCAGTGATTAATTTGTTAAAAATAAGTGCCAGGGCTATCGTCAGGAGGCCATTGTAGCTTGCACCACACATTTCCCCTGCCATGCCCACAATGATAGTTAACAACACAACTACTAACCATCACACTTCTACAAGTGTGACAATTCAGACTATTTCAAGCCCCTAAAGCTTTAAGAATGGCTTGGGCGGCTGGTGATAGTCATTTTAAATGTATATTGAATTAATAATTAACTGTTGTTGTGGTCATCTCTAAATAAGCCAGACAGCGCCAACTTGTGGCAAATTGTCACAAGCGCCGGTGTTAAATATTAAGTGCTGGTGCTGAGCTCCGGAAACCACCAGCTCAAATTAAGCACTGGTGAGCGCAGGGTGAGTCTTGTGCTTGTCGGAGTGCATGAGTAGCAGGTTGACTGTCTAATTGTGGGGTGTCCCTGTGTGAGTGCAGTCTCTGTGTGTGCCAGTGCAAATGTACGGGTGCTTGTGTGCATGCAGAAAGAAAGGTGTTCCTGTCTTTAATTGCAGGGTGATTATTGTGTCTATGTGAGTGCAGGGTGCAGCACATTAAAGCTATTCCTATCCGTATCGCCAATGCTTGTTTAAGTATTTCATCATCCTTGTGTGTTTAAACTATTTCTTTATGTTAGAGTAATTCAGTAATACCTTTTCTTTGCAGCAATAAGAATCATATTTTCCTGTGTAGTGCATTACAATTAAACAAGGCTTCTATACCTGTACTGTTGCCTGCTACGAAGTACTTATAATGTTCTATAAAATTATATGCTGTGGTTATTATTCAAAATGTGTATTGTAAGCAGATGATCTCGGTTAGAGAGTGGCATGTTCTTTTTTCTTCTTATTTTTTGTGGATTATTTTTTCTTAGGTTTTATATTTTTGGGGGGCTTCACCGCCAAACCCTCCTTGGTTATTTCAACTCTCCTCAGTTTTCATCTTTTTTTTAAGTGGTTGCACCCCGTGAGCCCTATCCCCTTGGTTTTTCAAGACTCCTTCACTTGGTCCCTCCCCTTCCAGTCTCGCATGTCATACAGGGGAAGGTGTCTGGTTGGTAAAGCATTTTTATGGGCTTCCCAAAAATTTGCAGTGGGTTTGTACCCTACCCATTGCTTACCAATGGTTGGCTTTATTGTCACTTCCATTTGCTTGCTTCTTATGAGATGGTTTGCCTTCCTTCTCCTGTGTTTGTCTCTCCAGTGGAGCATCACCTCTTTACCATCCTCTTGATTGGCTGACTCGTATTCTTCCACTCACTTTTAGGGAACTTCTTTAAGTTGGTTAAGCAGTCCTTGACAATGCATGTGTTTTACAACTCTCTACCTCATGTGTTTCTGCCCCCCGTAAAAACCCGTCTCCACACTGTTGGTCTCTCCTTTGTGTGCTGCTCTCTCTATTGTGTGCTTCTCCCCACCAAAGTCTCCTGCCAAGTGTAGCTCTCTCCCTCGTGTGCTTATAACCCCCATGTTGCTTTCTTCTCTCGTCTGCTGCTTTTACTCCCCCACCCAGCTTTATTTGTATTTTATCCCCACCCCACTCACTCCTAATTGCTTCCCCTCACCTCTACACAGTCCTTTTTTTATTTTAATTTCTTTGGAAGGCGCAGCAGCTAATTGCTGCTGGCCCTTGCACCTCACTTACAAAACAATGCTTTCTTGATATAGCAATTTCATTTTTTTTTTATTTACCAGTGGCGACTGGCATGTACCAAGGGTGGTGGGGTGGGAGGGGCACAAGAAAAAAAATAAAATCGACTTACCTTTCTTGCTTGCAGCGCAACGTCCTCCTCCCTCAGGTGTCTTCTCCGGAACTAGGAAACTGCGCTACCCAATCCTGGCGCTGCTCTCACAGCATGAGAGCAGCGGCAGGATTGGACAGAACAGGCTCTCTCAGCACTCCTAAGAGCACTGAAGGCATGCGCTTTCTCTAACCCAGCTGTCTAAGACAGCTAGGTTAGGGAACTTTAAAATGCGCATATTTGGCTAACCGTCGCAAGACTGCCGGCCAAAGAGACATGCACATTTTAAAGTGAACAGCTCCCTGCTGCTGCCACTCGGCAGCACTGGCCCGTTCCGTCCTGGCACTTAGTTCGGGGCGGGTTGCTGAAAAATAAAATGGTAATAAATAAGCTTTATTAACTTTTTATTTTTCAGCTCTAGGGCTTGTGGGGCAAATCTCCTCTGCTCAAATGGAGGAGCCGCCCCTGAAATTTACTGAATAATCTTGGCTTGGTAAATAAAAAAAGGTGCCTGTGTCATCTCGTAGGTGCGTGCATGTGTGTGCGATAACGCATGCTTGACAAAGCCAATAAGTCCCAAAGACGAGACTACTGCTTGTTTAACTTCTTTTTTAGCTCTCTAGAGGACCCTCACACCCTCTCCAAACTGTTTTTGAGTCGGTGGGCCCTGGCATGCTCCGCTCATCCCTCGCTAACCCTGCTCTCTGCTCTTTTTTTTCTTATCTTTTCCTCCGTGTCGCCCCAGCTGGTTCTACAACTCCCTTACTTCCAAACCACAGTAGACATAGAAAAAAGAATGCCTGCCTTTTTTATTTGTAACCCACTTGCCCTTTTTTGTAATTTTACATTAATTATGAACACAAATCCTAATTGTTTAGTTATTGCAAGTTTTTTTATAAACATACATACCAGAACTAGGATTCCATACCAGGTCTGTTTTTTCCATTAAAATATTTTTATTTTCTTGGAAAACGCGACTCTTTATAATCACAATTTCACTTAAAAGGAGATCTTGCAGACTCGTTTCGTCAGGTTGGGGTTCTTTTTGGAAATTCGTCATAATAAGGTGGAGCAAAGAATGCACGTTATGCTGGCTGTCTGAGCCTGCACGGAAGTAATGTAACATGATTATGCAGTTTGTGGTTTCTTCTGTTTGTTTATATATTTGAAATCTGTAAATTGATATCGAACCTGGTATGGAAAAGATCAAAGCGTAAGTGAATTACCTAAACGTGAACTGATGTATTCGGCTGAGAAGCCGGGTCCACAAGTGAGGAAATATTTGCTGAAGTTTTCTGAGTCATTGATACTCAAAGTGCCTCACATGCGCATCCAGGACCAGGTTTATCCCATACCCACTAGGGCGCTGCATGGGAACTATTACTCTTGTATACACTGAATTGTAATAGCCTCTTCTTTCCTCTTCCCTCCTCTCTTTTCTGTGTCTCCCCTCATTCCTTTCTCTATTGTTCCTCCCTTCTTTGCCCACCAAACACCCCCTATCGCCACCTACTTTCCATTATTTATCCATCTGTCCCCCATTGCTCATCACACTCTGCTGGACTCCTCTTATCCCATTGCTCCTCGCGCCCTCGGTTACTCTAAGGTTTCCCCCTACCCCTGCACACTCCTCTTACCCCAGGGCTCCTCATGCACTTCTCATATTCTTCTCTTGCTCTGTTACTCTTCTGCCTATTACCCTTCCTGCTCCCCATGCGCTCATCATATTCTCATCTTCCTCAACTGTTTCTTCACCATCTTTTACTTACTTTGATCAACTCCTTCTCCTTCCATATTTTACTTCTCCTGCTCCTGTATTCTCTTCCCGGATTGATGCTCATGCACTTTTCCTTTCCTTCTCTGCCTCATTACACCCTTCTTCTCTTCCCCACATCGCTTTTTACTCCCCTCTTATTCCCACAGCTTAGTTTACCCCTCGTTTCTTCTTGCTCCTCGTCCCTCATTTCCTCGTCTTGCCATTATTGCTCAACCACCATCTTGTCTTTTATCGCCTACTCTGCTTTCTTCCCTTCGCTCCATTCAGACTGCCTGAGTGTCTTACATCTCTGCCCCTTTGCGCCTCTACCCTAGTTTTGCCCTCTTGCTCACCATGCCCCTGATACCTCTATTTCCTCTTGATCCCCACCCATTCCTTTTCCTCCTGCCACCATAGTTCCTCACTTTGCTCTTTTCTAATCCTTCCTCCCCGTGGCCACATATGCTCCATTTGTCGTCTTTCTCTCCAGTCATCCTTGGCTCCTCACACTGCACTTTTCTCCCCATCTCTGCAGAGTAACAATGCCTCAGGGAACGCATGGAACTGGCTCTACTTCATCCCACTCATCATCATCGGCTCCTTTTTTATGCTGAACCTTGTGCTGGGCGTCCTGTCAGGGTAAGTCATGTTATGTTATGCTAGAGTCTTTGCATTCTGCCATTAGTATGGCCTTGCAGCACTAACTAATCCCAAGCAGGGCCGTCTTAACAGCATTGTAGGCCCCCTGGCAAAGCAGTGCACTGGGCCCTGCCTACACAACCACTCACAGGAATAAAAATGTTTAATGGAAAATTAGTGTTAAATTCTGGTCTGCATGGGGCCCCTATGCTCGTGGGGCCCCCTGGCAACTGCCCAGCGTGCCCATGCGTTAAGACGTTAAGAACCCCACTGATTCCAGGCACCTTCCATCCTTGGTTTTGATGGTTCTATTGCAGACCCGAGCATGATTTGGCTTGAGAAGCAATATCATGAGTGGGATATTTCATGGTCCATTTACCTTTTCCAGTGAGAATTTCTTAGTCACTATTAAGCCGGTGATTACAGTATTTGATGCACAGCTGGAATTCTTACCAAATCAGTTGGGTTCCATGGGTCATTCGACATGTGCAGTGCCCGGCACATAATATGCAAGTAGGGTGATATTTTGCATGCATCTATGATTGGGAGGATGTATTAATACGTTGTTAATCCTCTCTGTCCCTTCTTTCATGGTTTTAACTCCTCAAAGAGTCTGACATTATCAGCTTATTATTCTTGCCTTATTGCTTCCATCACACCCCTGTCAATACTTTTACTCACTATTTGTACAGCTCAGGTTTAGGACTTGCACAATTCAGGAGGCGGTCCTCATTCCTCTCTTCCTCTGCTATTGGAGCTTCCCAGTAGGACTGCAAACATGGAGCTAGGCCAAAGAATTTAAGATAGCCATCGCCTCAGCGCAGGCAAGGTTACTGTGCAAAGAGACAGAGGAATCTGACTGATGTGGACAGTTCTAAGGTTTGGACGGAGCTAGGTAAACTGAAATATTACAGGAAACACATTCCATATAAATGAAACTTACTGGCAGTTTGCAGAAGCAACGAAGCCAGTCATTGATCAACAGAAAACTGAACTGTACGGAGCAACTATCAACAAAACTAAATTATATCTAAGCGTCGAAAGTGCCATGAGAATGGTTAGTTTTCGTGGGGGAAGAAGGTGTGCTGCACTAAGGCATAACCAAGTCTATATGAAGATGCAAAGAGGACACATAACCAAAACAGTGCCCCCCAACCCCGAAACTGACCCTGCCCACGTGTGCACGAATATTACCAATGCGATAAAGTTGTACTTTGATACACAGTGGTTGTATTTCCTGTATTAAATAAGCAAACCTCTTGCTTCTGCAAGCCGGCATCAATACGAATGTCCGCATTGCCACTTATGAGCGACAATGGTTTGTCTGGAGGTGATGTAACAGCTGAACAAAACTCAACAGAACCCCAAAGGAGTCTAAGAGATTGGGGTCTTGAAAGTTCCCTGTCACTGCCTCCTGCACAAGAAAACGCCTGTTGCTGGTTCTCTGTCACTGCATTAAGCAGAAGAACGTACTCTATCGCCGGTTCTCTACCACTGTATCCAGCATGATAGGTAACAACTTATAGTGCGCACACAACATGCCATTCACCCCTGCCAGACCCCTCCCCCCTTCCTTCCTGCACCGCTGTCCCAAAGAAAGCTTAGATTCGGGTTATGTTGTCCAAGGAGTAGCCCTTTATTCACATCAAACAAAAACCAATACGAAAGGAGAAGTAACCTATACTTGCATATATGTAATATTTACAAAACACACTTTAGCAGCATCAACAGGTAAAAGGTAACCCTGGGCGGCAAATTCCGTTCCGCTCGCGGAACTTGCAAAATTTCGGCATTTCCGCGTGGAACGCGGAAATGTCGAAACTTACGCGATCCGCGAGCGGAACGGAATTCGGGTATAAATAAAGCAGGTGCCCGAGTTGAAGCTCAAATCCTGTGAGCGAGGTTGTGGCTAAGCAGATGTGCCTTCTCTCCATTTCTACCCTGAAAAGTTAGCTGTAATCCTTGATGGAGGTCTTTGCATCCTTGATTTTCTCGAGCGCAATCCTCGTGTAGAATTCGTGAGCGTGGTTAAGCAGATGTGCCTTCTCTCCATTTCCACCCTGTAAAGTTAGCTGTAATCCTTGATCGAGGTCTTCTTTGCATCCTTGATTTTCTCGAGCGCAATCCTCGTGTAGTTCCTGTGACCAGGAGGTTCCTTCTCCTCGTCTGCCGCTGAGATCCTGCTCTGACCCTTTATAAACAAGAGGCATGTGAACGGGCCTAGAAGCCCCGCCCCACATACACTAGTGGTATGCAACGTCTTCCCTCCCTTTCCCCACTATGATGGACAGCTTAATCAAAGGACCCCGGTGCTTTCGGCGCAGTGGCAAAGTTACAGACACACAGGTCACTGGGGAAAATTCTTCAGGTCCTTTACGCAGCTGTAGTGTAGGAAAGGCACTATACATTTACCCAACGAGGTAGCACTTACTGATTAGCCAGTAGAAAGTACTCCAGCTGAGTAGAGGTATTGCACAAAACGGTGGCATCTTCGTGGATAAATATGCAGGGCAGGTGTGCAGAATTCGTGAGCGTGGTTAAGCAGATGTGCCTTCTCTCCATTTCCAACGTGAAAAGTTAGCTGTAATCCTTGATGGAGGTCTTTGCATCCTTGATTTTCTCGAGCGCAATTCTCGTGTAGAATTCGTGAGCGTGGTTAAGCAGATGTGCCTTCTCTCCATTTCCACCCTGTAAAGTTAGCTGTAATCCTTGATGGAGGTCTTTGCATCCTTGATTTTCTCGAGCGCAATCCTCGTGTAGAATTCGTGAGCGTGGTTAAGCAGATGTGCCTTCTCTCCATTTCCACCCTGTAAAGTTAGTTGTAATCCTTGATCGAGGTCTTCTTTGCATCCTTGATTTTCTCGAGCGCAATCCTCGTGTAGTTCCTGTGACCAGGAGGTTCCTTCTCCTCGTCTGCCGCTGAGATCCTGCTCTGACCCTTTATAAACAAGAGGCATGTGAACGGGCCTAGAAGCCCCGCCCGTTTGGCCTCGCCCCACATACACTAGCGGTATGCAACGTCTTCTCTCCCTTTCCCCACTATGATGGACAGCTTAATCAAAGGACCCCGGTGCTTTCGGCGCGGTGGCAAAGTTACAGACACACAGGTCACTGGGGAAAATTCTTCAGGTCCTTTACGCAGCTGTAGTGTAGGAAAGGCACTATACATTTACCCAACGAGGTAGCACTTACTGATTAGCCAGTAGAAAGTACTCCAGCTGAGTAGAGGTATTGCACAAAACGGAGGCATCTTCTTGGATAAATATGCAGGGCAGGATTCATTCTGGGCTGGCACGATGCTCCTGTCACAAAAATTAAACCTCAACAGGAAGCACTTACAGATATAAAGGGGCGCAGCAAAATCTCTGCGAGCACGCGAAATTCCACGTGCTCGCAGAGATTTTATGCCGTTTCGCGGAATTTCGTGGAACGCAATTCCGCAAATTCCGCCCACCCTTAGAAAAGGCAGTAAGGTAAATAGGCACGACATTAAACTTGATCTTGAACTTGACCTTGGCCTTCTCGGCTTATCCAGCCCCCCATCTGCCACGCACATTGTGCAAGAAGGCCCCAACGCGCCACAGTAAGCTGTTGCACTACTTGAAATCCAGGGCATTGCATAGCGCAATGGCCCACCAGGGGACCTGAACACAGGCAGTCTCCCCAAGGTTCTAGTTAGTCCATATGTTGCGAGTTAGAGCAGGAGAGTCGAGGACCACGAGCAGGTCAGTCCCCCCTCCCTGCCTGCCCAGTGTACACGCCAATCCGAACCCCTCCTGGGGTCCATCCAGTCGCTGAATCTCCATTCTTGTGCATCTCCATTTGTTGTTAACTGTCACGGCCTCGCCAGGGCCTCGCTCTTCTTCCGGGTGGGTGGGTGGTTCACGACATGCAGATGATGCCAGCTTCCAGGTTGGGTCCAAAGGGACAAAAGAGGCTGGAAACCCTGGTGCGCAGCCTTAAATGGCCCTCCAGGTTTCCACTGCACTCCCCGATGATGTCACTGACCCGTCCCTTGAACTGCACCTTCTGGGCCAGGCGGTGCTCAGGCCCGTGGCGCGACTAAGGGTACCCCCCAGGCACGGGGAGCACCTGGTCAACCTTGACAAGAGCTGGTAAGAGACCGTTTCTTCAAAATATATGGGGTAGTGGAATTGATATACTGCACCCTTTGACCCACAGTACCCCCCCTGGATTATTCTCTTGGTTCGTCCCCCTGAGACACCTACTAGTTTCCAATTTGCTGCTCAGAGGTTAGAGAAAGGGCAAGGACTGGAATCTAGAGAAGCAAGCATTGGCAAAGCCAATAGGTCTCTTCTTTTCACAAAGCTTTTTGGCAATGGTGAACAGTATCGGTAAAAAACAATACTACAAGTGATGGTGTGTAGTAGTAGCAAAAAGAGAGGAACAAAAAAAGAAAAAATGCTCAACGATGCAGCCACTGTTGGCAGTTACGTCATTTTGTAGGCACGCACATGCGTCAACAAGTGTGCACCTGCCTACATAATGACACGGAGCAGCTGTCTTTTATTTTTTATTGGCCAGTCTAAGGTGGTGGGCACCAATTAGATCTATCAGTAAAAATAAAGAAATAGTAAGTGCGCAAAAGCACTTTTTGGACGGCCAGTAGCAATTTGCTCCCTGGCTTTCGAAATAAATATATATTTTATAAAAAGAACGGTGGGAGAGAGGGTGCTACGGAGGAGCAGATTGGAGAGAAGCAACGGGGACTGGGCGGGTGGGTAAGAGGGAGAGAGCAACATGGGGTAGGGTGAAAAGTTCATGAAGGAGACTACAACAGGGAGCCCAGGGGGCAGGGAGGGACGAACATGAAAGAGAAAGAACGAGCAGCTGTGCAGGAGAGGGCAAAGAAAGCATGGTGGACGAGTATTTGACAGGGGCAGAGGAAGAGAAACACAAGAGGGATAGAGCAGGAAAGACATACACTCTGATCGAATGCTTAATGAAAAAGAAAAAAATAGTTCACAAAAAGTGAGCGGTAGAAGGACACAAATCAGCTAATTAAGAGAATAGTAAAGACGCTATGATTCAGGTGAGGGACAAACACAAGGTGGGCAAGTTAGGACAAGGAAAGCGGTGGAACAAGAAGCAAGCAAGTGAGAGTGGCAATAAAGCCGGTGAATAGTAAGCAATGGGCGGGCTGTAAGCCCACTGTAAGTTCTCGGTAAGTTCCTGATAGGTCTTTTGCAACCAGATGGCTTGGGCTGTTGGGTAGGCTCGACCTAACTAAAGGCTCTTAGAGCACTGTTTTCTTTTTGTTCCTGACACTGCCTTGACATTCCATGGAGTCCATGGGTAGGATGGATTGTGTCAGGGGTGCCAAAGAACAAGTGATGGATAACAACTGTTGTACAAGAGTTCTGTTCAGTATACTTCCGAAAACCAACCCACATAATAGAAAGCATTCTTTTCAGGTGCTGTTTCCTGAGAGGACAGGACAGTGACGGTGCTGGTTCCCCAGAAATTACTATGTGCAAAAATGGCTTTGGCACATGCAAGACGTGCTGTCTTAGGTGTTGCCTCCGGTAAACAGCGTTTAGTTCGCATGCTAAACAACGCATGCCATAACAACGAGGTCGTTACAACGACCGAGTTGTTATTTCGCATACCGTTACAACGCAAGTCAGAACAAAGACTTGCGTTAGGGGGCAGAAGGTGTTGGATTTAAAATCCAACACCTTCCCTAGTGTCCGCACAGACTGGAGTTTGAATAGTAAATTATACTATTCCAACATCCAGCGCCCCCTAAAAGCAAGTCGTTGTTCCGACTTGCGTTGTAACGGTATGCAAAATAACAACGCGGTCGGTGTAACGACCGCGTTGTTATGGCATGCGTTGTAAACGCATTCGAAAAAAACGTCCTATATTCGTTGCCTCTGCTCTCTGCAAATGGAGAAATACAGTGGATATCACAGATCAGAGTTGCTGCACCAGCACACCCTCTTGTGTAAATTTATTTGGTTGGGGCCCTCCAAATGACAATATTTTTCACAATCAACAAAAAATCAATTGCTCTGTGTGTGCCCATGGTACCTCTGAGTTCTTAAACCTAAGTTTCATACTGATATAACTATAATTCCATGCTTGCATACATTCAGCGTAGTTACACGCCACATTTACGGTATAGCGATTCCTATGTGGGAAACATACTTGGTCACACTCATTGTACGAACAGCCACCTCTTTAGACTCCTTCTCACATGCATCTAATATTTTACAGGGAGTTTGCCAAAGAAAGGGAGAGAGTGGAAAACCGCAGAGCCTTCCTGAAGCTGAGGCGGCAGCAGCAGATCGAGAGAGAGCTTAACGGATACATGGAGTGGATTTCAAAAGCAGGTGGGAATATTATCATCCCTGAGAGATCCGATGGCATGGGTCAACAGAGGGATTTCTGGGATCGGGAAATGCACAACTGTGTGATGGATGGAGGAAACTGCATGCTGTGACTATGCTACTAGAAAGGGCATTGATGATAAATGTTCCACGAGTATAATGCGATCAATGTAGGAACATCATCAGACCAATTAAAATGTGAAAGTATGGCTGTGTTTAGTATTGGTCAGCATGCAAGGGATCTTTTTTTTTCAATTACCAGCTTGGGAGAATGGTCAGTCCTAAGCTGGGAAGTGTGTGCTTATTCATGAGCTAGGAGGAGGTGTGTGTTTAAGACTTGGAAGGAGGTCTACGTTCATAGTGGCTGAGACATTGTCTATGGGTCAAATTCACAAAGAAAAGTTTAAAAGTAAGGTGTATGTCTATGACTCGTCGACCTCAGCGTATTTACACTTTTTTGCTGCTCACAAAATATGTGTAGTAGTGGGTCTGGAAGCCACATAAGTCACAGGTCTTCAGGCGTAGTAGTGCATCTGCCTTGTGACTGTTGTAAGGCAGCATATTCCCCTGTGCAGAACTGTATATCCTGTACAATTACGCGCAGTGGGAAGGGGAGCCACATTTGTGATAGCGCATTTATTTTTTACTATTTTTTTTCTCTTTGGGGAAAACACTTTTCCCAGTGGAGAAAACCTTCCACTACACCCCAGCAAATTTGGCAGTGATCCTTTACTCCTTTCCATCCAGTAAGGAGAACAGATAAGGAAAGGTCAGATTTCAGTTTGTGAATCCCCACAAATATGCTAGTTTGTGAGCGTTCACACAATTACAAGGCAAACTACACCCTGTAATACCCAATTCCCACACCTTACACATGATTTGCTTGTACCAGAGAAATCTGCATTAGTAAACCATTTATACCTGCGAAGACTCCTTTTGTGAATACATGCATAATTTAGGTATTTTTAGCCTTAAATGTATGTTTCAGCCCAAAATACCTTGGTGAATTGGGCCTAACATTAAGTTAACAGCTTAGAGGAGGTCTGGGTTCATTGATGAGCTCGGAGGAGGTATGTGTTGCGTTATCAGCGTTTAGGTAGTCTATTCTGAGTTAACACATGGGAAAATTATTACGTTCAGTTGTTAGCTGGGAGAAAAACTATGTGCAGTAATCGGGTAGTAAAAGGTCAGTTTTCAGATATCAGCTGGGAAGAGATCTATGTTGAGTTATCAGCTGTAAAGAAATGTGTGTTTATTTGTGAACTGGGAGGAGATCTATATTCAGTTATCAGCAGGCAAGAAGTCTATGCTCATTTTTCTTTACTGGGAGAATTTCAATGTTCAGTCATCAGCTGAAAGAAGGGGTTATCAAGTACAAACACATCAGTGTGCTTGTTATCAGTTTAGACTACTGTGGAATGCCAGATTTATTGGAAGTGGGGATTTGGGTGAAGTTTGCCCATAGTTAAAATCATGATGGTCATGTCTCCACAGAGGAGGTGATTCTAGCAGAAGACGACACAGATGGTGATCCTCGACATCCTTTTGATGGTAATTATTTTATACTTTCCGAGAGTGATTACCATGTTCACTCCATTAGGAGTTAATCATGGAATTTCCTGTGAGGTAGTGGTTGTCCATCTCTGAAAAGTAATGTGTTGCATGAGCTATGGCTAGAGGTACTTTGCAGGGCCTCATGGAAACCTTTTCCTAGCCTTTGTTTGCCAAGGTAATGTTTGCATGTGTTATGGTTCCAGATAACTCCAGCCATGTCCATGGTGCTGAAAGAGACATCCATCTAGGGCCACGCAAAGCATGAAGTCATTTAGTGGAAGCTCAGCTGCATGTCGATGAAGAGGTTGTTCATCCACTTTGCATTGCTATTGAGCGTAATATCGCTCATGAACTTGAGTCCGGTGCTGGCATATACTTTACAAAAGCAACCTTTCTTAACTTTCTGCAACCGAGAAGCTTCGTACTCTTCCTCGGGAGATGGCACCGTCTCAGCCATGTTTCTTCTATTTCCTTTAGAACCGGGCGAGCACAGCCACATCAGGCAAGATCCAGCATCTAGCTAAGCATTAAGGGGGCGAACAATCTGGCTCTGCCCGTCCTCCATGCCTATATATTTCAACTACTACTCGTGCACAATTTCTATATTACTTGTTTTCTGTAAAAGCAATTCTTCACTCATGTATCAGATTTTTGCTGGTGACAGGATATAGTTTATTGTTCACTATTTGTAAACCTATAGGCCAGCTATATAACTAGTTTGCACTAGATGCATTCTGGCGCTATCTCTCCTGCTTACACTCTTTTATACTGTGTCTACTAATGCTCTTAATGAGTTCTTATCGCTGTGGGAGAGCTTATGCTGCCTTCCACGGGCTCTTTGAATAACAAATGATCCAAGGTATTGGCAGGCTTCAATGAGGTGGTTCACCCTCCTATGTCGAAGATCAAGGTCCCAGGAAACACCCTTTCTTTGGTCTCTTATATACTGCACACTGTAGATCTACCTGTTTCTCAGTGCCTCATTTGCGAGTTAGGAAGCTCAGGTATGGCACACACTCACAAGATGTGTTTGGTGGCTGAGAAGGCCTTGCGCGAGCAGCTACCTGAACCCTCTAGCCAGCATCTTTCCCTCTTGGCTGGACTCCAGCCAGGCCATGCCAGGCCATGTCAGTAGCCTTGATCTTAATTGCCTCTGACTCAGATCAAACACTTATGTCAAAACACCAGCTGTTCTTGCCTTTCCGGCGAGTCCACTACTTTATATCCTGTTCAAATACGGACCCTTGTTTGTTGTCAGAATATCTTCTCAGATATTGGTATAGATCCAGGCTGACGTCTGCAGAGCCATTCTGCCTAAGATTATGAATTAGCAATGGCTGTGCATAAAGTCATATTGTTACTCATCTTCCTGTGTTTGTGAAAATAACTTTCATTTCTTATAATAGTTCTTGAAGCACGGCATATAGTAGTAGTTCCATTGGTCAACAATGTGATCTAATTATGCCTCATGTGAGCTCCAACATGTAATGCTTCTACAATAATTTCAACGAGAACTTGGAACATTTTGAAAGAAAATATCTGCCCCAGTTGGTTGCACTACTCTGGTGACCAGTGAATTATGCCCACAACCAGGTATTCCAGTTGTCTACAGTTGGAATATCAACTCCTCGATGTAGGGTCAGATGGGACCTCTTCCACTTGCCTACACCGGACCCTGAAATCTAATGCTGTTAGGCGCCGGGACCTGTCCTCCTTGTCTCTCAGTTTACTCTAATGATGATTGCCAGTAGTCACACCACAACTCAAGCCTCAATTGCTCTCTGCACGGGCTCTTCAAGATTCAAGACATTGAATTAGAGTTCTGCGCTTCTCTGGCACACTTTTCATGAATTAAGTTATGGCGTTTGTTCAGGGTATTGAAAGGAGCCCCCAGGCCCTTATATCCTGCCACTATCAGCTTCCTTAGGAGTTGCAGAGGGTTACTCATAAGATGAAGGCCATGAGGTGCCGCAGCCATGTCCTCCAGTGGGAGTGCCCACCTTATCTCCTTTTGTTTTGGAAAAAGTGTGCGCTAATGATGGTCTAGGGCACACATCTTTTCGGGCGCATGTGTGACTCTGGGAGGAGGAAGCAAGGTGATCAAGCTGGAGGTGTTGGCTGCAAAGCTCATGCCACACTGATTGAACAGCGTTGGTGGTAACCTCAGTGTCAACGTTTAGGCTTCCTCCCTGTTTGCATCTGTGTATGACCCTGGTGTATTAATTGTTAGGTGATTTAGCCCCTGGGCAGATTCGGGTAATGTTTTTACGGAATCCGTTTGAGGCAGTTCGAGGGTAATCCAAGTGGGGGAACTCTGCCTTAGGCACCACACCCACTGAGCAACAGTCCCAGCCAGTGAGCCCACCTCTTGTCTGCCTCCATCAGATTACTAATCCTAATTATTTTTGCCTAGGCTAGGGTCCGTCCATTCCCCCAACAGTTAATTTCTGGAGGACTCAGTCCCAAACGAGTGACCTCAGCTGGGAAGCCTCACCAGTGTGTCCTCTCTGACCGCTGGAGCGGTGTCTCTGTCACGCAAGCACTAGCCCCATTAGGGTCATATCGCCAGCAGTCATCCATCTTCCTCTATAGTAGAGGCAGTCAAAGTTTAGACAACGTGTCTGAAAACAAAATGGCAGTCACAATAGGCAGCGATGCACCTTGCCAGTGCCGCTTACCCCCAATTTAGCAGCAAGGTTATGCCAGATCCATGTGGAAGTCTTGGAAGGATAATGGGTTGATTGGCAGCTTCGCCTGAACGATATCTAGCTGGTGAGCCGCCAGCTGCATTTAGCATCCCTATCTTCACTGTGGCTCTTAGGGTTGGTGCCCCCTATGCCATCTTAATTCACCACAATTGCTGATCAGAATGGGAAAGACAGCTTCTATCCAAGTCTGACCTCTGAACCCATGGAAGGTGGGTCTAGGGAGCAGTGCAACCAGCCCCAAAGCAAAGAGCTCATCGGCTTACATTCCAAGTTAGCGCTACCTCATGTTTTATTTCTAATATGATGGTTATAATGCATATTGTATATTTAGATAGTTTTGTTAAAAAAACAAACCTTCGGATCTTCTAAGGTTCCTAAAAATGATTCTTGTGGTTATTAATGTTGAGGTCACCAACGATAAAAAACTGGAACTACAGATAACTAACTTTTGTCTTATTGACTGACTACCAACTTCCAAGGAGTTATCAGTCCATGCTCAATGGGCATTTTCCTATTGCTGACTTTTTGGCCGGGAGATCTGGATTACCTCTACTCAATCTAGTTCTTAAAATGCTCATTTATAAAACTACCCAACAGCCTTGCATCCTTCGGTTTAGGAAGTCACATTTGTGCCTTGCCATTTAATGGAGCAGATCTATCACAGACAGTATAATGCTGAAGACCCGGTCCGTTCTAAGGGATATTTCTTCATAGTACTGTGGGTGGATAATGGTATAGAAGCACTGACTGTAGATCACGTTGCTTGAGCACTGTATGAGGAATGAGGGATGTTTTTGGAGCTCTCTCTTGACCGAAACTTGCTGTCTAATGATTGCGCTATGAGACCAGACTTTGAGGAAGAGTACAAATGTGCTGTGCATTGGAAATGCTGCATGAGAACCAGTTGTAAGAACTCCACTAGCAGTAATGATGTAAGGGTTCCTGCTTGTAGAATGTTGCACGTCCGAACCATGGTGCATGGCTGGTGACCTTTGTGGAATTGGACAGATCTAGCATTGACAAGCAGCTGTAGAATCACTCCAGTACAAACCTTGTTTTGGAAGAGCCTAGTGGAACCTCATAGAGACATAGCCCCCAAAACGCAGTTGGCAGCCAAGAATAACCGCATGTTTCTCTCCTTGTAATTCTGTTGTTGGAGCACTGAGGAGGGGAACCATCAAGAGGAGTAAGACAGACCTGCTTAACGCAGAGGACACAGAAGATCCGCTGGCTGATATCTCATCTGTGGGTAAGAGGTTCTCTGCATCCATAGAGGAGCACCGCTTCTCTGTCACTGACTGCACCATATGAGTTGCTCTAATTGCGACGTCTTAACGTTGGATTATAGATGTAATACACACATGCATCCACACGCTCCACCTCTGTGGCAAAATGCTGGGTCTTCAGTTCATAGCCATTCTGCAACTGCAGAAAGCCTAATAAATAATCCAGGCCCTTGATGTGCCGGTGCTTCTGTTAATTGAGTTTTTGGCTCATACACTAGTTCTCTTTGATTTCCATGACTGGGATTACCCTAATGTCTCTCTTGTGTCTCTTGGCAGGCTCTCCCTTCGCGCGCGCCAGTATCAAAAGTGCCAAGATGGAGAACGCCTCATATTTTCACAAAAGGGAGCGAAGGCTGCGTTTCCACATCCGCCGCATGGTGAAAACTCAGGCTTTCTACTGGACAGTCCTCAGCCTTGTCGCACTCAACACCTTGTGTGTCGCCATTGTCCACTATGGCCAGCCAGACTGGCTATCCGACTTCCTCTGTGAGTCCCACTTTTCTTGCTTTCAGGGTCTTTTAGACTACCTGCTCATATTACTAATGGTGACATGAATTAGAAAATCATATTATGGGTTACAATGTAATTTATTACTAAACCAAAACTACGTACCTTGAACAGTGTCTACCAACCCTAGGGGTCCTTTACTGTTTGACAGTCTGACTGCTACATAACAATCAAAGCCAGTTGGAAATATTTAATGCTACCCACTGTATCAGGTGGGTTTTTTCACTGAACCTTTTTCTAGAGGGAATGGTAGTGGGAGTTTTCAAAAAACGAAAAAAGTAGTATTATCGACTCCCTGTGAGTTTCTCCCAAACTATGGTGGACATTTTGAACATTTTCCTGGCCATTGAGGTCATGCAATATGTGGTGGAGCCAGACAGGAAAAAACTAGTGAACATGCTGTTGGATGTCCCATCCAAATATAAGTGGGCCTTCCAGCGCCATTTCTGCCTGAGTTTCTTTAACTTTCAGGGTGTTCCCAACGGCAGAGTTAATGGATTCTCTACAATCAGGAAAACCAACAACACCCGCACTTTGAATAAGGAGGGAATACAAGAGTTGGGCAGAAGGTGCATTCGTCAGTGTTAGTCAGATGCCCCTTTACTGCCCAAACATAAATGAGGCCTTTACAGCGCACCTTGTAGTCAACACCCCGTGCTCAGACGCCACCACCACTTCTAGGCAGCCTCCCTGTGCCCTGTCTCTGGGTAATTAGTTTTTATTCTTTTTTTTCTTTAACATGTCTAAGACTTCCAGTAAAACTAGGGGGGCGTGGCCAGCGAGCAATCATGTCGGACGCGAGTCATTAGAGCTCCGTCGTTAATCCCTGTATTATCCTGATCCGCATCCTGCACCGGAGCCATCCAGGCACGTGAAGTGCAGGGATCGCACAGTATAGTGGGAGATCCGCTGGGACCGAGGGGCCCGGAAAACCACCTGAAGCGGCGCGGCCCCGATTCGCGGCCTGCACAGCAGTGTTACGTCAGTGAGGCAGACGGCAGGAAGCGGCTGCCCCGGATGAGACGGCGCCCGTAGCTGTGCAGAATCCCGGCGGCGGAGCAGCGGGGAACGGACGGGCACATCTGCCCTATGACCGGAGTAGACCTGAAGACCGATGGGGCCCTGCGCCGTCCATGAGAGGCCTATTGTGTGAAGCCCGTGCCGCCTAAGGTGAGACCCCCGCGGTAGACGGTGAGAGGGGGATCTCGCGAGCGAGCGGCTGGAGCGCTGTTGCCAACGGCCGCGGAGTGCTGCAAGAAGCAGGTCGCAGCCCCTAGCCCAGGCCGCTGTGACTAACGGGGAGAAAACTGTGGAGACCGTGGCGTCACCCGAGGGCTTGTGCTACCGCCACTGTCACAGGAGGCACTGAGCAGGGAAACTGGGGATCTGTTTACCGCCACCGGGGGCCTGCACCATAAAGCAGACAGCAAGGCGGAGTGGGAGCTTACACTCTAGCTGGGAGCCGGATCCGCAAGGGTGTGATTGGGGTGAGACGCCATATTTCACTACCTGAGTGCCGGTAAGCAAGTGGAGGTGGCGTTGCACAATCGGACAGCTACCTGCTACTGACTGTACAGTTAACTGCTAGTTGAGGGCACGGTGCAGACGCCTGGGTCGCTTTGGTGCACAGCAGCTCAGGACAATTACACATTGCACCCCCCATAAGACAGCAAGAGTAAGACACCTAGCATAGAAACGCGGTGCCCCAGGGACATCTGATCGGGGTGCCTTATGTCATGGCGGTGACTCGGCCGGTGACGTGAGGCTGTGTGCGACGCAGGGTCCCGCCCAGGGCCTGGCACTGGCTGGAGGAATCGACAGCGCAGCAGTGAGGTCTGCAATGCGGATTGGCAGAGGCCCGAGGCGAGGTCACAGAGTACGGGGAGCCTGAATAAAGGAAGCAGTTGCCTGACCAGGCCATCCGTCAACACCAAGGTGGGTGTGTTGGGAGTCGGTTCGGGCTCTGACACAGGGGTCACCATATAGTGAGGCCACCAGCGACCGGGCTGGGAGTCACCAAGAACACCGTTAGATCATCTGGAGCTGTCTCGCTGCGGCAAACAGACGCCACACATAGCAACAAGGACACAGAGGGAGCACCCCGCAGAATCAAGGCAATAACCAGGCCTAGGGGAGATAACGTATCTAAAGGCAGGGGGACACGGCAGAAGTGAAACATCGGGGAGTTCCCACACCGGATCCACCATCTGACGCATTCAACTTTGGCCTGAAGCATGTCCAAGTCAGCGCAAGACACGCACACTCGTACAGCAGCAGCCTATTTAAGGTGAATGCCTTCGGCGCAGCAACTGGCAATGGGCTGGTTACGCGCGAACACTCAGCAAAATACCACACGCGCTTGCAGCTTGAAAACAGAGGGTGCAGGAGGAGATGAGACTAGTGGTACATCGCCGGCAACACTGGCGGCTAAACTTGACACAGTGCTGAAGGCGGGGAAAAGATAGGGGCCTCATTGGACCAAACGAGATCTTCCCTAGAATCCAAGATAGATAAGGTCACTTCAGACTTTTCCCTTCTGCGCGCTGACCGTCATAAATTAGCGGAGCGAGTCCATTCGCAGAAGCAGTCCCTGACGGAACTGAAGCCAATCACTCAAAGTCACACCGCTGCCCTACAAGACATATTAGATCGCATGCATGCCCTGGAGGATAGGGTCGAAGACGCGGAAGGGCGTTCCCGCCGCAACAATGTTCGCGTGGTGGGCCTCCCGGAAGGCGAGGAGGGACGGAACCCAGAACAGTACGTATTGCGCTGGCTCAAGGACATCTTACCGCCAGGGACACTGTCGCCACACTTCGCAGTGGAAAGGGCGCCCCGTGTGCCGGCCCACAGGCCCCCTCCTGGGGTCCGTCCACGACCGTTCCTCTTCAAGCTCCTAAACTACAGAGATCGGGATGCGGTGCTGCGTGAGACTCGCAGAATCATGAACCTCAAAGTCAGCGGAACACAGATAATGGTATTCCCAGACTACACGGCACAAGTGCAAAGGCGCAGAAGTACCTATGTGGCTGTGAAACGTCAGCTTCGTGCGCTAGAGCTCCCCTACTCTCTGTTGTTCCCTGCCAGCTTGAGGGTGGTAGCGAAAGGAACAGCCCATTTCTTTGATTCGCCTGCAGAGGTATGGGACTGGCTCGAGGAGTCAGGGCTATGGACACGGCCCAGGCCCAGCACGACAGAACCAGCCAAATCAATAGGATGGAGGAATCGTCAACACGGGAAACGCACGAAACAAGTAAACACGACCTCAGCGGCGACAGCTCCAAATTCGGAACTGAGGAGACTAGAACGTCAAGGCGCCTTGGAAGTAGCGGCGGCACTCGCGAACATGCTGCATCATACGAATCAAGAAGCGAGCTCCTCTGGCTCAGCGTCAACTAGCGGCTCATCAACTCCCAGACCTGGCGACCTCGAAGAAACACAGATGCCTGATGTCACGCCGCAGACCGCAGATGACATTATATGACTGCACACAAATGCATGTAGCGTCAAAATGTCTGCACACGCAAGTAGAGTTCTTATCATGCTGGTACTTCATGTCTCTGGCCCCGCGCGCAAGCAATGTTAGAAGTTGACTCACAGACCGACTGCGCGCACGACACACACACCAGCATGCGAACAAAGACATATATGCCCTGAGTATAGACACTCCTACTCGCCAGCTGGATGGGCAGGTGGCGACACCCCGACACACAGGGATTGCTAACACTGCAGTCAGGCACAAGTAGCACACACCCCAACCAGTTATCGTTCTGGAATAGTCTATGCCATCATTGGACCTATGCAGCGTGAAGGAGGCAGCACGCGCAAGTAGATGCTCTACTGACAAATTTTGCTGAGATGTGGGTTGCGCGCAATTGGATTATCAAACGATGGCGCATCAGCTGGCTGCGCGTCCACCTCACACGCAAGCCCGCGACCAGTGACACACACACCTCGTGAGCATGTACCCTCGCACACCGGCTTGGATGGCGGGTGGCGACATTTTGACATGAAGAGATCGCAAATATTGTAGTCAGGCACATGCCACACATACCCCTACCAGGCACTACACTGGAATAGTTTCTGTCATTGTTGGGCATAAAGTTTGGATGGACATCTCCGCAGAGTTCGCCCCCAATAGTTAAAAATGTTATGGTTTAAACCAAAGTTTTGGTTAAGCAAGACCAGCCCGGGGTCCCCCATATGTATTGCATACTCGGAATTACACTGCCCGTTTCAGATCCCCCTGACAAGCGCAAAAGTCAGACATGACACAACTTAACACAATCACGTGGAATATACGCGGAATGCACACGCCCACACTTAGATATTCAATATTCGCCTACCTACAGCGTCACTCAACTGGCATCGCCTTGCTGCAAGAAACACACATGTCTCACACAGAGTTGGAAAAGCTGCGTAGGCGATGGAGAGGCCAGATATTTGGCACCACGTATTCAGCACACACGCGAGGCACACTGATTTGGGTAAGAGTGGGAATCCCGTTTGTACATGAGGAGGACATAATTGATGCTGAAGGTAGATACACCTTTGTGAGAGGGCGACTAAATGGCCAAACAATATTATTGGGTTCCATATACGCCCCAAACATAGACCAAACCTCTTTCCTTGTACGCCTATTAGAGAAGCTAGCTCAATGGAATGGAATTCCCTATTTGGTGGGAGGGGACTTTAATTCAGTGCTTAGTATAGACCTTGACAGGTCGTTTCCGCCCCTCAATAGAACCCCTGCCACGTCCAACGTTGAGGCTCTTACAGACTGGCTTGCACACTGGGCACTAATAGACATCTGGCGCACTCTCAATCCCAAAGCACGGGTCTACTCGCATTACTCAGCGGTGAATGGGCTTCATGTGCGACTTGACAGACTGGTGGGTTGACATTCGCTACTCCCATTAATTAAAAAGATAGAATACCCATTCCGATCATAACCCTCTGTGGATGCAACTTGGGTGGGAAGCGGATCGCCCCCAATACCAACGTAGCGCCTCCAGACTAATGCGCTAGATGACCCAGCGTTCCGCTCATCACTAGGGACGGCCACTCTTGCATATTTTGAATTGAATGAAGATACGGCCAGTAGTGCATTAATAGAGTGGGAGGCATTTAAATCAACGATCAGAGGGCACTGTATGGGAGCCAAATGGAACGTCCGCAAGCAGTTGACTGCCTCTCTTGCGAAAATAGAATCTCAGTTGATACGACATGAGCAGGAAGGGGAGGGAAAGGGTAAAGACCCGCGGTGCCTGGAGAAGCTGGTACAGATCATGCCGAACTGCTAGAGCGCCTTAGATGTCACAACTATACCGCACACACAGCCCGTACACATGCCACGGCTGATCGGGCAGGCCGACTGCTCGCTTGGCTGATAAAACAAGAGTACGCCCGCGCTCCGATAGGGGCTATACGAACAGCTACAGGGAATGTGTTACACACAACGTGAAATACATAACGCCATGACGCAGCATTATACTCGGCTATATCAATCTCAAGGGCGCTGTGATGAGCAGAGGCTGGAAAGGTTTCTGGGCTCTATACAACTACCCACTGTAACAGACGAACACCAGGAAATGCTCAATGAGTAGGTCTCATTAGAGGAGATCGGAGATGCCATCAAATCCCTAGCTTCCGGGAAAACGCCCGGACCGGATGGCTTGCCGGCAGAGTACTATAAGTCCTATCGAGAATCACTCACACAACGGCTCCATACTCTATACTCTACCGCTTTAGAGGAGCGAAAGCTTCCTCCCTCAATGCGAGAAGCATACCTAGTGTCCTTATTAAAGCCGGATAAAGATCCCATGGAACTGGGTTCATATAGGCCCTACTCAATACAGACTACAAAATACTTGCAAAGGTGTTAGCGGACAGACTAGCGCAGGTGGTCCCTATGCTGGTCCACACGAGCCAGAACGGCTTTGTGCCGTCTCGGAGCACTTCTCTTAACCTGAGGCGTTTTTTCAGAGTGGCGACAGACGCTGTACAGGAGTGGCCGAGAGCCGGATGTCTAATATTGGACTTGGAAAAAGCCTTCGACTCCCTAGAATGGGACTACCTATCCGCGACACTTGAGAAATATGACTTAGGCCCGGGGTTCCTTCAATCAGTAAACCTGCTCTACACTGGCCCTACTGTCATGGTCAGAATGGGGCCCTACATCTTTGACGCTATCCCAGTACGTAGAGGAACTAGACAGGGGTGCCCTTTGTCCCCCCTCCTCTTTGCGCTCGCAATAGAGCCGTTGGCAGAGGCGCTGCGTACCCAACTGGGAGACGGTATACCTCTGGGAGATGCTGTGCACCAGGTATCGCTCTATGCCGACGATCTCCTCATTTACATAAAAGACATTGAGAGGGTTCCTAGCCAGCTGGCGCACTTGTTACAGAGCTTTGCCGCACTGTCCGGGCTACAGGTAAACATCGAAAAATCCTGCATATACGCATTTAACGCAGGGGGTCGCGACCCAGACCTCACCATCAGTGGTAGAAAAGTACAGTGGAGAGAAGACACGTTTCGCTACCTAGGCATCCGGGTCTATCGCCAACCGAAAGACCTGTTTGACGGGAACCTGGGAAGGGCTCTGACGGCAATCCGGTCGCAGATGCAATTCTGGGGCAAACTTCCACTTACTGTAACAGGTAGAGTGGCACTAGCCAAAATGGTAATCCTCCCAAGGCTATTATATTACTTTGCGAACCTGCCTATATATATCCCAGCTTCCTTCTTTGCCACACTAGAGAAACAGGTTAGGGACTTTATATGGGGCAGCGCACGGCACAGAATGCCGCTAAAAAAGCTGTACTTACCAACGGACCAAGGGGGCTTAGCAGCACCCTGCTTCGAACACTACTACCTAGCTGCTCAACTGCAGTGGGTAGCCCAATGGCTGGCTGATAGGTACTGTACGGACATGGCAACCACACAGCCGCCCTACCCACTGGGACAGATTGTTAGACTCTTCCACCCTGGCACGAAGACGAGACCACCAGAGCCATTGTTACTTGCAGTGGCATACAAATGCTTTTGCAGGAGTCTATACATAACCCAAGACGTTATTCCCTATGCACCGGCAATACCATTAGAGGGGTCCCCCAGTGGCCAGGCAGTGCTCATGGCACAGACAATCGAGGGGTGGCAGGAGAGAGGGGTCCAGACCCTTGGGGATCTATATCGAGATGGGACACTTATACCATACACATCTCTGGTAGAAGAAGAGAGGTTTCTGCCGGGGCAGTTTCTCATACACCGCTCGCTGATAACCACACTTGCGACCAAATGGGGCGACATCACCACAGAGCCGCGGCCGCACCTCACCATACAATAGCTACATGTCATGGGGCAAGGTAGGCATCTCATACACTGGTTCGCTGCCTCATTTAGAACCCATACAGCGGTAAGCCTAGATTCGCTCCACCACAACTGGGAGCAAGACCTAGGACGCCAACTCACAGACAAGGAATGGACTCAGATGCTAGAGAGCCCAACACGTATCCCCAGGAATATGCGATTCAGGCAAATTCAGTTATATATAATCCACAGGGCCTACCTAACATCCGCTAAAATCAATAGGTATTTCAATCGAGCGGACGCAGCGTGTCCGAGATGCACCGAGTTAGGAGCTGATCTAATACACATGCTCTGGGGCTGCCCACGGATTGGTGCATACTGGAATGAGGTAGCCAATATGTTACATACTTGCACAGGACGCAAATTGCCTTTTGAATGGCCAGTATACTTAGTGCACAAATTCCGGAGAACATCAGCCACCAAAGTAACATCCAGGTTCCTAGACTTAGGGATGGTGGTGGCTAAGAGATTGATAACCAAAAGGTGGAAAGCAACAGATCCCCCGCATGCACAGGCATGGCGTAACTCATTACTAGCATGGGCCAAGGCGGAAAGCCTCGCCATCAGGCGTGAGGAAACATTGGGCCTGCGCCAGGTTCCCATAGCAACATATTGGGACGCGATTTTAACTGAGCTGCAGCAAAGTGCGGGCGGGGACCTGGGAGACCCCTCTGTTGAGTGACATATGGGTAGATGACATAAACGGGCGCGTCGCTTGCGTATATACCACAACATCTAGCTGGCAAATGTGTGTTAACTATACTAATGTGCAGGCGCGCACACCACAGTCGGGAGACAATGAGTAATAAATTGGCAGGGCAACAATACACAAACATATGTGGAGAAGCGGTAGGGGTGCCACGGGCGGGGTCAATGTTTTTTAATGTTTTTGGTTGTTTCTTCTTTTCTTTTGTTGAAGTTATTAGACCTGAACGGACTTTTGCACAAGTTCACGTCTTCTGTAGCTGCACTTAAACGTACCCAACTGTATGCACTGCATAATATGCAACGATGACTAAAAGCTATGTAATGACAACGCTTCTAAGTTCGTAGCCACTGTTAAGACACACCAGATGCATGTTGCAGGAATTAAGCTGATAATATTGTACCCTGTAATGTACTGATGATCTGCTAATGTGTATGCATTGTATCAAACGTACCTGTTATAGAAACGGCTTCGCGTATGTACACGAATTTTGGCAAAAACTGTATAAATTCAATAAAAGAGATTTAAAAAAAAAAAAAAAGACTTCCAGTAAAACTAAAAAAATCCTTCTCAAACCCTTTCATATTTATAGGGCCATGAAGATGATGTGACCATTATGTGTAGTCTATTTACTGCATTTTCTTCCTTCACCCTCATCGCCTATCAAAAGACTTTGACATCTGCAAAACATTTTATTAAAACTTTGAGAGCCATAGAAAGTAGGGCTGCATCTCTTTGAGGGTAAACTCTAAACCTCAAAGAGACCCATCCCTAATATGTGGAAATAGTTCATAGTGTGCCTTTTCCTCCTACACCTTTCATTAAGAGCAGAAATGGACACGGCGATGAGGGACTGTAGGGACATAACAGGATAAGCTGATCTGTGCCTGCTCTTTAGATTTTCTGCAAAAAATGTCTGTGGCTCCTAGTTAGCCTCTAAAACTCACTTTTCCACTTAGACTATCACGGACTACCATCATGCCGACAATACGTCACTATGGTTTCAACAACACTCTCGTTACCTTATCCATCATCAAGGAGATTCTTCTTGTTGGCTACTGCCCAGTCACCCATATCATTGCCGACAACCTAGTCACTGAGACTTATGCCATGGGTAACCTCACAACAGCTGTCTGGAGATCAACACAGGCAACCATTCACCCTAGAGCAAGATGACCAAACCTGTTTGATAACAGACTGATTGGCTCCACCACACTATCGCATTTTGAACAAACAGCTCCTGTCTGGTCTACTACTCTTTTTGATTCCAGTAATATTAAAGCTTCTCAAAACCCACCACTGCCAAAGACAGACAAAATCAGTGAATAAACGTCCACTCACAAATGAAGCAACCCAGTGCATGTGACATCACATGCAGTGTCACACATATATGAGAAGGAATTCCTAACCCCTCGCAGGTCCTTGCCCAGGATCATGCTGGTGGCCAGTGCTATAGGAGGGGTAAAGTAAACTATCACTGCTTCCAGCTGGTGCTGTTTCCAAGCTTACTGGCCCGACTCATTTATTCTGGAGGTGGGGATGGAAGTGGGAGATAGGGTGGAAGGAACAAGATGGTCTTTATCACTACCCTCCTACCATCGCGCCCACTCCGTCAACAGAAGAAATGATCCAGGAGATGGGTATTGGAAGGGGAGGGACCTGGATTGTTCAAATTCCCTACCCTTGCAATTCCCACTTTCTGGTAATTTCTTGTTGTGGACAGACCCTTCCTGAAGCAGTAATGAGGGACAGACAAAAGGACAGACCTGGCCTTGAAATGTTCTGATCTCTAAATCAGAAACTGGAGGCCCACACCTCACCCCTACTATCTACTACATGACAGTGCTCAGGAAGAAAAAATCAGCACATCTTTTCTAACAAGGACTCCATTGAATTTCTGAGGGTAGCCCTGTCTCCATCCTCTCTCACTTCTGTATCTGGGTGTCCACCTTCCAGCAAAAGAAATGCAATCAATTCTCTTCTCTGTGGGGGAGCTGTATCCACCCTTTATAATGTGCCATACTAAACCAGGGACCTTTCAGGATGGATCCTACGGGTCCCAATACTTAAACTCTCAACGCACACAAAGGCCCTGATTATGAGTGGCCCAGTATTTTGATATGATATTTAATGCATGGTATCTCATGGATAAAATCCAACACTAATGTGTTCTGATTTTATTGGATGCTATAATCATTGCATTGTCTGAGTTTTTGAGGAATAGCATGCAGATTTTAGTGTTTAGTGCACCAAAATCTGCATGTCCCGTGAAAACCTGGTCTTTTATCCTTGTTAAAATACAACAGGTTTTACCTGCCAAAATTTAACAAATGGTATGATCATTATTACACCTGTTAATTACCAGGTGCAATAAACACCTCATGGCGTGTAATTGCGTGTAATTGCGATCCATGCAATTTAATGGACCACTCATAATGAGAGCCATAGTCATACTACTACGCAACTGCTACTCTTCCACTGCACTTATAAACACCATGCAAACGGAATGTCAGGGAAAAGGTCTGAGATTCACACTAAAATGGTGGAACGTCTCACAAGTGGGATTGGTAATCACACTTTGTTTTGACATAGAGAAAAATGTCTGGTCACGGGTAATGATTTACAAAACATGGTACGCTACACACACCTCTTCATGTAAACCCAGGATCTAGATAGTAAATCCACATTTACTATGGTGCCCCTACTGATCACAGAACATGATCTGGACCTCACATTATCATGGACAAGCCTAGGCCTCTGCACACGTGCTAGATTAGCGGGGTTGCAGAGCAAAACAAAAAGTCAGGATACCAGTTTCACATGCGGTCAGGCACACAGGAAAGGGGTACACTCCTGTATACCATGTAGGGGACATTCCTGTCTCAGCACATGGTCAAAGTTTTGTCATATTCCTGTTCCACGCAGTAAATCCAGCCGCACATGTGGAGTATATTTATTATCAGGTATAGTGTGGGAATATGGAACTGTAGTACATTTACCATTTGCCAAAGTTCTGGAGTGTTCTGTTACAGAAAATTGAGGAAGTTGTGATTTATTTACCCATTCTTTGAACTTTGCTGTATGTGCTGTGTAAAGAGACATGCTGGGATTCATGCCAGCAACATCACCCAGACCTCCCCTGGGTCTCTAGTTTTCAGAAATGTCTGAGATTGGTAGGCCAGGTTGCTGGCCAACCCCAGGCCATAATACTGCAGTTGTCCCTCCTGTAAACCTCTCCCCTCAAACACATTATGTGGCCTCCCTTTTGTCAATTATCTCCCACACATGTTTGATACTCTCAGACTCAGGAGACCCAGGGGAACACAAATGTAGGTCATGTACTAGCAGGGATGTTTCTGCTTGAGGAAGACTAGAGGAAATTACCCTTTCTTTGGGGAAAAGTACTGAAAATCTGACAAATGACAGTGCATTTTCCTGGTCTTCCTGATCAGGGGGTGTGAGGTCTTACACTCAGAGATAGAAACATTAGAATGTATCGATGTTGAAACTATATGGTTATGGTCAGTTTCTTTATGGCCCAAGTGTGACACCTGCATCCATAAGACAGGATCCCTAAATCAACATTTCTCTTTCAATTGTTTTTGAAGTTTCACAAATTCTTTTCACCCGTTTTCATTGCTTTTGGGCATCGCTGTGAAAACCCATAGGTGTCTGATACCCCCACACTCAGGAGACCCTGGGAAACACAGATGTGGGTCAGCAATTGGAAGGAATATGTTCCTATGTAAGGAAGAGTAGAGATAATTACCATGTTTTAGGGAAGATTGCTAAAAATCTGACAAACATCATGATTAAAGCATTTGCCCCAACAGGCACTGACGGTGAGGTTGATCTGAATTGTACTAGTAGATACCCTAGGCTGTACAGATTTAGAAAGTACATAGTGTTTAAGTTGATTTCATGCTTGATTTGTTTTGAACATGTATAATGTGCGTAATTATCCAAACAGGCTGTGCTTGCGCTAGAGTACCATACGTTTGAGGCAGAATCTACAGAAGAAACAGATACATTTTTAACAATTCATGAAATTTCAAAAGGTTACTTTCAGCATGAATAGCTGCAGTAAGATTGTCCCGGGCTTGGGCAGTGACCATTATAAATGCCTGACCTCTAATGCAGGATTTCATATATTTAGGAATAATAAAGTAGTGTAGCATGATGGATCGAAGTGATCTTGGATGAATGTAAGAAGAAAAGAGGAGATCATATAAATATTAGAAGGCAGGATGTGTAAGGCCTTGTGACGAAAGTACAAGGCTTTGACAACACATCACTTGCATATAGGCAGCCAGTGAAGAAGGGGTAGATGGGCAGAATTACAAGTACTTCCGCCAAGACCTAAGATAAGGCAAACTACTGCAGTCTGTATGAGTTGTAGTTTATGAAGAAGATAAGCCGGTAATCCTGCAAAAAGAGAGTTGCTGTAGTCCAGCCTAGAGATAAAAGTCTGGACTAAGAGCTTCCTAGAGGAACTGGGCGATGATTTTTCTAACAATCTTCAGCATAAAGAAGTTTGTTGAGGTAAGCTTTTTGATATGTGCCTCAAATGAGAGATTGTCAAAAAAAGATGTCTAGATTGTGTACGCTGGAAGCGGGTACAGGGTAAACACCTAAATAGTCAGGCCACCATTTGAGGTCCAGATGGAAAGGTTGCCGAAACAAAGACCTCAGTCTTGTCTGTGTGAAGTCTAATCGAGCTAGTGTTCATCCAGCTTGCTGCAGAACATGGACACCTTTTGAACTGGTCCTATAAAGACCCAAGTTCTCATGAAATCTTAGGATGATCTGAGTATCATCTGTGTAGGCGTACAACCTAAAACCATGGGTTGAGATAAGAGCATCGAGTGAGGCAACATAAATATTGAAAAGTGTAAGGATCAAGGAAGAGCTCTGTGGGACCCCACAATAAATGGTTTGAAAACTGGAACAGTAGTGAGCCAGTTTTACCGCTTGGGAATGCCTGTGCAAAAAAGAAGAAATCTAGCTGTAAACAGGGCCTTTTACACATAGGCCAGCAAGACTGTCCAGGAGGATGTCACAAGAAACCATATCAAAAGCTGCATATATATCTAGAAGAATGATGGCAGGTGAGCCTCTCACATCTAGAATAATCTTGAAGTTGTTACTGGCAGCAATTAATAAGGTTTCAGTGCTCCAACTGAAAGGCATTTAGGAGGGAGTGTTTCTTATAGACATGGTTTTGATACCTGTCTTATAACAGTGCATTATAATCAGTGAACTTGCCACTATTCAGTGAGTAGAGCTAATATTACAAAATTGACTGCAAAGACCACATTCCCAGGAAAACGACATATACTTAGTATTTCAAATCTCTCAAAATTAAGGGCACCCTGTGCGGGATTGTTTGTCCATTTTGTTCAAGCCTTACACATATAAAGTGCTCCTGGATCCCGGAGAAGTGGGACTAATGTGTGCCTATGACTTCAATTAAGGGGAACTAGGATTACAAGTTATCATTTTCTATTCCGGCAGTGGTATCTTTCAGAGATTTACATTCAAACCAGCTGCCTTCTACTAGTACATTTCTCATGTAGTGCTTGTTGCAAATGGGTTTCCCCATTCAATCAACCAGGAGTTTTTGCTTTTGATGACCTGCTTTTTGGACCTTAGCTGTGGGTGAGTCTTACTACCTGAGTCTCACTCGCTGTTATTTCATGGTAACTGAACAGCGCATGTTTACTGCCAGTGCCTGCCTTTTGGGATAAGGCCACTGCAGCGCAGCTAGGGTAAGGGGCACTGGGCTGGTTGCACGGGAGCACGTAGGCACTCACGTGCGCACCTGTGGGCAGACTGCACATTTGAAACTACTATTGGGTTCTGCCCGATTGGCCATGGGTATCTGGCATCTAGAACTTTCCACCCACACTAATAAACCTCTGCACAATGGAGAAACGGAGTGCAAGACCCTGGACCTGGACGGCGACAACACCAGAATCCTAGACAGCTGGAAGAAGAAGAAACTTGATGCCCCTGATGGACTAAGGACTTTGTCCAAAGCTGACCCCCAGGGTTAGATGGGTCCTTCAATGGTCTTGTGCCCCCTTGGGGCCAGTTGGGGGAAAACTAGGACTCCACTGCCACCCTGGGTGCCCTGCAAGATGACCAGGATACCAAAGAGTCTGGGGCAGGCAGGAGAGGAGAAGGCTGATGCAGGGAGCCAGTGAAACTAGCTCCCTGAAAAGTCCCTTCTGAGGCCAGGAGCTTGTTGGGAATGCTCCAAATGGCTAAAGCTCACCTCCAGGTGCAAAGTAACCCGAAGATAATCAAAATTGGCCCAACAGGGCCTGAGTTATTCACTGTTAAAGACTTGATATTTGACCCCCTTTAAACAAGAATACCAGCGCATGGTGCTCTGCCATATCTTACAAGTTAACCCTGGGGTGGGCCAGAGCCCGGGGTTCTGTGCGAGGAACATATTCACTTATCTGGGGGAGAGGGGCGTGCTTGGGACCCCCTTCCCAGAGTCTCATTCGACACCTGGGAACCCCATCGCCCAGTGTGGAAACAGTGCCCTTCGAGGCTGAGGCACAAGGGTGGGGGCCCGGAACCCCATCTCTGGATCTTGATGCCTGAATGAGAGGTGCCAGCAAGATTCACTCATTTCTGCTTTGTGGAGCCTGTCCCCAGAGACAGCATAGATACACAATTGATGGACGGAATGCAGAACAAATCAAAACATTCACCCCCAGTCAAGAGATCTGGGTTAAATCCATCATTCTTTTGCTCACCATGCCACCCCAGTTTAGACCTGGCCATATGCAAATCAGTCTTGACCCTGTGCCTCATGGGAACCGTCCAGCCTGAACTGCCTAGCCAGGTCCTCCCTGGACCGGAAACAAGCATCCTAGGACTGGTTTCGGGGTTTTACCCCTCATCAGCCAGGATAGCTTGAATCCAGTGGCACATTGAGCCAGGGACCCACGTCTGGGCATACCCGGCGCACTTAGGGCGAGAAAGCAAAAGACACACAATTGATGGACGGAATGCAGAACAAATCAAAACATTCACCCCCAGTCAAGAGATCTGGGTTAAGTCCATCATTCTTTTGCTCACCATGCCACCCCAGTTTAGACCTGGCCATATGCAAATCAGTCTTGACCCTGTGCCTCATGGGAACAGTCCAGCCCGAACTGTCAAGCCAGGTCCTCCCTGGACCGGAAACAAGCATCCTAGGACCAGTTTCGGGGTTTCACCCCTTATCAGCCAGGATAGCTTGAATCCAGTGGCACAGTGAGCCCGGGACCCACGCTTGGGCATTCCGGGCGCACTTAGGGCTAGAAAGCAAAAGACACACAATTGATGGACGGAATGCAGAACAAATCAAAACATTCACCCCCAGTCGAGATCTGGGTTAGATCCATCATTCCTTTGCTCACCATGCCACCCCAGTTTAGACCTGGCCATATACAAATCAGTCTTGACCCCGTGCCTCATGGGAACAGTCCAGCCCAAACTGCCAAGCCAGGTCCTCCCTGCACTGGAAACAAGCATCCTAGGACCGGTTACGGGGTTTCACCCCTCATCAGCCAGGATAGCTTGAATCCAGTGGCACAGTGAGCCCGGGACTCACGTCTGGGCATACCCGGCGCACTTAGGGCAAGAAAGCAAAAGACACACAATTGATGGACGGAATGCAGAACAAATCAAAACATTCACTCCCAGTCAAGAGATCTGGGTTAAATCATCATTCTTTTGCTCACCATGTCTCCCCAGTTTAGACCTGGCCATAGGCAAATCAGTCTTGACCCTGTGCCTCATACGAACAGCCCAGCCCGAACTGCCAAGCCAGGTCCTCCCTGGACCGGAAACAAGCATCCTAGGACCGGTTGCGGGGTTTCACCCCTCATCAGCCAGGATAGCTTGATAGCCCTGAACCCGAAAAGCTGCTCGACCTACGAGATGGGAGCCTACTAAGCCAACTGCTCCTCCCCAGTAGGAGCCAAAAAGAAGTGTGGCCAGCTCCCGCATGGCACAGGAGGATTGGTGTCTCAATGGGAAGCCAGGTGGGCTGCGGGAACCGCAGGCTCCCACCCCCATGTGCTCCCAACCCAACAAGCCCCCCAGCATGAGGGTGCCATGGGTGGGACTGTGGACCCCATCTACAAAAAAAGAAAGAAAAAAACATGCGATGAGGCTGCGTGACCCAGGCTCAAAAAAGCGGCAGGATCCTCTGACACAATATTCACCACCCCATGTTGGAGCACTCATAATGCTTTGGAAGAGGCTTATAAGCATATTTTCTGCCTTTTGTGGTGCTCCAAAATAGGCACTGGCACCACCAAAGTTTTGCCCACCGATTTTGAGGGGCTGAAAGAGATGCAGCAGCCCCCACAAGAATGATTTTACCTAGTGACCCTGAGTTTCTGCGATTATGGCAAACCTGACCCCTATGAAAGTTTTGAATGATGAATGATACCAGTGGCAAAGATCTGTAGTTGCAAGTAAATAACGTTTTCTTCCTTATCTTTCAAAGAGCTCTGTGACACCCAAACTTGACTTCTACAAAACCAGAGAGCTATGACCCAACAAAGGTTTTGCCATTTCAGAGAAACCCAACCAGGGGTTCACCTAATTCAGAGTGTTCTTAAAATCCAAACCAGAATATTTTCTTGTTCCCAGAGCTCTGCAAGGTATAACCGGAGTATCACCTGATTTGGATATTCTTTAAGAACCAATTTGGTCTTCTATCCATTCAAAGAGCTCTGTTAAACTAATCCCAGATTTTCTCAAGTTCAAAAAGCCCTGAAATGCTCACCGTGCAATCTCTCACACCTGAAAAAGCACCACAATAATTAGCTTTAGCGTTTTTCCGTGTAGAAAGTGCTGAACCAACCAAAATCCTTGCCCAGCTCAGTAAACACTGCAATGCTCATTTTACGGCTTCTTCTAATTAACCATTCTTAAGATGAAACTAAACATTCGCCAACTTATGGGTCACTGTAAATGCTACACAATAATATCCAATCAAAGCTTTCTATGATTTCAGAGCTCACCTGTAAGTCCCAAGGCACATTCTGTACCAGCTTAGAAAGTGCTGCTTGACATTTTGTGGGTTGCCTTTCAGTGCAGAGAACATTACTAGGCCCGTTTTAGAGTTTCTCCTAGTTAGATGCCATAGAAGAAACATTGTCTAGTTTCTCCCAGCTTGTAGTGCACTACAAAACCCCTTGTAAGGTTCTCCTACTTTAAAATGTGCTTCATTCTCTAATATTGTGTTCCACCCATACAGATCTACTCTAGAGTTTCGTACAGCTTAGACAATACTACACATCTATTACAGTGTTTCCCCAGACTAAAAGGCACCACCAAGCCCAATACAAGGTTCACCAACTTTAAAGAGCCATGTAGAACTCCTGTTGTAGAGCCCCTGCCCCATTTTTGTAGACCCCTTCAAGGAAAATCATGAAGTATTTCTCGAACAAAGAGTATTGTAAAACCAAACATGGGCTTCTCTTTTTAGAGACAGAATTGCAGCAGCTCATAGGACAAGAGATAATGTTTTTCACTCCCTTTTTCTATGTGGCTTTTTTGCCCAGGTTTGTGTCTATCCAGCTTTTAGTATAGTTAAAACTAATTAAGGTAGGGTCATCTTTGAATCCGATCAGAGTTTGGTAGCGAGAATAATGCTTTTGTAATCATATCCATGTTAGTGAAGATGTAGCTATGGGTTGGTGTTCTCCCTCTTTGCTTGTGTATACATTCAGAGCTGATATTCCCCCCTCTTAGTCTTACTCATCTCTCGTTAGGGTAAAGCATGAAGGGGCTCAGGTTTTCTGCAGGGATTGGCATGGGATTGTTTTAATATGCAGAATTGTTTTGAGATGCAAGCCAATGTGTGTATATAAAGACAAATATAAAGACAATCACTGCATATTATTATTATTATTTTTTTACGGAGTTTTATATAGCGCGAACTTGACCCGAAGGTATCGGGTATCAGAGCGCTTTATATAGCACGAGTTGCGTTACATGAGGACACATTCATTTTTGTTAGGCACGGGGAGACTAAGGGGCACATGCATCAAAGGTTTTTGCGATCGCAAATGGTGCGATTCGCAAAAATCGGCCGTTTGCGACCGCAAATTGGCCTTTGGAGATGCATGAAAGTGTTTCCTATGCGCAATTTAAGAATTCACAATTATTTGCGAATTCCTAAATTGCAATTGCATTTAAGGAATCGCAATTTGCGATTCCTTAAATGCAATGCTAGAAGCACTTTCAAATAGCGATTTCAGCTATTTGGGACCGCAAATTACAGACAAATCAAACTTGTCTGTAATTTGCAAAACTTTGAAAAATGCACTAAAATGCATTTTTTAAAGTTTTAGATTACACACACACATGCCCTTGGGGCATGTGTGTGCACAACATGGGTGCACATCACAATTTCAGGGGTGCAACAGGGTGTCATTTTGACACCCTTGCACCTTGAAATTGCATGAGCAATTTGCGAGTACCTACTGGTACTCGCAAATTGCGCATGCAATCTCCAATTCATTCCTATGGGCCTGTAGGCCCATAGGAATGAATGGGACGGCATTCCTTAATTGCGAGTCGCAATTTGCGAGTCGCAATTAAGGAATGTTTAGGAATCGCTATTTTTATAGCGATTCCTACATGCATAGGCTTTTGCGATTCCTTAATTGCGATTCCTTAATAATCGCAATTAAGGAATCGCAAAGCCTACCTTGATGCATGTGCCCCTAAGTGATTTGCCCAGAATCACAGGATGTTCAGCGTCATTGCTGAGACTCGAACCCAGTTCCCCAGGTTCGAGGTCGACTGCCCTAGCCGTTAGGCCAACTCCTCTCCCCATATTACCTAAACTATTTAAAACGTATGTCTTAGTAAGAGACTGCCTTAATTTCTCTTGCTTTAACTCCCTTCTGTTTCTCTCTCTCTCTTACAGACTTTGCAGAATTCATTTTCTTGGGACTCTTTATGTCCGAAATGTTTATAAAAATATATGGGCTGGGATCGAGGCCTTACTTTCACTCTTCGTTCAACTGCTTCGACTGTGCAGTAAGTGCCTACTCTCATTGAGAAGCTTACAGTATATGTTTGCTTGAGTTAAAGATGTTATGTGTGTGGAGTATGTTCTTGTGTGGAGTTAGCTGGTTGGTCCATGCAGTAATGCAGGTATCACCTTCTCCCCACTGGTAGGTGACAGCCTCCTGATGCTGGTCCTGCCAGTAGGAAGATGTTTTTTACTAGCTTCCATATTCTTCCTGATGTTCAGCATCGTAGGAGCCTCACTGATAGTCAGTAGTCTTTAGAATATTCATGACTATGCATGGGGGCCCCAGAACACTTCCTTCATATATTAAAGTCCATCTGTAGTTGGAGGTAGACACCTCGTTGTTGAATAGTCTGGTGGCACCTCTTCCATTATAAACACAGTACAGCTTTTCTAGCATTTCTTCAGAGAGGGAAAAACCCCCATTTAAAAAAGGTCCTAAGACCAAATTTCAGCAGCTAGCTGAAGATATGTGCATGGGTATCTCAAATAACTTTTTTCCTTTCCTCTCTGTCAGGAAAAAATGCAGGTAAAAAGCACCTGTCAGGCCATAGAGTCAAGATACCCATAGAGTTACCTGTTCCTTTAAGAGTCCAGCAGTTTTCCTGTCCCATCATGCACTGTACTGGTACTTTGCCTCACAGTACCAGTTATTTTTTCTGGCTTGCTCGTAGAAGATCTCACAACACTTCAAGAGTTAATTACCCAGTTTTTCTTCAAAGTTTACTTAGTACTGAAGTTTTATATTGTTCGTTTAACATTTTCAACATCCATCTCCATTTTCTAAAACTGTTTGTCATCTTTCACGGGATTTTTTCTCAGAAAATACCATCTGTTTTCACGAAATGCACTTCTTGTGGAAGAAAAAAGGCTGCTTCACACCCTCATGCTACCTGTGTGATGTGCCTTCAGCCACACATTCAGTGAAAGACTGCGAATGTTATTAAAAAAGAACAAAAAAAGACCTCAAGAATAGAAAGGGGATCCGACCTGCCTTAGAAGAAAACTAGATGACTTCAGAGTGCAGGAAGAGAGGAAGAAGCAGGGAAGACAAAACAGAGAAGGACTCCCTCTCTGAAACTATTCTCCTTCATGAGAAAGATTCCCACAGACGGAGATTTAAAGAGAGGGACATAGAAAACATCATCGCTATCACTCAAAATACTCCTGCCACTTCAGGAGCACATGTCAACATCGAAACCATCGGCTCCAACATGCTTGCTGTTGAGGACTTTAACGGCACCGTCAAAGTCGATGCCTCAGGTGCAGACTCATGTGATTTCACCAACACCACTGATGTCTACTCCTACACCGAAGTCTTGACCTTAAAAGTTGATTCAGTCATCGTCATGACGTTCAACAGTGAGACAGCACAGATTGCCGTCAAGGAAATTATGTCTGGGATAACGACGTTGAGATCTCTTTCAGGAGATCGGCATCAAGATCGAATTTGAGAAATGCTTCAGGGTTCGTTTTGTCCACTTCATCACATGATGCTCTTCCATCGGAACTTCCTGACCCTTCACAGGTTTTAGGAATGATCATTCCAGCTAAAGATCTGGTTCAAGTGCAACTTGAACCTCTGTAGCTTTCTCCAAGGCATCCCACGTCTCCAGTTCCGATAGCGTCTCTGTGCTCTGTACACCCATTGAGTCCTTTGATGGTCCCTACAAGCACATCTATGTCACCTGGACCATTCAGACCACAAAACAATGTTGTCAATTCCTCAAGAGCTGCTACGGTCCAGTCCTGAGAGATAAACGAGAAGAAAATAACCATCTTTTTCTCCTTCAACATTGAGTGGTCATTCCTCTGACTCCTTTACTTCTTACACACTAACATCACCTGTGGAATCACCGGTAAGAATGTCCTCGGTTGATGACATTCTAACTTTTCAAGACGTACTAATAAGAGGGCAAAGAAAACTTAATATAGAAACGGACGCTCTGCAAAGAGTAGTCTCTGTTATCATGGAGACGTTACAGCCCAGAGCCTCTCCGAAGCCTATTCTCCCATTGGTGCCAAGTGTCAGAAGAAAAATACTTGACACCAGCGATGGTAAACTCAGCAACATCTAGACTTTAGTGGAAATGCAAATCTTCTGAACAAGACCTAATCCACCCTAGACAACAGCCTGAACATGACTGTCATAGTGTCTGCAGTGAGAAAAAGACATGCTTCTGCACCTGAGTCATCAGTTCCACCAGAGAGGGAGAGTAAGAGGTTAAACGCTATGGACAAAAATGACTGTGAATCAGCTTTGTTAGGAAGATAAGGCAGAACCTTATAGTAGTCTCTTGCCACTTTTGATCTTGTTAAGGAAAGGAGACAGGACTTTTTAGAAATTGTCCAAGAGGGGCAGACTGCCTCCAACCAGTTAGTCAGCACTGTAGTTGACTCAGCAAATTTAGCAGTGACAGAGTTCTACCTCCAGGCTCAAACTAACATCTTTACAGCCAGAGGCTCAATTAAAAATCATGAATTTGCCTTTTACCGGAGTAGTTCAATTCACTCCTCATACAAATGATGATATAGAGCATATGAAAAAAGAGTCAGAGACCTTAAAAGCTGTTGGCTGAGAAGAAAAGCAAAGAAAGTTATTGGTCTCAATACAAAAAGAGGGATTCGAGATATCAGCTGAGACATAGATTTCTATTCCCTCAATGGTCCTTTTACTCCCAAGCTCAAGCACAGCAACAACAATAGCAGTCTTAACACCAACACAAAAATGGTAGAGGAAGAGGCCAGTAACACCTGCGCTCATACACAAAGTCGCTCTCCCAGTCAAAACAGTGAACGGTCCACTCCTTCATGTCTGTTACACACTCTGATAGAGTGGAAAACAAAAACTATGAGCAGATGGTTTGGTCCTACTAATAGTCAAGTCCGGTGATGCTCTCCAGTTCAAATCTCCTCCTCTATTTATCTCTCCAAAACCAGTACTGAAATACCAACTTTCGTTTTTGGATGTGGAAGTACAATCTCTGTTCCAAAAGATTTCAATAGACCCCCATTCCTTCTTCTCAAAGAGGAAAAGGCATCTATCTATTGCAGATAATTTTTGGTCTCCAGAAAAGGTCCTAAATAGGAGCTCAGACCTATTTTAGATCTAAGGCAAGCAAAGAAATGGATCAAAAAAGAGAAATACATGATGGTAGTCTTGCATCAAATTTAGCTACAGCTTATGAAGGGACACTGAATGTGCTCTGTGGATTTATGGCTATTTTCAGATTTCAGTGGCTGCGAAATGCAAAACGTTTCTCAGATTCATAATCGGCAAGACCCATTGCCAATACAAGGTTCTACCTTTTGGGCTGAAGGCAGGTCCAGGAACATGCTATAAGTGCATGTAGTTAGTAGCTGCTCACCTCTGAAGGAAAAAGATCTACATTTACTCTTAATCGGACGACTTGTTGATCAAGGCAAAATCTGCTCAGCAGGCACAGTTGAACTTCAACAGAGCAGCAAAACTGTTATATCGCCTGGGTCTGCACATCAGTTTTGAAAAGTCAATGTCGTCCCCAGTACAGATACTCAATTACTTAGGAGTAACGATAAACACTCAAAAGGGAGAAGTGTGTCCTTCAGGGTCAAAAGTATCTACCATTTTGGCGAAATTTCACCAGTTGGTACTAATACCATTTACAACAGCTCGTCAGATCTCCTCCCTGTTTGGGTCCATTGCTTCATGTATCTGAAAGAGACACGTTAGTGACAGATTCCTTACCTTAGAATATCCCCAGGCGTCAGGCTGGATCCGGGAAAGTTTTTGCGTAGCAGTACCCTTGCGCGTCGGTAGGCGGCGTCGTGCGGCTCCGCGTCCGTCGTCGGCGTCGTGATCGCCGGGATGACGTCGCGGGCAGTACTTAGACGCCGCCCCTGCGCGCTGATGTCAGTTCTTCTTTTTCCGCGCCAGCAAGCGCAGATCCGGGAAGAGCAGTGCCCTGGTCATTTTTTGACCATACTTTTTGGTGAATTTTTTCACTGTTTTTTCATTGGTAGCGTTGGACTTGCAGGACGCATATTTCCACATCCCCGTCCTGCCGGCCCACCGGCGTTACCTTCGGTTCACGGTAGGCCCCGAGCATTTTCAGTTCACCGTGCTCCCTTTGGCCTTACCAGTGCCCCTCGGGTGTTCACGAAAGTGATGGCGGTGGTCGCAGCTCATCTGCGCCGGGCAGGGGTTTCAGTCTTCCCCTACCTCGACGACTGGCTGCTGAAGGCGGGCTCGTCCCAGGCAGTGGTCTCCCACCTCCAGACTACGGCCGAACTCCTGCACTCGCTGGGGTTCTCCATCAATGTGCCGAAGTCGCATCTGATTCCTTCTCCACAGCTCCTTTTCATCGGAGCGGTTCTGGACACGACGCAGTTTCGGGCCTATCCTCCCGAACGGCGAGTCCGGGATATTCAGGCTATGATTCCGATCTTTCAGCCTTTATCCTGGGTTTCGGTACGGATGACCCTGAGGCTGCTGGGCCTCATGGCCTCCTGCATCCTGCTGGTCAATCATGCCAGTTGGCATATGCGGGCTCTGCAGTGGGACCTGAAGTTCCAGTGGGCGCAGCACCAGGGCAACCTGTCCGATCACGTCCAGATCTCGGAGGGGACTGCAAGACAGTTGCAGTGGTGGCTCTCGAACCGGCAATGGGTCATGGGCAGATCCCTCTCCCTTCCCCAGCCAGAGCACACAGTTGTGACGGACGCGTCCCTTCTGGGATGGGGCGGTCACATGGGAGAGGCGGAGATCAGAGGCCTCTGGTCTCCGGCGGAGTCCCGGCTCCATATCAACCTTCTGGAGCTCCGGGCGATCCGACTTGCACTCAAGGCATTCCTTCCCTCTGTCAAAGGGAAGGTAGTGCAGGTGTTCACAGACAACACCACCGCCATGTGGTACTGCAACAAACAGGGCGGGGTGGGGTCTTGGACCCTTTGTCAGGAGGCTCTGCGCCTCTGGACATGGCTGGAACATCAGGGCATGTTCCTGATGGTTCAACACCTGGCAGGTTCCCTGAACGCCAGGGCGGACGAACTCAGCCGCAGGTGCATGATGGATCACGAATGGCGTCTTCACTCGGAAGTGGCGCAAGGACTCTTTCTACAATGGGGAGAGCCTTGGTTAGATCTATTCGCCACCGAAGAGAACGCGCAATGTCATCGGTTCTGCGCGTTGGAATTTCCAAGGCGGCACTCGCTCGGAGACGCTTTTCGTCACGAGTGGAGTTGCGGTCTGTTGTACGCCTTTCCGCCTATACCACTTCTACCCAGAGTGTTGCAGAAGATTCGGCACGACCGGGCCCAAGTCATTCTTGTGGCTCCGGACTGGGCTCGAAGAGTTTGGTATCCCGAGCTACTCAATATGAGCGTAGATCCCCCGATCCGTCTGCCTCTTCGGGAGGATCTTCTGTCGCAGCAGCAGGGGACGGTCCTCCACCCGAACCTGTCCAGTCTACACCTGCTTGCGTGGAGATTGAGCGGCGGCAGTTGATTCCTTTCGACTTGCCTCCCGAAGTTTGTGATGTGATTCTGGCAGCCAGGCGTCCCTCCACTAAGGTGGTATACGCCTGCAGGTGGAACAAATTTGTGGCATGGTGCACAGCAAAGGCTGTGAATCCCCTCTCTGCCCCTCTTTCTGAGGTCCTTCTGTTCCTTCTTTCTCTGGCCCAACAGGGTTCTGCCCTGGGTACCATCAAGGGTTATCTTTGTGCTATCTCGGCCTTCCTCAGGCTTCCTGATCAGCCCTCCCTTTTCAAGTCCCCTGTTGTTAACAGGTTCTTAAAAGGCATTACTCACCTCTTCCCTCCTGTTCCGTTTGTGATGCCTCAGTGGGACTTGAACTTGGTTCTTACCTTTTTAATGTGCGCTCCCTTTGAGCCTCTACATAACTGTCCTCTTCGTCTTCTTACTTTGAAGACAGCCTTTCTGGTGGCCATCACCTCCGCTCGGCGGGTGAGTGAGCTCCAGGCTCTATCTTGCAAACCTCCCTTTCTGTCTGTTCATCCGGACAAGGTTGTTCTTCGGACGCGCCCGTCCTTCTTGCCAAAGGTGGTTACTGCTTTCCATATTGGGCAGACCATCACTTTGCCCACCTTCTTTCCGCCTCCGCATCCTTCCAGAGAGGAAGAGAGGCTCCACCGTCTGGACCCAAAACGTGCGCTCTCCTTCTATATTGACCGCACAAAACATTTCCGGGTGGATGACCAGCTCTTTGTTGGCTACGTGGGCGCCAAAAGGTCGGGCGGTGCACAAGAGGACCATCTCCCGCTGGGTTACCTTGTGCATCAAGACCTGCTATTCTTTGGCTAAGAAGGAGCCTCCTGTTGGGCTGCGGGCCCATTACACCAGGGCAACGGCTGCTACCACGGCTTTGGGCCGCGGTGTTCCGCTGCCGGTTATTTGTCAGGCAGCTACGTGGGCCTCGCTGCACACGTTTACAAAGCATTACTGCCTTGACAGTCCGGTCCGGAGGGACGGCTTCTTTGGCCGTTCTGTCCTCCAGGACTTCCTTGTCTGATCTTTGTTCGCAGACCCACCACCGGGGTTGGTATTGCTGGGGTATCTATTCTAAGGTAAGGAATCTGTCACTAACGTGTCTCTTTCAGATGCACAAGTTACTAACTTGTGTAACGATATATCTGTAAGAGACAGTAGTTGGTGACAGATTCCTACCGCCCCACCCATCCTCCCCGTTCTGCGAACTGATTTCTAGGGTTAAGGACATCCCTTTCAGGGCCCTAGTATTTTTCAGACACCTATGTCAGCTTCTTGCATGGCTCTGCGTTCCTGGCGCGGAAAGTCGTGTACAGAACTGACGTCAGCGCGCAGGGGCGGCGTCTAAGTACTGCCCGCGACGTCATCCCGGCGATCACGACGCCGACGACGGACGCGGAGCCGCACGACGCCGCCTACCGACGCGCAAGGGTACTGCTACGCAAAAACTTTCCGGATCCAGCCTGACGCCTGGGGATATTCTAAGGTAAGGAATCTGTCACTAACTACTGTCTCTTACAGATATATCGTTACACAAGTTAGTAACTTGTGCATCTATACTTGGTGCCCAATGCTCATCTCCACATGAGACCGCTGCAACTTTGCCTAGGTGATCAAGGGTCTCAATGGAAGGAAAATATGGGCCCTGATTACAGAATAGGTGTTATTTAGCACACCTGATAAATAACGATACCACGGCATGTGTTATTTATCGGGTGCAAAATAAATAGCACCTATTACAAGTTTGTGGGGAACAACATGCAGATTTTGGTGTTTAATGCACCAAAATCCGCATGATCTGGTAAGTACTATAGGCTTTTCCCTGTTAAATTTTATCAGGTTTGACCTTCCGAAATTTATCGAAGCTTGAGTTTTTAACACATTGGATACGTTAAATAAAACCAAACTTTTAATTCCGACCCATGCGTAAACAGTGGTTTACTCAAGGGTTGGCATACACAGACCAACTTGCAATAAGGACCTTGGAGCACAGACTGAGGGGCATATTCACAAGGACTTACCGCCGAGTTATCGCCACCTTAACGCATCAAAAGTGGAGATAGATTTAACGCCCCATTCACAAGCTGGTGCAAACTGCAGACATCGCCAGTATTCCCGCGATAACTGCCGCAAAATTTACCTCCACGGGTGACACCACCAACTAACCCTAATGAGATGCAGAGTAGGCGTTCCCGTGCAAAAACACACGAAAACACCACTACACCACATTCACAACGAACTGCCAGATCTGCGATGCAAATCAAAAACAGGCGATAAGCCGCGGTAGCACCAGGGAATTAACACCTGCCTTCTGCTGGTGTTAAGCAGGACGACTACCTGCAGCATGAAAGGGAGCCCAGCCAAGAGCCACATCTGAAGACCCACAGATGCCATGGAGACAATCATCATGCAGCTCGGAGACCCATGAGGGCCACAACACCCACCGCCACCAACCCCAGGCCCGCCAACACCCCCAGGACCCGCCGCGCCCCCCCCCCGGTCCACCACAGAGGCAGCGTACACAAAGACAGCGGACCCACCCTAAACGCACCAGCCGCACAGACCCAATGCCAGAGGAGGACATTGCCCACTACAGGCCCAAAAGGACAACCATCCCCCGCATCCTGACCCACAGCGCCCACCGGCTGACGGTACCAACACAGCGGACAACCAACATCCCTCCGCAGACAAAGCTGCCGGCTGTGCTGCACATGTTGGCCTCTGGTACCTTCCAACCCACAACTGCCAGAGTCGTCGGAGTCTCACAGTCAGCCCTATCCAAGTTCATCACACCTGTCCTGGATGCCATCATCAGCCTGGTACCCCAGCACCTCCACTCCACCCACACTGCGCAGGAGCAGCTGGAGACCAAGCAAGGCTTCTACGCCATAGCTGGATTCCCTCACGTGTTGGGGGCAATCGACTGCACACATGTACCCCTCGTGCCCCCTGCCGACACTGCACACAACTACCGCAACAGAAAGCACACGCATTCCATCAATGTGCAGGCAATAGTGGACCACCGGGGACTCCTCAACAATGTTGTGGCCAACTCCCCAGGCAGTGTGCATGATTCATACATCTCCCGACAGTCCATCATCAACCAGCGCTCCCAGGATGGCACCTATGGAAATGCATTGCTCGTTGGTAAGAACCAAATGAACACACCACACACCTCCACTCCACAGTCATGCAATTCACAACACTGGCAATGGGCACGCAGCAAAACTACATGCAACATGCCACACAACATGCCAACCGACCAGACACGACAACACGACTCCATTGGGAACCTGGGCTTGCCATGCACACAACCCAGCCACGGCATGGCACCACAGCCACACAATAGCAGAATGTGAGGAGAGGCTTGGAGCAGGCATGTGCGAGAGCGGCAAGTGACTAATGAATGAGAACCTACCCAATGCCAGGTGTGGCGTGGATGTGCCGGAGAGACTTCAGTGTGCAAACCACGGAAATGGCCATGTGGACATTAACTGCTGGTGCATGGAGTGTAGTGGCCAGTGGACGCTACCATGTCCCCACAGGCTGTGGGGCAGAACGCGGAAATGTCGCTTGTTACGTCCCCCCCCTGTATGCGCGGGCGGAGTGGGTTGGCCCTGCATACGCCAGGCCTGCGTAGGGGTGTGAATGAAAAGCCCGTCGCACTGGGCGTGGTTCTCATTCGGAATGGCCAACATGTTTGTCAGGGCGTCGCCTCTCAGCCCGCCACGAGGCCGGCGCAGTGCGCGGCGGGGCCTGCGTCCCTGTGCGCCTGCTGCACCCTGGCCCGCTGATCCCCAGACCCGTCATGCCTGCCCCAGCGCACCAAGGAGGCTCCGCTCACCTGCAGACACCGGCGTGTGTCAAAGAGGGCCCACCACGTGCCGGTGCAAGCTCCAAGCCCCAGTCCCACGACCTTTGCAGCCTCCGCAGACCATCGCTGGCCTCCACGACGCTGGCCCACAGTACTCCTTTCTCATTGACATACTCCACCGGCGTACTCTTCGGCCCAGTTGTTGGCACATGTACTGAGTCGTGAGTTTTGAATGGCAGTGACCCCAAGTCTGTGGCAGCGTCCACATCACTATACTCCCTCCGATCAGTGAAGCCAAAGTCTGCATCACAAGCCTGCGACACGTGGTGCCACTAACCCTGTTCAACGCAAGCCAGCGACACGTGGTGCCACTAACCCTGTCCAACGCAAGCCGGTGACACGTGGTGCCACTAACCCTGTTCAACGCAAGCCGGTGACACGTGGTGCCACTAACCCTGTTCAACGCAAGCCGGCGACACGTGGTGCCACTAACCCTGGTCAACGCAAGCCGCCGACACTTGGATGAGGGCTCAGGCCTACACTGCGGTCCAGTAGGTCCCACATGTGGAACTGTGTCTTGAGTTGAGAATGGCAGTGACCAAATGTTAATTTCCGCGTTTATATCACTGAACTCCCTTCGATCAGTGTCCCAAACCCTGCATCGCAAGCACACGACACGTGTCTGTGGGCCCGTGCTGACGGCTGCCCCCGGCCTACACTGCGGTCCAGTAGGTCCCACATCCAGCACTTAGTTGTGATTCATGAATGGCAGAGTCCATACCAGTGAACGCATGGAGAGGAGTAAGAGGAAGATGCGGTTCAGTCCGGATGAAAGCCGGATCCTCGTCACGGAGGTGACCGAACACTAGCAACAACTGACCTGGTGCCACTAACCCTGTTCACCGCAAGTCCGCGTCCCATGGTGCCACTGACCCTGAACTACGCAGGCCGGTGGGACCATCCAGCGTAAGCCGGCGACACTTGGATGAGGGCCCCTGCTGACCGCTGCCTCAGGCCTACACTGCGGTCCAGTAGGTCCCACATGTGGAACTGTGTGTTGGGTAATTCATGGAGGAGTTCACACCATTGGACACGCCTCATCGCAGGCGGCATCCCCTATCTGCACTGGTGCCACTAACTCTGTGCGCAATGAGTCATGGGCACTGTCTGGTTGAACTTTGGGGGCGTCTGAGTCCATGGCCTGGGGGTTGTCTGCATCATCATCATCTGGCTGGGACAGACTTGGTGTTCGACATGTGTCTGTTCCATTCATCTCCACCTTAGTGACTGTTTCAGCGTGGTTCTGCCCTCTGCATCATGCCCTGGGGTTACACCTTCCACTGTCCATCGAGACACTCCGCGACACCCCCCTTTGGCATCTACGAGAACCTGCTCTGCTCTCGTGACCCTGCCCCAGTGCACCGCAAGTCAGCGTCCCGTGGCGTTAGGCCCATGCTGGACGGTGTGCATCCGGGGCCACTAACTCTGTGCAGCTCAAGTCATGGTGCCTTTATGGTTGAATGGTTGTGTCTTTTACGATGTACACTGTTGTAGTTTTTGACTGCACCAAGCACTCCATGACGGCTGGTGTACACACACCCCACACACATCCAACACAGGTGTCACTCGACATGTGAGCCTGCTAATAAAAGTGGCCGGGCGCACGTGCCCGTAGCCATTCACACCATCTAAGCAAGTGTGTCCGTGTGGTCATTATGTCAGCATGATGGGCCCGAGCCCTGCAACATCGCAGTGTGCTGTGTTCAGCGGACGATACCATGTCACCTCAGCAGTGGCTAAGACCTTGGACATGTAGTTTCGTCCGCCCCCCCCCCTGCATGCACAAGCGGCGTGTGCTGGGCCGGCGTACGTCAGGTCAGCGCTGGGGTGTGCTGATTTGGCAGGAGGCTCAGGGCGTGGCTCTGGTCTGGCCTTGAGCAGGAAGTGCGGTAAGCGTGTCTCTGTGTTGGAGTGTTGTCGCCACCAGGGCCACAGTCGTCGATGTTGCAATGTAGCATGCACCCAGAGGGCGGGGCCGCACATACGGGGAGATGTAGGAGCGCAAGTCCGCTCGGGGTCTTGGCTCATACATGCCAAGTGTTGTGTGTATCAGTCCTGCGGCTGCATGGGTCAGATGCCTAGCCTCAATCGCAGTGCGATCACAGCCAGCCATGGACTGTACACCTGTGTCCGCCCTGTCCAGACCATTTGCCTACACTCACGTGGCCGCACACCCTCAATGGCCAGCATCACGGTGTTGTTGGCATGCCGCTGGACACGCGCAGACAGGCATGACAATGGTGTGCCGTAGGAGTGCACGTGATGCAACTGCGCAGCGCACACAAGTTTGGGGGCTTGTGGGAGGGAGGAGCAGCTGTGAGGCAACGTAACACACAGTGAGGCCGCTCATGTGCCACGTGCTCGGCATATCATCCATGATTCCCTGGGTCGCAGACATCCCACCCCACCCACGACAGGCCTCTGCACATCTCCTGTATTCAAGCAGATGGTAAACTGACTGTAGGGATGAAAGGTCCTTTGTCTGGACTATCATGCGGAAGCACATTTGCAGCTCCGAGCTGGGACTTGCATGTGCCCAGCACCCCCTGACAGATACGATAGCAGTTGCTGACGACTCCCACACTACGCACTGCCCGACGTGAGACCAACGTGTACATATCCCACACACAGAAGTCCTTGGTCGTAGTTGGCGTGCGTGAAATGGCCTTCACACGTACTCCCACCCCATCCCTGCACCCGTTCCACACAGACACTGCTCATTGATCCGAGCTGTGGCATTTCATCCACAGGACTGGCGCGGGTCAGCACAGTGCCGCTTCAAGCAGAGCCACTGACGCAATGGCAGACCATCCCGGACACATGAACAACCCCAGTCACGTGGACCGGTACCGTGCACGTCTGCTGCATGTACTGGGGGCACTGCCATTGGCAGTGCTGCGGATCAGTTACCGGCTAAGCTTCCGCCTTGCCAACGTCACCTGCGCTCAGCCTGTGTTGCATTGTCGCTCGTGCATATTCGAGTGGACCATGGATGTCTGCCTCTCCAACGTAACGGTAGCTGGACTGGATTTTGACGTGTGTGTGCGCCCCCTGTTGGCCCACGACCAGGAGTGTCACCGTGATGCCCGTTTATGGCATGCCTTAATGATTGGCATGCATGCTGGCCACTGGACCTGGGAGATTGCACGACTCGTTGTGTGCAGTGACCACATTGAGCCGGTCCCCTATTGGGCTTTAGTGCCAATTGGGGCCAGGGGTTGGAGTCAGCACATCTGTCCGGGACAACTGATGGGTTACGTCGCCGACATGTTAGATCTAGTCGACAACGAGCTCTTATTGAAAGTGTTGGCCTTCGCTGCTGCACTCGCGTTCATGGACGAGTGACAACGTACCTGCAGCCACAGCTGAATGTGACCCATTGCACGTGTTCCGACGCCTGGTTGCATGTTGGGGATCTGGTCACATGTCCCAAGACGACAGTGGACATGGATGCATTGGCCTGGACTCCGGATACATGCGCGGACAACCAACGCGCGTTGGCACTGACTTGTGTGGGTGATGGACTCCCCCGGGGTGGACATGGGCGCTTTGCAACGTTCATCATTCAGACATGCTGCTGTATTGGTCTGCATGTTGTGGCTCTTCTCTTGGCCGTACTGACACGCAATTGTTGATGGAGTTTCCGCACCTTCACTTGTCTCCAACTGTGATGAGTGTTGATATGTATGCAAATGTGTGTGTCACGGCCTATCTGGGTCCCTGCCATACATGCATTGCTACCCCATCAGGGCTGTGGGTTGGTACTTGTGCATTGTCATGTCCCTGTTTCGTGCTTTGCTAGATGCGTATGGCCATTTACCGGCCACAGGCGGGTGCACTTGTGTCCTGTGTTCGGTTGTGCAAATGTTGGCGTTTGTACCACTTTGTGTTCGATGTTGGGGTGCTCTGCTTCCTATGTGTGTGTGCTGCATTGTGTGTGAGTTGGCCCTTCAGCTCTGATTTGGCTCACCCATCTCCCTTTCAGGCAGTGTGGTTTTCACTTCTGTGCTTGTTCAGTGGTGTGGTATTGCCGACTTGTGTGACTTGTGCTCTTGGTTGGTGTTGTTACTCTTGGGCATGGTTTGTCTGCAGTTGTGCTGTGCTTAATTGTGCATGTGTGCCATTGTGCCCATCTCCCCCCTGTCCCCCCAGTCCCTGGTCGTTCCTCTCCCTGTTGCTGTTGTGTCTGTTGATTTTGAGCAGTTTCCGGTCCTCGACTCCTGCCACCATCTCCAGACTGATGTGGTGGACACCATTTCCTCCATGTCATCCAGCTCCTGGTGTGGCGCTGGACTCCCACCTCCGGTGTGCATTGCTGCCTTCTGGTTGTTGGCGTGTTTCTGCTTGTTTTTGCGTTTCGCATTATTCCAGCTGTTCTAGTTTTCTTCCATTGTCCTCCTCCGCTCTCCGGCTGCATTCACCTTGTCCACGATGGACTGCCATGTACAATGTTTTGTTGCCAATGGGGCTTGTGGGGTTGTATACTTGCTCCGACTGCCTCCATTGTGCTTCGCTGTTGTTTTCTGTTTGGTTTGTCTTCCTTTTTCCTGCTTTTGTTGTGATTATTCCCGCCTGCCGTGTGTGTCGCGGGCCTGTCGCTGCTTATCACTGCTTTCCTCATCGCGGATGGGCTCATCGCACGTTTTTTTGCTTTGGGGTTTGTGTTTTTATCTCCGTTGCGGTGGTTGTATCACGGACATTGGCCGCGTTTTCGGCAGACTATCGCATGGTACCACCGTGTTGTGAATTCCACGTTAACACGGGTTATTTTCCCGCGATAGACTGCGATGTGTAAAGTTGCGTTAACATTTTTTGGAGATGTTTAGCGCACGTTCTTGTGAATATCCCCCTGAGTCATTTGCACAAGCAAAACAATCACTAATATGGTGGTGTTACAAACAGAATCTCCTAGAACGAATTCCCTTCCATCAGAACGTACTAAGTGAAATGATTGTCACGGATGCCTCTGTGTCAGGTTGGGGAGCTCATTTTCAAGATCTAACTATTAAAGGTTTGTGGTCCGAGCCTTCTTACTATCATTGAAGATGACCAGAATTTTAGTGCAAACGGACAACAATGCACTACCTCAACAAACAAGAGGGCACCAAGTCTGGAATTCTATCACTAGAATCCCAATCAATTTGCCATTGGTTATTAGCGAAAGGGTTGACAATCCAAGCAGTTCACCTGCCAGGGTTGCAAAACTGTCAGGCCAAACTAGAAACTTGGTGTTTTCAAGAAAGTCACAAGTGGGATTTAGAAGAGGAAGTCTTACTAGAAATATTCCAAGGCTGGGCCTACCAAGACTTAGACCTCTTTGCAACAGAAAGAAACGCAAAGTGCCAAAATTATGCTGGAGGGCTTGGAAAGCAAAATCTCTGGCCAATACCCTTTTGATCAATTTGTCAGGAGGATTTCCTTATGCCTCTCCTCCAATTCCCCTGATACTAGCACTGCTGATCAAGTTGAGACACTCCAATGCGGCAATTATTTTAATAGCACTAGAATGGCCAATACAGTGCTGCTATCCAAAGCTACTTCACCTGTCTGTCCACAAGAAATTGTTGTGCAAACAGATTCTGCTTTGTAGCACACAGGGATAAATTCTCCACCCCAACATACACTCATTGACTTTGAGAGCATGGCTCCAGAAGTCATGCAATATAGACATTTGAATTTACCACCAAACTCAATGAACGTCCCAAACTAGGCCAAACACACGTCTATCAGAGGGTCCTACTTATTCAAATGGAAGAGATTTGTTATGTGGTGATAAGACCATGACCATGCCCCAATTCTTTGCCAAGAGGAAGTCATTACACCTTATTTGCGTCTCCTAGCCAAGTTGGAGTTACATCACTCTATCATTTAAGTTAATCTTGCTGATATTACAGAATATAGAAAGGGACGGACACAGAAATCTTTCTTCACCCCAAAAGTAACTAAAGACTTCCTGGAAGGATAGAAGAACATTTTTCCTCCAATTAGAACTCCACCTCCCTCCTGGGAATTAAATCTGGTTTTGTCAAAACTAAAGGCTTCTTCGTTTGAGCCCATACCTAAGGTCTTTTTGCAGCACTTTTCATGGAAGGTAGCTTTTTTAGTAGCAATTACCTCTGCAGGAAGGGTTACTGAGATTCAAGCTCTTTCAGCAGTGTCAGCAGTGGAGCCATGCACAGTGCTTCATGGCAATAGACTAGTGCTTAGAGCACATCCCTCTATTTTTGCCTAAGGGGGTATAAAATTTTCACATAAATGAGGCAATCTTGTTGCCAGTATTTTCAGCGATCCAACTTCTCCAGCAGAACGGATTTGTTTGGCTAACTACTATTGCCGGTGGTAGTTGGGATATGCTTTCTATTGTATTCCAAGTCTGACTATCGGCAGTGAGCATCCTACAATGCAGAAGAAAATGTTACTTACTTGTAATACTAGTTCCTCATTGTAGGAATTCTCACTGAAGTCATAAACAACCCACTCACCTCCCCCGTTGTCAACAGCATTCGATAATAATAACTCACATCATATAGCTATTTAAAAGAACTGGGTAGGGCTTGAGGCAAACAGCCAGTACAGTGCATACTGCGGCAGGTAAACTGTTGGATTCTTAAAGGAACAGTGCACTCTATGTGTATCTTTGACTCTATGTCCTGACATCCACCTTTTTCTTGCATTTCCTGGGGAAGATAAAAGTTATTCAGGATACTCTTGCATCTAGGTGCTGCATTTGGTCTTAAGGCCTTTTCTAAATGGGGGGTTTCCCTCTCAGAAAATATGGTGGCACAGCTGTACTGTCTTTATATTGGAGGAGGTGCCACCAGATTGTTCAACAGTAAGGTGTCTAACTCTAACTACAAATTGACTCTAATATGTGCTCTGAGGTCCCCACATATAGACAGGAATATTCTACGTTTATGACTTCAGTGAGTCTTCCTACGATGCAGAACTAGGATTACAAGTAAGTAACATTTTCTTCTTGCAGATGTTGGTGAGAGAGTTCATGATTTCTCCATCATCTTCTTTGGGTTTGCTTGTTGGATAAATTCCATGCTGTTGGTGGGAGGGATGACAGAATTAAAAATGTGCCTTGGGAAACTCTGCCATTTTTTTGTGTATGAACATCATAATGCTTACAAACCAATGTGGGATAGGATCCCTTTAAGGATATTTATGGGGCTAGAGGTTTTCTATGTTTTTAGTAAAACCCTCATCCACTTATTCAAGTGACGTCCTTCATAATTGGGAAACCGGGTATTGCTTCATACCCAAGGTGCGCTGCTACCTCAGTAGGGAGCATCTTTCATTATCAGTTATTATTAAAGTGGTGATTTTAAATTATTTAAGCCAGGGACTTCACATTTTCTCTTTTAGTAAGAGTTCCTTGATGAGGTTAAAAAGAGATGAGACATGTGAGTAAGTTATAATGACTCGCACATCATAACATGTGTCTATATGCTTCAGCCTTCTGATGTGTCCATCAAAGGCTTCCATCAGGGCAGTGGCCATTGCCTGTGTGAGACAGATAAATAAGTTTAAGTGCAACACAATAGATGCAGAACTCATGCTACTTAAGTTGTTGTTTAGGTGTGGGTAAATTGAGTGACCTGTCATTACTAGATCAAAAGCATGCTAGACATATTTTTTGCATTATTTGCATAAGCTCCTTTTTCACATTAGCCACGGTGAAACACTGCACATATCACAATGCACTTGTAATACATAAGGTACTGCAACGTATGGTTATAACCTTACCTAAGCCTGTGGGATGTATGGCCCAATGGAGGGAGGAGGGCAATGCTTTCAATAGTATAACCCTGATAAAGAACTTCAGAGTTAGTATAGAATAGAAGTGGTGCATAGTGGTAGGGATCAGTTCTCCAATAGTAATATGCCAGCTCACTTATTTTATCAAGATTGCACCCGGTCTGCTGTTCCTCCAACCTACTGTAGTGAGGAGAAAGAAGAAAGTGGTCCTGTCGCCATTTGGCCTTTCATGGGGTGTGGGGTCAGAATCACATCAGACGCTGTAGCGTAGGAGTGATTTCATCATTGTGTTACGTGATGTGAAGATACAGTGTCCCATAGTGGGGGCACCATATTGATTAGTTTTATCATTGGGTAACAATGTGTTGCCATGCAGCAGAAGGAATGAGATCCGTGTAGTATTTATATCACCATGGAAAGTCTACATCATACTTAAGACAAAAATAAAATACCGGTTTGTGTTAAAAGACTGGAGGAAATAAATAAAGGCACAAGTCAGTTTAAAATTGTTCTCTTGCAAGATAAGATCTCTAAATTACAAAAAGATTTAAGAAGGTTCTCAGATAAGGTAACATATCCTTACACCAAGGAAAATTATTTCAATCAACCACATACTAATTCAGATAAGACCCATCATAGGAGATGGTTCTCTGACCAGGGCTAGTTCAGACAGATGGAGCAGCCGGGACACATTGAGAAACAGAGGAAGGAACAGGTACAGAACATATACACCATACCGCTTCTTCAGTAAACCACATCCACTCCCTTCCTGCATCCACCACCATACTCCACCAGACCTTTTTTAGGAAGAACAGGGGAAGAGGGAAAGGATGAAGAAAGAACAGACAATAAAATGGGATGTACCCAACACGAGGGTCACACGCAGAAGATCACAGGAACAACAGCCACAACCAGGACCGAACAATGCAACAACATAGTGATCCCTCTTTCAAACAAAGTGTCAAGAGCAGGTCTTCCTGGCAACAGTTGAAGAACCTGCTTTGTGTGTAGATATGGCCTTTTATCTTCAGCAGCAACACCAGACAATTGGATTACGCTGGTGGACTGAAACTACTTCTGAAATAATTTGCAACAGGAATAGAAAAACTGGAGTACAGGAAAACCCTTTCTACTGCCCAGGCCAAACAGCGCCTTGAGACCACTAAGGGTGAATTACCACGCTAAATGAATGTTTGATTGATTAAAAATAAGAATAGCAGGAACATGAGGAATACAGGAGTTCCAGATGAGTACACTGAGCAAGCAACCAAGCAAAGCACAATTGTGATGCAACCCAGACTTGAATGGATCCATTTATATAGTGCTGGAACAGGTTGTGACCTGGAAGGAGAAACGGGAAGTAACCCCGCCTCTCCCCATCTTGTATTAGAAGGGTTTCAATATTGCAGATGAATTGTGTGGCAAATATTATTTGTGCCATAATCATTTTTTTAAAGTGGAGAAAAAATAACTCACCGACGATGTTGCAAATACGCTGTAGGTCTGGTGTGGTAATCTTATTAGCAAGATGTGTTTCAGAGACAACGTATGCAGGAACAGACTCGGCCCAGAATGCCCTGCACGTGCTTCAGCAGAAACCCTGAGTCGTGCAAGAGAAACGGAACAGGCTTGATCTAGAATGCCCCATGCATGCTTCGAAAGAAATGGAAGCTAGGAAATGAAAGCGCAGCAAATAGGGCTTCGGCTGGCAGGTCACCACTGCCGCAAGCACTGAGCAGGTAATGAGAGATTCCTTTCATAAAGCCTTAACACCAATACAAATGGCAGAACTAACCAAGGGTCTAGGATTTGAACTCACTCCTACCTGAAATAGACATGTTTGGCATGCAACAAGAACTGGTGGAATTTTTTAGAAAGATCTGGCTGAAGACATATTTATCCACTGTGGAAACAGATGAAACACATGCCACATGGCTAACACAGGTCTGAAGAAAAAAAGCATCCTTCCAGCCACCAAATCAAAATACCCCAGCAGAGTTCCTTATCTTCGAGCAAGTTGTAAATAGATACAGGTACAATAAACAGATACAGGTCAGAACTTGATACCTATTTCGGTACAAGCAAAGCAGAAGAAGCATCTGTATAAGAGCTGACCAGAGACCCTAAGATAGTGATTAAACCTGCAGATAAAAGGTGGGGCCATCATCATTCAAAACACAACTTCTTGCAGAGAAGAATGTCTTCGGCAACCTAATAACCCTGAGTGTTACAGGACGACAGAAAAGGAGCCTACCGAAGAAATGAGCACTAAAATCAAGTCAGTGGGAGAAGAAGCTCTTACAGAAGGGTGGATTAACTAAATCCAATTCTTGATCACAGACCACCCAAAGATACCCTACTTCTTCTACACATTACACAAAGTACAGAAACAGGATTAATTACCACCTGGCAGCCCCATACTGTCTGGAATACGTTTGGTATTGGAACCGCTTCACAATTGTGTGACTGGCTTCTACACCCCCCTAATGAAGGAGGCCCCATCTTGTGTAAAAGACACAAAAGACGTTACAATTTCTGCATAATGTTGAATTTCTGAATGACTCTGACATTTTGATAACTATGGACCTAGAGTCACTGTACACAACCATTCCTCAACATGAAACCATAGTCGTAGTGGATAATGTACTGAGAACTCAAGAATGGAATTACATAATGCCGGTTTCATTCATAATGTCATGTGGTCATTTAGCCTTAATACAAAACTATTTTGAATTTGAAGGTACACTATATGATCAAGTACACGTAATCTCAATGGGAAGCACCTTAACTCCTAGCTTGGCATGCTTATATGTATCCCAGTTTGAGAACGATCTCATTAATACAACTATCCATATCAGAACAACATACCTATATGGAGAAGATATATAGAAGATATATTCATCATATGGGGAGAAGAAGATAGGATTAAAAACTTTATCATCTGGATTGACAATCTGAATCCCTACTTAAGCTTTACACATAATGTAAGCAAAGAAATCCTTTTTAGATATATGGATAACATTGCAAAATGGACATTTGAAAATCAAAGTATTTCAACAACCAAAAGATAAAGTTACCTTATTGATATTAGATAGGTTTCATCCAAAAGCACTACGTGAAAACCTCCTCTTTGGGCAATGCTAGCGCTCATAAACGAACTGTTTAGAAATATCAGACTATGATCCCCAGGCCAATGATCTTTCTAAGAAACTAATGGGCCAGGAATTATCACCGGGAAGCCTTTCCGGAAGATAACAACTAATCAAATCCGAAAGACTGACCTGTGTCACAACCTACACTGCACTTTCTACCAAGGAAAAAGATTGATGAACACTGACACATACTAAACACAGGAAGACAAAACTTTGGCAGACACTATTTCTTTAAAAAGAAGAAGGAATCTGGGAGACATGCTAGTCTATACCCGGCCAGCACAAAAAGCCAATACATCAAGTAAACACACTCTGTGGAGCCTACCTAAAATAATAGGCCGTCATCCTTGAGGAATTCGTAGTGTCTGTCTCGTCACCAAAATTACTATCACAATTGATTTAGGATTGCTAAAAGAATGGGAACTGAGAAACTTCACCAATTGCAATTCAGATCATGCAACATACATGCTATGCGATGACAAAATCACTCCTACGCTACGGCATATTATGTGATTCTGATCTATTCCACGTATGAATGGCCAAATGGCAATAGGAAGGAGACACTCTAAAACTGGGTCACTTTCCTCTTCCCCCTCACTACAGAGGGTTGGAGGAACAGCGATCCGCGTGCATTGCGATCCTTGATGCAGTGTCCTGGCATTTGACTATTGGTTAACGTGTCATCTACCACTATGCATCACTTCTCCAGTATTGGATCTGTCATCGATGCACATGCTTGAATCATTCCCCTTCGTCAAAGTGGGAGTCCCACAGTATAATTAGAAAACAGTACAAAATGATATGTGTGGCCTATAATGGCTAGAAAACATTCACTTCAGTAACTCATACACATCATTTATTAAGAACCAGACTTCAGCCAACCAGGTGACAGCACCCTCTAGAACACTCACCACAGAGGCTTCACTTCCTGCATCTTCTCAATCACAAGGATTATATGTCAACATTGGATCTCCAGGATGCCTTTTTTTACATTCCAATCCACCCAAAACAACCCTAGTTCTTAAGATTCAGGGTAGCCAGCACTCATTACCAATTGAAAGTTCTCCCTTTTGGATTGAAATCGGCTTATCGTATTTTCACAAAATGCTTAGCTCCAGTTGCAGATCATTTAAGATGAATGGGTTTTCAGGTATTCCCATGCCTAGGTGATTGGTCGATAAAAGCGACAACTTCTCATCAGGCACCGAAGGCAACAAGAGCATGTCTTTTGCTATCCAACAAACTGGGCCTTACAGTCAACCTGCAGAAATTGTCTCTCAATCCTCCAACAAAGATAACATTCTTGGGAGCAGTTCTCCACACAATTGAAGACAAAGCATTCTTGTTTCAAGAAAGGAGAATAAGAATCAAGCTCTTAGCACAGAGATAACTGAAAAGAAAATTTGTTTCAGTTCGCCTATTCAAGTCACTCCTCAGGATGGTGTCCTTTTGCATTGTGCTAGTATCATATTACCACCTCAAAATGCGGCCTGTACAAACAATGGCTTCAAATTCAAGGGTCATGCAACGATCTAATGCAAATCACTTCAAACATGAAAATGTCTTTACACTGGTGGACAAGGGACACCAATCTGTCCATAGGATTAATCTTCCTACCTCAGATACCCACATTTTGTTATTACCACAGACATGTCCCTAGAGGGGTGCGGTGCTCACCTACAGGATTTGAGTATCAGTGGAAAATGGACTCAATGTCAAATGAAAATGCACATAAATCTGCTGGAACTCAAAGCCATAGTTCTGAGTCTGAGGAAATTGTTATTCGGTAACTCTGCGAGCTCCATCCGGGCCTAATCCTGTCCTGGTGAGAGCAGAGTCCATGGTTCTCCCTTTAAATTACTACGAGTATGCAAATGTACACATCACCTGAAAGCTCTGCCTGTTTGGCCCTGCCCACCTTAGTAGTACGTAACGGTCTTCCTGCCTTTTGCCACGATGATGGACAGCTTAACATAAGCCCCCCCCCCCCCAGCGCATTTCTGGACGATTTTGGTGACATGTTCTTGATGCCGAGGAATATGAGGACCTCTCCACCAAACAGAGAAGCGCTTACTTCATATATTTACGAGGCAGGACCCTTGTTTGGTGGAGATTCACGTCTTTGTAGTCTCATTGTCTTTTCTATAGAAGGATTCATGTTATCACAGATTTCTGGATAAATACGAATGAGGAACAATCACATTGCCGAAATGCACACAAGGTCACTGGAGACATTTCCTTGCGGTGCATTATGCAGCTGTAGTGTAGAATACGCACTAGACATTTATCCAAGGAGGTAGCACTTACTTATTAACCAGTAGAAAGTACTCCAGTTGGGTAGACATTTTGTGCAAAACTGTGAACTCTTGTTGGATAAACGGACAGGTTAAGTTCGGTTCTGACCCTGATGCTCATTTCACAAAAATTAAACCTCAACAGGAAGCGCTTACAAGCAAACACATAGCAGGTGCCCCAGTTGAAGCACCAGTTCTGTAAAGGACACATGATACTAACTTCTTGGGCTTGTCAAAGGCAAAACAAATGTGTTTTCACTTGTATTTCACATTTAAAAACAATATGAAATCCTTAAAGGAGGTGAATTCCTTATTGATCTATTGGAGCACAATCTGATGAATGGTTTCTTTTTTGTTGTCTCCAGGTGAGAGCAGAGTCCATGGTTCGTACTTTTAAATACCCTAAGTATGCAAATTCCCAAAACCCATAGCACCACTCACACACCCACTCACATACATACACAGGCACTCATAGACCCACTCACAGACCCACACAAGCACTCACAGGCCCACACAGGCACTCATACAGGCACTCACACACTCACACAGGCACTCAACAGACCCACTCACAGACCCACACAGGAACTCACACACACACTCACCAACTTACACAGGCATTCACACACCCACTCACAGACCCACTCATAGACCCACTCAAGACCCACACAAGCACTCACACATCCACACAGACACTCGCACACCCACTCACACACACTAAGACACTCACAGACCCTCTCAAAGACCCATACAGCCACTCACACACCCAGTCACCGTCCCATACAGTCACTCACACACCCACTCACACACCCATACAGCCACTCGCACAACCACTCACACACCCACTCACACATCCATACAGCCACTCACACATCCACCAAAACACTCACGCACTCAGCTCAGACCCATGCAACCACTTACACCCACTCACTGACCTATACAGCCACTCACATACCCACTCTCAAAGGTGACAGGTTACAGTTAGGAAAAGAACAATTTTAACCGTAGAATTTCACTGAAAAAAACAAAGGTTACAGGGACATTATAGTTAGGCTCAGATTTCACTTGTACAAAACCAGTGAAATTCAGCAGTTAGAATTACCTGAGCTTGCTATAACTTACAGCCCTGAAATGCACTGCTTATGAGCTTTCAAATTACATCACTCATGATTTTTTCAGTGAATATATATATCTCTCTCTCTCTCTCTATATATATATATATATATATATATATATATATATATATATATATATATAGAGAGAGAGAGAGATATTTATTTATTTATTTTGGAATCTCAAATGCTTGTTGCTCATCCTGCAGGTGATCATCGGGAGTATCTTCGAGGTGATATGGGCTGTTGTGAAACCCGGAACATCTTTTGGAATAAGTGTGTTACGAGCTCTCAGGTTATTGCGAATCTTCAAAGTTACAAAGTAAGTTATCTTGAATGCCGAGCATGTATACCAGTGCGAGCATATATGCCCTGCCCTCTGCTTGCTTTCTGATTCTTTACGTCTCTCAAACATCCACCTCTTTCATCCTTGTATGTTCGCTTTCTGTTTTTTTCCAAGCTCTCTAACTTTTCTACCATCCCTTTCGCTTATCCCCTTCCTTCTGCAAATCAGTTTCTGATCTTGTCGCTCTTTCCTTCCCTCTGTTTGGTATTTTTCTCTATTTCCCATTTCACTCTTTTCAGGCCTCACACTTGCTCTTTGCTTGTCTGCCCTACCTGTCTGACTGACCATCTTTCCTCAAGTCGCCTTTCCTTAGTCCCTTACAGCTCCTCTTTAATAGCCCCCTTACTCCTTGATGCCACATATGTTCCTAAGAGAAGTATGTACTGGGCCCTTTAAATGCGTACCTTTATGCAGTAAAGTGCATTGGGGTTGGTGATCTGGTGCTCTTGTGCTCCCCAGATAGTTGCTGTAATACTGTGGTACTTGAACAGCTTCCAAGATGTTCCCAGAACTGTCCCATGTCTTCGGACAGAATCCAGTATTCCGTTCACGATGTGCCAGTCTGTATCAACCACTCGACCCACAGATCACTAATGTGATATTGTCCGGTCCCTCCGCTGCCCATTGAATCTAATGTGTCACAGTATGACAGTGTTCCATGTCTGCCTTTCATGTGCAAGGGATTCTAGTTCAGTGCTGAATTTTAGCGGTGGTTTCCTGTGCTTGGCACCGGCACTTAATTGTCTGAACCTGAACTAAAGACAGCTGCGGCATGGTGGCGCTGTTTGTGTAATTTAAAGAGGAACAAAAAATCTGTTATTTGTTAATTCAATATACATTAAAAACAACTAATACCTGCCACCCAAGCCATTCTTAAAGCTTTGGCAGCCTCGAACAGTCTGAATTGTCACACTTCAGTGTGATGGTTAGCAGTTGTGTAAGTACAGTGGCAATGTGTAGTGCAAACTGCAGTGGCCTCCTGAAGATGGCCCCGGCACTTATTTTTTTACAAATTAAACACTGGTCTAGTTTCTGTAAGACTGCAACTGGTTCTTTTTAGGACCCCAATGTCCAAATCTGATCCGTTGTCAGAAGGAGCAGGATAAACTAGTTTGATAGGAGTAAGCACAAGCGGACTGGGCTTCTCTGTTCAGGACGGATTGGATACTAAACCATGTGTGTTTTGCAACAGCGGCGTAATTGGCACACATCTTGACAAGGATACAGACAAAGCAAAGATTGTTCTAATGCGCCAGTCTGCCCTCACAACCAAATACACCAAGACTCCCAACTATGAGTGTCCGAAGTTGCGCAGTTCCCCAGTGCGAACGTCATGACTTTTTTTTGTATCAAAATGTTATAACTTGGGCACAAATAGTGACTTTAAAAACACATTTCAAGAACAAAATCATATAGACTTGTTTTTGAGGAAAAACATCTTCAAAAATGCATTTGCAATGAAAGAATCCTCTCATGAAATAAAATGCATGGATGGATTTTTTTCTGACCAAACAATTCTTGCAAAAATTGTGCCAAAGTGCAACATTTTGCAAAGTGTAAACACGTTAAAAAAAATGCAGGCAGCATTTTAATTTCACTCATCCCTTCCACCAGATCAGGCTTATTCCTTTGCCAAAATATGTTGCGTCTTTCTGGTTCTGGTCACTGAAATAGATGGCATCTTTGAATGCTGATGGTTCTCACACTGCTTGCATGCTTGACTCATACCTGTCAACTTGAAGGACAATCTCACCGTGTGAGGAGGGGCGGGGCCTTGAAAGGGGGCAAGGCCTCGTACCGAGAAGTACCTACTAGGCTCTTTTGAACCCTACCCAACCCCGTTGCCAAGCCCCCACCTCCCCCCCAAATGTTTTTGCTGAGGCTGGTGCCGATGTCCTGGGGTGTTTTCACACCCCTTAATGGACGTCGGCAGTTCAAAGCCTCTGAAAACGAGCTGAAAACCACCATTTACAGTGGTTTTCAGCTAGTTTTCCCTGCCACCGTGTGATATCGGCTCCTCACTGGGAGACCGTGAGCTGATATCGTGAGTCACACGGTGACATCGTGTGAGTTGGCAGGTATGTTGACTACTGATACTTATGTTGCTCTCTCTTCCTGATCACTCAGAGCTTTGTGTTCCCTCCTTCAGGTACTGGGCTTCACTGCGCAATCTCGTGGTCTCCCTTCTGAGCTCCATGAAGTCCATCATCAGCTTACTGTTTCTTCTTTTCCTTTTCATCGTCGTCTTTGCCCTCCTTGGAATGCAGCTTTTTGGGGGACAGTGAGTACATTCTTTTGTCTCTTGCTGTACTGTGTGATTATTTAAATTGTTTCTCATGGGCAAACGTTCAGAGTGGAGTCCAAGCCAGGTCCTCCCTGGACCGGAACAAGCATCCTGGGACCCGTTTCGGGGCCTTACCCCTCATCAGCCAGTCTAGCTTGAATCCAGTGGCACAGTGAGCCCGGGACCCACGTCTGGGCATACCCGGCACACTTAGGGCGAGAAAGCAAAAAACACACAGATGATGGGCTTAATGCAGAGCAAATCAAACATTCACCCCCAGTCAATAGATCTTGGTTAAATCCATCGTTCCTTTGCTCACCATGCCACCCCTGTTTAGATTCAGCCATATGCAAATCAGTCTTGACCCTGTTTCAGCGCTCTGTCCATCATCTCCTTGTGTTTGCTCTGTTCGCCTTAAGTTGGCGGGGTACGCCCAGACATGGGTCCCTTGCTCACTTTGCCACTGGATTCAAGCTAGCCTGGCTGATGAGGGGTGTTACCCCGAAACCGGTCCCAGGATGCTTGTTTCCGGTCCAGGGAAGACCTGGCTTGCCAGTTCGGGCTGGACTGTTCCCATGAGGCACAGGGTCAAGACTGATTTGTATAAAGCTGGGTCTGAACTGGGGTGGCGAAGTGAGCTAAAGAATGATGATGGATTCAACCCAGATCTGTGACTGGGGTGAGTGTATGAAACGTTTCAGCGCTCCGTCCATCATCTCCTTGTGTTTGCAGTGTTCTAATATAGCCTTATAGTCCGCCGTAGGGGGCTATACCGGCCATTAAAGGCCTGCTCCAGCATTAAATGCCCGAGTCAAAGACGAGGGCCTTTAACAAGGGAGCAGCACTTTAATGCCTGTATAGCCCAGCTACGGAGGGCTATAAGGCAATTAGAACATTCCGCCACTAGAGGGCAGAATTTTCTAACAAATAAAACAAAGGCCTTACAGAGCCTGAGGGGATTGAAATCTACTCAGGCTCCGTGAGGCCTTTGTTTGCAGCAACAGCTGAGAACGACAACATTGGAATGTTGGAGCTCCGGGTTTCTACCGGCCATTAGAAGCCCGGAGCACTCCATTGTCTTCAATGGAGCTCCCAACATTCCAATGTTCTAACATAGCCTTAGAGCCCGACGTAGCAGGCTCTACTGGCCATTAAAGGCCCGCTCCAGCATTAAAGGGCCTTTCACAAGGGAACATTAGAACTTTCTGCCCCTGGAGTGCAGAATGTTCTGATTTGTAAAACAGAGGCCTCACGGAGCCCGAGGGGGTTGAAATCCCCTCAGGCTCTGTGAGGCTTTTGTTAACAGCTGTTGCTGTGAACAAGCATTGGAATGTTGATGCTCCGGGGTTCTACCAGCCATTAGAAGTCGGGAGCACTCTATTGTCTTCAATGGAGCATTCAACATTCCAGTGTTCTAATATAGTGTAACATCAGAGATAACTTGCTCCTTGACAGAATGACACCAATAATCACATTAGAAAAGCTTGCTAAAGAGTCAATAGCAAAGCATACAGATTACAGTGAGCGAGGACACTTTCATATCTTAGTTTTGGTGTAATGTGTATATATACACTTGTGTGAATGTGCAATGCAGTATGTCACTGAGGAAAGGGTCATTGTGGACCCACTGAGACCTGTATTCCATTCCAATGTTCACAGATGAAGTAAAGGGCTAGTCTCACACTGGAAAAAGTAAATATTTTCTCCTTTAGTCTCCAGTAGAGTCAAAATGTGGCTGCTTCCCTAATACCCGAGAAAATACTCACGATCTGTTTCTCTGACCTTAGCCGAAGGGGGGACTGCGGTTTCTTGTATATCACTAACAGAGGCTATTTTTTATACAAGATGCTCATATCTTACTCAGGTACCTTGATCTATATTGTTAAGCCTGCTACAGATACAAATTGAAGATGTTCCTACAATTCTTGAAGGTGTGTAGTGGAGGTAGAGTCTTTCTAGCAGTGGCACCCTTGCTGCTGAAAGTACTGCCGCTCGACATCCGAGCAATCACTCTTACCATTGGTAACTAGAAACGTATTTTTTTCTGTTTCCTTGTAAGTAGGTGGTATTTGTATAGTGCAAACCTAGCCAGGCAGTGGAGTTCTGTATATAGGGGCAAAGGTATGCAGTCAACAAGTGATTTGAGACGTAGCTGGTTTGTGGACCCTTACTGTTTCATGACGTAGTGTTCTTTAAAAGGGTGAATCTTCAGCGCTTTCTTGAACTGGAGAAAGGCTGAAGTGGACCTGGTGGGTGCAGGGTTGTTGTTAAAGATTCTGGATGCAAAGACGCCTAATAATTTTGTTATGTCATGTGTTTGTGCTGGTTTGGCATCTAGTGACGAGTGGATGCTGTAGACGAGATGCCTTAGAAATACTTTATATAACATAACATAGTTATTGTTGTGTATTTCTATCTAGTAAATTGGAGAATCTTTTCCTGTCACTTCTTACTCATGTCATTTGACAGAGTCATCTCAAACGTGCCTGAGATTTATGGGTTGCTAACAAAAAGTCTTAACTTTGGCAAGATTGATTTTTGCATACAGCAACACAAAATAATTTGGGTTCAATAGGAGCTCCTCTCTGTAATAAAAGCTATCATACCTCTAGCATATGGCCCTGTCAAACATTAAGATGAGTGACAGACAGGTTCTTGAAAATATGACTTGCACATAACAGTTGAGAAAGCAAGAATGCAGTGTCTGTTCTCTGAGGACGTTAGCTTTTCATGCTGTCAGTGAACACGAGAAAAACACTGGCAATGTGTTATTTACACAGAGAGGATGTCACAACCCAGAGGAAATCCTGTCAGGGAGAATATCACAGTGAACTTTTTTAATCAAATGGTGCGATGGATGTGTCGAAAGTTGCCTTGGAGGTAGGGTCAGAGCATACCGGGGAATATAAGACAGCAAATGTAGAAAACAGAGCTCTACTCTGGACCCAAACCAATTCGCAGCTCACTATACTGCAGAACAAGCTACTGAAGCTAATGCTTGAGATTCCTCATGACAATTGTCTTTATAGAAATAATTCGGGGCTAGCTTGTTGTGAGAAATTGGGTTGTTGGTTGAGGGGGGTGAAACCCTACTCAAGCAATAGCCACAATCCTTGTCAGGGAGAACCACAAAAAGTCACTAAATGAACCTGTGCTTATCCCTCTGGTAGCTTGGCACAAACGCAGTCAGTCTTAACTTTGAGGCAATGTGTAAAGTATTTATGCAGCACACACAGAGTAACAAAGTAAAAACACAACTTGTATTCAAGTGTATTAATAAAAGTGAATGAACTCATATAAAATGACTCAGAAGTAAATCTACACCTGCACATAAGTGTAAATCTATACTTTTGTGCTATCCACCCTCTCAATTCTGGAGGTGGAGACATCTGTGACTGAATTTTAGAGCGTAATGTTACTACTAGTAACTTTTCACACATAGGTTGAGATCTCTGCCACTGTGGCAGAGATCTAATTATGCTGAAAGTATAGGGAAATTAATAAAGTGTATTATTCCTTAAAACAATTATTAAAATATTTTAATATAAAATATACACGTAAAATAATTGTAAAGATCTATTAACATAGAACTAATAAAATAAAATATTTCAGCATATTAACTCATTAAATTAAATGTGTATTAAATAATTAACCAATTTAAATATATTTATGCAATTTTAAATAATGGGGCCCATTCACAAATTGAATTTTATAATACGTTTAGTAGTACTACAGTAGTACTACTAACATATTAGAAAATGCCATTCACTAACCTACATACCGAGGTCTACACCTTTGTCTCTTTTATGTGCGGAGCTCTCCACTACGTCTGCAGAGATCTTCGCACATGTATGTATACGTTCTAGTAGTAAATGTGGAAGATACAGAGGGGAGTGGCTGGGGAACGGGGAATACTTACTGCTAAAGGAAAGGGGTTTTGTGAGGAGTTAGGAGAAGTTAAGAGAGAGCTAGTGAGGGGTTTAGGGAAGGAGCTGCACCCATGCACAGAATTGTAAAACCTTTGCTGTTCACAGTTACTACAGGCAAAAAAGGACCCAAAACAGTAGTAAATGTACTCCAACTTAGAGTTGGATAATCCAGCACCACAGTGCTTGTACCCAGATGTCATGTTTATCTAACAAGCCTTAGGTCACCTACTGTGTCATCTGGGTTAACATTTGGTTTTTAAACATTATTTTTATTGAGACTTTACGTAGAATACAGGACAGTTTTGAAGTGTTTGCTTATAACTCTTCTACATGGAACTTGACGTTTCCCAGTCTAGCAATTCTTAAACAGGCATGGCTGTCCTTAATGAAACATACCCTTGCTCCTTCTCCGTCGACATGCTGTCACCCCCTCCAAGGGAGGATCCATACAATTTCTCCTATTAGGTAATGCACTGTTTCTGACATCAGTTTCAGAGAGGGTGCATCATTCGTACAGTCTTCACTCCAACCCAAGGAAGAAGCCAAAAGAGAACCTAGCAATCACGAAAATAAGTTCAATGCTCGTAGCCAGTGTGCTAGAGCAGTTACAGGTAGGCAGGCCGCTTGAGAGAAAGTCCTCCAGGGGTTTCCATGTACCATCGAATTTCTAATGTTTCTCTCTCACATTGGCTGTGAGTCACTCAGCGAAAAGTGAAGAAGTCACAACAACTGATATTGGCAGAGAGTTTGATGTTGCACAGGCTGGACCTTTTATAACCTGTCTGCCCCTAACGACTTGGAGGCGGTCCTGTGGGGATGGCCCTACTGTGGCAGCGCAGTTGAGTCTGGGAGTTGGAGTTGATGGTTTAGCTTTGTATGCCCTTTTCTCCACGCTTTCTGCTTTCGAGGGCTCCTACGTCCAAACTTGTATTATGAGCTGATACTCCTTCAATTCCTCTCAGAATGATTTAATTTTGGAGCATCTCCACCAGATGTGCATCGCTTCTCCCCACTGATTACATCCCCTTGTGAATTGGGATTTGCAGTAGGAAACATACAGTGGATCTTGTTTGGGGTAAAATGCCGATTTTACATCATTTTGTTATGTATCTCTCCTTTTATTACACTTATCAAGCTTTTACCTATGTCCATCCCTAGGGCTTCCCCCAATAAGGATTGTATTCCCATTTTTCCATTTAAAGCACAACAGTGCAGAGTTTTATTACCCTGAGGTACTTTTTAAAAGTTCAGAAATAATCCCTTTGTCAGAGAAGAGCTATTTAAGCTATTTCTTATCGCTTGTGACTCTCACACACATTACGGGGTTCGTCATCAAGTGACGAATCTAAGGGTAATGAAGGCTTTTCAATTTCTTTAGGCTAAAATCTGATTTACATTGATAAACGATTTAATGGAGCACTTTTGGAATGTGTAAGAAAGAACTTGCACACCCCTCACCCCCCACCTGCAAATGGGTTGGCTTGGAATGCCAAGGAAAACTCCAGGTGGAAGTGAATTTGTGTGCGTAGGGTGAGAACGTTGAGCCCAAATCTCACTGGTAATTGTAATTGGTCACTGTATTTCACAGGACTTAGACCCTATACCCTCTGTCTTCAACACCTCAACCATAACTTCCTGGTCCAGCCGACCAAAGGCTGTTCTTGTGGACTTTCTCAACCAGGTGAATTAACCCCCTCATATCCTGATATTATCATGTGAATATCTGGCCATAATAAATCCAGATTAGTCTGGATGGACCAGTTCTGGTATTAAACACAACCTAGATGCCAGAATCTTGGTGTATATTTTCTGTGTAGAATCTTTGCGTGTGTATTTATATGCATGTGTGTAAATATATATATGTATGAGAGATAATACATGTAAAATGGCCCAATATTGCCATTAAGGGGTTCCAGTCAGATCATCAACCACACAGCTGAAGGCGGTGTCAGTTGTAAACCAACATATGATCATATATTTATATATGCTCATAGCATGTGTGGGTGTAGATACACATGCTCTTCATACTCCTACTATCTAGTCTTGGACACATATGCTGTTTTTCTGCAAAGACGTTGGAGTCACAAGACCTGTTGTGACTTCACTCTTGGCCCACAATGAGACTCGAGCTCCAGCGCAGACTGTTTTCTTGTGCCATTGGGCTTAAACATTGGAGAACCCAGGTCTAAGACTGACACACTCCACGCTGGTTTTTCTCAGTGCCAGCTACTTGCCTTTCAATCCCCACAAGAACAATATCATTGTGCCGTCAGAGCCGATGATCACGACCCTTAGCCTTTGACACACTGTGTCCTTGGGCTCCCGCCCTCTGCAAACCTCAAATCTTTCTCTACAATATTTTGGAGGATATACCTAGGGTAAGGGTATGGACCTTTCCAAGTCTGCCATAGATTCACACCATATACCCCTGGAGGGACAAGCACAGTGTTTGTAATCTGTGCCTCTTGCCATCTCACAAGGAGACCTACTGTGGCACCTGCCAGGCCTTCTGCTGCAAAAGACCCTCCAGTACCAGAGAGAATGGTGGTGGGCTCACCATAAAATGCAGAGGCAAGCTTCTTCCAAGACAACTGTCATCTTTGGGGCAAAAGACCTCCTCACCACCAAGAAGGAAGAGGCTTGGCACTCAGCAATGTAGCAGCCCAAGGAGGCGAGAGTCTGGAGTCCATGTTCTCACAGGCTTCCAAAACACAAGATGAAGAGGTGCAGGAACAGACACCAACCCATATCCCAAGCCCGGAACAATGCTGTACTCCTTTTCAATGCCACAGAAGCCATGACCCCCAAAATGCCCTTCAAGAGAGGCAGAGCACCGCTCCCGAGGGAGTTGGGCTTTGAACCCAGACTCAAGCCGACAAATGGCATAAACTCTCTGGCTTGACTTCTCCGACAGGTACTTTCCATACTTAAGGGACTGAGTTGACTCCTACAAAAACCCAAACCAAAGGTGCCGAACCATGTCATTCCTTGGTGCTGCGTCAGCCACGAGGCCTTGAAAAGGCCCACTCAGAGCCGAAATCAACCACAAAAGCTGCACTGCTACTGGCATCAAACCACCGTCAAAGACCCCCTCGATGCCAAGATCAGATACAACAGAGGTGCCAATTCTCAGAGATCCTCATTGCCTAACAGAAAAAACTGTTTATCCACCATGACACTGCCAAGATCCTTCCCAAGCCCCGGCTCCAGGACTCATTCAGATACAGAAGGAAAGCAGCCTGGCCTTTGACGATGAACCAGACCTGAAGCCCTCCAGACAACCAGTACTGAAGAGGGTTAGGGACTCAGACACCAGCACCCCACCCTTTCCACCTTTGACTGCAGCACCTCTACCACCATCACCACTCTACCTCCACAGTTTTATCCTACTGACCCACAGACCATGGGAGGTCTTATTCCACACAGGTCCCTTATTGTAAGCTCTTTATACCCCTTGAGGGCATTACATACTTAACTCCCCCAGAGGATCCTATCCTTGAACCCTACTCCACCAAGGCCTTGTATCCTGATGATACCACCACACACCAAGATTGAATACTCATGAGGGGTCCAGAGGGACCAAGATACCTAACCAATGACGTACTGCTCCCTGGCCAAAGAGAATACACAAAAAGGGGGGAATAAGGACGTATGGTGACTGTGAGAGAGCTCTTCTTTAAGGACAAGAACCCACACTCACCCGAGGGTGACATGCTTCATCACTGCATTCCCTCCTTACACCAGGACTGCAGGGTTGCTTGTGTGGGCTACAACTCCCCAATGGAGAGGAACATTGGTGTTTTCAATCAGACAAGCAAAGTAAAGGTTCTTAGAGATGTGCAGAGTGAAAGAAAAAAGTGTGGTCAGTAAAACTATCTCCTGGTGGACTGCATTTATACTTTATTCTTGTGTCCCTAGTGGAAAGGGTTAAAACGTAAGAGAGGACAGGGGGTTTGGAAAAACTCTCCCCTCTAAATGGTCAAAATGTTTCTGCTACTGACCCAATGAAGGGTTCAAAGGCATTCATCAGGACCAAGGTGATAGCGACACTCTGCAAATAGAATACAAACTACCAGACTCACAGACGTAAGCCAGGTGGTTTCAGAGGTGGCCCACCATGAATCACCAGATCCACCATCATACTAAGAAATAAGAACAAGAGATTTATTAAAAGTGCTCACAAAATATGACACCTAACTAGCCAAAAATGCTACAGTTTATAATATGTGAGCTACTGTTAATAGGTGTGTGTTGTGCCCGACAACAGTCTACACACTCATGCTTGTAGAGAAATCCAGGGTAATCTTACCCAGAGCGAGTCAGTTTATTACACTCAAGCTTCCTACACCAGTAAATTGCCCGCTGCCATCGCCTCGCCCCAAGTGACCCCAATTTCCTCACCCAACACCCTACCTCTGATATCTTGGTGGTCCGAGCCTCCACCTCCTGAGTAAACTCTGGCACATTCCCTACCACCCTACCAGATAGGGAATCCAAAAGGCTAGACACCTCAAGCAAGAAAATGTTTTCTTCCACCCGCCTGGCACTGCGGTTTGTGAACACTGCGTTCCTTTTGGGCCGCTACTCCCATTCACTCTGGGATTCAGTTGCGCAGGTCCCGGAGGAGGCCCGTGCCACACTTTCCCAAGCTACGATGGATGGGAGCAATGCAGCTAAGTTCACGATCAGATGTCAGCTGGACAGGGCCGATTCGCTAGGCAAAGTGGGTTTCTTCGTCAGTGGCCTTATGGCGCAATGCCTGAATGAGGATGATTGGTTTTTGAGGGGTTGTTTAAGCTTTGTCAAGTACATGCTACATGCCCTTTGATGGCTCCCGTCTCTTCAGAGACAAAGCAGACTCTGCTCTGGAGTGCTTCAAGGATAGCAGAGCTCCGGCCAGGTACTTGGGCCTTTCCATGGCCCCTTGCCAACCCCAGTTCACCTTTTTGCTCCTTTCATGGCCATGGAAATAATTCCCAACCCGTCCCTACCTGCCCAGCCACCACGGCACACAAGCTTCCCAGCCCCTGCGTGGCAGAGGATGCAGTAGCCATGACCCTGTGGGTTGGGCAGCGACAGATTGGGCCAGTCCACCACCCGCCAGCAGCTGCAGCCTCCAAGCCTCTTTAGTTTACCCTCCGGCCATCATTGACAACCAGTGGGTGGCAAGATACACCATCGCCTGCACCACTAGAGGTTGATAACATCCGGACGCTAGGCTTTCCAGATTGTCCAAAGGGACTACTACCTCCCCTTAGTGACCACCCCTCCACCCATTCCACCCACTTGAGACAGACTGACAGTGGGCCATCTCTCCTTACTCCACCAAGAAGTGAAGGCTCTCATGGCCAAGGTAGCCATAGAGAGGGTGCCAACATCAGAAGTAGGTTGTGGTTGTACTTCCCACTACATTGTGCCCAAGAAGGACAGAGGCCTTTGTCCTGTACTAGACCTGTGCCCTCATAATTTCTTCCTGAAAAAGAAGAAATTAAAAATGCTCACACTCGCTCAAGTTCTGTCTGCTCTCGTCCCGGGAGACTGGATGGTAGCGTTGGACTTGCAGAATACATACTTCGATTCCCGCCCTGCCTGCCCACAGACTTTACCTGCGGTTTACGATAGGCCACAATCACTTTTAGTTTGTTGTGCTCCCTTTTGACCTTACCAGCGCCCCTCGGGTGTTTGCCAAGGTGATGGTGGTGGTTGCAGCTCATCTGCTGAGATCAGGGGTGCCAGTCTTCCCTCTCTCGATGTCTGGTTGTTGATGGCAGCCTCACCCCAGGTAGTCGTCTCCCACCGGCAGACTGTGGCAGACCTCCTGCACTGGCTTGGTTTCACTATCAATGTGCTGAAGTCACAACTGACTCCCTCTCAGACTCTCCCTTTCATCAGAGCTCTTCTGGACACAGTGCAGGTTCAGGCTTATCCTCCCAAACAGTGAGTCCAGGATATTCAGGCTATGATACTGATGTTTTAGCCTCTTTCCTGGATTTCGGTGAGACTGACTCTGAGGCTGCTGGGCCTTATGGCCTCCTGCAACCTGCTTGTGACACATGCCAGCTAGCATATGCGGGATCTGCAGTGGGACCTTAAGTTCCAGTGGATGCAGCATCAGGGAAATCTCTTCTACATGGTCCAGCTCTCGGAGGGTACTGCAAAAGAGCTGCAGTAGTGGTATATGAACCTTGAATGGGTCAGCAGCAGACCCCTCTCCCTTCCCCAACGATATCTGACAGTAGTGACAGATGCCTCACTCCTGGAATGGGGTGGGTGTCTGGCAGGGGTGAAGATCCGAGGCCTCTGGTTTGTGGCATAATCTAGACTCTGCATCAACCTGCTGGAGCTCCAAGCGATCCGGCTTGCATTGAAAGCCTTTCTACCCTCCATGAGGATAAGGCTAGTGCAGGTGTTTAGGTACTACACCACCGCCATGGAATACTGCAATAAGCAGGGTTGTGGGCCCTTTGTCAAGAGGCCTTGCGTCTCTGGACATGGCTGGAACATCAGGGCAAATCCCTGGTGGTTCAACACCTGGCAGGCTCTCTGAACGCCAGGGTGGACAAACTCAGCCGCAGATGCCTAGTGGTTCACGAATGGTGTCTCCATCCGGAGGTGGTGCAAGGTCTCTTTCAGAAGTAGGGAGAGCCTTGGTTAGATCTGTTCGTCACCTATGAGACTGCGCAATGTCAGCAGTTTGCGCGCTGGAGTTTCCAAGGTGGCTCTCGCTCAGATTCGCTTTTCTTCTCGAGCGGAGCTCAGGCCTCCTAAATACCTTTCTGCCCATATCACTCCTGCCCTGAGTTCTCAAGAAACTCAGGAACTACCGGGCCCAAATCATCCTTGTGGTTCCAGACTGGGCTCAGAGAGTTTGATATCCCAAACTGTTGAGCATGGCCGTCGGTCCCCCGATATAGGCACTGTGCACGTCACTTCTGGTGCAAACGATGCCACTTGGAGCCAAACAACGCCACCTTCCGGCATGCAGGAGTATTGCTCAAAAACAATTCCGGATCCAGTTTGACACCTGGGGATAATTCTAATGTAAGAAATCTGCAGCTAGATAGTCTCTACCAGCTAAGGCGCTACCAAAGGTAGGTAACTTGTCCATTTTTGCATCCCAATTCAAATTTGTACATCCCAATTCACCCAATACATCTCCAGTACTTTCGATTTATGGTAAGTGGGTGACACTACCAGTTCAAAGTGTTACCATTTTGGAGTCACTCCAGCTCCAAGATTGTTCACGAAGTGACTAGCAGGTGTAGCAGCGCACCTGCACAAAAATGCCATATATGTCTTTCAATACCTGGTTGACTGGTTGATCAAGAGCAGCAGTTAGTGACAGTGCCTAGCACACACTCAAACATCAGTGTGCCTACTGCACAGGTTAGGGTTCACCATCAAATTTAAAAAAATCACACCTTCAATCTCAGCAGATCAGGCACTCCCTGGGCTGTGTTCTAACTTCTGTAAGTGGGAAAGCATGCATCAACGAACAGAAGGTGATGACGTTCCACCGCCTGCTGCCTCTTTGTCAGACACACCGTCTCCTCACTATAAGAACCATGATGGAACTGCTGAGGATGATGGTCTAGTGAGTAGCAGCGATAATGTCACACGCCAGACTACACATTATGACCACTCCAGGAGTGCCTCTCAAGGCAATGACCACAATCGAAACATCTTGTGACGGTAACTACCAGACTTCATCACTCTCTGCTTTGGTGGAACAGCAACAATCTGTTGCTTGGCAGGCCCTTTCTATACTTCTTTCCGCAAGCAACCATCACCACCCACACATCTCTTGTAGGGTGGGATGCTCATCTCCACAAAATGACCTTGTAAGGCACCTGGACCCCTCGGTACCAGGTGTACCACGTCTACTACCTGGAACTCCTAGCCATCCATCTAACCCCCAGAGCCTTCTTCAAACCTACTCGGACAAGCTAGTCCTCATAGAGATGAACAACATTATATCCATGTTTTACATTCATAAACAGGTGGAACCCATTCCCCCAGCTCTCTACATTGGCTCAGGAGATCTACCACTGGGCAGCTTACAACAATAGCCACCTGTTGGCAGAGTATTTGCCTGGTGTGGAGTACAACTTTAGCTCTGTTCAGAGGAATGCATGCTTATCCTGCAAGAGACATGCAAACCAACTACTCACGCCTGTTACACAGCTATATAGAATACATTCATGCACTACTGTGTCTCTAAACAAGTAGATCATTTTACGGTCTCTGTCCAAGAGAGTGTCTGCTACATACTACACTTATACAACACAGGCTTTGCCTACACTTCCATACGCTTACACCTAACTGCAGTTGCAGCATTTTTACAGAACAGGCAACATTCATCACTTTTCAAAGACCCAGTCAATAAAACTTTCAAGGCGGGTTTTAAAAATATAATACCTCCAAAATGCCCCTGTTCCTGTTTGGAACCTGAATGTGATCCTTACCCGTCTCATTGGACTGCCCTTCGAGCCCCTACACTCATGCAATTTCTGCTCTTGTCTCGGAAGGTTGCTTTCTTAGTCATAGTCAACTCCTTTAGACACATTATTGAGCTCCAAGTTCTTAGAATACAGGAGCTGTTCATCCAGGTTCACAAGGATTCTAACTTGCAAGTTTAAATGGCCAAGACGTTTCTAAATTTTAACTCTTTAATGCCCACTTAACATTTTTTTCAAATTCTAATACATTTACACCAAATCAAAAAACAAACACTCTACTTTCATACCTCGTTTGGTTTAAGTCAGTTCAGCCTTTTTTGCTGTAGGGAGAGTAACAATTCCTAAAGAAGCTTAAATGAGAAGTGCAAGTTTTTTTGACCCCCACCCCCTTAAATTTGTTTTCTCCTGCACTGGTCTGTCTGAAACTTAGCGCCTTTCTATCTGGGTGTGCAGAGGTTTGTGTAGATTTGTCAAACTGCGCCAAAGTTATTAGCAATTCAAATGATGCATTTTCAATGGAGGGTGTGTCAGAACCATAACAACGCGCCTTTCTATCTGGGTGTGCAGAGGTTTGTGTAGATTTGTCAAACTGCGCCAAAGTTATTAGCAATTCAAATGATGCATTTTCAATGGAGGGTGTGTCAGAACCATAACAACATATCAGGGCCATGGGCAGTGCTCAGTTTGAGCCTCTGGTTGCAGGTGGAGCCTGTGAGCACTCAGTTTTGGGGACCGGCATTTATTTTTCCTCAACAGACTTAGATTCTCTGCAAGAGAGAGAAAAACACAAAAGGGGTAAGGAGGACGAAACGAAAGATGGAAAAACAGTTACAAAGAGAGACAGCAGGAATACAAAAGAACTTGCTGGTGTGTGATAAAGAGACAGGGAGTGTATTGTGGTGTAGTCAAGAGGTGTGAGTTGGAATCAAGGCTACGCACCCTTGTTATTCAGCAACCAGACCTTCAATAGTGCTGGCTGGGGCTTCTGAGCAAAACTTTGGGTCCGTCACTTATTCTTTCACAAATTAAGCATTGGTCGTAGCCTGATTTATTGGTTGAATCACCTTTAATATAATTGTAATACATACGACCTGTATAAAAGCCTGTTTCTAATTTCTTTATTACAGGCCACTTGTGACATCTCTGGCCACCTGTAAATGTAATAAAGTAATAATGGAACTACTCAACTGTAATAAGTTACAACAATTCAGTTCTAAAGTCAGAATTCTTGCTGCCTGAGCCAGTAGCCAAGAGGAAAGGCAGAATACGGAGCATAGTTAATGCTGCAGTTTAAACAAAGAAAACGAACTTTTCCTCCTTCTTACGTGTTCTACAAAATGAACAGTGATCAGCAGAAAGGAGATATTTGTGGCAGCATGTTTCTTTTTCACGCCTTATATAATTAAGGAAAGTCAGAATTTCTATGCATGTTTCCACACATTATGAGGGATAGCACTTTTAGGTCTGAGTTACGTTAAACTGACTCTAATGTATTTTTACAACACATATATAACTTCTCTTTGGTGTGTTTACTTTTGCACTACAGATTCTTTTATTCTTCTTGTTTGTGGGAATGGTGTTAGTGTACCCATAAACTGGCAATATTTGACCAGGAGCTTTCCTTTAAACCTCAGATCCAGGTCATCACAGCCTCCTATTTTGCACTACTAAAACCCTTAAAGAAGACCCTAAAATTCCAGTCCACACTCACAAAATGATTGTGCACGCCCTGGTGACTTCTAGATTAGATTATGCAAACTCTTTCTATCCAGGGTTCCTGGCTGACCTTGTTTACAAGCAACAGATGCTCCAGAATGTGGCTGCAAGATAGATTCTTAATCTGCCTATTTCAAGGCTTTACACATCACTTTCAGAGCTGTCCATAATAAGAGCCCCGCCTACCTGATTGACAGGATCAGAAAATATGTGCCTTCAAGATCTTTACGATTGGCCAATCGGGGCCTTTAATTTATCCCCAGAATTCACAGAGCCAGAAGAGGCGGTCGCCCCTTCTGTTCTTTTTCCTTGTGTGAAAGCTCTGGAAAGAGCTTCTGGTAGCTTTGAAAAAGTCTGCCTCTGAAGACTATTTTAAAAAAGGTCTTTAGATAGCCACTAGATGAGGTTGAGTCATTTGTGGGTAACCCCAGGACACTTCTTAGGAAGCAGGTGTTTGCGCTCTGAAAATGGCAATCATTTATTCATATAAGGATTAAAGTGCCCATGACCATACGTTACAAGGATATTGCAAATCAACATGAAGTTCCATAATCTTATAAAAGAACTATACCTTTGGCTTCATTCCTCTATATGGTCACAGAACTTCTCAGTGACTTGCAACATCCTTATACCATACCGCAGGGAATACTTTATCTCATGTATAATAATACATTTGTTCTTATTTATAGCACTTAATACTGTAGTGTCGCCATTTTTAAGCACTGTAAATAATACATACATGCAAATATTTTATTTCGAATAAAAAGATCAAAGCACAGAAAAAATAAAAACAAGATACAAAATACATTAATAAAAACAAACCAGCTGTTGACAGAGAGGGAAATACAGAAGTTAACATGTACCAATGGATAAGAGCATGAATATTAAAGATAAAAAGAAGCAACTCTTCCTACAGCCTAAAAGCAGCAATCTACGAATTAATGACTTACTAAAACGATCTTCACATGACATATATAAGCAATAGGTCCAAGTTGGCTTTGGGGATACAAATTCAAAGCCAGTGCCCCCGTCAGTAGATACCATACGCGGTATTGAGTCACAGCGACCCCACGTCCACATCATTTCATTGGTACTTGGTACGCCTAATCCAGAAGGCCATAAGACAATTTGCCACACCAAATACATGGAGTTTACTTGTACTTGTTCTCAGAATTCTAAAGACGACCAAGTGACTTCTGGTGCCTAGGTTCTTGCAGAGGGGCACTCTAAATAATAGTGTTAGTATTGCTCAGGTCGATGGACTCGTATTCATTTGAGCTGACATAGATCCTTCCACTCACATAAGAGAAAAACACAAAACACAAAGCCCAACCCTTCTCTCTTGTTGATATTTTGGATGTGCACAAGAACTTGCCTACAGGGGGAACTCTAAAAGGTACACACAAGGAAAAGGGACAGTTTGGGTGCGGTGCATCTCTGACTCTTGCCTGTCTTTTGTATTTGTAGGTTCAATTTTGATGATGGAACTCCTCCCACGAACTTTGACACCTTCCCAGCAGCAATAATGACTGTTTTCCAGGTAAGGTGACTTGGTGCCTCTGATTCAGCTCGGATAATCCTACAAATGCGGTGACTAAGACGTGGGCAATGCACAGCAAGGAAGAAAGGGATGGGCTGGACAAGGCAGAGTGTAGAATTGGGCAGTATCGGTGCAGCACAGAACGAGGGCATGAGCCATATGAGGTGTATCGCAGAGAGAGGGCACAGATAAAATCAAGCAGAGCACTAAATGATGGCAGCGGCAAAGCTTGGCAGAGGACAGAATGAGATTTGGGGTAAGAAATGGCATACCAAAGAATGAAAGGCTGTGCAAAGCAGCATGGAATGAAAGCATGGGCAGAACACAGAATTGTTAGAAATGGGGGTCTCTAGTTGGCAGAGGTAGGTACCTTTGTCCAAATATGGACCCTTGCTTCTAGTCAGGGAGTATGGGGGATACACACTTTAGATAACCCCTGCTCACCCCCTTGGTAGCTTGGCACGAGCAGACAGGCTTATCCCAAAGGCAATGTGTAAAGTATTTGTACCAACACTCACAGTAACACAGTGATAACACCACAAATGGACACCACACCGGTTTAGAAAAATAAGTATCTTTATCTAAACTTAACAAGACCAAAACGACAAAAATCCAACATACAAGTATTAAGAAAAATGACTTTCAAAAGGTTTTAGCAACTGAGTCCATAGAAAACTATGGATGCGTGATTTCTTGCAAAGTACCTTTTGTTGCGACAAAGTTCACCAAGCCAAACAGCCGCAGCGAAGAGAAGCGTCGAAAAACAAAGAGACGCGTCGTTCCTGAGACCTTCGTGGATGCGATGCAACAGTTCCGCTGTACACAGGGGAGGGAGGCGTCAGGTCCGGTCTGTAGGGGGAAGCGAGGCGTCGGTTCTGAGATGACTCCGATCCGCGGGTGATGCGTCGGGGAAAACTTGCGGCACAGGGACGATGCGTGGAAATCCGGGATGCGTCGGCGAACGATGCGGCGAGCGGCGCTGCGTCGACCCTTTTCAGCCGCGATCCCACGATGCGTCGATTCTTGCAGCGGCGACAGGCGCTGCATCAGTTTCAGCAGCAGCGCGGCGGTGCGAGGAGATTCTTCTCACACCACCGCATTGCGTCGGAAAACTGTCGCCAGAAGAGCGATTCGTCGACTTCCTTGTTTGTTGCGTTGCTTTCCAGCTCCCAGTAGCAGGAACAACCTCCAGAGGCCACACACAGCCACAGGCACTCCTGGCAGGTCAGAACTCCCAGCAAGGAAGTTCAGGGGAGCTGGGGGTGAAGTCTTTGTGTTCCTGAGACTTCAAAACAGGAGGCAAGCTCTACTCAAGCCCTTGGAGGCTTTCCTCAAGCAGGGGACACAGCACACAGCAAAGTCTTTCTCCTTTCTTTGGCAGAAACAGCAACTGCAGGCCAACCCCAGACACACAGCAAGAGCAGTACTTCTCCTCAGTTTCTCCAGATCTTCTCCCCATCAAAGGTTCCTCTTGATTCCAGAAGTAGTCTAAAGTTCAGGGGTTTTAGGTCTAATACTTATACCCCAAAATGTCTTTGTTCTCTTTGTGCAAGGGTCTCTGAGCCCAGTCTAAACCAGTTCTGGGGGGCACTCTGCAAGTGCACAACAACATCCATTGTCAGTGTGAACCTTGGCTCCAGACACACCACAGGGGGGCGGAGCCAGCATTGTGGAAGGCAGGCACAGCCCTATTCAGGTACAGGTGCTACTCCTCCCACCACTCCAAATGCAGAACAGGCCTATTCAACCTAGTGCTGACTCATTCAGGAAAGGCAGGACACACATCAACCCCCCCCCCCCCCCCTCGGTGGCTGTCTGAGAGAATGCACCTCCCCAGCCCCTGTCACTCCAAAGCCAGACAGTCAATACACAAACCAGCAGAGGCACAAAGAATGATTAAACAAGAAAATGCCTACTTTCTAAAAGTCTTATATTCAGGGGTTACGCCCGGTTATGGTGGCCAGATAGGGCGTGGAAAACGCTTTTTAAATAAAGAAATTCGGACCACCTTACTTCAGTTCCTGCTGTTTATTTAGCAGATTAGGGACCAAATAGAAATCCTTTATCTTGGTCCTGGCTATTTCATTGCCAATAGTCAAACATTGTTTAAGCTTGTTTTAAACATTCAAATGCATGACAAAACATAAAACGATACACTTGATATTCATAATTAATCAATACATAAGAGAAAGCAAATATAAAGTACATAAATCACATAGATAAAACAGTACATTAGTCACATTACACCTACAATTTGTCAAGATTGATATCTTGTTGGAACTCTATACAAAAGAGCTACGTTAACTGACTTAATTAGAGTTCCTAGACCATCGGGCTAAGCTCAAGGACTATGTGGGATGTATTTTTATGTAATGATCCCTATATTGCCTTTGGGCTACATTTAATAAACAGCCCTCAAGGTATCAAAAGAAAAGTGCCGACGCGTTTCAAATCTTCAGGGCAAATTGACTCTGTGTAATCTGTAATCATAAAGAATGTTATAAATTAAAATTAAACCCTTCTCGGAATTACTTTTTTATCCTTTTTCTTTTATTAATAGGGCAAAAGTACCTGGGCCTTTGTTTATACTTCAGGAGTTTCTTATATTTAAATTGTTTTTGATACTCTGTAGACAAAAGAAAGGAATGAGGAGTTACTTTGGTCTGAAAGCGTGTTGGTTTACTCCATTTTTAACACATTGTTAAACTGCTTACTTCAAGAGCTTCTTGTTGTGTGTTGTTTATGCAGCTCTCTATCTGCTGCCAGGTGCGTGCTAACGTGACTCCACGGCTTTTGTAATTTTTCTGGAAAATAAACGAGTTCACAAAAGATACTTAGTATTCCGTTGTATCAAATTTTTATAATGTTGTCACTAATGGAAACATTGTATCCTACTCACTTAGCGAATGCGTCAATTGGATAATGATTCCATTTCTTGGGGCACGGTAAATAAGCAGAAAGTGGGCCAGCTGTTCTAAAATACTGCCGATGTCATGTTTGCTATAACATCACGGGTTTAGCATTCCCCTAAAAAAATAAACAAATTCGAGTTGCTGCTTAGTTGTCCGTTTTTACCAAATGGACCGATATTGCAATTGACAAAAAGACATTTGAATTCGACTCACTTGGGGAATGCTGAACAGTTGAACGATTCAATCCTTTAGTGCGGCGCGGTGAATAAACCGAAGGTGGACCACTTTTCAAAGATCTGAAAGGCTGAAATGCACGCGCTTCCATTAATACGAGATTCAAGTTCACAAACGGCTTCAGTTCACATTTCTGTTCGCCGGTAAACTTACTGAGTGTAGCGTTGTGGTAGCACGAACTCTGGGCTCTGTCTCTCCTCGGGTGTTGCTCCCGATTGACTCCTCTTCCTATTCCGGTTAACAGCGTTCCCTTTTGTCAAGTCATGTGACTTTCGCTTTAATGATTCGAAGCTTGACAATGTGATGAAACCGGCTATTTTTTCATTTGCTGTCGTTGTGGACTTCTGTGGACAATTAGTTTGTTGATTTTATTTGGGTTAGTTAAGAAATGTTTATTTCACTGATTGGGACACAGCAATTTTCTTTATAGATGTGAATGGTGCATTTTGGGTATTGTAGTTTTTCCAGAGATTTTTGATTTATTCAGTTGAAATTTTTGTTACTTCAGTCATCTCATTTAGCCCTGTCTGGGCACTATGAAATTTTAGGATGAGGTATGCTTCTTTCTGTAAAAGTTGAATTTCAATATTTCCTCCTCTCGGTGACTGTTTGGGCGCTGATAGCACTGTCCAAGAGAATTCATGTCCTGTATGTTTTTTTTCGACAAAGTGGGACACCATAGGGGCAGTCAAGACTCGTTTTTTAATTCTGGATCAATATAACATTCTTTATTCTTTATGATTACAGATTACACCAAATCAATTTGCCCTGAAGATAATCCCTTGATAAAACAGGGATTTGAAACGCGTCAGCACTTTTCTTTTGATACCTTGAGGGCTGTTTATTAAATGTTGCCCAAAGGCAATATAGGGATCATTACATAAAAATACATCCCACATAGTCCTTGAGCTTAGCCCCATGGTCTAGGAACTCTAATTAAGTCAGTTAAAGTAGCTCTTTTGTATAGAGTTCCAACAAGATATCAATCTTGACAAATTGTAGATGTAATGTGACTAAAGTACTGTTTTATCTATGTGATTTATGTACTTTATATTTGCTTTCTCTTATGTATTGATTAATTATGAATATCAAGTGTATCGTTTTATGTTTTGTCATGCATTTGAATGTTTAAAACAAGCTTAAACAATGTTTGACTATTGGCAATGAAATCGCCAGGACCAAGATAAAGGATTTCTATTTGGTCCCTAATCTGCTAAATAAACAGCAGGAACTGAAGTAAGGTGGTCAGAAGTACTTTCTAAAAGTGGCATTTTCAAACACACAACTTAAAAACCATCTTTAGTAAAAGATGTGTTATTAAATTCTGAGTTTAGAGAGCCTAAACTTTATTTTTCGATCTTATCCCTATGGGAAGATATGCTTGTAAAATGTTACAAAGCATTCCCCATTCTGTCCTATGGGGCAAGATAGCCTTTCAATAGTGAAAAACGAAATTGGCTGTATTTCACTATCAGGATATGTCACACGCACCAGTACATGTCCTACCTTTCACATACACTGCACCCTGCCCACAGGGGTACCTTGGACCTACCTTAGGGGTGACTGACCAGTAAGAAAAGGGAAGGTTAGGGCCTGGCAAGTGGGTGCACTTGCCAAGTCGACATGGCAGTTAACAACTGCGCACAGACACTGCAGTGGCAGGTCTGAGTTACCGTTTCAGATCTACTCATGTGGGTGGCACAATCAGTGCTGCAGGCCCACTAGCATTATTTGATTTACCAGCCCCGGCACACTCAGTGCACTTCACTAGGGACTGACCAGTAAATCAAATATGGCAATCAGGGAGAACCAATCATAATAACAATTTACACAGAGAGCATATGCACTTTAGCACTGATTAGCAGTGGTAAAGTGCCCAGAGTCCTAAAAGCAACAAACACAGGTCAGGAAAAAAATAGGAGGAAAAAGCAAAAAGTTTGGGGATAACCCTGCAAAAAGGGCCAAGTCCAACACGAATGAAACCGTATGCAGCGCTGTATACAGTGGGGAGAAGGACTGAAAGGGTAGTTTGAAGATACAGAAGGGCAGACAACAGAATTAGAGAATGGACAGGGCAGGATAGTGTTCATAACTGTGGTATAGGTATTGCAGCAGACAGTTGGGGCATTGGAAAGATTACCACATAATGAAGGTATGTGCATCCTAGGGCATAGCATAGAGGGAAGGGATAGGCAGGTGCAGGTACAAGGGGCCCAGGAGAATCATGGGTTACTGAGCTCCATTTTTGTCAATTAGAGCCCTTCAACTTTGGTGTCCTAAGTCCCACTTTACTTACTTGACTATTATTCTCAAAACTGGGCATCAATTACACTCGTTTAGCACTTCGCACTCATGATGGTAAGGCAGAGCGGTCTAGAGTGCGCTCAAAAAGCTTAAAAATTGAGACCTGAGAAGAGACAATAAAACTATTCAGTGATGTGTCAATCCAGCCCGTGATTGTACTTTACAGTGAAAAACAACATTATTCTCCATAGAGGTAAGTCCTACACATGAAAAATACAAGTGGCATATAAGGGTAAAGTGCAATGTAAAACAGGATTCCCTTGCGACGTTTACCAAAGTATTTTACAAAAGACTTCCACAGGGTTTTCATCAGGACTAAACACCCACCTGTAAACTTTGACAAAAGGGGGCATTAGTATGTGTGACCTGGCTACAATGTTGGTTAACTCTCTTAACCTTTTTCAATTTTGTCAGAAACTCAGGGAATTCAAGAGTTAGGGGCATATCTACAAGAATAATGCGCAGCACTGCTGCAAATTTTGCAGTGTCACGCTGCATCATTTAAAAAATACAACAATACGGCGCACCCCTGTGTTTTCCCTTGCGCTGGGCTAGCGCCAACACAGACACCCTTGTGCCATAGTGCAAGGGTGCCTGCGTTGCAGGGACTGATTGTTTATGTGCATAGAAGTAGCAAATCACCATTATTTATCCTGCACATAAACAATCATTAAATGTGTTTTGCTCTTTCAATGTGTGCTGCAGATTTCAGCACACATAGAAAATGCAAAAACTGGGAGGAATAAAGGTATTTCTCCTCATTGCACCAATCTAATGCCTGCTGCCTCAGATTTACACATACTTGTAAATCTGGGGCAGCGTCAATGAATTACTTCACAACAGTAGACATCGAGGACAAATATCTAGACGTGGCAATGAATAAAGGACACAAAAAGTTCTTATGATTCGTGGTAGACAAGGTGCACTATTAGTTTCCGGTGCTGCCATTTGGGATAAAGTCAGCACACACAGTTTCACAAAATGCTTGGCCGTCATAGCAGCATATTTAAGAAGAAGTGGAAGTCACGTCCACCCCTACCTGGACAACGGGTTGATAAAAGCAAAGTCATGCAGCAATGCAAAGACAATAGAGACAAGGTCATGGAAACTCATGGGCATGATGGCATCAGGCACACCACTCATACCAAATGCCAGGTGCCACATGAGACCAATGCATGAGTGGCTGAACAGGTACTGGATACAGGCAACAGGGAGCTGGGAGGATCTAGTGGTTGTAATAAAAAAGAGTACACAAAGAGATACAATTGTGGAACAACAGGAACTTCACAGTAGGCAGATCATTTAGACAAACTTCCAATGTTACCATAACAGCGGACGCAACGCATCCCTCACAAGGTTCATCCCTCAGCCCCATCTTCAATGCATACATGATCCCTCTAGGCAAAGTTATTTGCACACACAACATCAACATCCTCTACTCTCCCGATGACACGCAACTCATAATCTCCATCTCGGACAAGACCCCCCAAGAAACAGGTCAAACTCCTGCTTGAGTGAAGTTATTAATTTAATGAAACCCAACTGTCTCAAGCTCAAAACCTTCAAGACAGAAGTAGTGATGTTTGGCAAGGACACCTCACCATGTGACTCCAACTGGTGGCCAGCTGAACTTGGACCCACACCCGGCATCCATGCCATGAACCTTAGAATAATCATTGTCAGCAAACTGGACATGACCGCACTAGTCAACACAGTTATTGCATCCTGCTTCTACACCCTGAAGATGCTGAGTAAGATCTTCAAATGGCTCCCAAGCAACACTATAAAAAGTGTCACTCGCACACTAGTCACTAGCACATTGGACTACAGGAATCCCCTGTACACCAAATTCCCCAAGCAACTCACTAGAAGACTGCAAACAATCTAGAACTTGACAGCCAAACTCATCCCCAACCTCCCACACAGAACTCACATCACACCACACCTCAGGGAGCTTCACTGGCCCCCAATACAGAAACACAGTTATTTTAAACTCCTCACACACTCATTCAAGGCACTACACACCTTAGGCCCCACCTACCTGAAGAGTTGCATCTCCTTTCATCAACCACCCAGACAACTCTGCTCTGCAGGACTCCTACTTGCACACATCCCAAGCTTACACAGAACCAGATCAGAAGGATAGGTGTTTTTACATCACTCCTAAAGCATGGAAAGGCCTCCCACTTCACACTGGAGCCTCCTCCTCTCCTCTTGAATTCCACAAGAAGTTGAAGACCTGCCTTTTCAAATAACCAACCTACCATAGGCAGTATTAGGCACACACACCTGCTCAGTGCTAGGATGCTCTTGCGGTTGATAGTGCACTTTACAAATACACATAACATCCACTTTACAAATACACATAACCTAACATAACCTGAACAACCTGAACATCAGGGGCCTGTAGAGCCTGAAGGATGCGGTGAGAGACATAAACATCCTGTAACTCAAGATAGTGATTCTAGCCCTCAAGGCTTTCCAATCACAAGCCAAAAGGAAGGTGGTACAAATACAAATGGATAATACTGCCACCACGATCTACCTCAACAAGCATGGGGCAGTAGTGGGCAAAATTTCACACTCAATCCAGCCTAGCACAGGAGATATGGACATGGGTTATACAGAGGAACATAATGCTAGTGGCAATCCACCTACCAGTAGTGAAGAACACAGAGGCAGACAGACTAAGCAAGCAAAGCAACACCCCACACAAGTAGGTGCTAAGCTCTCAGATACTGCACAAGATCTTCAAACAATGGGGAACACCGCACATAGATCCGTTAAGCACACAAGAAAATGAAAAATGCCAAGACTTCTCAGCCAGGTTTCTGAACCACCAGTCATAGTGGAAAGTCCTATAGATAGAATGGTCAGGGAAATTGGCATACACTTTTCCACAGATCCCTTTGATCCTTCTTGTAATAGAGAGACACAAACAGCCAACCATGGCCCTCATCCTCATTGCACTGCAAAGGGCCAGACAAGAATGTTTCTCCAACCGAGCTGAACTGGCACAGGGAAATGTCATGCTGCTCCCAACTACCAACATGACCGTGCACTCTGACCATGCGGGGGGGGGGCAAAGTGTTCCACTCTGAACCAAATACATTCAAATTGGCAGGAGGGCTTCTGAGGACATAGAACTTGGGCATCTCCAACTACCCTAAAGAAACATGGAAGTCTTGAAAGAAGCAAGATGGCCAACAATGTTAGTCCAGAATGTGTTACTCCAAAGGTGTTACTCCAAAAAACGAACACATGTAGAAAATGATGCACTAAAGAAAATTGCCCACAAACACCAGCAGAGGATGCCACAGTCCTAAAATATCTGACGTACCAACTGGATGAAGGACTCCCCTATGCCACACTAAAGGTACACCTAGCAACTATTGTGGAATACACCAGAGGTGTGGTAGGAAGAAGTTTTTTTTCCAAACACCAGAGGTAAAGATTTCCTGGAGAGAGTAAAAAGGCTAGCACTGCCCAGAGCGGCACCTCCACCTACATGGAACCTCAATCTGGCAAATACGCAATATATGAAGCCACCCTTTGAACACATGCACAGGGCAGGGTTGGAGTTCCTCACCTTTAAAACTGCCTTCCTGGTAGCCAGAATATCTCTGCATAGAGTAAGCGAGTTACAGGCAGTAACAGTGCAAGAATCATACATCCAAATCCACAAGAACAGCAAAGTAATCAGAACTAACCATAACTTCTTTCCCAAGGTGGTATCATATTTCCATGTCAACAAGCAATGCAACGTCAGGTTTCTTCCAGCAATCAAAGTCACATGCAGAATGCGCCCCAGCACACGCTGGGCGTCAGGAGAGCTGCGATGTCCATACAGGAAACAAAAGCAATTAGGAAGACCAACCAGTTCTTCGTTATATTTCTTTTTAACAACAAAGGGATCACCAGTGACAAAGGAAACTATAGCAAGGTGAATATTTCGGACACTGCAAAAATGCCACACAGCAGTAGGAGTGAGACTGGAGGAGAGACCAAGAGCACACTCCACAAGGAAGAAAGGGGCAACTCTCACTTTCATAGCTAATGTCTTGATGAATGACATCTATATGGCTGCTGCATGGCACTCCGTACCAACCTTTACCGAGCATTACTGTGTCAACATTCAAGCAAGCATGGAAGCACTAGTGGGACAAAAGGTTCTTAAACACCTGTGTGCAAACACAAATTCGTTCTTTACCCAATCTTCTGCAAGATGTGATCGCACCGCTATATAATCTATGCATCGCATGTGAATCTAGAAAGATTCATGATGTTAAATGAATTGGTTACTTACCTGTCGGAGTAGTTTTGCAGCTTAAACACTTTCTGAATTCACATGCGACTCTCCAACTGCAGCCAGAATACGAGTGCTGAGATTTGCAACAGGGAATAGAAAAGAATTAACCAAGCACAAAGGTAGCTACAGACAGAAGGACACTGGATAAAAATAATCTTAAGATGGTAACCAGGCAATGGAGAATCATGGGTATATGTTTGACATCATCAAGAAGGGACATAGCACCAAATGGTGGACAACGACGCTCACTCAAAAAAAAAGGGGAAGAACAGAGACAATGCTGTAGTTGGCACTAGATGGTAAAATAATGCACAGCATGTGAATCCAGAAAGTCTCCTTGTTGCCAAACTACTCCTACAGGGTAGAAATCGTTTCGGTCCCCTAGAGCAAATAAAGTTGCACCCACGCATTGGAATCTCCAGGGTCCGGCAGTGAAACGAGGTAATCAGTGTTTTTAAGCAACTGAATGTGGTCTCAGTATCTGCTGTGCTTCCACACTGCTGAATCTGGTTAGGATATATTAATTGTCTCACAAAGAGGAGCATAAGAGGGAAAGAAAACCAGGATGCCTTCCACTCATAAACTCCAAAATCAAAGGGCTGGTTATATGTTAACACATATATATTCAATTTAAAAAAAAAAAAAAATTCAATGAGCATCACATCGTACTTCTTCGGCAAGGCAACACTGACTATCTATTCAAGCCCACCCATATGTGCTATTCAAATTTATAAAATGAAACCAACCCACACCAAGTCGGGAGCCCACCAGTCTATAGTCTTAGGACAGGCTAACAAAGTAAAAAAAAAAATGTGAGGTGGGTCAGAAAGTGCCTCACGTAAGCAACACCCATGGAGCTACTGGTAGGTACTCACCAGTTGGCTCACTCTGTCATCATCGGCACTTTCCTGACAGAAAAGAACATGGCCTAACTCTAATTAATGTGAAAAATAAAAGAGTGAGGTGTTTCAATGAAAGTGATATCTATCTAACATCTAAATGCCCCGTAATGTAAGGGAAGTGAGCTATACTCTCCCCAACTTAAAATTGAGTTGCGGATACCTGTCACACATATCCTTTAATTTTTGATAATTTCAGGTGTCCGCAACTCAATTTTAAAATAAATGTTGTCTGATTGCGAAACTATTGTGAATATACATACATTTCGGTTAAGAAGGTAAAAGTCGAAGGTGTTGCGACCCAAAACAGTATACGGCTCATCATCAGGGCTATTTAATTAATGTAAGCGTTAGAGATGAACCACAAGGCGAGCCACAGGATCTGAACTCAATTTATGGTGCAGTCTGAACAGGCACTTTCAAAAGCTGCTAGGATCAGTGGGCATGGACTATATCCAGGGAGAGTCCCAAAGGGTGGCAAGATGGAAACCACGGGTTTTCCAGAGCAATGGGACACAGTAACTCTGCTTTGCAAGGCAGTTTGAAAAGGAGGTTAAGTCAGATGGTGTATCTCGAAGCGTGCACAGTGATGCCGGTGTTGCCGCCAAGGGGACAAAGGTCAGTCGCAGAAGGGAAGCCAGCCACCTGTGCTTCTGAGAGGCACACAGGACCGGCAGGGGCACAATTCCGTCCCAAGAGCAGGGTAGCGCACAGAATGATGTCGTGGACATGGCAGCACAGAATGATGTCGTGGATATGGCAGCACAGAATGATGTCATGGAAGCACAGAATGATGTCATGGACAGGGCATCACAGAATGATGTCATGGATAGGGAAGCACAGAATGATGGCGTGGACATGGCAGCACAGAATGATGTGGTTATCCAGTATTAGGGTATCTTTCATAGATTCACATGCCTGAATCATTCCCCGTCGTCGAGACGGGAGTCCCCGGTATATAATAAAAGTAATGTCCTATTAGACATACCAAACCATAGGCCTAAGGCCTCTCATTAGTAACAAATCCAGGTCCTTTTGTGAAAAGGACCAAACTCTCTGGAGCAGCCAATCAGCTGCCACCACCCTCTGGAACCTTCCTGTCAGGAGCTCTGGTCCCTCAGATTTTCTACCGCACGTTGTGCTAAGGGAGTCTCCAACTGAGCTCTGCTCAGGTTTTCTATTATTACAGCGTTTATACTGCTAGAAAGGTATTTCATTATCCTTATTTCTGTCTGACTGAAGTCATAGTCGTCTTCATGTCAGACACCTCGAAGAAAGGCCTTTTCAGGCCATGTACAACCTGCAGGAAGAAGAGGTTGCATGTGGACGATCCTCACAAGGACTGCCTGTACTGTCTTTACCCAGACCATTCAGCTAAAGACTGCAAGGTATGTCGTACTTTCTCTGCAAAAACCCTAAAAGACCGGGAAGGACGTCTTTTGATTTGGCTGCAGAGGTTAAAGGACAAACAAGATCCCTTGTCCTCTGAGGAGAGTGAAACTTCATCAAGATCCTCCTCAAAAACTCCACAGAAAAGGTCGAGAAATGCTTCTCCAAGCCCTTCATCACAGCAACCTGCAAAGAAGACGCAGAAAAAGTCTTCAGAGGTTCCCACGGGCAAAAAATTGCCATCTCCAGACCCTGCGACTCCTTCAGTCAGAGTCCAGCATTCTTTTAAAAAACCCTCCTCAGGCTCGTCGACGACTGCATCGTCGACGATTTCAACGACGACTGCTCCTGTCACTGCCAGGGTTACCACGTCGACGACGACAGTCTCCACTATGTCTGCTTCGTCGGCGCCGCGATCATCGTCGACGACTACAACATCTTCGTCGACGGCACAAGTGATCATGTCGTCGACGATAAAAATAAGGAAGTCGTCGTCGAAGATTCCGACGACGATTCAGTCGTCGACGACGCCGACGACGACCTTCCCGTCGACGACAACCACATCGACGGTGCTCCCGTCGACGATACCGCCGACGACGTCTCTATCGACGGTAGGCTTACCGTCGACGACGCCATTTCCATCGACGACGCCGTCGACGAAGATTTCAACAAAGCTTTCAACGAAGCTCAAAGCTTTACCAATCGACGCGCCACCGTCGACGACGAGTGTTCCGTCGACGATCTTGATGTCTACTCCAAAAATGAAGGCTAAACGACTCAGCAGATTGTCACCGTCTGTAACGTCACCCAGTAGAGTCCAATGCTTAGTACCCTCTCATCTATTGGATGTGGATGACGATTTGGAGGACGAGGGTCCTTTTAGGGCCGCAACAAGTCCGTCGGAACTTAATGTCAAATACCAGGAGTTCTCAGATGAGGATGATCAGGACATTGATGATCAGTCTTATCAGGAAGATCAAGTACCTCAACAACCTCAGATGGTATGTCTTCCGGTGGCTTTGGTGTCGGACCTCCAATTTCTGATTACAGATTATAAGAAAAGGTTTCCTACTACTGCTCCGGCTTCTGCTCCGGAACGAGCTCCACCACCGGCCGTACAACTTCCACCTCAGCCGTCCGCATCGACAGTGATTTGTCCATCTCTCCATTCTACTGACGATGAAGAGGACTGTCGTCAAGAAGAAGGGGAAATCCTGGATGATGGATCACAGCATGAGGAATGGGACGACTACGTCATACCACTTCCAGCGTCTCCTTCCCCTCCTCCAGTAGACTCGCCTCCGGAGGACATAGGAGGTTTTCATAATCTTCTAGAAAGAGCGGCAAAGCGCTTTCAGTTGCCAATGCCTTCCCAGCAACAAGAGTGTTTCTTATATGACTTTAAGGAACCCTTTAAAAAGTCGGTGAGATCCATGCCAATAATAGACTATATCTGGGAACAAGGGGTCAAGATCATGAAGAATCCTTCTTCAATGCCTCCAATCCTAACACGACTGGATAAAAAGTATAGGGCACCGGATGACGCCCCAGCCTGTCTAACTGGCCATCCCAAGCCAGATTCGGTGGTGACACAAGCAGCCCAGCGCCACTCAAAGAATCCATCTACTCCACTGTCAGCGCCACCGGATAAAGAGGGTAGGCGTTTGGACAACATTGGAAAGCGTTTCTCTTCCATGTCGGCACTAACAGTGAGGGCTGCTAACTCACTAGCCTTATTGGGAAGATACAACAGGCAAATCTGGTCAGACATTGCACCTTTCTTGGATAGTTTACCAGAGGACACCAAACAGGAAGCGAAGAAGCTACTGCAAGAAGGCGAAAGGTCAGCTTCGGAGATTATAGATTGTGCGATGGACATCGCATCTACTGGTTTCCGTCAGTTGGCAGGAGCGGCAGTCTTAAGGCGCCAAGGCTGGCTTAAAGCAACCACATTCCGACCGGAGGTCCAGACAAAGATCCTAGATATGCCCTATGATGGGCAGTGCCTGTTTGGATCTCATATCGATGAGGCCCTACAAGGGATTAAGAAAGACACAGAGACAGCAAGATCTTTGGGAACCCTCCAATATAAAACGTCTTCCTTTCGTGGCTCACGAGGTAGAGGTCAATCGTCCTATAGAGGAGGATATCAACAAAATAGATATTCTAATTACTCCTCGTCCGGCCAGCAATACAGGCCGCAATTTCAGCAAAGGCAGCAACCTCAACAAACTGCCTATAACAAATCCTCTTTTCGAGGAAGAGCTGGTCGCCAGAGGGATGCTGCCCGGCGTCAATGACTTTTCCTTGCCACCAACTCCAACCTCGCCCTCGCCACTCAAAATAGGAGGGAAGATATCGAATTTTTCCACAACTGGGAACAAATTACTACGGATCAGTGGGTCCTTCAAATAGTACAATTCGGTCATTCCTTGGAATTTCTTCAAACCCCTCCACCAACTCCACCTCAACCTATGGTTCACAAGCATTTGAACCTCTTGCAGAACGAAATATCATCCATGATTCGCAAAGGGGCCATAGAGCGAGTTCCTGTTCATCAACGAGGAAAAGGTTTTTATTCCCGATTCTTTTTGGTGCGCAAGAGAGACAACAAGTGGAGGCCGGTTCTAGACCTAAGAAATTTGAACAAATTCCTAAGGAAGCAATCATTTCGCATGATTACCATACAGGAAGTCCTACAACTTCTCAACCCGAACGACTACATGGTATCATTGGATCTACAGGATGCCTATTTCCATGTGCCAATCCACAGAAAACACAAACAATTTCTGAGATTTGCAGTCGCTGGCAAGCATTACCAATTTCGAGTGCTGCCGTTTGGGCTCAAATCGGCTCCTCGTATATTCACGAAATGCCTGGCTCCGGTCGCTGCGTACCTCAGACAGCAGCATCATCAAGTATTTCCATATCTCGACGACTGGCTCATCAAGGCACCATCTTTTCAAGGCGCAACGCAATCTTCCAGCGCTTGTCTAGAACTTTTCAAGCAGTTAGGTCTCACCCTCAATGTAGAAAAGTCAATGCTTCAACCTTCTCAAAGGATCACATTCTTAGGAGCCGTGTTGGATACGGTCCACACGCATGCTTGCCCAACGCAAGAACGACAACGCAGGCTCACACAGCTGGCAAACAGAATAAAGCTAAGAAAGTCTCTTTCGGTTCGGCTCTTCAAATCCCTCCTAGGAATGATGTCTTCTTGCATACTACTCATTCCGCATTGTCGTCTCCATATGCGTCCTCTCCAGGAGGCTCTTGCCGCTCAGTGGATTCAGGTGGAAGGATCTTTCGACGACATCATTCAGATCACTCCTCAAGTAATTACAGCATTACATTGGTGGACTCGTCCACAGAATCTGGCACGAGGCCTGTCTTTTCTGCCTCCAGTGTCTCCTCAAGTAATAACTACAGACGCATCCCTGGAAGGTTGGGGAGCTTTTCTCCAGGAGCTTCAAATCAGCGGAAAATGGTCAATAACAGAAAGGACCTTGCACATCAACCTCCTAGAACTCAGAGCTGTGTATCTAGCCCTGCGGGCTTTTCTTCCCAGAATAGCAGCTTCGCTAGTGCTGGTCAAGACGGACAACACCACAACAATGCACTATGTGAACAAACAGGGGGTACTCGTTCTCTCTTGTTATCTCAAGAATCGCAGAAAATTTGGAACTGGGCACTTCAGCACAAAATATCTCTGAAGGCCGAATATGTGCCGGGAAGGGAAAATATATTGGCAGATTCACTGAGCAGACTACAAACATCCTGCCACGAGTGGGAATTACACCAGGGTATTCTCAACCGCATTTTCAACCAATGGGGCGAACCAAATCTAGACCTGTTCGCGTCACAGATCAACGCCAAATGCCAACGCTTCGCAAGTTGGCATCCCCAGCAGGGATCTCTGGGGAATGCATTTTCAATAGCCTGGTGCGGCGTCTTTGCGTACGCTTTTCCGCCGATTCCGCTGCTCCCCAGGGTACTCAAGAAGATGAAGGCAGAGCCCTGCACACTGATTTTAATAGCACCAGCATGGCCTCGCCAACATTGGTTTACGGAACTACATCTCCTATCCCAGGCACCTCCAATTCCATTGAAGCCGTTCCCATCTCTCCTCACAATGGATCAGGGACAGATACAACATCCGGACCCGGTCTCACTCAAATTATCGGCCTGGCTCCTGAATACAATGAATTCCAGGCTATGAATATCCCTCCGGACTGTAGAGCGGTTCTGTCTCGAGCAGTGGCGGACAGTACAAGCAAGACATATTCTCTCAAATGGAAAAGGTTCTGTATATGGTGTGCATCTGCCAAAGTACATCCCTTTAAGTCCTCTCCTGAGGAGATTTTGCCATACCTTCTTCATCTCGCAAATGCAGGCCTCGCTCACGCTTCCATCAGAGTTCACCTAGCAGCGATATCCCGCTACAGAAGATCTTCCACAGGTCCTTCACTTTGGTCCAATAGACTCATAAAACAATTCCTCAAAGGTCTTTTCCGGACTTTCCCTCCACTAAAGCTTCCTCCTCCAACATGGCAGCTTAATACAGTTCTAGCTCAGCTTATGAGGCATCCTTTTGAACCAATACACAAGGTGGACCTTAAATTCCTCTCCTGGAAAACTGCACTTCTACTCGCCCTGGCTTCAGCAAGACGAGTCAGCGAACTTCATGCTTTTACAATACAGCATCCATTTCTGCAATTCAGGGATGATAGGGTAATTCTTCGAACTAACCCGAAGTTTATCCCTAAAGTGCCATCGTACTTCCATCTTAACGAACCCATTGTGTTAAAGACATTCTTCCCGAATCCTCAAACACCAGCGGAAAAAGCTCTTCATTCCTTGGACCTGAAGCGATGCATTAAATTCTACCTTCATAGGACAAGACCATTCCGAAAGTCCAACCAACTTTTCGTGGCCTACAGTGTGCCTAGGAAGGGTTTCCCCCTTACCAAGCAGAGTATCGCTAGGTGGATCTCTAGCGCTATCACTCTATGTCACCAGCAGGCTGGTCAGCCTTTGCAAACTACAATTCGTGCCCATTCTACCAGGGCGGTCTCTACGTCCATGGCTCTGTTTGCCGGCGTACCGCTGATGGACATTTGCAGAGCGGCAACATGGAAAACGCCGCACACATTTACCAAGCATTACTGCTTGGATTCAGAACTGGCGAAGGACGCTGCAGTTGGACAGGCAGTACTACGTCATCTGTTTCAATAGAGGTGAGCCTTTCCTCCTTCCCACCAACCTTTGTTTTACCACACATTTCTATGATTATTATTGTTATTATGATGATGCACTATATCGATGATATAATGGAATGTATCAATATGGGTTTTTGTTTTTAACCAATGAGTGTATATCCCTTATGGGGAACAAAGGAAATGTGCTCACTATTGCTTGCTACTCTGATTCAGGCATGTGAATCTATGAAAGATACCCTAATACTGGATAAGAAATGCGTTACTTACCTGTAACAGCAGTTATCCAGTATTGGTATCTTTCATAGATTCACATGCAACCCACCCACCTCCCTTGGAAAGGCTCTCTTGGTTCTCTCAGAGATACTATTACTTAGCACTACGCTTACGAAAATCTGAGGGACCAGAGCTCCTGACAGGAAGGTTCCAGAGGGTGGTGGCAGCTGATTGGCTGCTCCAGAGAGTTTGGTCCTTTTCACAAAAGGACCTGGATATGTTACTAATGAGAGGCCTTAGGCCTATGGTTTGGTATGTCTAATAGGACATTACTTTTATTATATACCGGGGACTCCCGTCTCGACGACGGGGAATGATTCAGGCATGTGAATCTATGAAAGATACCAATACTGGATAACTGCTGTTACAGGTAAGTAACGCATTTCATATGGCAGCACAGAATGATGTCATGGAAGCACAGAATGATGTCATGGACAGGGCATCACAGAATGATGCCATGGACAGGGAAGCACAGAATGATGTCATGGACAGGGCATCACAGAAAGATGTCATGGGCAGGGAAGCACAGAATGATGTCATGGACAGGGCATCACAGGAAGATGTCATGGACAGGGAAGCACAGAATGATGTCATGGACAGGGCATCACAGGAAGATGTCATGGACAGGGAAGCACAGAATGATGTCGTGGACAGGGCAGCACATAATTGATGTTGTGGACAGGGCAGCACAGATTGAGGGCATGAGGAGGACACGAGGGAGCACAGAATGGATGTATAGGCAAGGCAGCTCAGAAGGAGGGAATCAGGAGGGCACACAGTGAAAGTGTAAATAGTTGAAGGTAGAGTGACGGCAGGACTGAGTACAGAATGGATGAATACGCAAGACAGCACAGAATCGGGGCATGTGCAGATCAGAATGGATCGCAGAATGAACGATTAGCAGGCCGCACAAACTGAAGGTGTAGGCAGGGATGCGCAGAATAAGGGCATGGCTGATCGTAAAAAGAAAGGATTGGGAGGGCAAGGGACAGCACAGTATGAGGGCATTTCAGGGCAACCAGGACTGGTGTGTATGTAGGTCAAGGCAAAGCACACAATTAAATATTCGACAGAGCAGCACCGCATGAGGGTGCGGAGAGTTCAAAATAGAAACATGGGGGTGCAAGGGCAGAGCACAGATCTTGGCATCACAAACATTGGAAGGGCTTGGACATAAGATAGACAGCAGAGAACCAGAATAGGGGCATGGTTGGAATATAGAAGAGCACAGAAGGAAAGAATGTGTATGACATGACCGAGAACAGAATGAGGGAGTGGGCAGAGCAGCACCGGGATTGGGCAGCACAGTTTTACGGGCTCTGAAATACACACAGGGGCCAGGAATCTCTGAGCAATGTCCCCAGGTCCAGGACACCGTTTTTTAAAAATAGTGCTCCGTGAGGTGGCTCCAATGAACAGCCACTCAGTTTGCCACTGGTGTGCCCTTTTACTGCCATAAAGTGAAGCCTTTGGCCACCTTTCAGAATGAGCTCATGTGTGAATAAGAGCAGCATAGAGCTTGCCGCAGCAGCTAAGAGGTGTTCATACTGTAGGTGTGAGTGGGAACTCTGGGTCTGATTCACAAAGGTAATTTTGAGTAATTTACAGTTTAGAGTAAGTTTACTACTCTTCAGTATTCACAAACTGAGGATAAATTTACTACAAAAGTGTAAGTCACATGTCTCCTATCCCTATGTAAAGCAATTGTCTTACTCGCGTTGTGGGTGGGTGTCGTCCCTCCCTACACCCTTCTCTTACCTTCCCTAAAAGCCCCGTAGTCCTCCCTACTCCCTTTCTCTTTTGTAGTAAGTCAGCTCCTTTTTCCACCAGTGCGTCCCGCATTTACTACGAAACCATATACTTACATGTGCAGAGACTCTGCAGTCGGGGCAGAGGCCTCTGCACACATAAGTATAGGTATTGTGGAGGCAGAAACTCCGCACATAGTTTGTGAATAGCACTTTATTGCATGTTTTGTAGTAATACAAACCATGCCCTTAGTTGAGTGAGTCCCCACTCTGTCCTTTCATTTGGTTTCACTGTCCTAAAAAATGCTCCTAAGTTTTCAACTGTTCAATTCCAGAACATGTGTTTAATTAGAAATTATGAAAACTCAATAAGTGCAAAATGTTGGTCTGAATGTATTACACGTTAATTGTTACCTTTCTCTGTCCTGCCTGGATAGTTTCAGATCAGGACAGTCAGCTGGCTGACCCCGCTCTCAACAGCAGCAGCGGCTGCTACCTTGAAGCAGCAGTGGGGTGGGATGGGGTGAAGGGGTGGGAGGGGAATCGGGGAAACAAAATCACTTACCTCTGGGCCGGCCCGCTGGCCGGCCGCTGCCTCTCCTGCATCCTATTTCTGGCTTCTTCTGGGAAACAGAAAGCAGGAAGCACCAGGGCTCCAACGCTCTCCACAGCCAATCACAATGCTGCAATGCAGCGTTGTGATTGGTCTGAGCACCCTGACACAGCACTCAGCCAGGGGCTGGAGGGGTGGGCATGTTCTCCATGCAGGCTGTAATGCAGCCTGCATGGAAAACATGCTATGTGCGCATGAGTGTTTTGGGCGGGCCTAGAGTGCCGGCCAATCACTCATGCTCACTAGGGGAGTGTATACCACTCCTTCCCCTGCTCTGAGAGCAGCCCCGCCCCACAGAGTCTCCGCAACGGGAAAAAATTAAAATGATAACCTCGAGTTATTATCATTTTATTTTTCCTTTTTTTACACTGCATAAAGCAGTGGTGCGTTGATCCTCCGTCTCAGCGGAGGAGCCGCCACTGCTCAACAGGTAATCAAAGCAGCAAAGCAGCGTTTCTGTGGTTATTGCGAATAAAAAAAAATCGAAAAATCAATGGATGCCTAAAATATGCCACTTTGGGTCCTCGTTTCGAATTGCAAAGTAAATGGGTGTTAGTTAAATAACCATGCAAATGCTGATACTCCAATGTATGGTATTTATCGTTACAGTAATTGCCACCTATTGTGAACGAACCACAGTATGCACAGTATTCAGGGCCAGCGTTTTCCACCCTAACTACTTCATGTTTCGCCTATTTTTCAGAACATTTTCATCAGAACACTGTTGTCAGTCTGTTTCTGGTAAAAATGTGACCGAATGAAATTGCAGCTGTGTGGTATTTACCACAAAACTCAGAATCATGATTGGTGCCCAAACGAAAGCATGCAACCTAATAGGGATTTCCTCATTCATGTTTATAAAGCAAAACACCTGTCATTTGGCAGGGGAAATGCAAAGGGTTTTCACTGCAGAACATTACCTCACGAGAATCTAGACATATTGCACTAAAAAAACAGAAGCAAGCTGTCAGACAAGAATAGCAAAAAATACTGAACCATGAGCGGAATAAATATGTCGAACACATCTGCCACTATATGAAAAAAGGGAAAGAGGAAATAAAGCAACGAAAATCCCCCAAACCGCAAAAATGATGAAGTAACTCATGATGAGTAAAAAAAAGTTTAGAAAAAGTGTTGTTTATGATTTCGACGTGGTTATCTTAGCATAGAATTGTCATGATAGTGCATGTTTTGCCAACGATTGTGGAACTAGCAGCGAAACAACTGGACTACTATACAGTCTTTCTTTTGTTTTCCAGATTTTAACTGGTGAAGACTGGAATGCTGTAATGTATGATGGGATCAAATCTCAGGGAGGAGTCAAGTCCGGCATGGTGTTCGCCATCTATTTCATCGTGCTCACTCTTTTTGGGAACTGTATCCTTTCTTGTGCACCTAGATGCACCCAGGGCGTTTGGAGAGCCTTTATCCGTGTTGAAAATTGAGACAAAATGAGGGATTTAAATGGTTCTGTGGATGCAATGTTCCATGTGTTGCAGGAACTGGCAATTCTATGCCTCTAGATATATACATCCTTTGCCCTTATCCAGAAAATCCTGCAAATGATTAGTGGAGAGCTGATTGTAGTGGTGACCCTCATTGCTATTGTCATGCGAAGTAGGGGTAAGCGAGAAAGAGAGATGGGACCCATAAAACTACCTACCTTGACTGCCTACTAATGCACTCAACAATGTGCCTAAATCCGCAACCTTTTGAGCTATTTTAAGATTATACTCAAATCCTTGATCATTTTTCCTTGATTCTGTTCTCAGATACCCTACTGAATGTCTTCTTGGCTATCGCAGTGGATAATTTGGCCAATGCTCAGGAGCTCACCAAGGTGGAGTTGGTGGGGCAAACTTTTATTCTCTGGCAAGGTTACCACCTGCCTCTGCCAGATCGGGAGGACTCACAGTTAACGTAAACTGGAAGCGATGGGGCTGGCAAACAGATTAAAACCTGATTTAAAAGGGCTGGGCAGGTTTTGAAATATCTCAGAAAATTGAAGAATAAGAAATTCCATATCGACAGGCAAAGTGCTGATGGAGATTCTGGGGACATTATCATAGGTTGCAACTGTACCATTTGGGACATATGGCCAGAGGCTTAAAAAGGATACATGAGAGAAGGATCGTAGATTTGTGCATAGGTTTGAACATGATCCTTGAGCACACAGGCAGGAATTTAAACAGTATTTGTAAGCATAATTGCAGGCAATACAGAAATAAAATCAGGAGCATTCAAAGGAATTCTGGAGGTAGTGAGCAGAGTTTGCATGCAGTTGCAGATGGAGGTAGGTATTGGATCATAGGCCCAGCTTGGACAGCTTCAAGAAATTCCTGGGCTAGGAGGTCTTTTTGTGAAGAGGTAATTGGAATAAATGTCTCTATGTTCAGCAGTATTTGGAGCGACTAGAGGTTGGGTTATCAGCAGAGCTCCAATGACTATCCCATGCTTAGAGGTCAGAATTTCGAAGTTTCTGCAGTTACTGCTTTGAACATTTGGGTCCTATGGCCAATAGCCACTTTTTGAAGAGGCCAGAGCTTTGAAGTTTGAAGCATATCCTCGGTTGAATGAGCTCCTGTTTAAAGGGGGCTTCTGGAGATAGTGCCTTGAGATTTGTTAACACCCTGCTAGCACTACCTTATATTTTCAAGGAAAGTTTGGAGTTTATGGTTGGGTTTTGAAGGAGATGCACGCTTGGATGCGTCAAGCTTTAAAGGGTAGCTTTGGGTAAATGAACTGAGTTTTGAAAAGGGCTGTTAGGTTAATGGCCAATCTCTAAAACAGACCTTGAGGTTAATGCCCAGAGTTCTGAGGTCTGAAGCAGACCCTCAAGTGAGTAAATACACTTTGTTTCAAATGACCCCATGCTAGCCTAGTGAGTTCTGAATGGAACCTTGGGGTTAGTAGATGAGTTTTGAAGACAACCCTAACGTTAGTGACTTGAAGGAGACAGTGATGTCAGTAGCTGCGTTTTAGAACATGTTCTGGGTTATTTTCTGAGTTTTGATGTTTGCATTATTACTTTCCAGGAGGCTCTGTGTTAGTGGCTGATTTTTAAGGGCACCGTGGACTCAATACCATGAGTTCTGATCGTTCAGGTATTCTGGAAGAAAAGCTCAGAGCTTTGATGGCATTAATGTCGTGGGTTTCATTAGGGATCCATAGAAAAATAGTTATAACTTGCAAGCATGCATTGTAATGGTCTGAAGTATAGGAAATTCCACAGGGGATAAAATTGGCAGAGATTTTTAAGCTATCTTAAACTCTTGAAATTACCACATGCTTATGGTAGTACAGGGGTTACTAGAATGGCATGAGCTTCTGAGACTGTGCTGGACTTCATGTAATGATCTGAGATTTGAAGTCAGTTTTAGTGGCAATAAATTCTCCCTGGCTCAGAAAATTTCTACACTCTGCTATTTTATTGATCCTGTCAGCATCTTGGCTTCTTGTGTGTGGGTCAATGTTTATTGCCAGGCACAGACATGTTGCTGAAGTCTTTCCTAAAAAAACAGATGAGCTTTTTTAGCACTGGGTGAAATAAATATTTGTAAAGGGCATTAAGACTTCAATACCAATGCAAGTCTCCAATATGCATAAACGGGGGCTGTATAGTGAAGAGAAGATGTTTCTGTGGGAAATCACCACAAGGCACTATCCATATCACAAATTGCTAAGGAGAAAAGGGTATGACTTTGAGAATGGAGTACTCCAAGTCAGAGAGGAAATAAAAGATGTTCAGATTGGTAACAGCGCCTGGAAAATCATAAAGAGAAGACAGAGATCAGGAGTGTGGAAAGGGAAAACAACTCCCACTTCCAATGCTGACTTTTTAATGATTCAATGTAAATGAGGAATTTATGAATAGTGATGTTTTTGCAAATATTATTCAAAATGCTATTTGTTCTTGCTTGTCCATGGTGGTCTTTGCCTCACCGCACCATGCTCCAATATTTCTCTTGCCTGCTCATGCTGTGTTGTGCTTCAGATAACATTTCACTTTACTCTTTGTTGAGCATCAGCGCTTTTATTTTTTTTGTGTTTGATTTGTTTTAAGTTTCTTTTACTTTTAATTGTACCCTCACTCTCTCAGCTTCAGAAAATGCCTGGGACACATTAGTCTTCACCATCACGTGGCCTTTTTACTGGTGCGGTGGTCAGCAGGCTGCCCTCAGCAACCTCCCCCAACCCTACTATTGTGGAGCCTCTTGCCTGCCGCACCCTTGGACTGGTACTGATGAGATGTGTCTTGGCTTTTCGGTGTGTGCTCCAATGCCCAGTCGTGTGTGCAGTTTCACCCCTTGCTGACTCTAGCACTATTTTTGCTTTGGCAATAAAAGGGCCATTGATTAAAGCAAAAATAGGGTTTTGTATTAGGTTCCATCAACGAAAACATCATTACTTATCAATGACCTTGTGCTAGCCTAAAAGAGAAGGCCTTTGTCTGGGCCAGCTCTAGATAAAGGGTTATTATGTTCCCATGCAACCCAGATGCTATGGTCTTGATTTATGGCCCTGTTCGACAAAGGAATGCTCTTGGTACACTCACATAAAATACTAGGCATCATGTCAGTGTGGAGTGCCTATTAGAAGAATTTAGAAAGGCTAAACAATTTTCCACCAAATGTAGTCCTATCTATGCATGGCTGGTGATATCCATCCAGTCTGTTGGATCCCATATAATAGGTTGCCCCCCAAAAATAATTTCAGGCAAGTCTAGGGTTGTTCAAGGGGAAGAGCGACCACCACAGGCCTTCTTAGAAACACCAATTTTTCAGGAATTTGCAGAGCAGCGTCCACCACTAGACTCCAATCCCAGACCAGACACCCAAGATTCTCTGTGGAATCAGTCGGGCTAGCTTGCATTTATCTCCCTGTTGTCCATCTCCTTTCCACTCTTTTGGTTCTACATTTTCCACTTGAAAGACTGGGAAGGCGCTTAGTATTCTGTTCAGTGTTCATGAATATCAGTGAAGATCAACAGATGGAGAAGGACATTTTATTTACTAACAATCTTGGTTCTCCACCATTGTAATAGTCAGGTTATTCAAAAAGAGCTGCTTGAATCCCTGGGTAACTAGGAGAGCAATTTCAGATGGACAAGTTTAAGAACATAGGGCCTGATTTAGAGTTTGACTGACTGGTTACTCAATCACAAACGTGACAGATATTCTGTCTGCCTTATTGCAAGTTAATTATATCCTATAGCACTTGTGATAAAGTGTATGGGATATCTGTCACATTTGTGATGGAGTAACCCTCCCACCAAACGCTAATCAGGCCCATAATACTTATTTCAACTTTTAAAATAAACGGCCTGACAGTTGCCAATTCAGAGCCCTCAGGAATTAGGAGGTTACTTGACAAGGTTATAGGCACTATGCAGTTGTCTGCCTATGTTTCCACTTTTTATTTAAAAAAAAAGAAGTAAAATGTATACTTTCAGGGGTTTCTTTCTCTAATGTGGCCTACCTAGAAAACAGTTGAATAAAATTTGCCGTAAATCAGACAGATATTTCAAACAAAGACTTAGCGCTAAAGTATTGAATACTCACACTTACAGGTGGAGTTATCCCATGAGCACAAAATCAGTGATGATTTCCATCATGCAGAACTAGTATTACAAGTACCTAGCTTTCTTTTCATGCTGTCCCTCACCTGACCAAATGTCCTGATAGGAGTCTTCATCAGCATGAACTTCCTCCTCCCTTTTGTTAGCTGGATAGGTGTGTCCTGCACTGGGCTAGTAGCAACAATATTTTCTCGCTTTCCTATTTGTTAGCTGTGGAGGTTGTTCTGATCTTGGTACATGGAGGATGGTAACCTTGCCTCATATCTAGATGTTGTGTTTGATGGGTCTTACTGCAGGTGGTGGGTTTAGCTCTTTTTAGCTCAGACGTTAAATCAGAACTTTTGCAATTGGCCATTTCAATATGGCTGCCATGTTGCTTAAGGATATGACAGCTATGCATTGAAGAACTACCCCCTACCTCCAGAGCAGATGTAGGTAATTACCTTGAGGAAACAACAGAGCACTGGGAAGGTGATAATACCCCCATCAGGATGCAGTGTGGTGTTTCCAAGCACTCATTGATGTGGAAGCATCTGTGCAGGACCTGGGGATCCACACCGTCCCCTCAGACACAAGTCCCACAGTCTGGAAGCTGGAGGAGCAATTTCTTCTTTCTTTAATCTTGATTTATTTTTTCAACCTTCCTTTATTCTTTTTTTAATTCTTAATCTTTACAAAATTGTGTGTAAAGTTAGACAGATTGTCAGATGAAGTAAAGGGTAGGCTTGTTTTTAAAGACTGCAATTTTCTGCCATTAAATCAGTCCATGTATCTCTAGGATGAACAAGAGGAGGAGGAGGCGGCCAACCAAAAACTTGCACTACAGAAAGCGAAGGAGGTGGCAGAAGTTAGCCCCCTGTCTGCAACCAGCATGTCAATAGCAGCGTAAGAGCAATTCATTTCTGAAATATTGCTGTCTTTCCCAGCTTATCCCTCCAGTGTGGGGAGGGGGGACTGGAGATGCTAATTGGAGCTAGGAAATAGTCTCAAACCTACAACATCTGCTGTCCACGAGTGTAGGCCTCCAGTCCTCATGAACGGGAAGAGGAAGAGACGGATACTTTTAAAATCAGGTGTCTTACCCAGTGTGACACCTTTGGTGACCACAAGGTGACAGCCTCAAAGCCTACAAGATCACCTGCATGGCTGGTGCACTCCTCCAGTGCTCACAATGGGTAAAGTCCTATTTATCTTCCCATGGTTAACAAGGGGGCAAAGTTCCCACGTATAAGATCAGCTGTCATGCTGGTGTACCCCTACATTGCCCACTCATCTTCTGTCTACTGTCCCCCTCCACTTCCCACAGAGTCCATAACGAATGTCACAAACCTACATTTTAAATTAAAGCCTTCTTGAAAGTTTGGTACGACCCTCCTGAAGGAATAAGATGAATTAATGATCTACTCCCCTCAAAAATTATTTTTGACCTATTTATTCTCAACTTATCTTAGGACATCACTATCGTCATACTGTTCCATTGTTGGTCTTTAGCATCCAGTCAGTTTAACCACTTTGTAATTCCACAATATTACAATTGTTTTGTACTCTTATTGCATTGTTCTTATTTCCCGATAGTGTTAAACTGCACACATAATTAGGCCCATGCTCTTTAAAATTGTTAATAAAAATACCTACAACAATCACTGTGCTGACCAACGTACCTCTCTCATGCCCAAGTGGGACAGAGTTCTACAATACCCTTTTCCTGACGACTGTACCTCTCCATTGCCCAGTGGGGCAGATCCATATACCTGCATGATCTGCTCTATGCCCTGCAGAGTATAGTCCTCCCCTGTTGAGCTTTGTCCTTTTTGTTTTTCCTGTTACCAGAGGTGGGTCAAGGATCCACATGAGGTTTGTTTGTCTTATCACATATGTTATTGGGACTGCAGGGTGGGAAGGGCAATTGTATAGTGCCAAATTAAAAACAATCTTATTCAGGTCGCTACAGATTAAAGGCTGACACAAAAGAGGTAGAGGTTTGATGAATCCATATCTGTAGGTAGAAGCAAAAACCTGTGATGGGAGAGGTATGAGAGCAATATTTGTAACCAACTTGCCTACATCCCTTTATTAAGAGAGTTGTGAGGGTGTGGCTGTACCTCAACACTACTCTTTGTGGAAGGGAAGCAAGGATGATGGTTTATCAAGTGGCTGGGATCGGAAAGATGTGAGAGCAATAGATGTAGGTCCTACTTGCCTACACACTGAGTGAAATGGCTTATAGTCCAGCCAACCCACAGGCTGGAAGCAATGGCTGTATGTCCTGCTTACCTATAGACTGTAATGGCAGACCAGTGACACCATCTTAACCGTCTGCCATGATGGGAGGGATGTCAAAGTAATGACTATAGATTAAGTTTACCAATATAGTTTTAGAGGAAAGAGGAATGGCTGTAAAATCATATTTAACTACAGGTCGTAAAGGTAGATGTGTTAGAGCAATAGCTGCAGGCCAAAATTTGTGCAGAAGGTACACTGTGCTGAGATTCAAAAGTGTGAAAGCTATTGAATGCAGAATACTTTCTCGAAGGCACTGATTATGGTGAAGAGGGAAATAAGAGGAGAGGGCTGATTTTGTGAGAATTTAAGGTTGTCTTCTTTATTACAGAAAAGAGCAGCAGAAGAATCAGAAGTTGTCCAAATCGGTTTGGGAGCAGCGGACCAGCGAGATGAGGCGGCACAATCTGATGGCCAGTCGGGAGGCCTTGTACAATGAACTGGACCCAGAGGAGCGGTGGAAGGTGTCCTATGCACGCCACATGAGGCCAGACATGAAGACACACATGGACCGACCACTGGTGGTGGATCCTCAGGAGAACCGCAACAACAACACCAACAAGAGTCGTCCCAATGACCCTGCCTTAGAGCAGCGGCTGAGTCAGCAGCGAGCTGAAGACTTCCTAAGGAAGCAGGCTCGCTACCATGAGCGCTCGCAAGACTCAAACAGCTCCAGGAGCTATGAGAGGACAGACTCTGGGGGTGTGGAGCCCCGGAGGCCACGCAGCAGCAGCAAGGAGACTGATCCCAATCGGGACAGCACTTCCCGGGAACTGGATTACCACCATGGGAAGGAGCGTGATGGACTTCAAGAAAGAGGGTGTCGGGAGGAAGATTTGGAGCGGACTAAAGCAATGGATCCGCACCGGCGGCATCGGCAAGGGGGAAGTAAAGAGAGTCGCAGCGGCTCTCCTAGGGGTGGGGATGGTGACCGCGAGCATCGCCGGCACAGGCCTCACCGCAGAGTGGGTGAGGAAAGCACAGGCCTGGAGGATGGCAAGGGGGACAGGCGAGTTCGACATAGAGAAGGCAGTCGGCCCAATCGGGATGGAGGACCCGGCGGAGAAAATGATCTCCCCGATGGGGAGCGGCGCCGGCGGCACCGACACACAGCACAATCTACGTACGAAAATGACCCTAAGCGGGACGAAAGAGAGAGGCGCCACCGCCGCAGAAAGTAAGTGAAGATCATGGGGAAAAATACCTCTATGCTATGAGAGCAGTCTATCCAAAGGCTGAACACAGTTCAGGATTGCAGGCAGGCTAGGTGTCTGTTAAAGTTAAAGTCAGTATCATTGACACCACATGAGAAAGAAGTTGTTAGAATACAGATGAATAAAGCAGAAGTTAGGTGGCCAGTGCCAGAATATATAGGTAGGTAGCATTCCTTTACCCACTGGGGGAACATCATTCTCGGCAGTGTGTCCATTAAAGAGATGGAGAGCATTTGTAAGGTACACATTATTGCTGAATAGGAGAGCTAGATGACTGTGGGAGAGCAAAGTAAATGAAAAAGCAGGTGACCAGACTGGAGGGAAGCAGCACTTCCACCATCACTGTGACAGTACCCATACTCCGTAGTAGCTTCTCCATCTTGGGATTTTCATTAGATGAATACATTTTGAATACTCCCCCACAGTATGGCTAGGATCCCCTCTGACTGAGGTATAGTACTCAATGGGTATTCATCTATGGAAAGTGTGCCAGATGGAGAGCAGTTGCAACCCATCTGACTAGGATATTTATATCCTAGTTGTTCGAGTTGCCTCTATCTCAGCATATTTTAAATTTTGTGGTTTCATTTGTGGTTGCTGTGACAGAAAGTTATAGCCACAGCTACTCTTTATGTCAGTGGGCTGCATAGGTAGCATGCAGAAAGTCCCTCCATTTCACTTTCTTCATGGGAGGCACATGCTTGAAATTCCCAGTTGTCCAGTTGGTGCCACACATCACAAATGTGTGTAGTCTGTGCAGAAAATCAAGCTACTAATGCCCCCAACAGCCAACTGTCAGGGCATTAGCATTATCTGCACTGTCAATAGGCTGAAGGTAAAGAGTGCATTGGCAGTGTGCCCGCTAGTGCCAGATTCTACTGCTTCTGGAAAGAGAGTTCTTGCACATCTGCAACCTTCTCAAAGCATCCAGGTTTTGCCATGCTGCATAAATAGGAAGCTAACTACCTGTAACTAAAGTTTTTCAGTGTTGGTATCTTTTATAGATGCACATGCTTGAATTATTTTTCATTTTAGAGCTCTGAGTGCTACGGTGGTATTATAATAGTAGTAGAAATAAATTGCATTAAAAACTGTGTACAGTGGTACCATTTTAGTAACACAATCACCTCATTATAGAAGACCTGAACTTCGAACATTAAGATGAGAGTGTACTGATCTCCACTCCTCCCAAAGACCACCATACTTCAGGTTTCCATAGCAATAGATGTGAATAAGAAAAGCCTCTGATCGTGGAGGAGGAAGGGGCGCATGTAAATCTATGAAAAATACTAATGCTGGCGAACTTTAGTTAAGCTAAGGAACATATGTATTCTCCAGCAGTGGATCTTCCAAAGCTTCACATGTTTGAATCAGAAAAGGAAGCAGCATTTAGTATGTGATTCATACACGTTACAGCCACATCTTTCTGTGACAACGGATTGCAGATAAGCAAGAAGAGGCTCACCTTAGTGAAAGGGAATATATAAGACTACTTGACCAATGGCCAACTCTCCTAGCAGTAATCTCTGTAACTGTGTGGTAACTTTTCCAAATTACAGCTTTACAGATGTCCTATGGAGGACATCCATTATAAAGAGCTGAGGTGGCTGCTACTTCCCTAGAAGAATGATCTGACACAGCAGAGGTATGGAACTGTCAGCCTTAGAGTGGCATAGTGCAATAGCAGCAGCAAGACATCTTACTATTCCTTGTTTCATGAGAAGTTGCCCTCCCTGTGGGTGGATAAAAACCATGATCCGGCTACCGAAAGGTCTTGGTTGGTTGGTGTAGAGTTTCAGACATAATTAGCTGCCTAATGTATGAAGCGCTTTTTCTGCGTTTGTGAGAGTCTCTACAAGAACGCTTTGAGCAGAAATAGTTTGTTAATAGCAAAATTAGTTAGCAACTCAGCAGTGAATCTTGGATTGGTGTGTAGAAGAACACCCTCCTTTTTGAAGGATAGGGAAGGTGTGTTGATTGTGAAAGCATGAATTCCACGGATGTGTCCAATGGAGTAAAAGGCCAACAGCAGAGCAGTTTTCATGACACAAATTTATGTATACGTTTGAACAGCTGTTGTGTCAGTCAGCTGAGGACAGTTTTAAGCTCCCATGGTGGTGGTGGTGATTGCACAGGTAAAAACACTCTGAGCAGGCCTCTAAGAAATTATTTGATAGACTTTTCTTGTAGAATAGACGCAGATTTAGAAGTCCACAAAGTTGACCTGAAGGAGGAGTACTTGACACTCGACTGTGCCAGTTGAAGCAGATACAGTAATATTTGATGCGACTGAGCAGATATTGGATGCCATCCATCATTCTGACACCAGATACAGAAGCACTATTATTGTGCTTGATATGTTTTGGTGGCAGGTCAAGCTTTGGCCTGAAGAAAAATTTGCCACAAATCCTGAGTTATATCTAAATGTGTGAATTCCATGTGCACAGAAGCCATGCTAATAAGTGCAGGGAGGCTGTTTGAGGGTGGAATCTGTCAGTTCCCCCAGCCCACAAAGTTGTGACGGGGGAATGGATAGAGAGGTGAAGGAGGTTAGTGAACCAATATTGGTGGGCTAAGGGAAGGACCATGAATATCAGCCGGCATTGTTCTCTCTTGCCTTTACCGAGAACTCTGAGGATGAGTGGAACTAGTAGAAACACATAAATAAAAGCAAATACATATCTTCTCGATGCCAGATGTCGGGGCCTGCTCATGAAGTGCCTGCATTTCTTGTTCTTCAAGGGTTTCGCAAACAGTTGTAACACTGGTTGGCCTTACTCGCAAAGGATTTCTTTCACCAGATCCTGATGTAACCCCCATTCATAGTAAAAGCTCGAGGTCCTCCTGAGGGCATCTGCCCATGTGTTGACCACTCATAGAAGATGTTCTGCTCTTATTGAGATTTTGTGCGCTATCATCCAATCCCGAAAGAGTTGAACCTTCTCTGAAAGGACAAGAGACTTTGTGCCGCCCTGCTTGTTCATGTAAAACATGCAGGTTGTGATGTCTGTCCTCACTAACCCTGGTGAGTTCTGCATCTCTGGGAGGAAATATTTGATTTCCTTTCAGAACTCCCTAAGTTCTAGTGAAGGTCCTTCTCGTTGGTCGACCACATTCTGAAGACGGACACTTCATCCTTCCACCGACATATCTGTTGTCTTGACAAAGTAGATAGATTGAGGTTGGAAATGCGGGCCATGCGTAGAATTAGTTTCTTCCAGCCACCATATCAAAGTGTTTTTGATTGTAATTGACACACAAATGTGACCAGGTACTTGAAGCAACTGGGCATCTGAAATCTCCTTTTAGGGGTGCATTTGCAAATTGCTGTAGGGAATCAGTGCTATGCAGGAGCGGAGGACATCAGAGCCAGTAGGTAATTCTAGAGACCAAGGGTGTGGGTAGAGAGACTGTGGGTTAGAAAGATTATTGCAGTAAGGGAGCTGCAGGGAAGTGACATGTTTAAATTAACTAATAATGCAAAGTAATTAGCAATGAGAAGCATGTTATAAAAGTCTTAACAGTTATCAAGCTCAGTTAAGTGGAAGTAGAAAGTTCCCAAAAAAGATTTCTAAAGATGGACACATGTTGGGTTTAGTTTTTAGATTTGTTGAGTGAGGGGTTGCAGGTGTTGAAATCCCTCTTCTAAAGTAAAGGTTTTGCCTGCTCTGGATGACAGTGCCAAGAATGAGAGGATGTCATGGGCCACACAGGGGATTTGGCCATGTTAAATGAGAGGCTTAGTCGGCCGACTGTACATGCCTGTGTGGATACGTCTGCCATGCACAATTTCTTCCCTTCCAAATATGGGAGGATTGGTATCCTTACAGACTCAGTAAAGCTGCTACTGGGGTAATGCACTTTGTGAAAATCCTTTGCAAAGCTCTGTCCCTTGAGACCAATGGGTAGAAACTTGAAGTGATAATGGCACCCAGCTATTTCGAATCTTAGGAATTTACAATGCTTTTGGATGTATGGGAACATGGACTCCTAAAGCATCCTAAAAGTCCAGAGACGTTTTAAACAACAAATGCAGTACTGCTTACAACTTACCATCAAAAGGATTGTTTTCTCAGCAACCTGTTGAGCTGCTGAAGACCCTGATTTCTTCTTGATCAGTAAACTCCTCGAGTAAAAACTTCTGCATCTTTGGGGTTTGAGGACAGACTTTAGTGCTCCATTCTTGAGCACAGTTAGCATTTATGCCTGCAAAATGTGTACATGTTTTTGAGCATTTTTGATATTGGGACTTGTGGGGGATTCAAACAAATTCAAGCAGGTGCCTGTACTTCATGAAGTCAAAGCCCATCTGCCAAAATTTAAGGTTTACCATTGAGTATCGACTGCAGAAATCCTGCTGCCCTTTGAATCTGGAGGGATGGATGGATGAAATGAAGAAGCTGGAGCCAACAACAAGTCATTGGCAACAGGAATGATTGTGTTGTTTGTTATAGCTATTTGTCTTCTTCGTGGTATGTTACAATCAAGGATGTAGTCTTGTAGGTTATAAAAGATGTAGGTTTATTAGGTTCAGATCAGGTTACAAGCAAATCAGGTAAAGCCCCACCGGGAGCAGCATCCAGCTGCTCAGCCCTTCTCAATACAACTGTCTACTCATTCAACCATCCAATGACCTCACTTACTGGCTGAGCAACAGGGACTTGGAACTTTGGGGAGGATGCATAGTAACTAAGACAAGTCACAACACATCCCTCTGTTAAAGAAACATTAGAAAATTCAAATAAAACCATCAACGAGTCCCATAAATATTCCTTCTAGATTAACATCAAATCAAAAGGACAAGAGATGACACAATATAATAACACATTCCTATGAACATTAGAATACATAGATAAGCATATCATGCAATCTACAGCAGAACTTAGGAAACTAATAACACCCCATAGTTATTCACCTCACAACATCAAGGTGCAAGACACATGCTCCTGTAACACGCCCTTAATCACTCAGGAGGGACAACATTAACATAAAGACCCAATACACATACCCCTACACTACATCTTTAACCACTCTGGAAGGACAACAGAAACAATATCAATCAGTGTCTCTAAACACTTACAGCAGGACCAGGGACTTCACACCCTCTACTGCATCCACTCTCACAGCAGGACCAGGGACTCCAACCCGTCTACTGCACTTATACAACACATACAGGACCAGGGACCACATACCCCCTACTGCACTTACACGACTCATGGCAGGACCAGGGACTTCATACCCTCTACTGCATCAACTCAACTCATAGCAGGACTAGGGACTTCACACCCTCTACTGCAACCACTCACACAGCAGGGCCAGGGGGACTCCAAACCCTCTACTCACTTACACAACTCACGGCAGGACCAGGAACTTCATACCCTCTACTGCATCTACTTAACTAATGGCTGGACCAGGTACCACATACCCTCTACTGCACCTACACAACTCATGGCAGGACAATGGACTACATACCCTCTACTGCACTTACACAACTTAGGCAGGACCAGGGCAATCCCTTTCACAGTTCACTTAAGCAGGACCAGAGCTACACCTGCCCTCTGCTGCATTGGGGCATAACAACGTACCCCCCTAAAACATTTCACTTAATGGGTGTCTTTCAACCCACATTGCCACGCACACAGGGCATTCTCGCTGTGATCCTGTAGTCAGCATTCTAGATTCCCATGGCTGAGAGAAATAGATGAGTAATAACTTTGTGGACAAATCGAAAAGCCATTCACCAAAATTCCTACAACGTCGTAATCCTCGCGTGAATCCATATAATCCTTCCCAAAGATGGCCGTCGGTGTGCCGTTTTGTGTCTAAATCGTCGGGAAGTAGTCCTCTCTTCGCTTACTGACATCAGCTGCAATGCTCATGCTTTCCCCCGTGCCAGGAATTCCAAGAATGAGTGTCTGAAATACACCACGGGGATGTTACCTAGTAGAATTCCAAGGCAAGGACACCTCACACACATCTCTTGCTGCAGTAACGGTGGGTTTTAAATTCAAACAACAGCGCCTCATAAATATGCAATTTTAAAGTGCGTAATGTACTGGCAGCTGGTTGTCGGTAAAATAATTTATGCCAGTACCAATGCCCTGGAGTGCAGGCTGTTTGGTGTTATGTTATGTTATGTTAATTTAATTTATAACGCGCTCAAATCATCCCAAAGGGTATCTCGGCACAACCAAGAGACAAGGCAACAAGAGCAGCTAGAACAGAACAAGATTGTCTTGAGTACTTTCCTAAAACGAGAATGAACCAAACAGATCCGAATATGGTGTGGCAATTTGTTCCAGTAAAAAGGAGCCAGATAGGAAAAGGACCTGCCACCAGAACGGGCCCTTTTGACACGAGGAATGATTAACAATGCTTTAACACTTGATCTCAAAAGTCTTTGCGGGCTGTAGTGTCTAAGGGCCAGATGTACAACCCTTTCATTTAGCGCCTCGCAATTTGCGACTCATTGCGACTCGCAAATTGCGAGGCGCTAAATGAAATGTACAACAGTGTTATTACACTGTTTTGCGATTCCCAATGGGGTCGCAATTTGCGAGCCCATTGGGAATGCCAGCCCTCCCAGGGATGGTGGCCTGCTGGGCTCAGCAGACCACCATGTCTGGGACTGCTTTTTAATAAAGCAGCTTTTTTTATTTTAAATGGAGCCCGTTTTCCTTAAAGGAAAACGGGATGCATTTAAAAAAAAAAAAATGAAACGTTTTCGTTTCATTTTTTAAGGGCAGGCAGTGGTCCCTGGGACCACTGCCTGCCCTTAAAAAATATTTTCCCGCAATAGCGGTCGCAAAACATTTGTACATGGGGTTGCGCTCGCTATTAGGAAGGAAACGCACCTTCCTAATAGCGACCCGCAATTCCAAATTAGCGAGCCGCAAATAAATTGCGACTCGCTATTTTGGAATGGTACATACCCCTATTGGTTTTTCCATGCGCAAACGAGTTCGCAAACCCGTTTGCGCATGCAAAAACCGTCGTACATCTGGCCCTAAATTTGGTAGCTAAGTAACCAGGGCTGTTCCCAGTTAAACCTTTATGTGAAAGACAACACATTTTAAAAATTATTCTCTTCCGAACCGGGAGCCAATGCAAGGTCTGCAGAAGGGGAGCAAAGGCAGCCCCAGATGGCAAATTGCAAACGAGGCGAGCCGCGGTGTTCTGTACTACCTGCAATTTTGATAGCAACGTCTTGTTTGCCGGAGCCAACAAAATGTTGGTCGGGCTGTGTCCAGGGCCTCTCGTCAATGTAAAATAGGTAGCCCTCGGAGTCTACTGCACACTTAATGCTGGCCTGTTCAAATGCCCTGGACTGCAGGCTGTCAGGTGTAATTAAACACTGGTGGGGCTGCCAGGCGCAATTGTTCATTGCAGGCTTCACACGTAGTTTTTTTCCACTCGTCGCCAGTCTTACAATCAAGGATGTAGTCTTGTAGGTTATAAAAGATGTAGGTTTATTAGTTTCAGATCAGTTTACAAGTATATCAGCACTTCTCAATCCAACTGTGCACACATCCAAGTACAAACACTCAACATTCCAACCATCCAATGACCTCACTCACTGTCAGAGCAGCAGGGACTTGGAACTCTGGGGAGGATGCATAGTAACTAAGACAAGTCACAACAGTATGCTCTCTTCAGTAGGAAGATGAAGGCACTCTGGTATGGGGCCCTGGCTAATATGATTGCCTATAGTAGGAGTACTGTCTGGTTTGTTGTTGTGGAAAGCTGTAAGATTAAAAAGTACCTTTATATTAGGATACACATCTGTCCCTTTATCCAAGTAAAAGGAGTTGCAACTGATAACTGCAGGACTTCCAGGGGGGAAGCTATGTCTGAATCTGATTTAGTGTATTGCAGGGCTTCATCAATGTCTGCGAATAGGTTCTTGCCATCCAATGGCATATACAGAATATGGTGTTGTGCCTATGGCCATAAAGAAGCCGAAAAGGACCATTCCTACTGTTTTTGAACTGCGGTTACTGCCATTTGGTAGAAGCTGGAGTTGGCCACATCCATTGAACCATCAATTATGGCTCTTTTCCAGAAAATGACAAGGGCATCTTTCTTCTCTGGTGAAAGCTCAAGGAATGGGACCATGTTCACCCACATTTGAGGATCATACGAGGCAACAATGTCCACAGAGTCGGTAGACTTGATAGAAATTATCATGCTTATGATAACAGAGGAATTGCAATCCTCTCCACCCTAAGGCACCCTTCAAGTGTGTTATAACTTGCTTCAGGTAAGTAAAGGGAAGAAGTCTATGCCCTCTGAATCTCACCTTAGAGAATGGGCAAAGCACAAGAGTCAAGAAAAGCCACCTTTATGACAAGCAGATACTTTTAAGACTCACAATATTTTCAGCTTACCAGTTTTTCAATGAGCAGAGCAGTAACTAGACCCCAAGTATACCTGGATAATAGTCCATCTTACGGCCCTCTGTATCAGGAAGAGTCATGCAAGGGAAAGCAGAATTCCAGGAGCAGCACTGAGAAGCCTTCATAACCCCAGATTATTCGTTAGGATGACTAACCAAGCTGGCCGCAGCATTATATGGAGCTTTTGCAACATAGAAACTAAGGTTGACACTGAAGCCAGCAGTTGCATCGTCTTGAGACCATCTTTGCATATATGGTCAATAATGGGAGTAAGGGAGGCTTTCTTAAAATGAAACAGGAAACAATCCATCTCCATTACAAATATTGGCAGTTCAAAGCTCTTTGAAGCTCTCTCAAGGAAGGAATGGAATTGTGATATATAGTCCTGTGGAAGGTCTGCATGGGGTGTAGTTGGCATACTGTTGGCTGGATCACGTAATCATCCTGTTCACCCATTAGTATTCATCATCTAATGTAACAACCTTTGCAAGTTGTTTTTATCTGATGAAACAACGGCTTGGCTGAATCAGGTAGAGGCGGAGGTACTGCAGTAGGAGCCAGCTGATCCTAAGACCAAATTTGCAAGGCATTGAAGCTGAAGGAAGCCTGTTATAATAATCCTGCACCATCTGATGGAGGTCGACTATGAGGACAATAGGGACATTAAGCATTGGTTGTTTCTGATGGTAAGATCCTTCATATTATTCATGTGAGTGCCTAATTTAGGGTTTGGTGGACGGGTTACTCTGTAACGAATGTGAAGGTTATCCTGTTAGCCTTACTATAAGTACAATATACCTTATGGCACTTGTAATAAGGTGGGCTGGATAGCCGTCATGTCACATGTCCACCAAAATCTAAATCAGGCCCATAGTGCCAATCACAGATGGGGTGCCTGAAATCACAATGTGACTCCTCCTAGCACCCTCCTTCTCTTTCCTCTTCCTGATCCTAGTAGTTGTCATCGTCTTTTTGTCTATTGATGTTCAGGTGAGTAGGACTAGTGGCCGCTTCCAATGGGTATTTGTTCTGTGATTCGCCTTCTGAATCTAGAATGTCAGAGGGCATATGCAGAGGTATCTTGTTAAACTACATATCAAACGTGGCCAACTGACTCGGGTGCCAGAGTGACAGACTTTCCCCTTTGTGTCTTTAACGGTAATGTCATCAGTGGTGCTGTCGTCGATAGTGGTGCCATCACTAGTGTGTTCATCAGTGGTATTGCCATTGACAGTGGTTGTTTCATCAACCATGGTCTTTTCAACAAAATGCTATTGACGAAACCGCCCCTATGTGTTGTCAACTGCGATGGGTGTTGACAACACTTTGAAGTCAGACAGACATCATCAGACATCATCAGAGCATGGCCGTCAACAGTGGCTTTGATAAAACTTTGCTTCTAGTATGCGGCTAAAGAGATAACTTAGACAGCCTCTCTGGCTTCCTGCTGGATTTCTTTGAGACCTTTCGATGAGGTTCGCGGGAAGAGAGTGGCGAATTATTCCCTATAAACTGCCTTGTGAAGAGATTTATCACTCTCCATGTGGCATTCAAGTGATTTTTAAGTTCCTGAAGTCTGCTATGGGAGGAGTCTTCATCTGAAGATCCCTGGTCACTTGCATTCTTCAGCAGTTAACAAAGTAAACACCATTCACGGACATTCAAGATTTTTGCGGAAAATTTCCAGCACATCTTGTAATGTTTAGGCTTATGATTCAGGTAAAGGCATTATATGCAGTCAGCGTGTGGGTCAGCCACTAACAGCCTTTTCTTGCAACACGAGCCACAAGGTTTGAATAAGGCTTGCCTCTGTGAGTCAGCCATTCTCTAAAGAGGAAAATGTATTTTCCTAGTTCTCTCTATTCTTACTCTGGAGACATGGGTATAGGAAACGCCAAAGATTTGGAATTCCGGGAATTCTGAGGGAAAACTATGCATAGAAAGATCCCTGAGCTTAGCTCTGAGAGGGACTCCTTTCCATATAATGTGCACTGGAAATCTGAAGTATGGTTGTCTCTGGGGTGAGTGGAGATCAGTGCACTCTCGTCTCATTGGTCAAAGTGTGTGTCATTTCTAATGAGGTGATTATGCTACTAAAGTGTTAAAGTTGTAAGCTGTTTTTTAATGCAATTTCATTGCACAGCTATGATAATATGATTATGGGGCTGCCAGTTCAACAACAGGGAAGGATTCAAGAATGTGATAGATCCAATATTGTAGGAGCATTTAAACTGGCTTAGATTTTTAAGGGTTTTGGATCGAGATGTTGGGATGTCTAAGTAAAGTGTCAGCACAAAAAGGATCTTTTCTAAACTAATTTTCGTCTCTTTATTCTGGACCTCTAGGGAGCCACAAGGACCTGCTTGTGTGTCTGGTCCGAATCTTTCCACGACTCGACCGATCCAACAGAATATGGGGAGACCGGACAACCAGTTGGCTGAGGACATTGATAACATGAAGAACAACAAGCTTGCCACCAACGAGTCCACCAACCTGCACAACTCCATCAACACGGCCAATTCGCAGAGCCCAGCGAAAATGGGAAATCATATGAACTGCACCCCAGCACGAACTTCTCACAACCTCCCGGGCACCTTCAACCCACCCAACTCTCACAATGCTATCAACCCCCGTGGCACCCCCAACAATCCTGGCAATCCCAATAACTCTGGACCCCCCAAAAATCCAGATAACAGCCTTATTGTTACGAACCCAAACACACAGAACAATCCTGCAAAACCTGCCAAGAAACCAGACCACACAGCTGTAGATATCCCATCCACATTCCCCCCGCCCATTAACAACACCGTTGTACAAGGTAGGTATGACCATCTTTAGAGGTGGATGTTGCTTTTGGTGCTGCTAGAATTTATTTCTTGCCGAAAGTCATGGATTTAGAAACATCAACATCAAATGGATTCCTAAACCTCCAAAGATAAGCAGTAGCAATGCCCTACACCAGCATCCTACCAGCTTGACTCAAGTGTACTCTGGTGGGACATCCTCTAGGGCGAGAGGGGAGTTTATTGCCAGTGGAAGGCCTCACCAATGACACCTGCTGCCAGAGTTCCACTATGTTTGTGAAACTTCCTAGAGTCAGTGGCGTAGCAAGGGTGCCATGTGCCGCAGTACTAGCAAGAAAAAATGTTCCCACTGCACTTCGTAGTGTAGTGTACGACAGTCATGATTGGGTTGCACTGAGCCCCTCGCACCTGAGGGCCCGGTGCCACTGCATCTCCTGCACTAATCATAACTAGGCACCTGGCTGGAGAGTAGGTGGTGAATCCTTCAAGTCACTTCACACAGCATTAACCTGTTCGTCCACAAGTGACTAACCCTGGTGTGGGCCTGGAACCACAGTTTAAATGTTTTTACTTTTTTCATAAATGTCTAAGGCCCAGATTCTCAAAGGTTTAGTGTTGGGTTAATGTTACTTTTTCAACGTAAACCCGACGCTAAACCTGTTTTGGGATTTACAAACCAACGCTAATTGTTAGTAGTGTTGGTTTGTTTGTAAAAGCAGTGGCGGCTCGCAGAGGGAGTACTGCGGGGCGGTGGGGCGGGGCGGGGGAGGGGCTGGGTGGGGGGGTAGTGGAGTCAGACATACGACGGGCAGGAGTAGAGTAAGTAAATAAATAAATAAAACTACCTTGCTCTCGCTGCAACGCCAACTCGGCGATGCAGCGAGCGCAAGGTAAATAGTTTAATATATTTATTTACTTACTTTACTTCTGGCCGTCGTATGTCTGACTCCACTACTGTCCCACCCAGCCCCTCCCCGCCCCACCGCCCCGCAGCACTCCCTCTGCGAGCCGCCACTGTGTAAAAGTAACGCAAAGCAGTGTGAAACGCTTCTTTGCATTACTTTGCATCAAGGGGGTGTTACATGGGTGTTACATGGGTGTTACATAGGTGGTACATGGGCGTACCCGTGCCACCACCCATGATTTTTGTTACGCTAAACCCTATTGTCAAACATCAGTAGAAAGGGTTTAGCACCAAAAATTAATGCAGCGGAAAAGCAGGCCTTAAACAGAGAAATTTTTTATTTCTCTCTGCTTTTCCGACTTTGCATGCGTGTTGCACTGTGCAGCATACATACAAAGTAGCGAAAGCTTTTTCACTTGTCTAAGCATAGTATTTTGTACAGGAAGGATGGCCATCCTGTTCAGAACCTATGCTAGACTCACGCACACACCCTAGCTCTATGGCGCTAAGGTGTGTGCGTGGCGCTGGACAGCTGAAATCAGCGCTGGCGCTAGGGAGATGGGAGGAGAGAGCCATTTCTATGTGAATATGGCACTCACCTGAATCCCTCCCTGTCCTGCAACGCAGCGCAGCATCTTTGGGTGCTGCGCTGCGTTGCCTGTCAGCTTTCAGAATCTGGGCCTGGGTGATCAGAGCACATGAGAAGGAGTACGGACTTAAAGGGGCCTATATGCACAAACAGTCAATATTCCACAGTGAGGCATGAGTTACAATACAAGTTCTGCTCTTTTGGGTAAACATTGTAAACTTACCAGTGGAAAATGTTATCCGTTCATGGGCTACTTCCTAGGTTTAAAAGCTGTAAATATTCCTCTGAAATGGTTCGGCATATTTTTACCTGATGACCCCAAGAAAGACCCCCAAGTTGATGGACCACTGACACTAGTCCTGGGCGATATTTCATTCATGCTTGTGAAATTGTGAATTTCGTGTTACTCAAAAATTGCTCATTTTCGCATTACACAATTTCTTGTCCAAAAGATTGGTTTGGGGCGAAAATGTCTTGGCGAGAGACATTTTCTGTGTGAACCAGTCCCCTGTCAGTACTTGTATGACTTTTTTTTTAGCCCAAGGTATGCCCTCACGTGAAAATTTTACTGATGATACCGGCAAACCAAGGGCCAGATGTACAACCATTTGCTTTTGCGACTCACAAATTGCGAAAAATTACGAGTCGCAATTTGCGAGTCGCAAAAGCAAATGTACAACAGTGTCAGAGACACTGTTAGCGATTCCCAATGGGGTCACAAAATACGAGGCTCATGAATATTAATGAGCCACTCGCAATTTGCGACCCCATTGGGAATGGATGGCCCTCCCAGGGATGGTGGCCTGCTGGGCTCAGCAGACCTCCATGTTTGGGACTCCTTTTCAATAAAGCAGGTTTTTGGTTTTGTAATCTTTAAAATGCAGCCCGTTTTCCTTAAAGGAAAACGGGATGCATTAAAAAAAAAAATGAAACGTTTTCGTTTCATTTTTTAAGGGCAGGTAGTGGTCCCTGGAACCACTGCCTGCCCTTAAAAAATATTTCTGAGCCAGTCCTAATGAGGAAGGTGTCCCCTGGGGACCCATTTGCGACTGCATTACCACCCTCTTGAAGAGGGTGGAAATTTGCGAGTGTTTTGCGACTGCAATTGCGGTTGCAAAACATTGGTACATGGCTTTGCGGTCACTATTAGGAAGGGAATGCCCCTTCCTAATAGCGAGTCGCTAAACACTATTCTGCGAGTCGCAATTTATTTGCGACTCATAAAATAGTGTTTGTACATTGGCCACAGATTTTTAGCATGCGCAAATGGGTCGCAAACCCATTTGCGCATGCTAAATACCATCGTACATCTGGCCCCAAATTTTATGCAATTTGGGAAATTTCACGTGAGTGTCACAAGCTTTTGCTTAAAATACTTGATTTTGGGCATCACAATTTGATAGTTTCCCTTTTCTGTCACAGCATCTTCATCAAAACCATTCGGATATTCAGTTGGGTTCAGCGGAATTTCTATTTCTAAAAATATTTTTTAGAATGAGTAGATGTTTTACCATTTGAAAATAAGTAGAAAAATATATTCAATTTTTAAAAATAAAAAAGCATACTGAGAAAGGCTGCACATGGAATAGGATGCTGCTCTTTTAGGCTCACCAGCCCTGCCATACCCACAATGCCTTGCACCGGCCACATCTTTCCATTCCGTTTCTATTCTAGAAATAGAAGCAGGAAAATCCTATGTTTCAAAGGTGAGATTTTCATCCCTGCTTCAGAGAGGCATCTCTTCCTGGATGGTTAGACTCTGACTGTGAGAACAGTGCTGTCGCTGCTAGTTAATAGGGCTTCCTGCACAATTCTGACCCTGAATCCATGACTCTATTTGAGTTCACTGAGGTAGTGTTGCAAGTTTCATTGGACTGGAAGGACAGAAATGTCATCATACGTAAACCTCTAGATTACCTTAGATGTTGATACTTCAAGAGGATTATCATGGAGGTGATGTTTTCCCAGGAACAGGACGCAGAGGTAAGTATGGGTTCTGATCTGTGCACACAGGGCTGGATAACCCATGTGGGGTTAAAAAAAAGTGCGAGGATCCGTGGGTCCTTATTATTAGGTCATCAACAAGCAAAGTACTAGCTATCTATCTATCTATCTATCTACACACCTATATTTATACAAACACACATTTACACGCACATGCATGCACACACGCAGAGTGTCTCTGATATGCACGCAGACAGTCACTCTAAGTACGTAGAATGATCAGGAGCATGAACCGGAAGTCAGTTCTGCTCACAAAGATTTTAACAATATCTTTGAATCATGGGGGTCTCCAGAAACTGACTGGCTTAGTAAGGCGGACTGTGCAGAAATGCCTGTGCTTCCCTTCGAGATTCCCAGAACAGAAGACTCTGGGGAGTAGACTCTTGATTTCCTAGTCAGGGAAATTATTCTCTGCTTTCTGCCTATTTCTCTTATAGCTAGAGGTATATATAAATTCAGTGTTAAGGAAAAGATTCCAGTGAATACTTTGAGATGACTCCACCAGACTGCATAAAGGTTGCATAAACGTTGACCAGCTACTATGGAAATCTGACAGAGATTATAGAAGTTTCTACTGATTTCTGAACATTTTTTGCCCAAATTATATATATTTGAGAATCCCAAAATTTGAGAAAACCTATAGGTCTGTACATACCAATAAGGACAGAAGGCCACATGTACATTGCTTTTTTTTAGGTCGCAAACGGGCCGAATCGCAGAATCGGGCCATTTGCGACAAAACAAAGCATTTTCCTATGTACAAAACCCTATTTTGCAATTTGGTAACCTATTACCGAATCTCAAAATGGGTTGGCGATTCGGTAAGAGGAAGGAGCGTGTTAAGGGCGCCCCTTTCTAATAGCGGCTCACAGTGGAATGTACGATTGTTTCGCTATGGAAAAATGGTAGCAAAACATTCGCGTTTTACCACCAAATTCAATTTGTAGTTAGAACACTGTTGATCTTAAAATGGCACTACCTACTTTGTTGTCCAGTTGTTGATTATATGTTTTTGCAGGTTCCTGCTGGATCCGCAGGAATTTTGTATTGGTCAGAATTGATGAAGAAACTATACTACAATTACAGGTTATATCCATTACTTCTGCCTGGAGATGTTTAGGCATCACAGTCAAAAGTACCAGGTTATGAACTTTTGGCAAGATTTGAGGGGCTCTGTTCTTCAGCATTGGATCTTTCATAGATTCACATGTACGAATGCTTGAATTATTCCCCAGGGTCATGGGTGACCTCCAGTATATAATGTTAACATCAGTGCGCATTTGCATTCAACAACATTGAACTTTACATAGACCCTTTACATCCTTTTCAAATTATTATAATTGACCTGAGCTCCAACCAATGGCCAAAAGCCTTCCAAAGTTAACTGTGGAAAGATCGTGTTCTTGTTTGTGGATCATCTGCGGGAGGAATAGCAGTTGATAAAACATCTGGCTACAGTTAATCTTTCTCAAATTGAAAAGAAGTACAAAGTGAAATCATAGGTTAAAACAGAGTGTTGGCTCTGCAGCAACACAACAAAAATCTTGAAATCTATCAACCCCTTGCAGCGCACTAATGCACAAAGAAGCAAGAAAATGGGCTTTGATGGGCAAGCTTGTTAATGTGCTGGCAGCAGATGATGTGAAAATTGGGACTGCATCTGCAGTGGTGGGAAGATTCAACAAACAGCTATGGAATGGCATGGCTCTTCTGGAAATACTGTTGGTTAAGAAAAATCAAAGGATAAGGCAACTTCGAAGCATGGTGAGCAGCCTTCAGAGGCATTAATTGATGCAGCTATGGGCACCTCCTCAAGTGCATTTCAACAGATAGGCAATGCAACTGTCATGATGCAATATGGATGGTTGAAGAGCACATCAGTCAGTCCTGAAGTTCAATTTAAGATTATGGATATGTCATTTGATGGGCAGTGCATCTTCGCGAAAAAGTCGGATGAGCTTCTTCCGTGCTTCAAAATGGACACTGAGACAGCTAGATCATTTGGAGTCCTTCAGGCATTTACAGGCATCAAAGTGAAAGGTCCTTTTAACAAAGTACCTTTTTTCATTCATACAAGCAATAAAGCAACTATGGACGACAGTCAAGACCACAAACGCAGCAGTTTGGCCAAATAAACAAGGGATGTGCTGAAGAGGAAACCAGTCTTCCAAGTATGAAAGAAAGAGAAATAAAGCCTGACTTCCCCAGTGAAGCCTCCACCCCTTTCTCTCAAACAGTGGGAGGGGGATGAGTTATGATCTGGAAATTTGGCTGAAGGTAATATCAGACAGATGGGTGTTGGACATTGTCAAATATGAACATATCTTGCACTTTCTGGAGGACTTCCATCTCTTCCTCCAATAAAAGAGAAACAAAAACACTTAAAGGAGCTGTGTCTGGAAGTGACCAAACTAATGAAGAAGGAAGCTGTGGAAGAGATGCTGCATCAGTGAAGGCTTTAGGATTTAACTCTGCATTCTTTCTAAGATTGACAAAAATCCGGAGAATGCCTACTATTGTTACATCTGAGAAACCTTAACAAGGACAAGAAGAAGCAAAGATTCTGCACTGTCACACTCCAAAAGAGCTTGCCCTTTATCGAAAGCTGAGAATTTCTAATATCTTTAGATCTTGGGGATGTGTATTTCCATATCACAATTCCTGTGAAGCACAGAAGGTTTCTTTGCTTCATGATGGGAGGTCACCATTATAAGATCAGAACATTACCATTCGGCCCAAGATTAGCTCCTTACCTTTTCACAAAATGTCTGGCTACGGTAGCAGCCTTTCTAAAGAGGGTGGGCTGTGTGGTATACCCATAATTAGATGACTGGCTAATAAGGGCAAAACCACATTGAGATGCCCAGGAGATAATTGAAAAGACATTGTCAACATTATCAAGCTTAGATTTAGTTATTAATATAAAACAATCTATCCTTACCCCAAGAACCGATTTGATTTTCTTGGGTATTAGGATTCACACAAAAGAAGGAATGATGTTTCCATCCTAAGAAAGTGTGAACAAATTGATTTGTCAAGCATCTTTTCTAATATTAAGAAAAGAAGATGACAGAGTGATCAAGGCAAAACTGGGGAATATGTCTTTGTGTGTCCTGCTTATGCTTCAGTGTTGTCTAAAAATGACATCTCCTTGTGTTTGCTTTGTTCGCCCTAAGTTGGCAGGGTATGCCAGTCGTGGGTCCCTTGCTCACTTTGCCACTGGATTCGAGCTAGCCTGGCTGATGAGGGGTGTTACCCCGAAACTGGTACCAGGGTGCTTGTTTCTGGTCCAGGGAAGACCTGGCTTGGCAGTTCGGCCTGGACTATTCCCATGAGGCACAGGGTCAAGACTGATTTGCATATGGCTGGGTCTGAACTGGGGTGGCGAAGTGAGCTAAAGAACGATGATGGATTCAACCCAGATCTGTGACTGGGGGTGAGTGTCTGAAAAGTTTCAACGCTCCGTCCATCATCTCCTTGTGTTTGCTTTAAAAATGACAATAGTCATGGAGCAATTGAACATACTGTGGCAACAAATCAACAGAGATTAGGCGCTGCAATACAAACCACCCCTCAAATGAAACAATAATTTTAGTGGTGGATAAAGAAAGGGAATGTCTTCAGAGGCCAACCATTAATTCCAACCAATCCACAAACATTCGTAACTACAAATGCATCCCTATCTGGATGAGGAGTGCACATTGTGGATATGAGTGTTAGCGGCTTATGGTCCAAAAACCAATCACAGTGTCACATCAGTATTCTGGAACTCCAGGCTGTCAGGTTGACCCTCAAAGCATTTTTTCCTCTCGTACAAAATACAGATGTTATGGTTGGAAAGGACGTTACTGCGACCACGTATTATATCCGCAAACCACGGAGAGCAAGATCTCTGCTGTTGGCAAAGGAAGCAAAAAACATTTTGGTTATGGGCGACTAACCACAATGTCATGTGGTCAGCACAGCAGGTCCTGGGAGTGCACAATGATGTGGATGACCGCCTAAGCAGGCAATACTTAGACTCTCATGAGTGGGAGGTAGATGACAAGCAACTGTTCCTAGTTTTTGAAAGGCGGGCATCAATGGAAAATGTTTGCAGCTGATCAAAACTAGAAGAATCTCAGGTTTGCAAGCAGATGGGCTCGTCCAGAATCAGAAGGGGAAACATTCAGTTGGACAAGAAAATTCCTGTACGTGCTCCTTCCAGTTTTTTGGTTAAGCAGAGTATAAAGGGCGAGCAATGCAAAACAATTCTTGTGGCCCCAGCGTCAGTACACCAACATTCATTCTTAGAGTAATGCGACATGCCCGTGCAGACTCCAATTTGATTTAAGCCAGATGCCCAACTACTTTCAAGGAGAAAGGGAAGAGAACTTAAGACCCTTCAGTCGCCAGCCTGGCTCATCAAGTCCTCACTTGGAAAACAGCTTTTGTGCTGGCCATTACATTGGTTAGGAAACTGAGTGGGCTTCAGGCTCTTTCATGCAAAGAAACGTTTCTGCATTTTTCCAGAGACAAAATAGCATTGACCACAATCCCAAAACTAATTCCTAAAGTGCCAACAACGTTTCATTTAATTCAGAATATTTCGCTTCCAACATTTTTCAAATCCTAGTACACAAGCAGAAACAGGGTTGCAATCCTGTGGCATCAAAACGTTGCATAAATTCTATCTTCATAAGCACAAAGGACTTCCGTCAAACAGGTCCGCTATTTGTGGCTTTTTGGCCATCAAATAAGGCCATGCAGATCGGGCTAGAAAATCTGACAAGGGCTAAAGGTGCTGGTACCTCATTAGCATATCAATCATAATGATGTGAATAAGATGTAAATGGTTTATGTAGAGTTCAGTGTTATTGAGTGTCAATGTATATTGCTGTGTCAACATTGTGTTCTGCGGGTTCCCAGATGGATGACAGGGAATTGTTCAAGTGAATCTATGAAAGATATGACGTAGAACAGCAGTTACAGATAAGCATTTTTTCCCTTTTGGAACCTTTCTAAGACAGTGCGCGATTCTTGTATTTACATATTTCTTTCCGTTGACCCGTGTTATTTAATACGGGCTGTAATTACGTGCCACTTATTGATAAAAAGGGTAGCCCCTCTCTTTGTGTAATAGTTGGCGTGAATCAATGTCTTCATTCACAAATTATAGCAGAGGATAAAAGATCCTGGCAAGAACCAGTATTAACATGTCTCAGCTGAAAGTTAGGGTTGGGTGAAATTGTGTGATTTTTTTTTCCCGTGCATTATATTCATAATTTTTGGTGAGAATGACAGCTTTGCATGTATTACTATGCTGGCAGTTGTTTGAATGGGAGTATCCCAAAAATTAAAATGTGACCTCTTTAAACCATTCGCTGAACTGAGAGAGCGAAACAAGCAAGCCAATTGCTCACTAAAAACATTCCCTTCATCCTTCCAACAATTAATCTATCCAGTCACAATTCGCCCTCCATCATTCCAGCTATCCTCTTGTATCCATCCACCCACCCATCTATTCTCTCACCTCATGTGAGGACCGAGCTCAAGCTAGTGAAACAAGGAATAGCGCCCTCTTTTGGCAGGTGATAAACAAGCCTTGTTTTGCTGAGTTTTCAGGGCCCGCTTTTTGTCACCACATTTCAGGGCTGCAGTGGGTGGATCATTTTAATGGCATGTACACCTTTGGGCTCTCTGATGGAGCAGAGGATCAGGCTGGCTTACTGCCGGGGAGAGCTAACGTTGTCTTTACTCTGAGGAAGTGTCCCAGGGCATTCAGGCTTTATAGCATAACAGGGCTTCAGGCCCCGATGGTATACCTCCTGATCTATTTTGGGATAACATTGAGGTCTCGGGCCCAGTTCTGACTCTGGTTTTAAATGCTGCAGTGAGGGAGGGAACCCCGCTTACATGGCCCTCTGCTATTATTGTCCTGATCTTTAAGAAGGGAGACATGGACAACCCACAGTGCTACCGCCCTATCTCACTCATTGATGCAGTGGTGAAAGTTCTTGGAGGATACTTCTAGATAGATTGTCATTGTGGGCAGATGAGAATTATATCTATATATACAGAGGTACAATATGGTTTCAAGCCAGGCAAATTGACTACCGATTAATGCCTAAACCTTTACTTAATTATAAATAAGTATACTGTTGCCCAGCCTGAATCTCGCCACCTGGCGTTCATGAACCTTACGTCCGCATTCAATAGGGTCAACCGTAAGAAGGTATGAGATCTGCACCTTTCGATGGGCATGGACCCAGATATTGTGCTCCTCTTATCGTACCTCTGCTGCGGTGAGGTATTCACAGGGGCAGAGCTCACTGAGCACTTTGGCACCACAACAGAAGTGCGCCAGGGATGTATACTTGCGCCTTTTTTGTTTACCCTCTATATTACTGGATTAGAACAAACCCTCCTTTCAGAGCAGGCTGACTGCCTCAGGGTAGGAACAAGATCATTGCCGGTTTTGCTGTACGCCAACAATGCGGTGCTTATGGCTTGCACGGTCGTGGGTCTGCTGTCCTTGTTGGATTTGTTTGTCACCTTTATGGCCTGGTTAGACCTGGTAGTCAACTTCACAAAATCGTACATTTTGGTAGTTGGCCCTCTGTCCACCAGTTCCAAAACCTTCAAGGTGGGGAGTCATACCCTGGCTAAGGTCTCAGCTTTCTCTTACCTGGGGGTGCTATTTGACGTTAACATGAGTTAGAATCCCCTAGTTGAGGGTAAGATTTGTGACATGGTCAAGACCACTGGGGTGGTAATTAGCTTTGCACTGAGGTTAGGCTTGTGGTCACCGGACACCCTAGTCAAGCTTTTTCAGTCCAAGTGCATCTCTAAGGTGTTATATGACACTGAAGTATGTGGTTACAAAACAGCTGATAAGATTCAACTTGCAGAAAATACTTTTTTAAGACTTATTCTGCGGGTTCCACTAAGTACCCCGGCCTTCTCTGTTCATGAGGAGCTTGGCGTTAGATACATTATCGACCTCTTTGCTCTCAGGCCCTTGCTGTGTGATCCAGATATGGACCAGGGAGGGATCCCAGCTAAACAGACTGATTTTGTCTGATTGTCTATCCCTTGATCATATGCATAAAATCCCTTGGATTGCCTATGTGAAGGCTGCTTTTACCAGCATGGGTAGGATGGACATATTCTACAATCATCACTCCCTGCGCCCCCTGGAGTGTAAAAGGGTGAGGGACTTGTTTTTAGAACGTGCCTTATCACAACGTGAAAACAGAGACCTTGCGAAACCCTTGGTACAGGGGCATCTGTAATTAAAAACTGTTCAGGGTATGGAGCCTTTCCCTCCTATCCAATGAGAGGGACGGATTTGTGGTGATACGATTCAGGTTTACCTTGTTACATCATCTTCTAACCACCTCTAGTGGTTAGTCTCGCCCAGGCACTTTAAGGTCCTGTGGCTGCAACAATATGTCTCCACAGGATACCCTACATTTTGTGTTGTTGTGTAAATATTTTAGCTTGCCTAGGAAGTGATTCCTCCTCCCATTATTGAACGTTTTGAACTTCTCACAAGCTCATCCGGCGCTTATGTATCTGCATCTCTTTCCGAATGAGCACATTCTTTTTGCTGTTTCATGCTTTCTACATGCTGCTTTGAGATCAAGACGATCTAGGCCTGATTAACCCTGATGTGGTGCATGAGACTATTTAATGCATTGTACTGTTGACATAATCTTATCCCTTTTAACTTTTTAAGCTGGTACATGAATGAATGCCTATTTCTTTGTATTGTTTTTACAAATATGTGTTTTTATGATTTTATGCTCTTTTATGGTTGTATTTATAACCGAATAAAGATTTATATGATGATATTCCCTCACCTTTCCATCCATCCACCTATCCATCCATTATAGTCCTTTTCCATCCACCTTATCACCCACCCCTCCTTTCAGCCTTCTGTCCATCATCCATCTAGCCTTCCATCAGTATTTTCACTTATCCCTTCACTCATCCTTTGACTCTTCCGTTCATCTTGTACCCTTCCCTGTGTGCTTGCTTTCATCCTTCTTTCAATCTATCCTTTTGCAATTCTTTGTTTTTACCAATTTCATCTTTTTGCCCTTCCTTTGACTGTTCATTCCATCCTTCCTTCTTCCATTCACCCTTCCTCCATTTTACCCTTCATTCCATCATTCCCAGCTTCCTTGTTTCTCCACTTCTTTCTTCCCCCCTTCTATTTACCCATGCTTCTTCTTTACAACCCATATTGCCTTTGCTTTCTTTCTCCCACTCTTTCTGTTTGCCCCTTTCTCTGTCTTTTCCCCCATTTTCATCATTTCTCTTCCTCTTTCATTGTACCTGCCTCATTTGGCATCACATGGCTTACATCCTCAGCTCTGGCATAGTATTGGCTTACAGTGTTATTTATGAGCTTTCACATACCAGCAGACAGAAGAGGACCATAGAGAAGTAGTCAACATTTAGTGGGGCCCCATTACCAACAAATTGGCCCAGTGGCAACGTCTAACATCTAATAAAGAGGGCGATTCACAACGCCACAGCCCATTTGCACAACTTATGCCATCATGCATGAGATGCTTGCAAGGTACTTGCTCAGATGCACTGTCTGTCTAGTATCTAAAGTTGTGCAGTGAGTGAACCTAGCTAGCGCGGGACATGTGGATGTGACACATCCATTTCCTAAGTCTCTGTGTGACATAATGTGCTCGAGCCACCTCTCCTGCAAGAGAAAATTCTGAGATCAGCATAAGCTTAAGGAAAACGGAAATTGCACCGACACGATCAGGAGGAAGGGTGTGCAAATTCACAAAGACATTTGCCTCTTTCTCACAAAAAATGCGCAAAAGAGGCAACAGCCACAAGGTGCCCGGTAAAAGTAGGCTTTTGCTTCAAAATCAAGATTCTCGTAGTACTTATAATATTGATTACCCCTCATTTTCACCATTTAATACCCAAGAGCAATTTGCCACACCTTTCCCTTGCGAGTATTGTGTAACCTACAAAGAAAAGCTATTCAAACTATAAATGCACATACCAAGCGCTCGCGAGGAACCAGGCCAATGGCAAGTGCAGCGAAAAGTTGTGCTGAGGCGCAGACAAAAGGATAAAAAAATCTCCTTAAAGAACAATAATTGGAACTTTGCAAAACTCTGTTAGCTTAATAAAATCTTCACAACGAGAAGCAGTTACCTTTATCATACACATCCTCAACATCCTAAGGTCACTCATGTCCTAGACACGTCTGTCCAATCAGCTGCCTGCCCTCTCGTTTTTAAAATACCCAGGTTCTCTGTAACGCTGTTTTTATTTCAGTTAATAAAAACGCCAACCCGGACCCTTTGCCTATCAAAGAGGAGGAGAAAAAGGAAGAGGAGGATGAACCCGGAGAGGATGGGCCAAAGCCAATGCCGCCCTACAGCTCCATGTTCATCATGTCCACCACCAACCCGTGAGTCTCTCCCATTCATTGGTTATGTGTGGTGTCCATTTTTCTGAGCTAATATAGGTTTGTGAATGAGTGCATGTGTGTGCTGGCATCTGTTCTTTCCTCATAAGGGTGATTTGTGAATGTCAGTATTTCTTTTATGCTCTAGTATTTGTTTTTCATACTCAAGGCCACCTTTATGCATGTGTTCCACTTCTTCTCCCTTTTTGGGAATTAGTGAGGTGTTTCAGATTATTAACTCTTTTTCACTTGTGCCATTGAGGTACCTCTTGGCAATCCATTGTGCTTTGGATGCCCAACCGCGTGAACAATATTGATGAGTGAATTGCATAAACAGTTAATTATTTAAGGAGCCAGCATCTGCCATGTACCAGACTGCACAGGTGTTCAGATGTAGATGGCATAATGTACTTCCAAGACAACATTTTGGTGATGGGACCTGATAAAAAAGATTTAAAAAATGTAACTTTTAGTATCTTGACTCAGTGTGGTCTTGCAGCTGAGTTCAAAAAGTACAGGATTGCTCTGCCGAGTTTGAATTATTTTGGTCAAGAGATCAGCCTATAGGGGAGCAAATCAAAAGAAGAACTGCTAAGAGCAATCAAGGAAGCTTCTGCTCCTGCTATCTAAGATGAATTGAGCTCTTTTCTTTGCTTGGTAGAATTTTATGGAGATTTATTAGGCTTTTTTTTTAGAAAACTTACATCTTCAGACAGCTAGTGGATGTCAGAAAGATTTTTGAGGACTCAAGGACAATTGTGCAACAAATACATTGCAGAAACATTATAACCACTGATGCCAATTGCAAGAGATTAGGAGCGTTTTTAATGCAAAGGTGCAAGAACGGCAAGGAATGTACCATAGTATTTGTTTCAAGGGCATTAACTCCTGCTGAAGAGCGATACTCCGTCATTAAAAAGGAAACTGGTGGTTTTGTGGGGACTTGAGCATTTCCATCAGTTTCTGTGGGAATTATATGCTTTGGTGCAGTGTGACTACAAACCCTTCACGAAGGTTTTCACAATAGGAGGAGTGGTAACAGCTCCTCCCAAGATTACTTGTTTATCCATGAGACTGATGGTTTATAACTATAAGATCCAGTTTGGTCCTGAAATGGAAAGTAGAATGGCTAATTGTTTGAGTCCGCTTCCGCTACCACTTAGTGAAATCCCCAAGGGTAATTAGGAAAAGCGATGTGATAAAAGTACTGTTACAAGGGAAGAGAGGTTGCAGGCTTACGAGGGCGATTTGGTGTTGAAGCAAGTGTTGGAAAATATGAGGCGTGGTTGGCCAGTCAAGACAGATGTACAGAGGAAAACTACTGCATTTTGTGAAGTACTTAACAAACTGTCAGCTGAGAACAGCATGTTATTGTGGAGTGCTAGAGTTATACCTCTATCCGTATTGAGAGAGAAGATCCTTAAATTGTTCATTCAGGGTCATTTAGTTATCATGAAAAGTAAAAAGAGGGTGAAGGAGTTGTACTGGTGGCCAGAAATTTACAGAGATGTGGAACAGATTGTGCAAGAGTGGAATGTGAAGGTGCAGATACATATTACAAGACTTCAAACACTCCTTTGTGGTCAGTGAAGTGTTCCAATATGGTTTGGGAAGCTGAGTGGATGTCATCGGCCATTTTCTCAGACAGAATGGTGAAACTAATTATGTATTGGTTGCCGTGGACTAATTGTCAAAGTGGCCTGAGGTGAGTTTTGTGGGTTGCGTGGACACTGAAGGAGTTGTCAATTTGTCAACTCCATGGTGACGGCCACACAGTGCAGGGTTTCACAGGGGGATAACCTAGGTACGCCCTCGACCACCAACCATAGACCGTGGAGGCAAGGGGGCCCTGCTAGAGGCTCCCAAAGTTGCTTTCTGACAGCCTTTCCGTGTCGGAAAGGCTGGCATGGAAAGGCTGTGGGAAACCGACATCGTAATCCCGACGGCGGAAACGCCATCCATAGGGGATTATGGTGCGGTTCCGACCGGCAGGAAGACTCCGAGAGCAGGTCGGAACCAAGTCGGAATGACCGGCTGGTTTACGTTCCGACCACTGACATCGTAATCGGGCAGTTGGACCGCAAACCGACTGTGTCAGTCGGAATGCCCCCGACCGCGGTCGGAAGGCTTCCGACTAGCGGTCGGAGGCTTTCCGACCAACATCGTAATCTGCCCCAAAATGTTTCTGCGATTACTCAACTACCAGTGAGGGAGAAAATTCAGGATTTGCTCAGAGATAAAGAGGCCTGGCTAGGGTTCAGATAGGTTTTTAAACTCCCAGCATGCCCCACCTAAAACATTCCCGTGGGTGTGTCAGGTTAAACTCCCGCTTCCTCCCTCCTCTAAGGCCTACAATATGGAAACCCCTTACTTCAGGGATATTTACATGAAAGGCAAAAGATGGACCCATGGGGAAAGGGTCACCTCAAAGTGTGCATCCTCAGCTAAGCTTGAGAAGAATTGTACCATGTGAATTCAGCGGAACTCTTGGTGCTGACTAAAGCACACACCTGAGGGGTGTGGAGTAGCGAGCGAGTTTGCACTTTTTCACACTGTGTGTCTTTGTGTGTGTGTGTGATTCTGCCATTTGCTCGTGTGGTTTCTTTGTTTTCAGCCTGTCCCTTGCTCATAGGTTTTGCTTGTATGGTTCTGATCATCTTTGCATTCATTGTAGGTTCCGTCGCCTCTGTCATTACATTGTGACCCTGCGTTACTTTGAGATGTGTATCCTGATGGTCATCGCCATGAGCAGTATCGCTTTGGCTGCAGAGGACCCCGTCCAGCCTGATGCCACCCGCAACAACGTACGAGCTTACCTTTCAATTATTGGAACTTCACCAAACATGAGTAGAGAATGTGTGTCACAAAATCCTCTACCTACACTCCTCTTCCCATTTCTGGGGTCTTGGTTTCTTCATTCAATCTGATGTTTTTATATGTCCTTGTCATTTAGGCAAACCATTCCTCATTTTTGTATCCCCTCCACATGATTAACACCTGCATCCACAAAAAAACATCCTGTATAAGTAGCAACCTGCACCTTATACAGCCTACATCACCAAACATCCTATTTGTCTCCAAACAGGAGGCAACCCTAGCATTGCCTACAACTACACCCTTCACCCTAGAACCCTCTACTGCAGAATCACCAGATTACCTGCATCACAAGACAACCCAAACCTCCAGTCTGCATCTCAAGTACTCTTCACCCACAGTACCATGCATGTCTCCCTGACTGCACCCCAAAAATCTCACTTTCCAAAACGCCCTGCATATTCAGACACTCACATCTCAGGCACCCTGTATCCCCAAATACCATGCATCACCAGTACCCCCTAGGGAATCACCTTTCAGTCCAGGCACTAACTGCACCCTCAGTCTCGAGCCCCCTTCTTTTCTTTAAAGTGTTCACTGCCAGGCTTGCTACGCCTTCGTAAGTCTTTCATGAGCAGTGTGTATGCTCCTTGGGCAGTGGTTGCTGAAGGCTGCTCTTGGGAGACTCTTCCCTCTTCCTCACTCTCCTAGGGGTCTCATCTCACATCCTCTCCCAGGCTGCTGGTTCCCCACCTGACTGGAGCGTTGTGCTATTTCCAGTAGCAGCTTCTTTAGCTCCAAGTCCTCCTGAGGACCCAGCCTGTGATACACCAGGCTCATTACGTCGTCGCCCTCCAGAGATCATCTGTCCTGCCTGACTCTGCAGTCGCACGGCTCATGTTTGGTTCACAGATAAGGCAGTCAGGGTAGCGTCTGAAGACCAGCGACCCAGTTCTACTGTCCCCTCAGGACAGTGTAGCTGCTGCACAAGTCAGCGAGCTTTGCTGTACCTCAGGGGGGCGCAGTGCCTGTGACCCACCTATCTTGTGCAGCAGGCAAGGTTAGGAGGCGTCACTTCCTCCCAGGCTGCAGGAACCAGTCAGGCGACGACTTTAGAACAGAGGTGTATGTGAGCGGTGTGTGGCTTCAGCAATGTCTTTGGTTATCACAGTGATGCATGATGGTACCAGTGATGTCATTTAAATGCCCCTCTACAGTAACCTTTTTTATGATAATGGTGCAATTGCTTAATAATGTGCAACATACCCTCTCTAGAAGATAGTTGCATCAATGTATCCGTCTTCTCTTAATAGAGAGAAACTACATTCCCCAACTCTCAAAGAAGTTTCATATTTATTTTTAGCATTTAAACGCGGTTTGACCCTTAATTAATAGATCACCCTCGGAAAGAAATACAAATATAACATAGTATTTGTCTTATGATACAAAATGTTTTTGAAATGAATGTAAACACGTTTATCTTTGCTTTGGTAGCACCACAGTTAAAGAAAGTGCTCACCACTTAGGGTAATTTCTTCATTCGTCCATCCTCCAAAACAGTGTGATTTGGCAACAATGCTCTTCAGACCCAATGCTTTTTTCCTGGACGTCAATATCCAATATGGTGGGCTTATGTCAAACAAAGGAACAGTGGTGTTCAGGTTATTTGTGGGACTAGTCACCTGCCTAGCAGTATTAGTCCTGGTCGAACTCCCTCTGTCGAGGGGATCACAGTGCCTGTTTGGAAGTGGGTAGGATTTGGAAAGAGTAGGGCTTTGTCGGTGATGCACAGGCAATTCAAGTTTACTTAGGTGTCGGGAGGACTTCACAGAGACCTTGTAGTATGAATAAGAATTGCCCTATGCGTTTTAGACCTACTACTCACGTGACTGGTGTGTTTTGGACGAGTATCACCAAATGGCTGTAAGATTCACTTGGGCCTGGGAATTTAGACAAAGCAGACCTGGAGTAGGGCACGGGTGGCCATATAGACGTAGGTGGAAAATAAACTTTGCTTTGTTTGAGCCTGCCATGGTATACAGACGCACACACAGATGCACAAACCCAACCACCGATACACGAGTCTACACCAGAGCTTAGAATCACACAACACCACTATAGAAATTCGCTCACCAGAACACATACACACACTATAAAGCACATACACAAACACCAATACTCTGTCTACATAATGATGTGCACTGCCACGCAGATGCACAAACCCACACACAATCCACAGGTTAAAGTGCCCACTCACTAAAGCACAGTCTGAAACACTGTTAGATACGTAAACACCGATAGATACGTAAACACCGATATACTGAATCACACCGACACACACCATAGACTAGCGCAGCAATACGCTTACTTACACACCAAAGCATAGACTAGCATGCCAATATACACATTTGCACACCAGGACATACTCGCACTCTAAAGTTCAGACACAAACCTCTACAATGTTACACACGCACAGATTGCTTCAATGTGAGCCGGAGTTGGGCAGGGTAGTGTGACAGACTGGCGGAAGTAAGTTGGAAGCGAGGAGTGAGTTGGGGAGCAGTGTGTGACGTGCTAGCTCTGCTGAAGCAGGAGTGGTGTCTGACGTCAGGGAACGAGGTGCTCAGCTGAAATAGGTTGTGGACGAGTTTGGAATTCAGAGAATTGTGTGAGGGACAAGGTCTTCTAAAGTAAATAAGCTCGGTATTGGTCAGCATTGTTTTGGGCTCCAGCACTCTCAAGTGATAACACCTATGCCAAATGCTAGTTATAATGAGGTAGGAGTAAAACTCAGAGTTGCAGGGGCTGCAAATGCCATAGAAGCGCTGCTGAAGTTAGTTGGGAGACCAGAGGTGTCCAAAGTAGCGCCCGGTGGCTGGACTCTCGACTGGTTTTGAGAGTATACATTATCCATGTAAATAAGTTCCACTAACATTCGTTTTATATACATTTATATTTTATGGAGCAGATTTACTGAAAATTGTTATGAGTTGCGCCTTCTTTTATCTTAGTTGGACACTCTTTTGCTGGACCGTCTGACACCACTGAGAACTTTGCAAATTTCATACAGTGGATTGATTACGCTGTCATCGATATCCCGTCTCCTGTATTACATGTGCCATAGGATATAATGTGCTTGTAATATAGCGCTTCACGTTTGTAGAGGTGGGCTAGCCAACAGATTAACGAGCTGAGCCAATGGTCTGACTCGGATCTTAGAGCCCGTGCACGAGCCGAGCCCTGATAACATTTTCTATGTAAATCATAGAACAAACATCAATTAAAATATGATAAAGCTTCTTTAAAATTCAAAAAAGAGTATTTCTTCAACATGTGCCACTGAGAAGTACTTATTAAAAGTGATAGTTTTGTACAACTGGTACTCTGAACTCACCTATTTGTAAATGCTTTCATATGTGGTAATGGAGAAAAAAGAGTTTTGGTTAAATAAAATGCTTGCCTAAGATCACACAATTAAATCATGGCAAAGCCACGATTTATATAGGTTTTCTCGTTTCATTTTGTACAAATCAGCCAGTAAATGGGTGTTCATTTGTTTTTCCTTACGTTAAGACTTTGTTTTTACCTTAGTGCAGTTTTTAAACATAGCAAACTCTACCCAAGGCCGAGCGTTTTACAGGAGCCCAGATACATTACACAAGGTCACGTGCATTGTTTATTGGCATGGTCAGATTAAATGATTTTCCCAGAATCACAGAACGTTGAGCCGACGTCGAGACTTCAACCTGGGTTGCTAGTTCCACATTTGGCAGCTATGACCATAACGCCACACCCTGGGTAGAGGAGCCACATGAAACCTCGGCTCGTTATGGGCTCCAGGTTCCAACAGGACCTCGAGCTGAAGCAGAACCAGGCTTCAGACCCGAGCCTGGCTCGAGCTTTCAGTGGCTCGTCCACCGCTACACGTTTTTGGCGGAGTAACCTGTCCATTGAACTCTCAATCAGGCCTTAAGTCTGAAGATAAAATTGACCTTATCAAGTGTTAAGAGTCGAGCAAACTGAAGCAGTCTGTTTTCAACCATTGCAGCTATAGTATGGGATACTCTGGTAAGGAGGACATGCTTGTGGGGAGCTCGCAGTTGGAAGGAGCTGTGATGGCGCCCTCTTCCGTGGTATTTTAAGAGGTGCTCTCGGCGTTAAGGACGGATGGGCGAGTGGGCAAATCTACTAACCTGAGTTCTTCTAAAGTGGACACGAAGGAGCCTCAAAATCCAAGAGGGAAGTGTGTTTAGGTGCGAGACGTTTCCTGCGAGTAAGTTAGGAAGAGTGAGTCTTGCATTCAGCGAGGGGTGCATAAGGCACTATCTCTCCTGAAGGAGGAGCGAGGCTCGGCTTAGAGTCGAGGAGGCAAGTGTGAGGCTCTAATTCTGCACACATAGGTATGAATGAGGTACTCTGGGCGTCCATTAATCACCTGCTCACTTTTCAGCAGCTTACTTTGCAGTTTTGCTTCTCTAACTGTGCCGAACAGCTCTGGGGAGGGAGGTCGGGGCCTGTGGGACGATTGATTGAAATAACTAGAGCACGGAGTTCAGTGGAAGCTGGGAGCGAGGCTGCAGCAGGCTGTTTTGCCTTCCATCTCTGCAGAGCGCGCTCTCCTTTCCTTGGTCTTCACTGTGTGTGTGTGGAATTGAAGAGTTAGCGTGCAGCAGGTACGAGAGGGTAGCAGTGGTCACAAGTGTTGTGGACCACTGCAGACCTGGAAATCTCATCACTCTGAGGCATGATGGTCCCTCATCGCCTGATAGAAGCCTGGTCTCACTGCTCAAGGTCTGGCCGCACTTCCCCTGAGGGTGCACCATCCCTGGTCACCAGTGGCTCATTTGTAAAAAAGAAAGTACCAGGGCCCAACTTATTTCACAGGAAGCCACTTAGGCACCATCCGCTGCCCCTGCTAAGTCTGCCAAATGCCAGTTCCAGCGATTACTACTACCCAGAGCCGGTCTTAGCTTTGATAGCGCCCTGGGTGAAATCAAATGAACACCCTTCCTGGACCCACTCCCCCTGCTCTCCTCTATCTCCCCAGTCTTTTATACTTTAACCATTTCTACATTATGTATATAAGAGGAATTACTATTACACGTGTTCATTGCGCTTCTGCTATCCTACCCCTTTTCCGTGTGAATGAGAGAAGCTTGTTCTGCTGCTTGACACTGTTGTACCCTCTATGTCTGCTTGAGGAAAAGAGGTACACAAGGAAATGCACCTCTCATCTTGCCGGGAGATGTTTAAGGGGCAATGCAGTTGGTTAGTGAGAGTTGTGGAAAGTCTGCCTTTGACCTAATCCGACTCCTCCCTGCTGCTCCCGATGTTAAAGGGAGGTAGAGGCGGAGGGCTTCTGAGTTCACACATCAGGTTCCCTCATCACTCACCTGAATCACCTATCCAGATGCGAAGTTAGAGGTGAGAGGCCAAAGGCTGGGGGAGAGGGTGCGAAGGTGAAGTCAGTGGAGGGTGAAGCAAATAGAGGGATATTAAAGGGAGGAAACATTTGTGCAGCACCTGAAGAGAACAGGCGCTGGAGGTCTGTAATAAACATAAATTGATTAAAGCAGTTTTCGAGGCAAGGCCAATGCTCCCCTCTGAAACTTGCCGCCCTGGCCTGGGCCCAGCTCGCCCATGCCTAGAGCTGGCACTGCTACTACCCCTCACCCCTAAACGAGTGTGACATTTTGTACTATTCCAAGCAACCTAGAGTTGTAAGAATGGACTAGATATGCTAGTTCATTAGGTTTTTAAGAATATGGCACTGTGAATCATTCATTTGCTGGTCTTACAAAAAAGGCAGACAGCGCCATCACGTGGTGGGCTGTCATAATGAAGTGCACCAGCAAACACTGCCACAACATAAGCACTGCTGGTAACTGATATTAACTTGACCTTCACTGCTGCACGCTTGACCACGTCTGGTCACTGAGGTGCATTAACCACCCCTAATCACTGAGAGTGTGATTGTCCACTGTCTCCAATGGTATCCTGTCATCCCAGATCACTGCTGGAGGTCTGCTTGCCCCTAATCCCCTAATTACTATCTTTAGTAAATGATAGAAATCTGACTGTCCATGGTTGGTGCAGAAGGCTGGACAATCTCAAGTCACTGTCAGGCTTGACCATGCCTGTCTCTGATACCAGACTCCCTGTCCTTGGACATTTATGAAAGCCTGACTGTCAGTAGTGCCAAAAATCTTGACTGTCCCTAGTAAATGAGAGAAAGCTGGCTGTACTGGCCTCTGGTTGAATTCTGACCCTTCCTGGCCACTGCTAAAAGCTCAAATATCCACAGTCACTGAGAGATTTGTACATCCATGACCAGTGATATATTCCTCAGTGTCCTCGGTCGCTGTTAGAAACCTGACTCTGCTTAGAGTCACAGCTGAAGGCCTGATGGCCATCCTTAATCACAGAGAAACTTAACCATCGCTGGTCGCTGATAGAAGCGTGAATATTCCTGGTCAATTACACATGCCTGACCATTTCTAGTCACTCAGAGACCTATCTGTCCATGGCCACTGATAAAGGCCTGATCATGCATGATCACTGATGCAGGCACCATCATGACAGCTGTTCGAAATGCGTCCACAACGGCTTTGTTTTGGATTTTTGTCACAAGGTGTCCTGCAGCAAAGGTTGCAGCAAATTTAGAGGGAGTGAAGGATCAACCTGTTAAATTTCAGCTCCGAGGGAAAGGTAAAGGGAGTTGTCATTGTCCATTAAAAAGATGTGTGCATCGGTTGATGATACTCTTGTAGCTGCAATGTAAAACTATGTGTGCAGGGGTTGATTTGTAAGGAGAATACATGCCGGAGCCCAACATTTTGCTCAGATGCCCTTGGCCGCCATTATCGAATGTCAAGGTTTGCTGAATACCAAGGCTACGTAGTTTTGATTCCACATGCCTCTTTAATCCACCACCAGACACTCGCTGCCCATTTATCTCTCTCCAGCAGGTTGTTTTTCATCCCTGATTTGTCCCATTGTCACATTCTTTCTTTCTTTCTCTTCCTCCTTCTTTCCCCCCATGTGTATTTTTCACTGTCTTGTTCATGATCAAAGTCTGATGAGAAACAATAAGTACCTGTCTTCAAAAGTCAGGGCCTCATCTACAACCACTCACTCAAATTAAGCCCTGTAGTATGTGTTTCTTCATCCCTTCATTCTAATCCAGTTAGTATAGTAGCTCTCTGCTGATATACTAAACAGTTGAATGTAGTTTGATTCTTTCCACCGCTAATAAATGGGCATTGAGGATTACTTTCTTGAAATAAGACATTTGATCATTTTTAGGGGTAAAGTCTCTTAGCTAGCATTCAGTTACTTTTCTAGGTTTGTCTTCAGGACATGACAAATACGTTGACTTTTTCTGTTTTTCAGACTACACATAGCACATTTTCCTCCTCAGATCCCAAAAGACATGTCCTTTGAGTGCTTTCAACACATATGAAATAATTGTTCATTTGTAATGCATTCCTGTGAGATTTCTTACATCAGTATCTTTCTACCACTAAAAACCCTGCCAGTGAAGTAGTCCACATCCATAGAGGTGCTGGAGCCCCCACACTCCAAAAGCTAAAATTGAGGTTACTCAGAGGAAGACCCTTTGAAACCAGTTTATCACTCCAGGCCCGTTTCCTATGGTCTACAAAAAAGAGTAAGAATGCTTCCATTTACCAGACTTCTCTATCATTGGATCTTTTATAGATTCACATACTTCAATTATTCCCCATTGTCAGGTTTGCAATCCATTTAGGATTGCTGCCCCTTTAAAAGATAACAATTTATGGGAAACTGTTGTTCTAGGAAAGCAACATTTTCTACTCCAGCAATGGATCTTTCATTGAATCATGTTTGAATTATTGCTCATCATCAGATTTGGAATCCTCCATGGCTTCCCAACCTTGCAATTGGTCATTCAAGCATGTGAATCTATGACAGATACCAACATTAGAGAACTGCGCTTACATGTACGTTATTTTTTTCTTCCTCTGAACAAATCCTCCTGCTTTGCCTCTACACTCTCCCAAGCTCCAGCTTATAATGCCTTTACAAGCTCCTCGTTCACTCTGTATGTTCGTTCCCACGTCTCTATTTTAACCATTTGTATAGCTCTTTGTTGCTTAGCAGCTAAACCTGCCCTATATAAGTTATATAATTGCATACATATATAAAAATGTGGAAGTCCCTATGGGGCTTCCATTGGTGCTCATTTGTGGTTCCCACTCACGGTAAACTTTATTTCTTCTTTCCAAAGGTTCTACGGTACTTTGACTACGTTTTCACTGGAGTCTTTACATTCGAGATGGTCATCAAGGTAAGCTGTCTAAAAGCACTGGAGTTAGGAACAGGTAACTAAAATGAAAAGGGGAGCATTTTATTTCTTTGTACCTGCCGTGAGGGGAACGGCGAACAGCAGCTTTCTTCCTCGCCCGTTGCCGTGAGGGGAACGGCCACCGGAGGGCACTTCAACCCCCAGCAGCCCAAGCGGCGGCGCCAGCCGTGACGCTGCTTTCCGCGCCCGGAGGCGCGATAAGGCTCGACAGGCCTTTTGCAGTGTGGGGAGCATTTTCTTTCTTTGTACCTGCCGTGAGGGGAACGGCGAACAGCAGCTTTCTTCCTCGCCCGTTGCCGTGAGGGGAACGGCCACCGGAGGGCACTTCAACCCCCAGCAGCCCAAGCGGCGGCGCCAGCCGTGACGCTGCTTTCCGCGCCCGGAGGCGCGATAAGGCTCGACAGGCCTTTTGCAGTGTGGGGAGCATTTTCTTTCTTTGTACCTGCCGTGAGGGGAACGGCGAACAGCAGCTTTCTTCCTCGCCCGTTGCCGTGAGGGGAACGGCCACCGGAGGGCACTTCAACCCCCAGCAGCCCAAGCGCGGCACCAGCCGTGACGCTGCTTTCCGCGCCCGGAGGCGCGATAAGGCTCGACAGGCCACACGCAGCGCGGGACGCGCGCGGGCGAAGCCCGGGCCAAGGGCGGGCCCGTCTGCACCCGTCCGAGCCCGGCTGAGACTGGACTGGGCCACCCCCCTTGCTTTTTACCCAGGGTTTCTTACGGCACGACTGAAGGTAAAGTGAATTTCATTGCCCCACATGCTAGATTGTGCGTTATTGAGCCATAACACAGGTGGAACGAACTGACCCCCAGAAATGTCTAACCGGAAAGGGGTAGTCGGGACTTTGGATGCCTTCATTGTGAGGGCAGAGTCTCTTCTGTCCCATGAAATTGAAATTACGGAGCGCCGATTGTCCATGGACCCTGCTACTTTGTTTTCTAGTTTGTCAAAGGGTGGACCAAAGGCTGTGAAGACATTATGCGCATCTCCTTGTAAGTTACCGTCTTTAGAAATTTGCGCCGCATCACCTGTTTTACCAGATACATCATCTTTAATGCCGTGCCCGGGAGTCGTGAGTCAGGTTGCATCAGGTATTAATACCAGAGCACGAGGGGCATACTCCCACAAGCCCGCCAAACTGAAAACACTGCCATCTAAACGCAAGAGGAATACCGGGAGTGATGGGTTGCCCAAATCAAAGGCTAAGCCCAAAAACTCTAAAACCGATTATGACAGTGCCAATAACCCGGGAGTTGTCTGCACAGCCTCAGTGGGGACACAGACTGACTTTGTTTTCGATTCTGCCGGTAATGACATTAACCTAGTTGCAAATATAGGCGCTGAGGGAGGCATTGCCGTTTCTCCTTCTGTTACCAGGCATATTGACATCACTCTGGGTGACATTAAGATTGCACTTGATAAGACCTTTAATTTAATGAAGGTGGAGTTCGAATGTTTAAAATCTGCACTGATTAATGTGGCCGACAGGACTATGACCTGTAATGTAGTACCCAATAATGATGTTGGTAATTTACTGCCCTCTTTAATCAGTCAAATGAGTAACACACCTGGGGTAGAGTTGCATCCTGGTCTTGCTACCCAAAAAGGTCCCATTATTGTTACTCCGCATCTTAACTGTAGTCATGTAAATACAACTCACCAGACAAAAACACATAGTAAGCAAGGGGACAGAGGGGCTACCTCACAAAGACACATAGATAATCTGAACTTTGTATCGGGAAGCAGCTGCCCCATAGTTCAACCCCCCAGCATACTTGCATGTGATGTAAGAGCAGCTAGGGATACCCCTAATGTTCCCAGTAATGGCCTCCTGAGATCCAATTCCGATGTACTCGACTTACCCCCAGCCTCATGTCCATATGTGTTAGTCCTGGCTGGGGTTCCCTACTTATCTGGGGAGCAACGGGAATCCTGGGCAGACCTGCGTAATAAGGCCGTAGATTGGCTTTGTAAGCATAAGGGGTTCCACCCATCCAAAATGAATGATATCATCATGGCTAGAAGAGTCGGGTGGGTTGGCCATTCTCTCAAAAATATAGATGGCGACTGCATTGTTCTTAATTTTCGCAGACCTAAGTTTGTTCGCCATCTACTGAATATTTTTGAACAACCAACCACTCAAAACACCCATATTAGTGCACTCCCCCTGAGTTATTTTTACAAGCCACTCAACAATCCTCAAAGGGACTCCCCTGTTTTGCCTCTGATAACAAATAGGTTTAACTCGTTATCTAACCTAGATACACAGGACTGACAATTATTAACCAGGGATGCTCAGCTTTCCCAGCAGTCCCTTCTGGAACAGCCCCTTGCCAGTACAGTTATAACCATTACTGATAACGGCGAAAGTCCGCCCACTAGTATTAATAATGGAGCTGATTTGAACATCCTCAGCTGGAATGTAGCAGGACTGCACTCTAAGCTCGACGACCAGGATTGGTTGCGCCTGGTCAAAGACCAAGATATTGTCATGTTCCAAGAGACCTGGGCCACACACGATTCACACATTGAAGGGTTTCATTGCACTTGTGTCCCGGCATCCAGCCACAATAAAGGTCGACCATCTGGGGGCCTTCTTATTGGTCTTAATGTAGCGACTGGTGGTAGCTATAAGATACTTCCAACAAACAGCCCTAACTTCCAAGTAATACTTTTTAAGAGAAGAGTCTCTCTTTATTTGGTTAACTTTTACAATAATGATTTTGCATCAGTCCCCAACAAGAGTTTTATTGAGCTTTTTGATTTTATTTCCAATCTAGATTACCAGGCATCCGGTTGGAATACTATTGGGATTATTCTGGCTGGGGATTTTAATGCAAAATTTTATGATAGGCATTGTGTCACGGAACCACACACTACGGGCCCTTCTTTTCGCAGGGGAGCGGAACTGACATCTCTATTGAGCTCGCTCAATTTAGTTAATGTCATGGAGCAGTTGGGTATATCTCATGCCTCCAATAACCATCACCCGACCTTCAGAGGCAGGGGACATTCGTCCGTAATAGACTTTGTTTTCATCTCTCCTCTATTGACGGATTATTTAATTACTGCAGAGGTTGTTGCCACTATTCAGGGGGATCACAACCCCATTAGAACCGCTTTCAGATTGGCACCCCGACACATGTTCCCAATTGAATGCGGGGCTAAAGATTTAACTCCATCTACCGACAACCTAACACTGTCATGGAGGGGTATTGATAATGGGGATCTGTTTAAATTACTTGTGAAGGACAACTTACCCCATATTACCTCCTGCTTGTCATCTGAAGCTCCCCATCAGGAGGTAGTTGGTGGTTTTTCTAAACTCTGTCAGGCAGTTAAAACTCTTCTGTTAAAGCCCGTTTCCTTGAAGAAACCGGGCCCTAGATGGTTTGATTCTGCATGCTCTGCTGCCAACAGGAACTTGCGTATGGCTTTGTCAGCTGACCCCAGGTGTTCCCATGATGTAATACAGGCTAGACAGATGTATAAACTAGCTATTACTAACCGGAAAGAGGCACTCGTAAGGGATCGTTGGGAAGCCCTATCGCAGGCTGCTACGGAAAAAAGGGGTAACTTATTTTGGACTGCTGTAAGGGATCTTAGATCCATGGGACAGCTATTAACACCAATTAGCTGCACAATCTCAAGCCAGTCCTGGGAAAATCATTTTTCAAATATTTATGCCACCCCGCAGGGAGAGATTGAACAGCTGGAGTATAGTCTCCCCAACACTCTTCAAATCACACTCCCTGAAATAGAAGAGGCTATCCATCAGTCTATCGGGAATAAAGCCCCTGGCCCGGATGGGTTACCGATTGATATTATCAAATGGATCCCGGACTTCTGGGCTCCCCTTCTCCTGAATGTTTTTAACCATTGTATGTTGGGCCCGCTCCCTGATACTTGGGCAAAAAGTATTATAGTTCCAATATTTAAAAAGGGGGATAGGTCACAGCCCATTAATTACAGACCAATATCGTTGATTGATAACACTGTTAAAATACTGGGCAGAGTCCTATATAACAAGATCCTGGAATGGTCAGAGGAATATGGCATTTTAGAGCGCTGCCAGTTAGGCTTTCGTAGGAAGGTTGGTACCATCGAGCAATGTTTGAACCTCAGCCTTGTGATTGGGAAATATACCATTGCTCGTAAAACTCCTGTCTACCTGGCCTTCATGGATTTGTCCTCAGCTTTTGATTTTGTCAACAGGTCAAAGCTGTGGGCCATCCTGTTGGGCCATGGTTTAGACGCTCCCCTGGTTCATTTCCTGGCTTATCTTCATAAGGACCTTCAGGCACAAGTGAGAATTGGTAGAGGTGGTGAGGTCTCAGGGCCTATCAAGGTAGGAAGGGGGGTCAGGCAGGGATGCGTTCTGGCCCCCCTTCTTTTTATTATTTATATTAACGGCCTGAACAAATCATTGATAGGTGCAACCAAAGATGTGCCTATGATTAACGGCAAACCTTTGCCGGTGTTACTTTATGCTGACGATGCGGTGCTTATAGGTCGCACCCCAAACTCATTGCGCATTTTAGTACAGTCGTTTGTTAAACATATGGACAGTCTGGATTTAAGAGCTAATTTAAAAAAATCATTTTTAATGTCTTGTGGCCCACAAAAACGCTCCCTTACCTCTATCTCCGTTGGCAGCCAAAAATTAATATGCACTGGTAAATTCCCCTACCTTGGTGTGGTCTTTGCTGCGAACGGCTCCTGGACTGAGCATCTTTCTCAGTCCAGGAGCAAGTTCTCAAAGACCATTAATTCCATTTTTAGCTTTCCCCGTCCCAAGAACACTGGCGTTATTTTAGCTATCTTAACATTTTTTAAATTGCAATGCGTCCCAGTAGCTACTTATGGAGCGGAGATTTGGGGCACCACAAACAGTTCCTGCATTCAGCGGGAAGAAAACAGATTCTGCAGGAAACTGTTGGGCGCCCCAATCTCGACATCTCATTATGTTTGCCATAAAGAATTAAATTTAAATTATGTCACTGATTTTATACGTGCTCGCCCGGCTCTCTTTTGGCTGTCTGTCTGGAAGAATGAGGAAGCTATTCTGACTAGAGATATCATCATGGACTGTTTGAAGTGTGAGAAAGGGATGGATATCCCCTGGCTATCCGGAGTTTATCAGAGCTTATGCAGTATTAATCAGGGTTGTATTTTTAGAAACCCTTGTAAAGCTGAAACACTACGGAAAATAGATCTTAGGAATGCACTTTACCTATTTTACAGTACCGAGCGCATAGCTCAGGAATCACAGAAAACCCTTGTCTCTAGTTATATGTCACTAGTCCAATATTGTTATCCCCTACCAAACTACCTCACCTTACCTATGAGTCACTGGGAAAGAAGTCTGTTATTCCGTCTCAGAGCAGGGACACTCAAGTTTGTATTATGTTTTCCCCTTGGTTATCATCCCAAAATTGATTTGGTACCCTGCCCATGTGACGGAATTAGCGGACAGACAACCCTGCACTTTTTATTCTTTTGCAAATATTATATGAAATATAGCAAGGGGACACTCTATCCCTATTTTAAAAAAGGAAACCTGTTAGCCTGGATCTGGCTTATACAAGCATGCTTGGTATGATCGATGAGGAGCTTGTATTCCGCTTAAGTACTTTTCTGAGAGCTGCGATCCGGGCACGTCAGTCCATGTCAGACCCTTGAATTCTTAACTGTGATTGGTTATGTTGTAAATAATGCATTTTATTCATCATATTTTAAGATGTGAAATTGTGTCTGATAATTTTAACAGTTTTTTTATGGTTGTACTTTTATGGATATACTGCCTATCCGAATAAAGATTATGAATTGATTGATTGATTGAAAAGTAATTAAGTGTAACCATAGGTCCATTGACAAAGATAAAAAGTGAGAGGCAGAGCAGTGGTCTCCCCACTATCCTGTAAAGTCACTGAAAGCGGTTCCACAAGTTACTCTCCCAGTAGAGCCAGTCAGCGATGAAGGCGTGGCTGGATCTGTGTGCACAGCATTAAAAAGGGTTGCCAGATCATCATCAGACTGAGTCTGGAGAGGCACAGTGGCCACAGGCAGAAGTTCTACCCCACTAGAATAGGCAGCTGGTTGGAGGAGAAGCTAAAAGCTTGTACGCAGGACCTGTAGGTAATGATATGCAAAAAGAATATTGCTATCTCATGGGTTTATTTCAAAAGGTAAAAGTAGAATAAATATTTTCTACTTCTGGTTTACAGCAGACTGACAAAGAACAGGAAGGATGGTATAGTAAACATAAGGGTTTTAGAACAGAGGAACCAGACGAGAAGCAAGCAGTCTCGCAGATGATGTGCTATTGACAGTAACAGATTATTTTTCTAAATGTAGTTCATAAAAAACTTTTATTTTGAGGAGCACTTGGTGTTAGTTAGAATAAGTACTAACAATAAAAAGAGAAAACAACAAATGCTTGCTACTAGTGACTGTTCTGTATCATATAAATAGTCATCATTATTTTCACAATAATTTGACAAATAAATCAAAACTAAAACTCAAATCAGTTTTATTGATTTAGATCTCATCAGAGATCAACAATATATACAATCAGAAACAATTGCTTAAAAGACACATAAGAGGCATAGCAAAACACATTTGCGTACTGCTAATACATAGGTAAAAACGCTTAAAAAATGTATACAAATTTTAGCGCACAAATTCATCAGGGGTTGATTTTGCTAAGGCAATCAAATCATTCATTTTAAACACACTATATTTAAAACAGAGGTTTTAAAACACGATTCCTTGCTTCCAGCACTGAGTTACAGGGGCAGATAAATATGCTTAATATCTTGAATTCCACCTTTGCAAAGATCACATGTTCCAGTCTTGTCTCTTATATCCGACCAACCCTTTTTGAAATTATTTAATGGTAAAATACCCAACCTTAACATAATTATAAATCGCCTAGTGCTGTGATCTAGTGCAAACGTCCGATATTCTTGATAAGTCTTGAATGTTAGGTTGTCAGAGTAGGGCTTATAAGTTTCTAACTGGGAGCAGTGTGCAATAACTCACTAGTGCGATCTCAAGATTATTATTAAAAGTATAAAAGCCTACTTTTTCAGTTCCTCAGGAGGTCTCTCAAAGTGCCTTCTAGTGCATGCAGTAGATTGTATGGCCATATTATCACATTTGCCAGAGATGTGGAATAGGCACTGAGGAGGGAAAACTCTAAGCACAATGCCTGGACGGGAGTTGCTTGACTCGGGGATACTATCTTACTCAGGAGCCTCCCTTAGAATAAGTTTAAAATAGACCACTTACTTATGGGGATATATTCAAGTGCACACGAGAGGATGTGGGGTATCTTTGCCCGATAAATATCTAAAAGAGTTTTAATATGTCTCCAATCTGTAGAGCAATAAAATCTTTTTAAGGCACCTATGTGAGCTGTTGCCTTGAGCCCTATGTGAGAAACGTGAGAAGTGCTTTCTAGGGTCTGGGAGAAGACCCTTCCTAAATATGTATATGTTGTTACCACCTCCACGGGCCTCCCCCTCAACTTCCAATCAAAGAGGTGGTATTGTCTCTTCCCTCTGAAAGGTACCACTTGGTTTTGGTAATGTTTTTTTTTCAAGAAATGATCCTTTGCATACTTAAAAAGCACATCCAAGTTACGCTGAAGACCAATAGGCGTGAAGTCAAAAATGCCAACATCGTCAGCGTACATTAAAACATGTATGTTTTGAAGTGCGATTTTTGGGGGTAAATTATTTATATTATTAAAGCAGGCATGTAAATCACTAAGAAATACAGAAAACAAAAGTAGGGCTAAAATGCATTCCTGCTTCAGGCCATTTTGAGTTAAAATCTTGGGAGTCAATCCCTTGTCTCCCCCCCATTAAGACTCTGCATCAGGTAGATGTCTAAAGTGCAATAATAAGTCTTAATAAGGCACTAGGGATCATATAAAACTTGCAATTTGAACATCACATACTTATCAATAACAGTTTGCACTATTGCAATATTATCAGTCACAGGATGTTTGGGTCTGTAGTCCGCTTGGACTGCCGGTATCATGCCCTTCGAAAAAGCCCAGTCCTTGTGATGGTCCAGAACAGTTGAGGCAAAGATCTTCCCTGTAGCATCGAGTAGTGCAATTTGACAGTAATTACAGGTAAAAAGGCGGGAACCATTTTTGTGGAGGGGGACTACTACACTTCCAGACCATGAATTTGGAATTCGTCCCGTTGCATAACAGTGGGAGAAAAGTGGAGTGAGGTGCCTGCTCCAGCCTTCTGGGTCACCCTGCAATACTTTTATGGGAATCTTGTTGAAGCCCATCGCTGGAGAAGATCTTGCTTTCCTTATATATAACTCTATCTGTTTCTCCTTAGGAGCTATTAGGTGCTGATCAAGCTCGGGAGCTGTCTTAAAGAACTCCTCACAACTCAACGAGGCAGGATTAATCACATATAGTTCAGAGAAAGAATTAATCCATTCCTTCTGTGGGATGGGAATTTCAGATGTTGTTTTTCCTACTGCCCGTGAAATTGGAGATGAGCTGCCAAAAGATGTTGCTATTTTTTAGAGGTCTGCTTGCTGTGGTTCTACCCAGTTCTTATCCATGCTGTTTTTACTATTTATGGAGCAAACTTTCCTCCTTTTCTTCACAAAGCTTGAATTTCTTTACCCCTTGAGACTGAGAAAGAAATGAATTGGTGCTGAATGAGTTTATTCAACTTTCGAGAATGTTCGGCTTGCTGTGACTTGTTTTATGGAATTACTGAGTCTTTACGAGATACATACCTCCTCTAAATCTTGTAGATGGCATCCGAAATTGTCTCTTGAAAAAATGAGAGGGACCCTTTGTGCACCAAAGGACTAGGTTTCAATCTAGAAAAATAACAATATATCCTTTGGTTGGCAAATACTGAGAGAACTCTTACTCATTCACTCACCTAAATCACACACATTCAATCATGGGGGATACAGTACCAATTGAAAAAGCAGTGTGCCAGTACACAAGAAAAAAATTAGAAATATTATGTATCAATTTATTAAAAGCATATAAAACAATTGTAGCAAATTAAAAAACAGTTAATCATACATAGTATATTTATGTTCAAAATCAAAAAACATCACACTATAAATAAACAAATGAACAGAGACAATTAGACGAGCGTATTAAAAAGACACTACACTTTGTCATTAAGGGACCATATCCGTATGAGGTAACGTTGGGGCTGGACCCTGATGTAAAAAAAGACAATCAATATCTAGTGTGGCAGCCCACTGTGCGGATTTTGGTTCTAATGCATCAACACATTTTGATGGTATTATCTTGATTTAAACCATCTTTATCAAGACTAAAGATATTACTCTCTGATGATATCTACAAGTAAAAACATACAATTATTACACATAGACAATAACCAAAACGGGCAATACAAACAGAACATTTCAATCACATGATTAATCTGTTAATTTGTTAAAATTTACATCTAAAACTACAACAAGTCGATCACAAAATTCATGACATCACTGCTTTAACTATTACCTCCAACTCCCTCCATACGTATCACATAACACATTCATAAATTCACACTCTGTTCCACTCAATTGGCAGAACACTACGAACCCATACATGAGTGGGCATTTTCTCACCTTGAAAAGTAGCTTGACCAAAGTGCAGAAGTCACTTCTATTCTGAAACTCCTTGTCGGGGAATATACAATGCTTCTCCCAACACCAGCAAATATTTGTTTTTAAACTAAATAAAGACCAGAAATAGTGTCTCAGAACCAGCATATTGCATCTTATTATGCCTCTTATATCCTCATTCGGTGTTAGAGGCCCTAGTCACTTGTAAATAAGATCCTGTCTCACCTTGTATAAGGATCAATACGAAATGCAGATTTGAACAACAGCTAGCCTCACTGTCCTTCTTTCGTCGTGGAATCTAAAACAAGGGGATATTGTACTGTTTATAATGTAACTCCCAAAAGGTCTATTCTTGCCAGAATGATACAAATATCAACCTACTTCCAGCACCATTAGGGGATAACCTCCAATGTTGGTATAATGCTGCCTACTTAGGCCTGAATGATATATCACAGGGTTCCTATATGCCCTTCATTTGATAGGGTCTGCAGGAAATAATAAAAACAGAACTCAGTTAGTTAGGGAGTACCCTTCACTTAATAGAGCCTAAGCAAAGAATATCTTACACATGTTCAGGACAGGACTCCAATACTAGGGGGGATAGTCCTATCTAGCCATACTAATATAGACGTGCTCCTATACACCCCCACAGAATAAACTTCCAGTTACTCTTAAATGGCTACTCTATAGTGCAATAAAATACATTTTTTACTCAAAGAAGGATTTACTAGAGCCACCCTACCCACATATTAAGCAGAGCGATATAATATAAGAACTCTAACCACAATTATTACAATAGCCCATTTTGTTAAGCTGAAAGTTCTTTTAGAACAAGTATCATCTCTACTCTGGGCAACAATAATCTATTGGTCTATAGGTGCCTCAATAAATACCTTAAATCCTTTAGTATGGCAACACCATTCTGCATCCGTCCGCTGTTGTTTCTCAATAAACACCGAGCCTGCGTGTAACCTGGCTTTCTATACAGCCTACATTGTTGAATCTAGGTCAAGAGGCGGGCCAACCAATAATTCGACCACACCCTGAAGGAGAAAATATATCCAACTTGAAGACGACCGCAAAAGTAGTTTGGCCATCTTGGAATGGTCAAAAGTACTATCTGCTCAGTTCAGGGAACTTTATCTAAGCTTGCACTTACAAGTGTCCTTTACAAAAAATATATATTATAATCAGCAGCTTCTGTAATTTCATGTAAAACCTTTACTGCCTACATTGTTGAATCAAGAGGCCGGTCAACCATTAAACCGAAAAATACATCTAACGCGAAGAAGACCGCGAAAGTAGTTCGGCCATCTTGGAATGGTCAAAAATACTATCTGCTCGGATCAAGGAACTTCATCTAAGCTTGCACTTACAAGTGTCCTTTACAAAAAATATATGTTCTTAGTCAGCAGCTTCTGTAATTTCATGCAAAACCTTTACTGCCTACATTGGTGAATCAAGAGGCGGGTCAACCATCAAACCGACCACGCCCCAGAGAGAATATTTGCCTAGCGCAAACCAGATCGCGAAAGTAGTTCGGCCATCTTAGAATAGTTAAAAATGTTTGCCTATGCTCGCACCATAGTAAGATCGCGAAAGTAGTTCGGCCATCTTAGAATGGTTAAAAACAATGTTTGCCTAGCTCACACCGTCTGACACTGACAGGTCTCCTTGTCAAAAAATATATTGTCAGCGGCATCTGTATTTATGTCCCCGACCTTACTGAAAATTTAGCCTCATTTATACGAGGCGACCCACACGTCTAAAGGTACCACCGTAATAAACAAAGTCATGGTTGTAGCCATGCACGTTGGATGACTCAGCCTAGACTAACATTTGGGCACTTACTACCGGGTACCCAATAAATATAAAATGAACAAATACTGGAAAACCTTCCTCCTGTACGTAGGGCGTCCTGCATTACTAGAAGCAGTTCCACCATCTTGGAGGGGTTAAAAGTTGAACCTACACTACTCGAGGGGCTAACCAAAGCTCCCACCTAGGGCACTTACTCGAGGTACCGTAAAACCCATCACATAAATTTGAGTTTTGCACCCTCAACTGTGAACATGAAAAGAGCTTCTAAGTTTCAACAAAAGATTTTTTTTAAAAACATTTATCACTTTCTTATGCTATTCTTACATGGGCAACAAACCTGCGGGCTGATTTCACCGTGTCTTAAATCCAAAAACACATATGCTCATATTGTCACCAAATGTAGCACCCAAATCACAGCGCCACTAATTTGTCTGAAAACAGATATTAACTACTATGGGTTCCAAAGGACTATTCCTGGCACTACTCTAGAAATAACCTATCTTCTTTCATGCATATTGTACTTCGGTCAGAGGGTGTCTGGACAACTGATAGACAGCAGTTAAGGATTCTGATGCACTGCAATATTCACACAATCAATGCCATCCAGTCTTCCCTGGAGTTTAGCCCTTTCTGCACTGTTCCAAGTTTGCAAATGTACCATTGCTCTCTGAGTTTCCTTTTTTTGTCTTAATCACCACCTCGAATGTTCCCTTTGATTTTCTCCAAGATGAACCATTTGAACTCACTACAATCATGATTAGCTTGGGCATAATGGTCTGAGAGCGGAGCGTTCTCTTTCTTTGTTCTCAGTGCGGATTTATGCTCGAGGTCTTAATCTATGCTCCCGACCAGTTTTGCCCACATACCCAAGTCCGCATGGGCATATGAGGAGATATACAACATACTTACTACGACAGTTGTTAAGAGTATTAGTTCTTATGACAGTACCATTAAACTCAAAGGTTTTGGTGATGACACAATGGTCACAAATGGAGCAATTGCCACATTTGTAGTTCCCTATGGCTTTAGTGTTCTCAATTGTGCTCTGGGCACTACCTATCGGATTCCTATACGTGTTAACCAGGGAATTCCGTATATTTTTGTTTCGTCTAAATGCATAGAGCGGTTTTTGTAACTGGATATCCTGACCATATTTCAAAATCTTCCAGTTTCGGTTCACAATATTTTTAATCTGGTTGCTCATGCCAGAAAATTGACTGACAAAAACTATTTTGTCATGATTTTCATTCTTTTTCCTATTTCTGTTCATATCCAGCATGTAGTCATGATCATAATATCTTGCACGTTTGTATGAATGGTTAATCAATTTCTTGGGATATCCTCTATCTTTCAGTTTCTTTTTGAGAACATCAGAGTGTGTGTTAAAGTCATCACTTGAAGAACAGTTCCTGCATAGTCGCAGAAATTGCCCAAAGGGAATGTTATCCCTCTGGGCTCTGGGATGATAACTCCCATAATGAAGAAGAGTATTCTTGTCGGTTGGCTTGGTATACAGCTCCACCGCCAAGCTGCCCTCATTGTCCTTGATACAAATGTCAAGGAAATTGACTCTATCCTCGCTACACTTTGCTGTGAACCTCAGGTTGGAATCCCCCAAGTTCAACCATTCAATAATTCATCCAGGCATTCCTTAGTGCCTTCCCAAATAAAAATTATATCATCAATAAAGCAATACCAATGGCTGACCTTCTCGTAGAAGGGTGACATTTCATTAAAAATATGGTGTGATTCAAAATTCCCTACATAAAGACAGGCCAGACTAGGGGCACAGGTGGCCCCCATGCTGGTCCCTTTCGTCTGCTGGAACAAATCCTCCTTGAATAAAAACAAATTATTCTTCAAGACTATTGTAATACAATACATAATGAATTCACCACTACCACCTCCTAAGTCTTCACCCTCCAACTGGGAGGCTACTACTCTGTTTGTATCGTCCTGGGGAATGTTAGTGTAAAGGGCTTCAATATCCAGGGTGACCAACAATTGTGTCACCCTGTTGAAGCCCTTTCCCTCAAAAATGGAGATGGCATGTGCTGAATCCCTAAGATAAGATTTTTGTTTCTGAACCAAAGGTTTGATAAAAAAATCGGCATACTTACTAAGGGGTTCTAACAAGGAACCTATGCTACTCACAATTGGTCTCATCAGTGGATCATTTAAATTATTGTGGACCTTAGGAAGTCCATATATGGCTGGAGTAATGGGAGACCTGTTGTTGAGGAACCTAAACTCCTCCTCACAGATCCAACCTTCAGTCTTCGCCCTCTCTAATAGTTGTTCAACTTCCTGTTTAAGGCTCACCAACCTAGTATGTGATACCCTAAGGTAATGATCTGGTGCTGCTAGAAGACTCCCCATTATGACATTATAATCAGTTGTGTCAAGAACCACCACTCCCCCGCCCTTATCAGCCGGGTTTATGGTGATACTTGTGTCCTCCTGAAGGGATCTAAGGGCATCTCTATGTGATTGGAAAGGTTGTTGATAGATCTATTCGGATGTTCTACAATCTTTTATCTGTCAATTTCAACAACCCTTTCAAAAATCTTAATGTTCTTGTCCACTGAATTGAGGGAGGGCGTAAATGTCGATTTAGGTTTGAAGCCAGACACATTAGTAGATACAGGACAATCTCTGTTTTCAAAAACCCTCCTTAACCTGATTTTCCTAAAAAAGGATTTAAGGTCTCTCTCTAATTCAAATTTGTTCAAGGAGGTAGTGGGGGCAAAACTAAATCCTTTCTCTAGTACCTCTTTTTGAACCCTAGTGAGATTTCTATGGGAAAGATTAATAATAGGAAACCTATCTACCTCCAGTATCTCTGGTTTCTTGTTTTCAGGTAGTCTTGTTGTGGATAGTTCCTCACTTGTTCCCTCCTGTCGTGATTCCTGTAGTTTCTCTGTCCTCTCCTCTGTCTTGGCCCTACAAAAGACTCTTGTTCGGAGTTGAACCCAAATCTACCTTGTGGTTCTTTGCTATGGTCCTCATCTTCACTGCTGAACCCAGATGTTTCGGAGAAAGTGACCTGTTTGTGACCTCCCCTAGAGTAAACTGGCCTCTGAAAGTAGGGTTTTTCTCATCTTTGTTCCTTCCTAATATTATAGTATTCTTTATTCAGGTAGGGATATGCTACTTCAGCATTGAATTTCTCTATATCCTTCTTAAGCTTATTGGGTTTTTTATTGATCAGATATTCCCTATAACCATTTGCCTCCTGCTCTAATTTCTCAAGTTTCTTTTTCGCTTCCTCCAATGCTGTGCTCTTTTTAATTTTTGCCTCAAGTTCCTCTATCGTTTTCCTCTCTACAATAAGTACTTCCTGAGCGGTCTCAATAATTAAAATAATCCAGTCACGACTATAAGCGTCCAAGTCTCTAAGAACTTCCTATTATCTGTAAACAGGCCCGGTTCATTCCTAATTTGTAGCCCTATCGGAATTACTCCTGCTTTTAAGTATTCAATCAAGAATTCTGCATGTAGCTCAGTTCGAATGAGCTTTTAGGTGAGTGAATGAGTAAGAGTTCTCTCAGTATTTGCCAACCAAAGGATATATTGTTAATTTTCTCAAAATTGTCTCTTCAAAGGTCAGAATAGGATTTCTTTCTTTGAATGGTTCGTGTAGACGCTATGGCATGATTACTGCATTCATCTTGGTTATGTTATCAGAGTTCCAAATAATTCGACCTTGCTTACAGGCTATAAATGCATCCCCGTTTCCTTCTGCTAAGGACCAAAATGACGTTAGATGTAGGTGTCATTTGAATTCTGAGTATAGTAATGCGTGGTCGCTGCCTTAAATCAATGTAGCTTTAAGGAGCGAAAATTTCTGATATAGGTCATGACTGGTTATGATGTAATCAATGATAGAGAAGCCAGTGACCCCCTTTCTGGTAAAAGCAGCCAAATATCCCCGTCCGTTTTTCCATTTAGAATCGAGCCATTTAGTCCATTCATCGATTCCAATATCAATCTTCCACGTTTATCAGCCTTTATTTTGGGCGCAAATACAGGGTTGGGAATGGACCAGGCTTCTTTCAGATCCTTGTTTAGATATGCTTTTATCGTGGCATTTGAGATTTTTGTGTTAAAGTCGCCCATTATTATCGTTAGGGAATTTCCTCCTGACTCGAGGGTGGGCTCTTTTAAATCAAATATCTCATTCATAAATGAGTTGAATTCTGGGCCAGGTGGAACATAAATGTTGAATAAAAATAAAGTGTCTGCAGAGTGAGCACTTACTTAGGGAAGTTTATTTTGATGCATTATATGGTGTTGCACGGAAGTTGTAATGTTTCAAAGCCCCACTGTATCTCAACCGCAAGGAGGATAGAGAGGCCACCCTTGGCAGAACCTTTTGTAACCCTCATAGCAGGAACACCAATAACAAATGAATTGTCCCAGTCAAATTTAGCTACAGACCAGGTCTCTTGGAGACAAATGATTGCTTGGGAGAATCTTATCAGGCGGGGAAAACTTAGATATTTACAATCCATTCAGATTCCAAGAGATAATCACCAGATTATCTCTAAAAAGGAAGTTCGGAGCCACTACTTAATTTGTTTTCGTTTAAGTTCCTTGAGAGCCAAGACCAAGAGGCATCCATCTTTGTGTTATCCACTTTGGTCAGGCTTTAGTTCCATATCTGTCTACTTCCTTCATCAATATGTGTTGTGAGTGTGTCCACTGGTCGATTATTGCACTCGTGGTCATTACGATTAGATGAAGAAATCAGATGTTTCACTCCCCTGACAGGTGCCTGTGTTAGTATAATGAATATATATCCACTACGTCAAAGCCTTTTATGTGAAGTCTTTCACTTTCCGGAAGCACTATCGGGATCACATTAGACCAAAATTCTACATGCACTATAGAAAAATCTTGATTATTCGGAAAGGACACCAACTTTATTTCAGAGGAAGTAAGGAATTGGAGTTGCGGGAAGTTATGCTATAGCCTTCAAATTCTTTGCCTATTTAGAGGATCATTCCCATTTGTGAAAAGGCCCGATATCTCGAGGACTCGATACAGATTTAATATTGCTCTGTTAGGATGACCCACCGTTAGAGCTTACTGCCAAGACTGCATGTGGAGGGGACCTGCTGTCCGGTAGAAGCATAGAGCTTACGAAGTTTGGGGCCAGTGGGTTTAATTGCGCATGTACTCCTTTTTCAAATTGGGGGAAGGGACATATTCGATACTTGCGCATCCTGTGAATTTGCCTTTTTTTATTGTGAAACTGCTTGCTCCGTTAACCTCCGCGCTAGTGTGAGCATCTGTTAAAGCATCATTTATTCTCGGGATTTCCTCTTAGTAATTCTGCAATTTGCTTTTTTTTTTCCTTACAGAGATCTTTACTTTTGCCTTATTTCTATTAGTCCTCTTTGGATCTGTTTCTTGTATTGTTAAAGAGGTTGAAAAGGGTATTTTTGAGGAACCTACTCCATTGAGGCAATTAAATATTGGGTAACAGCGAGGAGCTGTTGTCTCAGTGCTTGCCTCCAGATCAAGTGGTGATTCTGCAAATATCTTACGTAGGGAGTAAACTGTTCTTATTCCTTTCCAAGTCCCCTTTTTCCCTTTTCGTGCTTTTTGCTTGTTTGAGTTGCACTTGACTTTTTGTGAATATTCAATGGGGATTGTGCTTTTGGGCCGTCAACGACCTCACTTGTTTGGACTCCCACTCCAATATCTTCCCTTCCAGCAGTGGACAGGCCATTTTGATTGATTAGAGATTTTAGTATTGCAGTTTGGATTTCTAGTGTGTGGTCAGATTGGATGTTGCTTTTTCCAGCAGTAGTAGTATAGATTCAAGTACCCTCTGTAATTATTGAAAAGACTCGGATATAATTACATGTTCATTTGCGGCTGAAATGATGTTAATAGAGGAAAATCCAGAGAGCGGGATAGGTTCCTTTCAATCTCTGTTACATTGCTCAGCGTACTATTAAATAGTTCTGAAGTCTCTTTCCAGCCATAGAAGGGAGCTGATTCAACTCTATATCAGGTAGTGTATAATCCATTGGTGAGGTGTGGATAGAGGCAACTTCTGGAACTATCTGCTGATTACTTGATTCAATGTTTATTTCTGCGTTCACATCGGCTTTTGGCACTTTTTCTACTATGCCAGTTGCTGTGCTGCCACTTAATTCGACATCGAACATTGCAATACTTCCTTTTTGTGTTTTCCTATTTCCTGGTGTTGTAGGAGCTGTCGTAGGGAAGATTTCAGGGATCAATGTTTGTCCTAAAGCACCTATATGCGCAGAGTTTTTCTTGCCTCTCTTCACTGTTTGCACCCAGTGGCGGCTCGCAGAGGGAGTGCTGCGGGGCGGGGCTGGGGTGGGGGGGTAGTGGACTCCGACATACGGCGGAACGGAGTAAAGTAAGTAAATAAATAAATAAGACAATTAACCTTGCACGCGCTGCATCGCCGAGTTGGCGATGCAGTGCACGCAAGGTAAATTGTTTTATTTATTTACTTACTTTACTCCGTTCCGACGTATGTCAGAGTCCACTACCCCCCCACCCTGCCCTCCCCCGCCCCACCGCCCCGCAGCACTCCCTCTGTGAGCCGCCACTGTTTGCACCATTCCTTGTCACTTCATTAAGACGTTGTGATTTCTTAACTTTTTAATTATGTTGGAGGGACGACTTTTCTTCCCTTAGTTGTGATTGATCACCACCTTCACCCACTACAATGAACGTTTGAGATATCTTAGTATAGGGAGAGCAGTCTTTTAAAGCTTAAAATCCGAGTAGTAAACCTTTATGGGTAAACTTTAGTTATTGGACAGGCATGAGCACGATTATATCCGAAGGCTAAATTAAAATGAGTAAAGATTAAATGAGGATTTAAATTGAATCAAGATGTCGGTGTACAATAGGCAGACAGAGCGGGCGGCGCTTCTTCTGTTTACCCTGCTGAACAGCGAATCTACCACAGGTGCCGGGAGTGCTCGTGCTCCACCTCTGCAAGCCGCACCCAGTCCTAGCTGGGCCGCTTTCGCGGGTGCGGGGACTCACCTTTTGCTGAGGACTCTATGCCTTTCAGCCTCTCCCACCACCCTGCGCCGAACCTCCGTCCCTTATTGTAGACATGTGGTGAGACTCACAGCAGAGCACCCATCTTATACAACTCTCACCTCTGTTGTTGATTCTGGCTGTACAATCCTCAATTTATTGCAGGTAGCTGATTTGCCCAAATCAAAGGAATCAGTATGATACTCTCAGTTGCAGGATGTTGCGAGCCGCAAGCTCCAAATGCCAAAAGAGTTGTTGCAGAGTGAGATGGGTGTGGGAACACCTCTCCCACCTGCTCCTTTATCTTAGTTGTAGCGCTCAGCTTAGTTTGTCTGCCAATTAATGAGGAGAGGTGCTGTGCTATGGGGCCCAGGTTCTGGGGCAGCCAAAACCAATACTGAATAAAAACTCCAGAGGTCCAAAGGTCAGGTTCCCAAGAAGTCCTGGCCCCTCGGCGAAGGTATGGAGCGGCCAGGCAGGGGAACTGGACTAATGGGGATGGCCCCGGCGGTGCTCTGTTATTCGCCCGAGTCTTCCTCAGAAGCACACTTCCCCTAGTGCGCCTTGTGGCTGGAGCCACGGCTGGGGAAAAAGGCGGGGCAGTCGGTGGTTGACTGGAGTGAACAAGGGGCCGATAAAACTCTCCGATGGCAAAATGCCAGGAGGCACGCACCCTGCACACCGTTGACTTTGGCCGCTGCTCCGCCCAGTTCGCGTGGCACGCAGAATTTAGGTTTATCACTTCCTCATATTCCTCTATGTTTAACTATATCATGGGACAATAATTTGTCCCATCATGATATTTGTTCTTTGTTTCGTTCATGTTTATATTTTTTTGCTTACATGGTGCACTGCACACTCGAAAACTCAGTGCGTCTAGGTACCAAATGACGGAATCTGCATACCTAGCGAGAGAGGATACATTTGATTGGCTCCAGACAGTTTAGTTTCATTCTGTTTACCATCTTTAGCCGGAGCTGTCAAATCATACTTGTGGATAGGTCAGATTGTGGTCAGAGTGGTAAGGACCTTGTTCCTCTGGAACCATGGCTGGGTGGTTGGGGTTACTATCATCAAGTCCGCTTGGCATTGGTGAAGCAAAATAGACAATATATGTTTTGTTAAACAGTACTTGTATCGCTCACAGCTACTCCAAGGAGTGTCCCAGCGCGTGCCCTGCAGGTGATTAAACGAGACACCGAAAACTATTTAAAAAGTAGGGTCTTCAGTCTCTTTCTGAAAGCCTTAGGGTCACTCAAAGCACGCAACTCCACTGGGATTTGGTTATAGGCTACAGCCCCCATCCGTGAAAGGGAGCTGCCACCTGTCCTCTGCTTGCGAAATCTGGGGACTCATGGCATTAGCTTGGTAGAGGAACGTAGCTGCCTAACCGGAGCATAGAGGCTAAATCTTGCTTTCAGATAGGCCGGGCCATGACCATAGAGGGCGGAGTGAACAATTACCAAGGATTTAAACTTCACTGTCTCTCTCACCGGCAACCAGTGGAGGCCACGAAGTTGCTGCCTAATGCTTACCCTATTAAGGAAGTTCAAAAAAATTCAGTGCCTTCAGGATACCAAAACATATTCTTGATAATTTTTTTATGTGGGGGCCAAAACACAATTTTTCATCGAACCAGATCCCCAAGTTCTTAGTAGAACCCCCCTGGGGGGGGGGGGTGACAGGGGAGGCTCATCTGGACAAAAGGAGCGCCAATACTGCGGGGGAAGTTACCAAAAAGGAGGATCTCTGTCTTGTCCTCGTTACATTTCAGTTGGGCAAGCGCTAGCCGATGAAAGATTGCGGTCAGGCAAGTTTTTACATGGACACAGCTAGTCTCCGTTTTATTCCAGGAGAAAAGGAGCTGAGTATCATCAGCGTAAGAAATGATTTTGGCTCCAAGTTTATCCGCTAGCTGAATGAGGGGAGACACATAGATGTTAAACAGCAGGGGGCTCAATACAGAGCCCTGAGGAACCCCCATAGCCAGTTCTTGGGGGCTAGCCGCAAAGGGCGGGATCCAGATTTGCTGTGTTCTATCCTCCAGATAGGATTTAAGCCAATTCCAGGCAAACCCTTCCGCACCGATTTCCTGAAGGCGGGCCATGAGCAGGGCATGCAGAACAGTATATAGGGGCTTCATGTGTGATCGATGGATTAACTGGGTGACCCCGAGGCATGCCCCGATTGTCGGGCCATGGCGCCGAAGGCTTTGCGGGAGCGTTCCCGAAAGTTGTTGGAGGCCCGGCAATCGGTTCCGCGCCGCTCGAGGTCCCGCTCCCGTGGGAGGTCAAGGGACAGGTCGCGGGGCCAACACCATCGTTCGTCGGAATCGGGGACAGGTAAGTCACGGCGCCATAAAAAGTCGAAGAAGCGACGTCGCTCTTTGTCTACCCCTCACCGGTCGCGGGACGCAGTGGAGGGGGCGGGTGGTCACTCCCCCGCAGCTCCGATGGAGCCTCCGTTGATGCCTGCGGCCTACCCGCCTTTCCCGGGCCCGCACGCGACTCCGGAAGAAATACAGGTATTCCTGTCGGCCATGGGCCGTTTATTTGCCCCATCGGGTCCCTCCGGAGCGCCTTCGGGCCCCGTGGACCCGTTGGGTGGTTCTGCCCCCGTGCCGCTGCCTTTGACCCCGGCTATGACGGAAGATACCCTGCGGCGCCGCCTCCGGGGCCGACGCCGGACACGACGCCGTTGCCTACGGGGCCGGACTACGTCGAGCCTGCATTGGTCTCTTATCCTCCGATTCCAATTCCAGGTGGGGAGTTTTTTCCCTTTCCCTAGGCACCTCATCCTTACCAGCCTTTTCAACAGCCGGTGGACGAAGGGGAGTACTGGGAAGGGTCTGAGGACCCTCTCGCAGCTCAATGCGAGGATGAACCGGAGTGGGAGGGTGATATGGAAGGTCCAGGCGATCTGGATTTCTCTCCACACCCTGGTACACTGTCCCCTGCTTCCGTGGCTACGGAGGAGGTTGGGACTTTTTCTGTGGTGTTGCGTAGGGCGGCTGAGGCTCTTAACCTCGAGCTCCCATCTGTGCCTATCAGGACCAATCTCCTGACTGAGGTGCTGCAGCCAGGGACCTCCTCTGCGGAGCCGCTACTGCCCTTTAACGACGCGCTTACAGACAATCTGTTAAGCACCTGGACCAAGCCTAACACAGGGGTTCCTGTGGATAAAAGTGTGGCACAACGCCATCACCCGGCCCCGGGCGACCCCAGTTTTCTCACGCAACACCCAACGCCTGAGAGTCTGGTTGTCCAGGCCTCTGCCTCTCCGGGCGCATTCCCTTCCGCACCTCCGGACAAGGAATCTAAAAAACTGGAGCAGTTTGGGAAAAAGATTTTCACCTCTGCCAGTTCCGGGTTGCGGGCGGTGAATACTGCGTGCCTGTTGGGCCGCTATTCCCATTCTGTGTGGGACACCGTAGCACAGGTGCTGCCTCAGTGTCCAGTGGAAGCTCGGGCGGTGCTCTCCCAAGCCATTACCGAGGGGAGAGATGCTGCTAAATTCACTATCCGTTGTGGACTTCACACAGCCGACTCCCTCGGCAGGGCACTTTCCACAACAGTGGCGCTACGCCGTTACGCTTGGCTCAGAACTACTGGCTTCTCCGGGTTGTCCAGAACACTTTATTGGACATGCCTTTTGATGGCACACGCCTCTTTGGTGACAAGGCGGATAGCACTTTGGAGCGTTTTAAAGACTCCCGGGCTACGGCCCAGTCTTTGGGTCTTGCCACCGCGCGCGCTCCCGTAGGGTCTGCTTTTCGCTCCTTTCGAGGTCAGGGTTGAGGCGCCCAAACGCGTTCCTTTCAGAGCTGCTGGCCTGCGCAGCCGCAGTCTCAGTGCAGCCGAGGTCGGGGGGCCCGCCGAGGTGGGTCACGGGGCCAGCGGGCGGGTCAGTCCACCACCGCCCCTGCCACCACTGCCTCAAAACCTTCCTAGTCCGGTGTTTCAGGCCCACCAGACGCCAGTGGGCGGCAGGATTCGCCATCACCTCCCCCACTGGCGTACCATCACTTCGGGCAGGTGGGTTCTGCAGATAGTCCGACGGGGCTACTCCCTCCCTTTCCAGTCTACCCCTCCAGCCATGCCGCCTCAGTACCACCGCATGTCGGGGGATCACTTGGCACTTCTCCAGCAGGAAGTTGCGGTCCTCTTGGCCAAGGGGGCCATCGAGCACGTTCCGATGCCAGAAGTAGGTCGTGGCTGTTACTCCCACTACTTCCTGGTTCCAAAAAAGGACAAGGGTCTGCGTCCTATCTTAGACCTCCGGAACATCAATCGCTTCCTCCGGAAGGAGAAGTTCAAGATGCTCACGCTTGCTTAGGTCTTGTCTGCCCTAGACCCGCAAGACTGGATGGTAGCGTTGGACTTGCAGGATGCTTATTTTCATATCCCCATCCTGCCGGCCCACCGGCGTTACCTACGGTTCACGGTAGGCCACGAGCACTTTCAGTTCACCGTGCTCCCTTTCGGCCTTACCAGCGCCCCTCGGGTGTTCACAAAAGTGATGGCGGTGGTCGCAGCTCATCTGCGCAGATCAGGGGTTTCGGTCTTCCCCTATCTCGGCGACTGGCTGTTGAAGGCGGGCTCGCCCCAGGCAGTCGTCTCCCACCTCCAGACTACGGCCGACTTCCTGCATTTGCTGGGGTTTTCCATCAACGTGCCGAAGTCGCATCTGATTCCCTCTCAGAAGCTCCTCTTCATCGGAGCGGTTCTGGACACGACGCACTTTCGGGTTTATCCTCCCGAACAGCGAGTCCGGGACATTCGGGCTATTATTCCGATCTTTCAGCCCTGGTCCTGGGTTTCGGTCAGGAAGACCCTGAGGCTTCTGGGCCTCATGGCCTCCTGCATCCTGCTGATCAATCATGCCAGATGGCATATGCGGGCTCTGCAGTGGGACCTGAAGTTCCAGTGGACGCAGCATCGGGGAAACCTGTCCGACTACGTCCAGATCTCGGAGGGCACTGCACAGGACTTGCAGTGGTGGCTCACGGACCAGCGTTGGGTCAGCGGCAGATCCCTCTCCCTTCCCCAACCGGAGCACACAGTGGTGATGGATGCATCCCTCCTGGGATGGGGCGGCCACATGGGAGAGGCGGAGATCAGAGGCCTCTGGTCTCCGGGCGGAGTCCAAGCTCCATATCAACCTTTTGAAGCTCAGGGCGATCCTACTTGCACTGAAAGCATTCCTTCCCTCTGTCAAGGGGAGAGTAGTGCAGGTGTTCACAGACAACACCACCGCCATGTGGTACTGCAACAAGCAAGGCGGGGTGGGGTCATGGACCCTATGTCAGGAGGCTCTGCGTCTCTGGACGTGGCTGGAACGTCAAGGCATTTCCTTGGTGATTCAACACCTGGCAGGTTCCCTGATTGCCAGGGCGGAGGAACTCAGCCGCAGGTGCATGTTGGATCACGAATGGCGTCTTCACTCGGAGGTGGCACAAGGTCTCTTTCAACAGTGGGAAGAACCTTGGCTAGATCTATTCGCCACCGAAGAGAACGCGCAATGTCAGCAGTTCTGCGCGTTGGAGTTTCCAAGGCGGCACTCGCTCGGCGACGCTTTTCGTTGCGAGTGGAGTTCCGGTCTGTTGTACGCCTTTCCGCCTATACCACTTCTGCCCAGAGTGCTGAAGAAGATCAGGCGCGACCGGGCCCAAGTTATTCTTGTGGCACCGGACTGGGCTCGAAGAGTTTGGTATCCCGAGCTACTCAGTATCAGCGTGGATCCCCCGATCCGGCTGCCTCTTCGGGAGGATCTTCTGTCGCAGCAACAGGGGACGGTCTTCCACCCGAACCTGTCCAGCCTCCACCTCCTTGCGTGGAGATTGAGCGGCGACAGCTGATTCCATTTGGCTTGCCTCCTGAAGTCTGTAATGTTATTCTGGCAGCCAGGCGTCCCTCAACTAAAACTGTATACGCCTGCCGGTGGAACAAATTTGTGGCATGGTGCACAGCGAAAGCTGTAGACCCCCTTTCTGCCCCTCTTTCTGAGGTCCTCTTGTTCCTTCTCTCTTTGGCCCAGCAGGGCTCTGCTCTGGGCACTATCAAGTGCTACCTTTCTGCTCTTTCAGCCTTTTGTAGGCTGTCTGATCAGCCCTCTCTTTTCAAGTCCCCTGTTGTCAATAGATTTCTCAAAGGCATTACTCACCTTTTCCCTCCTATTCCTTTTCTGATGCCCCAGTGGGACTTGAACCTGGTTCTCACATATTTAATGTGCGCTCTCTTTGAGCCTCTTCATAACTGTCCTTTGCGGTTATTGACTTTGAAAACTGTCTTCCTGGTGGCCATCACCTCCGCTAGGCGTGAGTGAGCTCCAGGCTCTTTCGTGTAAACCTCCTTTCATGGCGATTCATCCGGACAAGGTTGTGCTTCGGCCACGTCCCTCCTTTCTGCCAAAAGTAATCTCTGCCTTTCATCTCGGGCAAACTGTCACTCTGCCTACTTTCTTTCCGCCTCCGCACCCTTCCAGGGAGGAAGAGAGGCTCCACCGTCTGGACCCAAAACGTGAGCTTTCATTCTATCTCAACCGCACACAACAGTTCCGGGTGGATGATCAGCTCTTTGTTGGCTACGTGGGCGCCAAGAAAGGCCATGCTGTGCACAAGCGAACTATCTCCCGATGGGTTGTCTTGTGTATTAAAGCCTGTTACTCTCTGGCTAAAAAGGGACCTCCGGTAGGGCTGCGCGCCCATTCTACCAGGGCGACAGCTGCTACTACAGCATTGGGACGCGGTGTCCCCCTGCAAGATATCTGTCAGGCAGCTACCTGGGCCTCGCTGCATACTTTCACTAAGCACTATTGCCTTGACAGTCAAGTCCGGAGAGAGCGGCTTCTTTGGCCGGTCGGTTCTCCGTGACTTTCTGGTGTGATTTCACTTCGCAGACCCACCACCGGGGATGGTATTGCTTGGGTATGTATTCTAAGGTAAGGAATCTATCACTAACGTGTCTCTTTCAGATGCACAAGTTACTTACTTGTGTAACGATATATCTGTAAGAGACTTTAGTTAGTGATAGATTCCTTACCGCCCGCCCATCCTCCCCGTTCTGCGAACTGTTCTCTAGGGTACAGGTCATCCCTTTCAGAGCCCTAGTTCTCTTGCACCAGTAGTCGGTCTCTGGCATGGCTCTGCGTTCCTGGCGCGGAAAAGTCGTGTACAGAACTGACGTCAGCGCGCGTGGGCGCGTCTAAGTAGCTCCGACGACGTCATCTCGGCGGCTACGATGCCAGTGACGTACGCGGAGCCGCACGACGACGCCTACCGACGCGCAGGGGTACTGCTGATGAAAACTTTCCGGATCCAGTCTGATGCCTGGGGATATTCTAAGGTAAGAAATCTATCACTAACTAATGTCTCTTACAGATATATCGTTACACAAGTAAGTAACTTGTGCAATAGGTAGCGTGGACTCTGAGTATACATAGTGAATCAAAACAGTGCAATGTACATAAAAATGGACCTCTTCTCATAACCCAAACAAAGATGAAATACAACCGCTAAAGGGCTCTTTAGAAAACTAAGAGTGCTTGTGTTCTAACCAGGCCATAGTGAAACAACTCACAAAAAAAGGACAAACCAACCATTTTTTTAGTCCACCTACAGATGGAAATTGAGATAAAAATGCCCAAATCCTCTCTGCAGGGTGAACTAGAGAAACACACGGATTTCTGCCCCAATGTAACTGTCTGTATATTGATAATTTCACCACAATTTGTAGACTACTGTGAAGTTACCCAAAGCACTTTGCCTTTTGTAGGTGAGTGAGGATCCAGCGAAAATGGGAGATTCAATCTGTGATTCTCATACTATGGACGCAAAAAATATTTTTCGCCCAGCCATAACTGTGACACTGGCAAGTCCCAAAAATATACTCACTGCATATTAAAGTGCAACAAAGACAAGAAAAAGGGAAATGACAATGGTCAGAGAAAAGCAAATGCTCTAAATATGACATAAGAAGCAACAGACTGGCATGGCTGCCAAGGGAAAGTGGCCACAAGGCTAGAAGTGAATATCGCTGATTACAGGACAAGAGTCAAGGCTATGGAATTATTTAGAAGGCAACAGGGTTCAAGTGAGAATATAACTCCGTGGGTCAAAGCAGTGAATGGGACTAATGCCGAGCATCAGATTCTAGACTACAGGTTTTAGGCAACAGATAAATACAAAATCAAGAATAGGTACAGCATTGAAACCACATGAGTCTGGCTCAGGAATAAACTAGATGTGCAAAATCACATAGTTTTGTTCCTGACATTTTAGGTACATTTTATGAAATGATGCAAAATTAGAGTGAAAAGTGGTTTGCCAGTATATTATGTGATTTTTTTCATGGGTGCATACAAGTGTACTGTGGTAAAAAAATTACGCAAAATGACTTAATGTAAAATTTTGAGAAATTTTGAGAATTTCATGTAGAGCTCAATTCAGGAATTCTGGAAATTTCACCAACAAAATTTTGATTTCACACAGCTCTTAAATAAAGTCAAAGGAAAAGAAAGTTATTCTAAAAACTTACAACAATTTTCAATAATTGAAAGCTAGAAAATGTACTTAAGCAGTTTCAGTAACAAGTGCATTCGTTGGAAAACTGTAGCAAGGATCCAGAGACAGCAGAAATGGGTTCAGCAGCAAACTGTTTCAAATGGTGTTCCACAGTCCTGTGTTCTCCTCAGTGAACCCTGTCTGAAACCCTTGACAGGATTCGTGGTACTGTTGCAGGAAGACTACAAAGAGGAAAAGGTGGGACTTGCAATGTGTAGCATCCTGCAAAGGGCAAGCCAGTCACCTACTGTTTCACCAAAGAGACTGCAGGAGGTGTAATCAACTTGATGTTCTATGAGCAGGACTATGGAGGACTACGATGCAGATGTTTCAGAACTAAGCAGGCGGTAGAAAATCAAGAGACAGATTTTCAAGAATGGAAAGGAGCGTTATATTACCATCACTTGTATAGCACACTCCACAATTTGTGTGCTCCCATGGTGCTCACAGAGTTTGAGTCTCTGCTGTAATTCTGGGGTTCTCATGCAGAGCAGTGCAATAGAATATGTGTAGACCTGAAACTATTGCATATCCTAGTCAAAGCAGATCCCAGACACGCCTAATTTGAAGCGCTGCTGGATCATAAGGGGCTAAGGAAAACAAAAAGTCATAGGTGGAAAGCTCGAATTAATGCTGTTTGATTATAGGACCTGATTTGGAGTTGAATACTATTGAAGATCCTCCAATCCAATTTCTGCAGGAAATCTACAGACCAAATTTTGCTCTCTGCCTCTGGATTTAGTATTTCCTCTAGAAATTGGTGATTTTTCAATAACCACTCAACTCTAAATCAGGTCCATATTTCAGAAACTTCTCTTTGGCTTACTAGTCTTGTTCTTAATCATGCCTTTATCATCCCACTAGTTGGAGACCTGCATTCGTTCACTTTCAGAGGCGACTAAGGGTGGTTTACTTGACAGAGACCTTGTTAAATCTGCTATTGTGCACTCACAGGGACTTACTGTAAGCAGTAAACTAACTGATCTGAATAGCCCCTGCCTCTTTGTTTTTGGCACTCAACAGATGGTGGATCTCGGGCTAATTCTGCACCAAGGCGCCTACTTCCGCGATCTCTGGAACATCCTGGACTTCATTGTGGTCAGTGGGGCTCTGGTGGCCTTCGCCTTTACGTAAGTTTCCAGCACTCCTTTTTTCAATTTTCCCTGCACATGCCCTCCTGTTTGCCTTCCTAATGTTCATCTGTCCCTGCCCTTCTTTCCACTTCATCTTAATGTAATGCTGCCTGATATTCTTCTGATCGTTTGACACAATATTGACTGCCTCGTAGACTTGTAGAGACTGTGCCAGTGCTTGGATTTGCTTGATGCATGACTTGGGGACTGGGTGAGAGGGTGATAGAAAGATTTGCTTGTTTCTATCTCTCTCCTCATCAGTTGCAGAACATACATTTCTCCCTCTACCTCATTGTCACTCAGGATGGCCGGCCATTCAGGAGAGCCTGATTGCTCACCATGCTAATCCAAGTTCATTCATGCCTGGTACGAATCCCCACCCCACATCCTCATTGACTGCTGTGCTCTGGTTGCTTTTTTGGAATGAACCTCCAGATTAAGGTGTCATGTTAAGAATGAGCTCAAATATAACCGGTGCCATTGGGCTCAGCAGCTGTATGAGCAGTATGAAGAAATCACTCAGAATGGATCAAGGATCGGTGTCCTTAGCTCACTAATTTTGCTGATAATGTAACAAAGTCGTTCCCCATTGCTGAGATATGAAGTGCATGCTATGGGAATAGATAATGTAGTTCCACAGAAAATTGGTGCCCCATCACATGATCCATCATGAGGTTATCCATGCCCTGTCCTGTTCAGGCATTCATGGCGATAGGTGGATTTGGGATGATGGGTGGTAGCCCCCGGCTACTTTGTCACCTCACGCTGTACAGCCCCGTATTGTAGATGTTGATGCTGATGCTGATGGGTGAGTTCAGTCTCAAGGCCGCAATGTGTTAAAGAGCAAGGTTTTGTCTGCCCGAAGCTTCTCAAATATTGTTTTCCTCTTAACCTTCCTAAAGGAAGTGTGCAGCTCTTCTCTCTTTCACTGCATGAAAGAGAGAGTAGCACTAACAGCTCTTTCTGTGTCTCACTGTTTCTCGTTATTGATCTCCAGATTCTCTAATGTCTCTCATCCATGTCTCTTTACTGATTATGTGTTTTTTCCTTTGGTCGCCCACTGCCTCTTTCTTGGTGTGTTTGCACCCCCTCTCTTTCTCCATATGCCACATGTTGCTTAGCACCTACCTTGTTCTTTCGTCATGAAAGCCTTCCTCTTTCTCTTATTGTTCGTCTCTCTCTCTCCTGAGCGCTCTCGCCATTTCCCCAGTTATCTCCTCTCTTCACCCCTCTGACTAGTTCATCCAAGCTTATTCCCTCCACCGTTTCTTTTTCATCCTTACCAGCTCCCTAAAGTTTGTCAGTCATCTCAATCTTCCCATGTTTTTCTTTTTTCTATCTCCATTATATTTGCAATTTCTTCCTTTCTTTTTGTCATCGCCTTTATTTGTTTGCCCTGATACAGTTTTCTCACCTAGTGCCTTTCTCTTCTCCTCTTTCCAGAGAGGATCTGTTCCACTCTTATATTCTCTTCGTTTGCCCTGGTTTCACTTTAATTTCCCTCTTTCTGTTTCTCCTACTCTTTCCCGCTTCAATTTGTGAGGGAGCTTGAGGATTTAATAATGAGTTCGTTCTTACAAACTGATGCAAAATAAATATATAAATGAATTAATAAATGCATACATAAGTAAATAAATAAAGTACGTAAATGAAGTATAGAAAACTAAAGCACTTGCACATAGTTGATGTACATCTGCCTCTGGCTTCAAACAAAGCGAAATACAACTAAGGTCCTTTTGTAGAGCTTAGTGGAGGAACAGCACCGCCATAAAAAGCAGTTCTCCTGCCCTGCCAAACTCGCGGTTCCCCTGTTCTATCTGGAGTCTGCTGTTTAGAGAAGCGCTGTGCTTACACCACTAAAAACCCATTATCTGGAGGCTCGTCCACCAAGGTGCCTTCCTGCTCTGCAGAGGGCAGTTTGACTAGCACTCAATTTCTAGGTCTTTGTCCAAATAGGGGGTGTGTTAGCAGTAAATGAGACACATTATTGGAAACACCAAGATTTCAACAACATTTTTTATTGCTGGACATGGTGCCTGGTAAATGTGTTTGACTTCTTACTTTACTTACTTTATTACTTTATTCGGATAAGGACATATCCATAAAAGAGCCAAGCACATACAGTATTTAAATACATACACAATCATAAAATCTTAAAAACAACACATGATCCTTCAATATAGTACAAGCTATAAAGTGCGATCATACAGTGTTTATTGAGGTATGGGCTCGAACTGCAATTTTCAAAAGGTGCCCACGAGGATTATTAACTCATCCTCACCCAGTGCGAGGAGGGTTTTGTAAGCATCTCTATACTTTGATTTCTTTTCAGCATCAATCCTAGCATCCAGGATACATGCCAGATCTTTGTGTCTTTCTTCACAAAGTGTGTATGTTTTGCTCTCAGCAGCCATGCTGTGTTTAGTGAAGGAATACAAATCGGACAAAAGCCTGACTTCTTTTTTTATTAATTGTCACAATACACTATTTACAGTGCCGCTATTGTCCGTCTTATATTTCATGGACAGACTATCAAGCCTTCCCCTGCTCTTCAGGGGTACATGTGAACTGACTCTCCAGTAATGTTCTTATGTGCAAACCAATGAGTGGGGTTTCAGGGTGCTTACTCAATTTCAAATAGAAGTTCAATACCATAGTTTTGGCTTCAGCATTAAATGAGCAGAGGCCTGACTTGAAATAGATTGTCTTGATTATTGAGTTCTCTACTCATGAAAATAGCTATTTCATAGTGAAATTACATTTCAATATTAGTTAAAACATCAATAGAGAGCTATCGCAATTACTTTGTTCTTAAATGCCTTAATTAAAGGCATCAATGAGAGAATGCCATAAGTTCTGTTGACTTTGTTCTCGCCGCTCCTGGCACAAAGGTTACTCATATTTGTCATGTCTTGATGGTTGACCTTCTTTATATTTCAACCAAACATCATGTGCTACATTATGTTCTGACATAGCGTTGTCGTCTGAGAATTTTCCACAATTAGAAAAGAAGACATCATTGAGGTTTTCCTTCCAGAGCTCATTTTCCTTGCAGGTTACAGCACATATTATGGCACAGGAGGCCTGATCTTAGGTAGGGAAGCTAGGCAAAATGTCATCTACCGTCCTTTGAAATTATCTTTTTGGCACATTTAATTTATACTTCGTACTTTTGGAAATAAATCTGAGAAGAAACAAGGGGGCCCTTTTTTTAGATCCTATAAATCTTGTAATTTAACTTAGAGTTTTTTGATGACTCCTCATAAGAAGCACATATTTTTACTGCACCCTGACCACATCCCTGAGCTCAGTGACATTTGATTGGATTTCTGCTATAAAATCCAGTCTGCCAATAACATTAGCACATTCCCTGTCAACAGCTTACAAACCCTTCTTAATAATGATACAAGCATATTACTGGAAAACAGTAAGTTAACTTTATCAGTGACACTGCCACCCATATCTCCTATAAAACAAAACTCCTCACTTTCCAAGGTGTTGACACCAAGAAGGTCTGTTTAGTATTCTTCTAGATGGCATGAAGAACTGTGACTTCATCACAGAATAATACATGTAAATTGTGTCAAGAGAGTGTAATATCTTGGATTACTTTGATCAGTGGGCAGACCGCCATCTTCGATAGGGCTATTTATAAGGTTTGTTCTGACAGAGACCTTCTAACCACAGATTCTTCACCTTTTGAATACTCCTCAGGCATCAGACCAGATCCGGAAAATCTTAAGCAGTTACCCGGCACTCCGACAGGTGGTGCCACGCAGCTTCGCACCGATGTCACTCCTCTCTGGAAGTGACGTGCAGTACCCTATATAGGTGCCACCCATGCACCCTTAAATCAGTTTCTTTCCGCGCCAACAGACACAGATCTGGAGCTACTTCTCATCTCTTTGAGACAAATTTCTGGAAAGAAACTGTACTGTGTGCAAGAGAATATGTCACCCCCCAAATCTACAGGGTTCAAACTCTGTCTAGAATGTGGCAAACAAATGTCTGTGACTGACCTACTTGTGGTTTGCTTGTGGTGCCTAGGGTCGGACCACAACTTCAAGGCCTGTAGTGATTGCGCCTTGATGCACCCCAAGGGCATTCGAGACCAGTAAGCAAAGCTCTTTGTGGCAAAGTACTGCAAGACCTCATGGCAAGATTGGTCAAGGTCTAAAGATAGGTACCGGTCTCTTTCCCAAGGTTGCTCTGGCAACAGTTAGACTTCAAGAACTAAAGCCTATGGTAAATCCAAAAAGAAACATAAGAAATCCAAACAGGAGTTGGCTCCATCCTGCCACTCTCGATCTCCAGAGAAAACGCAAGGGTGGCATCATGCATCCAAGTCACATTCCCAAAGTCGCTCTACTTCAGAGTTGATTCAGACCGCAGCAGCTGAAATTTACTGGGCTGTCAGTGATGCTGCAACAAATAGAGGACTTCTGCAAAGTCATGCTGCAGATTTTTGGCATGTTTATCAATCAATCAATCATGATTTATAAAGTGCAGCTAATCACCCTATAGGGTATCCAGGCGCTTGCAGGCCCGAGGCTTAGTCGAATAGCCAGGTCTTGAGGGCCATTCGGAAATCCGGCAGTGAGGTGATGATCCGGAGGAGCGTGGGGAGGCTGTTCCAGGTCTTTGCTGCGATGTGAGAGAAGGAGCGTCCTCCTCTTCTGCTTCGGTAGATGCGGGGAGTATGGGCAAGTGAAAGGGAGGCGGTGGTTAATGTAGGCGGGGCCTTGGTTGTGTAGAGCCTTGCGTGCGTGGGTCAACAGCTTGAATTGGCATCTCTTCTGTACGGGGAGCCAGTGGAGTTTCTTGAGGTGGGATGTGATGTGATGTGGGTTCATTGGGGAAGGATGAGCCTGGCTGCTGCATTTGGTATGGTTTGAAGTCTCTGTAGAAGGTGTGTGGTGATTCCTATGTAGAGGGCATTGCTATAGTCCAGTTGGCTGGTGAGGAAGGCTTGTGTCACGGTGCATCTCGTGTGCAAGGGTAGCCACTTGAAAATCTTACGTAGCATATGCAGAGGGAGGAAGCAGGCGGAGGGGTCGGTGTTGATCTGTGATTTCATGGTGAGCTTGTTGTCAATGATGATTCCGAGGTCTCTGGCGCAGTTGGAGGGAGCGAGTGCGGGTCCTAGGTCTGATGGCCACCAGACGTTGTTCCATGTGTTGCTGCTGTTGCCAAAAATCAGTACCTCCATCTTGTCTGTGTGGAGCTGCTGGCAGTTATTCTTCATCCAGCCGGCTACGTTTGTCATGCACCTGTGGAAGTTGGGTCTGGTGGTGGTGGGGTCATCGGTGAGTGAGAGGATGAGTTGGGTGTCGTCTGCATAGGAAATTATGTTGGGGCTGTGGGATCTGACGATGTTGGCCAGTGGGGTGATATATGCATTGAAGAGCGTGGGGCTGAGGGATGAGCCCTGGGGGACACCACAGATGATCTCTTTGGGTTCAGGGGTGTAAGTTGGGAGGTGGATCCTCTGGGTTCTTCCGGTGAGGAAAGAGGTGATCCATCTAAGCACTACCCCTTGGATGCCGATGTGGTGGAGTATTTTGATCAGTGTGTGGTGGGATACGGGGTCGAAGGCTGCCGAGAGGCTGCTGTTTCTCCTCGGTTGCTGAGGGTTCGGATGTCGTCGTTGCTGCGATCAGGGCCGTTTCGGTGTTGTGATTGCTGCCGAAGTCGGATTGGGGGGCGTCAAGTAGCTAGTTCTGCTCCAGGTGTGTCATGAGTTGATTGTCGATGACCTTTACCAGTACCTTCACTGGGAATGGAAGCAGGGAGATTGGCCGGTAGTTTTTGAGTAAGCGGGGGTCGGCGGAGGGCTTTTTGAGTAGGGGTCTGACTTCGGCGTGTTTCCAGGCATCGGGAAATGTAGAAGTGGTGATAGAGGTGTTGAGTAGGGTGGTGAGTTCGTACCCAATCCTTTGGTTTCCAAGATTGAAGATGTGGTGTGGGCATGGGTCTGTGGGAGCTCCCGAGTGCATGGATTTCATGGTGGATGTGGTTTCCTGGGTGAAGAGGATGTTCCAGGTGGTCAGTGTGTGGTTCGTGTCGGTTACGGTGGTGACGTATCTGTCGAGGAAGTCCAAAGGTGTGGGTTGCGGTTTACCTCCGCTCTCTGGCGCATGCGGGCCCTAAGGAGCTGAGTGTCCTCCCAACTGGGCTTCATCTGCCTGGTTCACCCTTGGCACAAGCTGAGCCTTTGGATTAGCTCTTGGCTTCGGACCAACTTTGGTATCGTTTACCTCCTTACTTACTTCTTGCTATGCCTACTGGCATGTAGGGCAGCAATGAAGGACCTTCACTTCTGCCTGTCTTGGGCAAGTTTTGTACGGTGCCCAGACTGTGGGTCAGGGTCTTCATTTCTGTTTCCACAGTTCACCTCTAGGTGTTTTTTGGCTTGCCTTTCTTCCTTTTGCCTTCTGGGGTCCAGTGTAGAGCTGTTTTTTTGATGGGATCTTGTTCTCTTCTAATGGTGCGTCCTATCCATCTCCAGCGTTTTCTTATGATAGTGCCCATGCTTGCATCTGGTGAGCAGTTCCTGGTGGGAGATTGTGCGCGGGGAGAAAATATGCAAGATTCTTCTCAGGTTACTGGTGTGGAAAGCTAACGGTTTGGTGATGACGCTTTTCTTCATTGTCAAGCATTCTAATCCATACAAGAGTGTGGACGGGATGCAGCTCTGGTAAAGCCTCTTCTTGGTGTAGATGCTGTCTGAGATGACCTCCACACATTGTTCAGCATCCTCAAGGCATTTTTCAGTCTGCTCTTGATGTCAGTGCCTGCCCCTCCATCATGTGTGCCTAGGTAGGTGAACTCTTCAGTCATGGCTAGGTTTTCTACATTCACCTTGATTGGTGAAGGTTTTGGGATGTTGAGGGGCATGACTTCTGATTTCTTTGTGTTGATCTTTAGGCCCACTTTCTTTGCATAGATGTTGAGGCGAGATGTCTTTTCCAGCATATGCTGGTGTGTGAGAGAGCACGGCTGGGTCATCCACATATTCAGGGTCCTTCAATGTAGATAATATTGTCCATCAGATGCCTCTGGCTTAGACTTCAGTTGTGCATCGCATTACCCAGTCAATGACTTGGTTGAAGAGCATTCTGGACATCATGGATCCCTGTCTCACATCGATCTTGACTTCAAAGCTATACTCACTATCTCCCACCTTGCAGGTAAAATTAACATAGAAGCTCTTGATGAGGAGAACTATCTGTTGCGATATGCTATAGGCTCTCAGGTTCCCTCCCCAGTGCTACAATCCATGCCAGAACATGATCCACTCAAGCTGATACTGGTGCCATTGACCCGACCTCGTTCGAGGCTGTGCTCCTTTATCTCAGCTGTAACCATTGAGCCACCCTTCTGTTTCTCACACAGCACCTGTAATTTCTGGAAGGGTTCAAGTTCTCCATGAATTATTTGGTACAAACTCTGATTATGGGGGCTGTGATGCTGGGGGTGAGATTGTCCAGTCATACTAAGAGGACAGCTGGTGGGAAGACCTCCAGGATGCCATTGGTCTTGATACCTCCCCAGACACTAGACTAGTTCCCCACCCCTCCTATGCCTGACTTCAAAGAGAGCACCTCCTTTGCCATGGTTGTGCGAAGGGTGGCAGAGGTTCTTGACCTTCATTTTCCTTCTTAGTAAGTTGAGAAGGACATCTTGACTGTAGTCCTTCAGCCTGGCCACACAAATTCTGAGGCTCGTTTTACATTTACCAAGGCTCTAACCGACACACTTTTGGGGACCTGGGCTAAATCCTGCTGAGGGCCACTGGTTAATCGCCAGTTGCCACCGCCCTGCTCCAGCTGTCCCTGATTTGATAGTTCAGCACCCTATGCCCAAGAAGCTTGTGGTGCAGGCTTTGGCCAGTAAGGTGAATCTGAACACGTTTCCCACTACTTCCCCTGGCAGGGATTCAAAGAGGATAGAAACATTTGCCAAAAGAATGTTCTCCTCAACATGGTTGGCCCTTCGGTCTGTGAATACCAGCTGTGTCCTAGGCTACTCTCACACCTTGTGGGACTCAGTAGCACAGGTATTGCCCATGGTCCCAGATGAACCTTTGAGAGTGAGTTGAGCTATGTATCTTCACTTGATGGGCCAAAGTTTAGGTAATAAAAGGATATGCACTGACTATATGTAGTTTATGCTGTTTTCAGTGTCAGTAAGTTACTATGTACACTGCTTTGTAAACATTGATGTTCGAGGCATGTGAGCTGTAGATCACATGCTATGCATAGATCGCCATCTAGTGTTGGGTCCGGATGTTTGCACTTTGTTTTTGTTCGAAGAAGTCTTTCCAGTCACGAGGTAGGTGACTCCTCCTTTCGGTGATAGTGCGCATGGGCATCGACTCCATCCTTAGATTGTTTTTTTCCGCCATCGGGTTCAGATGTGTATTGCTGCGCTCCGGTTCGGTACCATTTTCGGACCCCTTCAATGCGCAATCCACTACCCTCGACGGTATTGTTATCGATCGCCGTTCCCCATTTGACGCGCATCGTCTCAGTTCGGAAAACCTTCGATTGGGAAACTCGTGGCAGGCCGTCGGGCCTATTGCGCCGACCGCACTAGCAGTCGATGGAACGGACTCCATTCAAGCTCTGTCCCGGGTGTCGTGCTAAGTTTCCACGCACCGACTTGCACGAAGTGTGCAACCTCTGCTTGTCCCTGGAACACAACAAGAACGACTGCGACGCGTGTCGATCGTTTCGATCGAAAAAGACTCTTCGTGACCGTCGGGTTCGACGACACGAAATGCAACACCAGAGCGGCTCCGCACCGGACATCTTCGGCGAAGGTTCAGACACTGAACATCAACCTCAAGGAGCCGAGGAAGAAGAAGAACATATCTCCGTGTCTGAAGCCGACTCCGACATGGAAGAAGAGGAGCACATTACTCCGGGTCAGCGTACCGTGAGTAAAGATACCCCTTTGCCCCCTCAACATAAGACAAAGGCTCCGGTCCCTCCTCTGCCCTCGGGCCAAGGTCGGCACCGACAAAAAGTTTCCGACGCCCCGCCCTCGGGCCCGGCTCCGAAACAGAAAGACAAGCCTTCCGGCTCGGGCTCGAGCCGGCCACACTCCGGCGCCGAAGCGACACCTTCAGCGCCGAAACACAAGTCCAAGTCTTCAACACCGAAAGGCTCGGAGCCGAAACCTTCGACACCCAAAGGCTCGGAGCCGAAACCGGCTCATAAAGAGAACGACTCTCCCACTAAAGAGCCTCAGTCTGATGCACCGCCTTTGGATCCGAAGCAGAAAAAACTGGTGATCAACCCTCAAACAAAAAAAACAGAAAATTGACCTATCAGAGGACTACCACATTCCTCTCAAAAGGAAAAGTGTGGGTACTAACCCTTCTCCTCCTTATATTCCACTTCCTTCTCCCATTGATCCTAACTTGCTCATTTCACCAGCAAATTCACCACCATCACCTCCACTTTCACCTGACCCACAGGATGAAGGGGATGGAGAGGGGGATGGGGATCAGGATAGGTTACAGGACACTGACCCTTGGGACGATTATCAGACAGACCCAATCACATGTAATGACCCTGATTTGTTCCCTCCAGACTCTCCCCACCTGACGACAACATTGGGTACATTGAGCTCCTTAATAGGGCCGCTCAATATCATGGGGTGGAGCTCCATAAAGAACCTTTAGAAGAGGATTTCCAAGTTGAAACACTTACTTCTTCCCAAAGAGCTACTCACACCTTACCAATGCTCAAAGGCATGTTAAAGCACATGGATGATGTATTTAAAGACCCTGTAAGATCCAGGATAATTACACCTAGAGTGGATAAAAAATACAAACCCGCTCCTACTGACCCTGTTTAAATTAGAGGCCAGCTGCCCTTAGACTCTCTTGTAGTCTCCAACGCTCGCAAGAGAGCTAATTCGCAAACCACAGGTGAGGCCCCTCCTCCTGATAAGGAGTCTAAGCTACTTGATGCCTCGGGCAAAAGAGTGGCTTCACAGGCAGCAAATCACTGGCGCATTGCCAACGCTCAAGCTTTGTTGGCTCGCTATGATAGGGCTCATTATGATGAGTTAGCAAAACTCATACAACATTTACCTGACGAATACAAATCTAAGGCTAATGACCTCATTCAGGAAGGTAAACTTATTACCAATACATCCATTAGGTGTGCCCTAGACGCAGCAGACACAGCAGCTCGTGCAGTCAACACCAGTATACTATTACGCAGACATGCTTGGCTGAGAATATCAGGCTTCAATCCGGAGGTGCAAACCTCCAAATGCGTCCCCTACAGGAATGCTTAGCACATCAGTGGAACCATGCTCAAGGTCAGTTATCAGATCTAGTGTTGGTGGATGGCCGCACTCATCGCTCTCTGCAGTGGTGGAACATACAAAACCTTTCCAAGGGGCGGCCATTCGTCGACTCGGTTCCACAGATAGTACTAACAGCAGACGCATCGCTCACTGGTTGGGGAGCTCATCTTCAAAAACATACCATTCAGGGCATGTGGACTCTGCAGCAAAAACGACTCCACATAAACCATCTAGAACTGCTAGCAATTTTTCTAGCATTGAAAGCATTTCAACTTCATCTGCTAGGCAAAGCAGTCCTGATTCGCACAGACAACATGACAGCAATGTACTACATACAAAAACAGGAGGGGGACACACTCTCTCCAGCTCTCACAGCTAGCCCAGAGCATCTGGAAATGGGCCATACCTCAATAAATATATCTCCTTGCAGAACACCTTCCAAGAGTAAACAACCAGATTGCAGATCTGCTCAGTCGTCAACGACAGCAGATCCACGAATGGGAACTCCACTCTCAAGTTCTCCTCCCATTCTTCCAAATGTGGGGCTTCCCACAGATAGATCTGTTCGCCACCCACCTAAACGCAAAATGCCCAAACTTCGCATCCAAGTATCCGCACCCATTGTCCAAAGGCAATGCGCTATGGATGAATTGGTCAGGGATATTTGCTTACGCTTTTCTGCCTCTTCCACTCATTCCATTAGTGGTTCGGAAGCTCAGACAGCAGTCCCTAACACTAATCCTAGTTGCTCCCACATGGGCCCGTCAACCCTGGTTCACAACCCTATTGGAGTTATCAGTAGTTCCTCACCAAAAACTACACCTTACTCCCAATCTTCTCACTCAGAACCATGGAGAAATAAGACATCCAGATCTCAGTCATCTCAACCTTGCGATCTGGCACCTGAAGTCCTAGAGTTTGGTTATCTTAATCTTCCGCCAGACTGCATGAATATTATCAAAGAGGCTAGGCGCCCTACCACAAGAGCTTGCTATGAAGCAAAGTGGAAGCGGTTTGTCGTTTACTGTAACAACAATCAAATCAATCCGTTAGACGCTTCCATACAAAACATTATTTGCTATCTATTACATCTACAGCGTTCAAATTTAGCGTACACATGCATACGCTTACATCTAGCTGCAATAGCTGCATATCTACAAAACAGACAGTATTTGTCTCTTTTCAGAGTGCATGCTATTAAAGCATTTATGGAAGGACTTAAAAGAATCATTCCCCCCAGACTTCCACCTGCTCCAGTGTGGAATCTCAACATAGTTCTTACAAGGCTCATGGGTCCACCTTTTGAGCCATTGCACAAATGTGAACTACAATTTCTCACTTGGAAGGTAGCCTTCCTCATAGCCATCACATCTCTGAGAAGAGTAGGTGAGCTTCAGGCACTAACCATAGAAGAGCCATTTTTACAAATGCATCAAAACAAAGTGGTTCTTAGGACTAACCCCAAATTTTTACCTAAAGTCATTTCTGCCTTTCATATTGAGTTACCTGTGTTCTTCTCTCAACCAGATTCAGTGGCAGAACGTGCTCTTCACACATTGGATGTCAAAAGAGCATTAATGTGCTACATTGAAAGAACGAAACCTTTCAGGAAAACAAAGCAGCTTTTTGTTGCCTTTGCTCCACCACATAAAGGCAATCCAATATCAAAATCAGGTATTGCAAGGTGGATAGTTAAGTGCATTCAAATATGCTACATTAAAGTTAAACACACATTAACAATTCCCCCTAGAGCGCATTCCAATCGCAAACTAGGGGCCTCTATGGCATTTTTAGGAAATATTCCCATAGATGACTTCTGCAAAGCTGCAACATGGTCTACACCACACACCTTTACAAAACTCTATTGCATAGATGTGTTAGCTAGACCACAGGCTACTGTGGGCCAGGCAGTTTTACGTACACTATTTCAAACAACTGCAACAGCTACAGGTTAGCCACCGCTTTGGGACATAACTGCTATATAGTCTATGCATAGCATGTGATCTACAGCTCACATGCCTCGAACGGAAAATGCTACTTACCACAGTATGCATCTGTTCTAGGCATGTAGAGCTGTAGAATCCATTGCGCCCACCCGCCTCCCTGGGTACCTATACCTGTTGCAGTACTATCTTACTTAGATACAATATACATGGACATCTCTTTTCTTTACTACTCTTACTAACTCCATCATCACACTTTACGGCAAAACAATCTAAGGATGGAGTCGATGCCCATGCACACTATCACCGAAAGGAGGAGTCACCTACCTTGTGACTGGAAAGACTTCTTCGAACAAAAACAAAGTGCAAACATCCGGACCCAACACTAGATGGCGATCTATGCATAGCATGAGATTCTACAGCTCTACATGCCAAGAACAGATGCATACTGTGGTAAGTAGCATTTTCCTTCTGCTGGTTCCCAGCCTGATTTCGTGAATAATTCAAGCTTGTGAATTTCTGAAAAATGCCAATGCAGGAGAACTGTAGTTACAGTTAAGTAACATTTTTCTTCTTCAGAATTGATATGTTTCATGGATTAACAGGCAAACGTCCCTCCTCATGATAAGGTATTATATTTATTATAATTAGAAGGTGGCAACCTGGTGTGGAGCTTTTGCTGATCCACCACATTGGCCAGACGAAAGGACCAAACAAATTAGGATAGGCTAAGTAGACTAATGTTTTAAAGTTTTGCCTTTAATACAGCAAAGTTGAAGTTACAGGGTTTTCCAGCTGGGCGACAGGGAATAATTGAAAAGCATATGAATCTGTGAAATATAGTCGCAAGAGAAACAAGGAGTTGCATGTACATTTTTCTTCTCAGGTGCATTGATAACTCTTCCTCAATCTGCTTGACAGTATCAGTCTTTGCCTGCCACCCAAGTGCATAAACCATCTATAATCCCCTCATCACTCAAGTGTTGGAGGACCTAATTCGCAATCTTTATCTGGTGGAATTTACACTCAGCAGCGCACTTGTCACCAGTGGCGGCCGCCACAAAACTCCAGTGGCAGGGCAGGGGGCTGGGGGGTTAAGGAAGATATAAAGATATAATAAAAAAAGAAACCTTACCTGTCCTGCCGCCGACGTGTGGGTGCTCATCTTCACTCCTAATGGTGTCCCAGTAGTCCCTGGGACATCAGCACAGACTCCCCACCCAAATCAGATGCTGCACTCATAGCATGAGAGCAGCAACAGGATTGGTCTGAGCGGCCTCGTTTGCCGTTCAGACAGTGCCTTAGTGCCTGTGGTGTTTCTCCAACCTGACTGTGCAACAGAGCCGGGTTGGAGAAACCTAAGTGCGCATGTCTGTTTGGCTGGCCTAAGACGGCCGGCCAAACCGACAGGCGCACTGTACAGTGCACACTACCCCCTCCTCCCTGCCATGCCAGGCCCCGCACCACCCCGCCCAAGACTCCCTGGCTCAGTGAGTCAGCGGAAATAATAAATTATAATATTGTCATATTATCATTTTATTGTCCGCTGACTGACTCAGTCGGGCGACGCTCCACCATTACGGAGGAGCCGCCCCTGCTTGTCACCACCTTCTGTAAAGGAAACAAAACGTTTGAATGCCATTGCACAAAGGAGTGGAGGCCTATTAGGTCTTTGGTTGAAGATGTCATTCTTTACAAAATAACCAAATACCGTCTCTAACTATTTTACAGTCACACAACCTCTCACCGTTTAGAAGCAACAGAGATGCATCCAGAGATGATGTAGTGAATTATGGCTGTTGCATTGCATGTATCCCCATCTGAAACGAAACTTTGCATGCTGCATCTTTGGAAAATAGAAAATAGCTTGTTTAAAGTGGAGAAAAATGTTGGTGAGGCATTTTGCACTCATGATGGTTATTGTAATGTTTTTCTTATATTTATGTTTTTTGTGTGTTTGTTTTTATTTAGTAAAATAGCAATCATTTACGTATGCTGCGTAGTGGGGCGGAATGGCCCAATCCTCACTCGATCACCACTTTCTACAAGCCACTTTCAAAAAGCTTCAATGGAGCGGATGTTCTTAAAACCATTTGTTTAAATGAAGATTTTGAAGTAATGCACTTCTTGGAAGACTAGTGGCTAGAATCCAGAAGCTGCTGGCTATGTTTTATTTCCTGACCTTCAGCCTTCCTCTGAAATCTGAGTAATGATGGCTCCTGTTTATCCTATCTTTCTTTACTATGCAGGCTCTTTTTTAATAACGGAAATGAGGGACCAGGCTCACTACGAAACATTGACCGTTATTTCATAATTCTTGAGCACAAAAAGGCTCTAGTTTGCTTCTTTTGGGTATTGTCCTGAGCTGCAAATACTCTCATTAGAAGCACAAATGATATTGAAGAGCTACAAGCCTCCACTTCATTTGTAAATATTCCATCACAAATTATAATTTCAGTGGCAAAAGGCAGTTGGTCTTGTCCGGAATCTTCTGGTCACCTCTCTCACCGTTCCACTCAACAGGGTTTCTGATACGTTGGTGCCGTAAGGAAATAATGAACCACCTTCCCACCGTTTGGGCTAACATTGAGATTTCTGTGTCTCACTTCTTACTACCACCATTATTGTTTGTAATTAAATCCTCTGTCATTCCACCTACTGCTGCATTTGTGGATTTAGATTTGTAACTCTTGAATTTGAGAGCGAAGGAGGCATCCGTACTTGCTTTCCTGCTACCTCTATGGCTCCATATGTAGTCCTTTTTTGCCGTCACTGTGCATACTAACTACATTTTTGTTGCATTTGGGTGCAGAACAACTCTTCCTGTTTGTACTTTTACCATTGTGGTTGCTTCTTGCCACTCTTGCCACCTGGGTGTCTTAAAAGGTTATTTGGTGTTTCCTGAGAGAGAGATCTTCTGGAACCACCACCTAATGATACGGTTGTGCTTTATAACAAACTTCATCAGATGGTTGGGCGAAGAGGCGTCTTCTGGACCTATCCCATAATGTCACCATTACGGTTTCTAAAAGGGTTTGTAAGGTGTTCAGGTGGAGAGCAACCTTATGAAATCATTCCAATATTGCCCCATCGTTGTTTTTAGTATGGTCCCTCAGGGATTCAGGTGCAGGATATCCCTCGGCATCAAGTAAGGTTCAGACAAAAATCCTCAGGGACTCGGATATATCGACAGGCAAAGTCTGTGTGCTTCTTCAACATCGTCTGTGGCTACGTTTGGGTTTACGAGTGTGAGACTAGAAAAAGGCAGTAAAAAACCCACTCCCATTGCCAATACGCAATAGGTGGTTACTCACGTGACGGGTGCAGACTCAGCATTGATGTCTACCCTCCTGCCACTTTCACTCAGAAGGCAGTGACTCTTGCCATCCGAGTCTGTGTTGTGTGTTCATTATTTAATGTCTCATTTTTACTTGTCTTTCCCTCTCTGCTTTCCAACACAGGAGCGGCCAGCGGTAAATTTCTTCTTCTTTCTCATACATTAACTGCTGGTAGCTTCCATTCTCACTGGTACCTACATTTACTCTAATGCATATTTTCTCTGTCTTTCTTTATTTATATTTTTGTACTATGTGCAGTGTTCTAAATTGTGTGTCGAAAGGGCAACTTAGATTCAAAGGTAACCTTTCAATGTTGTGGAACATTCATGTCGTTTGAGTGGGACCTGTGCTGGTCTCATTGTTTATATCAGCCTTCATTCAGTTTGACGACCCTCATTTGAATCCTCTGCTTCCTTTTGCTCAGAATATTACAAGATACATATGACCAGGTCTTCATGCAATGAAACATTGAATGATTTAGAGTACAATCAAATTATACAATTGATGAACAGAGACACAAACTTTGCAAGTATCCATCATTTTAATGCCAAAAAAGTGATCAGTGTTCATGCAGTGATCAATAACAGGTAAGGGGTATAATGGGTCATCCTCAGGACTGAGGAAATTAATGTGACACAGCGAGCCATGTATGTATCCAATGCATCCATGTCAAATCTGGTATGTAGTATTTCGCCTTCAATGAAAATCACAAAACAAAGAGAATAATTAAAAAGGTCGCATTCACAATGAATCGCTCAATAAATAGTTTTAAGTTTCCAAACTGTAGAATGGACCCCAACAAATGAGCCCGCCAAGCAGCCGGTGAATTGAACCGTGACTGCAACCTTGGAGCTTCAGTCAGGAACTAACTTTTTATCTTAGTGATTTTCATCGAACGTGAAATACACACCAGAATTGATATGGATGCATCGGAGATATACATGGCTTGCTGGGTCGTATAAACTTCTTCAGTCCTGATTATGACCCATTACACGGTTGGGGTCGAAACGTCATAACAAAAAAAACAGCAAATGGAACTGATGCAGATATGTTCATTGGTTGACCCATAATCTAATGTATATGCAGGATCACTGACTGTCTAATCTTTTAGTTCCATTGCCGGACATGTTTTGGTACACATTTTATTTCCATACCTATTATTGGTCACTGTGTGAACACTCACAAGCACTGAGCACTTTCTTAGCAGTAAAATGATGGATACTTGCAAAGTTTGTGTCTCTTCTCATTAATTGAATACTTTGAGTGTATTTTAAATTATTCATTGTTTCATCACATGGAGCTCCTGTCACAAGGATGTTGATTTTCCCGGGCTCCAGGTGTCTTTATACTGTGGGCACCTCCTTTTTTTCTAAAAACAGAATATTACAAAGTCGCAGGATTGAAAATGCTTTCTAATTTCCAGAATATAAAAAGAGTGTTCCTATACTGCACATTCCAGCAGAATTTAATTGTCCTCCTTCTTGAGGATGTCTCTAGGATTGCATGGTACCCTTGTCTGCACTGCTGCTTTTGAGTGATTTGGACGTTCAGTTCACTCCCGAGTCCTCTTTGCACAAACATCTATATAATCAGCAAATTGTTGGCAACCAGGCTTTCCTCTCCTTTTTCCCTGTTGGAGATATTTGACTATGAATTGGTGAGGATGCCTAAGTGTGTTATTTAAGAAAGGGTGTATATTTTATATTAAATCTAGTGGTAGCGTTCAAATTGGACTTGGTTGATTTTGTTAGATGCTATCTGTGTCTTTTGGCTTTGACCATGTGCTGTAGCATCCAAAAAAAATTAGACCTTCTATGCAGTTTGTGAATCATCATCTACTTCCAATGTGATTTGAGGGCACTATTGCATGGTTTGGTAAGAAGATACAGGAACCTCAAATTGCTTTTGCACAGACATCACTACGATCCATTTAATTGTAGCTTAACAGACTCAACCTGCGTCGTCCCAACTGGCACAGTTTTTGTTGTGTAGTGCACAAGAACAGAAGGAAACAGATGTGGTAGGTACAGGAGTGGTTGTCACTTTCAAAAACATTTAATTGTGTGTATATTCTTGACATGTAGGCAAAGAACCATTGGGCACGAGGACTCTCCTGTATTCATTCTCCTTAACACATCAGCTGTTTAGCTAATTTTATTCTATTTTTGTATTAAAATGTAACACATCTTTTTTGCTTCTTCATCATAGTGTGGGTGAGACAGAAAACCCTAATGTGTACAATACTGCAGTTTGCTGGAAACTGTTTTGTCTTGGTCAACAGTATGAATGACCTCCATGCAAGATCGTCTACCAAAGCCAAATATTGTGTGCAATTCTGATTACTTTCAGCTTTGAGGAATGGAGATGTCATTACATCTTCTTATTGGAAAATGACCTTTGTAGTTTAGCTACGTGTAACTTGTCTGTGTATAGCTATTTTAGATTATATAGGCCCGGATTACAAGTTAGGGGGTTAATTCTCTCCCATGCACAAACCCCTGTTTAAGCACGGAACGGAAAAACAAGTTTAGTTTTATTTAACGCATCTGATAATTATCGGATGCGTTAAATAACCCAACATTTGTTAAATTTCGGTAGGTCACAACTGCCAAAATTTAACAGTAGAAAACATACGGTATTTACTGTATCATTCGAATTTTGGTGCGTTAAACACCAAAATCTGCATATTATTCCCCATAAACTCAGAATAGGCGTTATTTATGGCACCCGATAAATAACATACCCTGTGGTATCATTATTTATCGGGTGCGATATATAAATTCTCAGCTTGTAATCAGGCCGATTGTTTTTTGAGGTTACTTGTTGCATCCATTGTAATTATGGAGCCTTCCTGCTATGCTGAAATCCAAAGTTAGCGTATTGTAATAACCTGGGGTCTTATTTAGAGTTTTGCAGACAGGGTACTCCCTGTCCATGAAAGTCTTGGTCTGCCTACTGTATTTAGAGTCAGGAAAACTGTCATGTTTCTGCTAGAGGAGTCTCCTCTAGTTCAGCTGGCAGAAACTTACCCCACCAGCCTCACAAACATCAGGCTTTCTATCCAAGCACCCAGGTCCATCTCCCTATTTAGGGCAGGCGTTCTGGAATGCTTTTTTACTCTTCAGGTTCGCTATTCAAAGCCTGGCAGCTCCAAATAGGAAACAAAATGACCCTCACACACTGGGAGAAAACCTCTAGGGAGTTGGGGCCATTTTCTTTGTTTTTCAAAAACAAACTTCTGCTCTTTGAGGTTTTTTTTGAAAAACAAAAGGCTTTGCTCGGTGGCTGCATTAAATGTGGGGGCTGCTCTGCAAAATTGCAGTGCCTTCTGAGACGAGGGCGGCATGTCAGCGACTCCTGTGAAAGCACAGAGATATCCACCAGCCAGGCGAATATCTCTAAATATGATGGGAGGTCATCCGCCAACCTTTGCCACCACAGTGGGCCAGTGTGCGTTCCACCTAATTCCAAATAACCTCCCTAGTTCCCTAGACATAGGTTGGGTGGTGTTCCTTTCAGGATGTACCGCCGGCATTGTGTCCCACAAATGAACCTCAAGGCTAGCAGTCCATTGTTCTTCGTCAGGAGATGACCATCCCTTTTCATATGAGAAACTCACCAGTAGGGCTATGGGGCAGAGAGGGGTCAGTCTCAATCAGTGCAGCACATGGGCTTCCTAACCACCCAGGTAGGCTTGCCCACCAAGGTAAATTGATTTTCCTATAAGATATTCATTACCTTTGTAACAAGGTTTGAGTATCAAGGCTAAGCCATAGCAGAATGTGTTTAAAAAAAAGGTTCAGTGTACAAATAAAGACCTTTAAGGCCCATGCCAAATTTACATTAAAAAAGAGCAATACTTCATAAATATTAAGGTGCAGAAATTTAATCAGTGAATCGATAGTTACTGATCATATATAGCTGCCCCAAGGAAATTAAAGGGTGTCACTAGTCAAGTGTGCATAACCGGAAAGGTAAATTAATAAAACAGTTAAAGTTACCTTGAAAAATGATCAAGCCTGTATTCAAATAGGTAAGTGTACCTAGTCAGCAGTGCTCAAGTCTGACAATGAAGAATGTAATTTCTGTTGGTGACAAACATTGAAAGCTAATGTCAAATATCAGGTTTTAGTCATGAAATCCATTGAATCACGTTGAACAGGTTCAAAGTGGTAAAAGTACAAGATAGTGGAGTCAGTGCACGTGTAGTTTGCATGTATAGCTACTCAGTAACATCGAAGTCAGGTGGAGATGATTCAAGTACACGTTAAGTCCCGATAACACCAGGTGGGTAAAAGGCTCTAGGCTTATCAGCTCAATGACTGATGGCAGCAAGGCTCCTACACGAACTGCTGAGTTGAGCACTATCAAGCAGTTGAGAATGGAATAGCGGCATGCGAGTGCGCAACTCAGCGGTTCGAGTAGAAGCCTTGCTGACATTGGTAATTGAGCTGTGTTCGAAGGACCATAACCACATCCTGACATTTATTGGGTTATTCTTTGTACCATGTACTGCTATTTTGTCCACCATTGGATATTTCATAAATCCATATACATGAATTGTTCCCTGTCGTTGAGCTGGGTGTTCCTAGTGTGGTATTAGCATAGCAGTACAAAGAAATTGCATCAGAAAATTGCTTTATGGTGTACCACTTTAGTAGCACAATCACTTCCCTAGAAATAATACGCCCTTCACTCACCTCAAAAGCCACCATACTTCAGACTTCTATGCATGTCATGTGGAAGGAAGGCCCTGTCAGAGCTCTGCCACAGACCTATTTACAGTCTTTAAGCATAAAGAATGCAAGATGTGACAGAAATGCTCTGCAAAATCTTTAAGGACTGGAATGGATGTTGACTTTGTTGTCTCCAGAAGAAGAAGGACAGTGAACAGTGTGAAGAGTCCTCTTATAGCAGTCTCCAGTAAGATAAAACATTTGCTTATACGCCATCTGAAGGGTGATGAAGAACATCCTTGGAAGGCCTCAAAGGTATCCAATAGGAATCCAAGTAGGCCCTGTAAGACATCTCTTGAGGGCATTCTAAACGCAAAGTTTCTTCAGAACCACCATTGAAGACCAGGCCAACTGAGCCTCCATCAATGGACACTCCTGTCTTCAAAGTGCCATTGGTGCCCACTGCCTTCAATGACTCTGCAGCAGCTGCCTGGTTAACATCACTGGAATATCAACACTGTCTTTGTAAACTACTGTACATACAACAACCCCACTATCGACAACTTGAATTCCTTTGACGATAAAACCATAGTCGATGAGTTAACCACCATTAACAGCCATACCATCTATGACCGTGCCATCAATGATGTCACCATCAATGGCATAAAGAAAAGGTCTGTCACTCTGCCACCTACATCAGCCAAGCGTCGCTTGGCCTGGAGGATACTTCTCTTAACAAGAATCTGCCTTCTAAGAACCTAGATACTGATGGTAAATTCCAGTATGAAGGGCCATTTAGATTGGCCACTAGCCCTAACCAGCTGAACGTCAGATGCCAAGAAGATGATGACAACTGTTATGATCAGGAAGAAAAAGTCAAAGACCATACTATGAGGAGGTAGATAAGAAGTCATATTGTGATTACAGACACCCCCTCTATGATAGACACTATGATGAATATTATGAAGCGTCTGACTATTGGAAGCAACCAACACTTAATGTCCCTATTTGATTCATTGACAACCTCCATTAAATGATGCACGACTATTACAACAGGTTTCCTTCAACTCCACGCCTGCCATAGTACTGTGTCAACCTCAGCAGCTCCAGCACTCCTGCAGTATCCCTCCCTCGACACCTACTTCTGCATCCATCATCTCAGATTCAGCCATACCATGCTCCACTGATCATCAGGTGATTATAACGTGCAATAGGAAGGAGTGGTTCCAGACCAACCATTGACCAGAACGGATGACTGGGATAATTACGTGGCCCGGGCCACCAGTTCGCCAATTCTATTTCATGCAGACTCTCCACCAGCTGCTATAGCACGATTTCATTTGTTGTTGGAGAGAGCTTTGAAGCACTTTGTTCTACCTGTATTAGAAACAGGGATGGATTGTTTCCTGTATGAGTTTAAGAAGGCCCTCAGGAAATCTATTAATTCAGTTCCCTTAATTGAACATTATGGAAAGAAGGGTTCAAGATTATGCAGGCGCCATCTTCTGTATCAGCCTTAGATCTTAGGGTCAATATGAACCACAGAGCTCCGGATAATTCTCCAGCCTCTTTGACTGTTCATCCTTTGTAGATACGCAGACTGCTCTGCGCTGCTACTGGTATCCTGGTTCCCCTTGCATGGCTCCTCAGGATAGAGAGGGTGTAAAATGCACAATTATGGGTAGAGAATTTTAATTCTAGCACCAACTTCTTTCAAGAATGACAACTCTCTGCCAATCCTTTGGCCATTATTGGGCAGCATGATCATCAGATGGGGGTGGGTACTTTAACAGCCAGAAAGAAGGAAGGAATTCTCCTTGCAATTCTCCAGACACGAGGAAAGAGCTTTGGCGGTCGTCATAGATGGTTCATGGACGTGGCCAACGCTGGCTTTTACCAAACGGTAGGGGAGTACAGTTCTATAGCAGTAGGGGTTATGTTCTACTTTTTTCAGGCTAGATGAGCATCAGTGTATTCTGGATATTTTATTTGACTGTGAGAATCTCTCCAGCAGACACATAGATCAAATAAATCATATATGGAAAGATCTCATTCCCTGGGGTTCACTATCAATGTGCCGAAGTCACACCTGACTCCCTCTCAGATGCTCCCTTTCATTGGAGCTGTTGTGGACATACTGCAGTTGCAGTCTTATCCTCCCGAGCAGCGAGTCCAGGATATTCAGGCTATGATATTGATTTTTCACCTCTATCCTGGATTTCGGTGAGAATGACTCTGAAGCTGCTAGGTATCATGGCCTCCTGCATACTGCTAGTGACACATGCCAGATGGCATATGCGGGCTCTGCAGTGGGGCCTGAATTTCCAGTGGGTGCAACACCAGGGGAATCTCTCCGACATGGTCCAGATCTTGGAGGGAACTGCAAAGGACCTGCAGTGGTGGCTAACAAACCATGATTGGGTCAAAGGCAGAACTCTCTCTCTTCCCCAACCAGATATGACAGTAGTGACAGATGCGTCACTCCTAGGTTGGGCGAGCCATCTGGGAGAGGTGGCGATCAGAGGACTCTGGTCTCCAGCGGAATCCGGACTCCACATAAACATGTTGGAGCTTTGAGCGATCCGATTGGCACTGAAAGCCTTTCTGCCCTCCATCAAGGGAAGGCTGTTACAAGTGTTCACAGAAAACACCACTGCCATATGGTACTGCAACAAACAGGGCGGGTGGGGTCATGGGCCCTTTGTCTCTGGAAGTGGCTGGAACAGCAGGGCATATCCCTGGTGGATCAACACCTGGCAGGTTGTCTGCGCGCCAGAGCAGACAAACTCAGCTGTCGATGCCTAGCAGATCACGAATGGCATCTCCATCAAGATGTGGCGCGAGGTCTCTCAGCAGGGGGGTGAGAGCCTTGGTTAGATTTGTTCGCCTCTGATGAGAATACAGAATGTCAGCAGTTTCGCGTGCTGGAGTTGCCAAGGCAGCTCTCGCTCGGAGACGCATTTCGTCTCGAGTGGAGCTTGGGCCTCCTGTATGCCTGCCTGCCCATACCATTTCTGTCCCGAGTTCTCAAGAAGATCAGGAACAACCGGGCCTAAGTCATCCTTGTGGCTCCGGACTGGGCACAGAGAGTCTGGTATCCCGAGCTTCTCAGCATGAGCATTGATCCTCTGATCAGGCTGCCCCTTCGGGAGGATCTTCCATCCCAGCAGCAAGGGAGTGTCCTCCACCCGAACCTGTCAACTCTACACCTTCTTGCGTGGAGATTGAGCGGCGACAGTTGACAGCTTTCGACCTTCCTCCCAAAGTCTGCAAAGTTATTCCGGAAGCCAGGCATCCCTCCATCAAGATGGTATACGCTGCCAGTGGAGCAAATGTGTATTATAATGTACACAAAAGTCTATTGACCCTCTTTGTCTTCTCTTTCTGATGTCCTTCTTTTTATTCTTACCCTTGCCTAGCAGGGCTCTGCTCTGGGCACTCTAAAGGGAGCTCTGCTTTCTGTTCGGTCTGCCTTTTTGCGGCTGCCTGACCAACCCTCTTTATTTAAGTCTCCGTTTGTTAATAGGTTTTTTAAATGTCTTGTAAATGTTTCTTGCCTCTCCTTCCATTATGCCTCAGTGGGACCTTAATTTGTTTCTCACTTTCTTAATGTGTGCCCCTTTCGAGTCTCTTCATAATTGTCCCCTCCAGCTGCTCACCATCAAGACAGCCTTTCTCGAGGCAATAACATCTGCCCGGAGGGTGAGTGAGCTGCAGACTTTATCATGCAAACCTCCAGTCCTGTCTGTTCCAGACAAATTGGTGCTTTGCACTAGGGCCATTTTCCTGCCAAAAGTGGTAACCCCATTCCATGTAACCCAATCCGTCACCTTGCCCACTTTCTACGCTCCTTCACATCCCTCAAAAGAAGAGGAGCAGCTCCACTTTCTGGACCCAAAAAGAGCATTGTCATTCTACCTTGACTGCACATGAGATTTCTGGGTGGACAACCAACTTTTCATGGGGTATGTTGGAGGGAAGAAGGGTCGGGCGGGACAGAAACAAACCCTTTCATGCTGTGTCATTCTCTGTATAAAAATCTGCAATGCACTGGCCTAGAAGCAGCCCCCTGAGGGCTTAAGGGTTAATTCCACCAAGGCTAAAGCTGCTACCATTGCATTAGCACGTGGGGTCCCAGTCTTGGCCATCTGCTAGGCAGTAACGTGGGCATCCCTGCACACATTTACCAAACACTATTGCCGGGACAGTCAGGTCCGCAGGGATGGGAACTTCGCTCGTTCGTGCCTGCAGGATTTGTTAGTTAAGAATTTGGCTGCAGCGCACCACCGGGGATGGTATTGCTTGGGTACCTATTCAGAGGTAAGAAATCTGCAGCTAGATGTCTCTATCAGATGAACAAGGTAGTTACCTTCAGTAACGTATTATCTGGTAGAGACAGGATCTAGCCACAGATTCCTTACCGATCCGCCCATCCTCACCGCTCTGTGGACAAGTTTCTTGAGTCAGGGCTGATCCCTTTCAGGGCCCTAATTTGGACACACCAGTGTCAGTGCACTTCATGACTCTGCGCTTCTGGCGTGGAATGTCTTGAAAAGTAACTGATGTCAGTGCGCCGAGGTGGTGCCTATATACTTATAAAAACGGACTTACGTGATGCAGATGTCACTTCTGTGGCGGACATCTCCGCCGTGCGGAGCCGACCGACGCCACCAACTGGCGCACAGGGGTACTGCTCACTCAAAAATCTTCCGGATCCAGTCTGACACATGGGAAATTCAAAGATCTTGTCGGTTCCAAATAATGCCTTACCACCAAAGGTAAGTAACTGGTTCTTCAAAGATGCTTTGCCACTGTGCATGTTTGTTTACACTGGAATAAGGGGAGAGAGTGTTGGAATGTGCAGGCACGATAAAAGGAGCGGGAAAGATTGTTGACAGGTCATTGGCTGGAACCGGCTTGTTCTGCCAATTGCTGTTTGTCTTTTCCTGCAGATCACATGAAACTTTTTTTTTATTAATGCACACGTTTGAGCGGTGTTATTGAAGCTTCTTTTACTTACCTTATACTGGCGACGAGTGGGAGTGGATCTTATTCCGTATTTGCAGTTAAAAACCACTAAGATGCAGGGGTCTGCCCGACTGCTGTCCTTCTTCCAATCTGGGGGTAAGTCAGGACCAAGGATCCTGCTTGAAGTGCCGCTTAATTTCCCTTTGAAGACTACTGAGGAGCAGACCACAAGACTTTTCCTTACAGAGAACGGCCTACTTGCTACTTGACGTTAAACAGCCCAACCGCCTGTGAGGACCTGTGGGAATGGTTGTGAGATCTCTGGAGCTTCAGGACATGAGGTCACCCGGACGCAGTGTAGGAGAAGAACCCAGCATCATTTATTGGCCTCATGCAGGGCCCAGTGGAATAGTTGCTGCCATCAGCATTCATTTTTGAGGTGCTACCTCCATGGTTCCTTTTTTACTTCAAGGAAATGTGTGCACTCCGCCTCCAGTTGCTTCTGGAGCCTGAGGAATCACCTTTCTCCTATCAGTGGCCAATTTATTTTGGCAGGTAGTTGGGCACGACCACCCTGAATCCGGAACAGACGACATCATGAAATTTCATGAAGCAGCTCCAGAAAAAAATGGATTTGTGGTTGGTCTTTGTGTACAAATTTGCAGTCTCTGGAGCATGTTTCCGCAGAAAATACAGATAAACAGCAACTGTCTCGAGTTTAGCAGGGCTACTAAGACCTGGTTGTTTCCTAAAACATAAAACCAACTGGATTAAATTCAGAAAAACCACTAGCAGGTATAGGCAAGCTTCGAGCATATTTGTCACACTTTTTCTGTTACGGTGATCTCATAATAAATACTGCGTGGCAACATGGCGTCGTTAGGCATGTTCACATCTACAAACCTCATTTACTCAATCACGCAGAAAGCACTATGGGTTTCACAGGGAGTAAGAAAGTGCAATTCATACACCAGTGCAAACCAATGCAATTCTACAGTACAATGCTTCTCTGCAATTTCCTAGGAACGGTTCACTTTTTGGTCAGTTTAGAGAGTGACTCAAATCAAGACCTTCATCAATGAGTGGTAGAATGCACACCTAATTTCAGCATTCTGTGTATTCCTAAACGTTCAAAAGCTTGTAAATGTAGAGCGTACAACCCTGAAGTGCGCTCCGTCCTTGCGCACTGATTCTGTTAGAGTCAAATTGGAGCCTCATCAGGTTCCATTACAGGATGCACAGCTGCCGAGAGATCATGAATTCCAACAATTTTCTCCATAGTTCATCTGTTTTATTATTCAGTTTTCACTCCATGCATCATGCCATTTTAAACAAATCCAGTATTTCAATATTTTCGACATTTTCAACAGACGCCTATCCAGGCTTTTCGGCACAACACGCCTTCCTCATCGCATGGCGTAGATATGTATTAAAAAGCCCAATGCATTTCGGGCGTATATCCGCCCTTCCTCAGGGGTAAACTGTAATAGAACACATAACGTATAATTACCCAATGTCCATACCCACAGATAAATTATGTTGTCATTGCTTGCTGCGCGTTTACTCAAATGGGATTTTCACCCAATCGTCATGCAACCTTTTACCCGAAATAAAGTTTACTTAAATGAACAAATTAAAAAGCAAACCTCTAAACCAAAAAGAAATAATGCCGTGCTGACTGCTTAATGAATATAACATGCGATTCTGTGCCCGTGCCTAATAAACATAATATGTTTCACAGACCACCTCCTCAAACAGAAAAGTTACACTGAATCCTCATTGCACATATAGCCAAAGTAATTTAAACCCCATGACTTCACACACAAGAAATTACCTTCAACTAAGTATACATCACACCTCTTTGATTCACCAACATGAAAAACTCAACTAAACTAGCTCCAACGTCTCTGGTGTATTTAAACCATCCCACGTGATTAAGACATGACAGGTGAAAGCATAGAACTAAACAAAACCCTATAGCCTGTTCCGTGTGTCTCCAAAACAGTGTATCGTGTGAAACATGGTATTTGAAAAAAGATGTTTCAAAACAGATATTTTAGAAAGCATATTCAAACAATTCTAAAATATCTGTTTTCAAACATCTTTAGTTGTGAAACACATTATGTTTATTAGGCATGGGCACAGAATCGCATGTTATATTCATTAAGCAGTCAGCACGGCATTATTTCTTTTTGGTTTAGAGGTTTGCTTTTTAATTTGTTCAATTAAGTCAACTTTATTTCGGGTAAAAGGTTGCATGACGATTGGGTGAAAATCACATTTGAGTAAACGCGCAGCAAGCAATGACAACATAATTTATCTGTGGGTATGGACATTGGGTAATTATATGTTATGTGTTCTATTACAGTTTACCCCTGAGGAAGGGCGGATATACGCCCGAAATGCATTGGGTTTTTTAATACACATCTACGCCATGCGATGAGGAAGGGGGAACCCCCTCATGTTGGCCGGAAAGCCTGGATAGGCGTCTGTTAAAAATGGCAAAAATATTGAAATACTGGATTTGTTTAAAATGGCATGATGCATGGAGTGAAAACTGAATAATAAAACAGATGAACTATGGACAAAATTGTTGGAATTCATGATTTCTCGGCATCTGTGCATCCTGTAATGAGGCTCCAATTTGACTCTAATCAAATCAAGACCTGCTAGTCCTGTTTTACATTTTGTACATAGCTGATGTGGTGCTGGAAAGAAGTTTTTTAAACTCTGAAGACTAGAGATAATAACTTGTATCTTACCTCGTCTGAAAGGTTTTTTCTAATTTAGCTTCGTGTTGCACGGCAAGCAGAATCTACTTACAATTATGTAAGGCTATTTTGATTATATGCTCAAATAGGTCATTCTTTGCTCATTTTGATCTACCAATGTGTGATATTCATAGAATACATGCTAATGGATATGCATTTGTTATAGTGTGTGCTAAAACACCCACAAGTAAGGCAGAAACATCAATGACTCAGTCTTCAATAGTGTTCCTTTTAAAAAGCTTTTTGAACCTTTACTAGATCAACTAAAATCATCCATTATGAGGTAATCGGTTATCAGAAGGATGTTTCAGCTGAATCTCTTTCAGTTTCCCCTTGTAGGAAGACAATTACTTCAACTAAAGACCTCTGGCTACTATTGAAAGATCATGTAAAATACGTGACCACCGTGGTTGACCTGCTAGCACCTCTAAAATAAACACAAGGGCTGATCTAGAGTTTGGCGGACTGTTTAACTTCCATCAGGATGAGTAGTTTACTCCGTCACCCTGATGGACATCCCATCCACCAAATTTAGAGGTGTTAGTAGGCCTTACGGAGATCTCTATACATTGGCAGGAACAGCCATCAACAGCGGTTCCTGTCAGTGTTAGAAAAATTTGACTGATGGTTCCATCAAACATAACGCCTGGCTGTCAAGCTTTTCCAAAGCTTTACATTTTTCGAAAACAAACTCTCAAAGCGGGAGGTTTTTAGAAAAAAAGAGTACAATTAATGACCCCCCACACCATGGGAGTTTTCTCCCATAGTGTGGGGGTATTGTTTTTGTTTTTATTGTCCTTCACTGCCAGGTTTTACTTGGCAGTGTTCGGGCAGGAAGAAAAAGCCATCTGCCCGCCCATTCTAAATTGGGTGGTTGGTCGGATGGCTTACCTCTGATGGCCCGATGATGACGACCCGGACTCTGTTAGGAAGAGTATGTCTGTGGGAGTAGGCTTCATTGTCGACATCGTGTGCACCCGTCCAGCCCTAAATCATGGAAGTGAACCAAGAGTTCAGCCGAGAGGGTATTCTCTCGCTGTTGCGATGGGTTACCATTTCTGTCAAACTCAATATCAGCCTCTTGGTTTTCTCAACACCTAAAAGAAATGTCCAAAGAACTTTTATCTTTGGAACACAAGTGGAGTTGTGAATACTCTCCAGAACTAAACCAGCAATGGCAAATGTTCAGTCGCAAATATATGACAGCAACTAAATCTGCTTCTTTTCACTCAGATAAAGTATTTGCAGTCTCAAACATGTCTTCAGAAATCTTTGCAACTTTAAATAAATTAGAAGAGCCACAAAAACAGTAACAGAAGAAGGGGTTTTAGCAAAAAAGTGCAATGAATTTCCTGAGTTTGTTCATGAAAAAATAGGTCCGATTACCTCTGGGCCATGATTACGTAGAGAGAAAATCATGCCCACCTTTCAATTTGACACTTCAGTACTCCACCAGAGACAAGTCTCTGTCGAATTTCCTTCCAGATGATGCAGACTTTGCTCGCTTTCTCTAGAGTAGCAGGCCTTTTGGTTCTCATAAAGGCATTCTACCTGCAAAACTCAAGCCACGTTTTTTACAGTCAGATAGTTCTGATGTTAAGGACATCATCAATGTTTTTCTTACTACAAGAATGTTCCCCTGTGAATTACAATCTGTAGTCCAAATTTCCTTATTAAAATCCCTCCCTGTTCCCCAATTTCCTGGCTAATTATCAACAATTTTCTCCCACTTCCATGTCTTTCCGTACTACTAGAACAAACAGCTTTTATTCAGCAATCTAAACAAAAAAATTATTTGCTACATTCAGAGCAAACAGGACCCCCCCAAAGGGGCTGCGAATGGAAGCAGTTGTGGTTGCAGGTGTGGACGAATTGCATTGTTATCAGATAAATGTCTTTCTGCTGTGTTACTATTCCTAGACCTGTCAACTGCATTTGACACTATGGATTACCAGATATTAATAACTAAACTTAGTGGACCTGGCCATGGCCTGGTTTGTAGACTGACACCCTGGCACATAGTACTCAATGAGTATCACTGCCTCCCTTTCCCTCAGAAGGGCGGCCTCTACCCTTTGGGAGTACTCAGGCTTCTATTGTGCTACGGGATCTTTTTAATAATCTTTATGTAATTTCAATGGGCCACCTCATGCACTCATTTGGCTACATGTTCGTATGTGTGCTGATGTCACACAGGTTGTTTTGAAACCCACTAAAGAGCTCAGCTAGTGTTCTTATTTGTACTACCCGTCTTGCAGCTGTTGATAACTGGATGCATTTCAAATAGCTAAAATTGAATGTTGAGAAAACAGATATATGTTTGCCATGTGTGAGTATACCATTTTAGTGTGTTTTCTGTTGGCCACGTGCATTTGGAGCCCAATTCCCAAAGGTAAATCTACAAGTGCGTCTCCACCTAGCTATTTAGAACTATGCATTGAAGAAAATAGGGGAACAAGTAATACCCGAGGAAAATATTAACAGCTGGCAAACATTATTACTCGTAGCACATATAAGCCAAACCCTCATCTCTGCCCTCTTCCTTTTTGTGCTGCAAGATGTGTGTAGAGTAGCATTGGGTGTGTGGAGAGTAGTGTAAGATGTGAGATGAGCTGTATGGTTTTTTTATAACTCGTTAATTTACATATTTCTCATGTTTTATGTATGTGCATCTGTTATGTAAACATTTTTTTAAATATGATTTGTATAGGTGTCTGCAGTATATATGAACATTGTTTTTACATTAGTTTTATTTTGTCCCAAAAATTATAATGTGATTTGTATGGGCGTCTGCTATGTATCCAGTTATGTCTAGTTTTTACATTCATTTTATTATTTTTTACTATTTTACATTTGTGCAGCATAATGTGTGCAATTTCTTATTTTAATTTTCCCTTTGGTCATGGGCTCTGTACTGGCAGTGTTATACCCTGCTCCATGGATTTTTATGTAATTACTTTGAAGTACCTGTGCTTGGCCATTTGTGGTGTGTGATTTACTCCAAGGCTTGGATGGAGTAGATTTGAGCCTGTTTGGTCTGTTTCGTGGTATCTCAGTTGCAAATGTGGGTTTAACTTTGATGAATTTGACTGGAGCACTATTTGTAGATGTATTTTTGTATTTGCAAGCCCCTCCTTATCCCCCGCCTTCATTTTCTCATTCTGCTTCTGTTTTGTATTAGATATTTACCCTTATCCAGCCACCCCATTTGCCGCTCCCACGTTTACACATGTATACCTAAAATGTAGAACTACATGTGTGAAGTTCTATGCACTCTAGGCAGAGAACCCACATAAGAGATAGGATCCGAATAGGTATAGAGCTATGCTGCCATCCTTGTCAATCGCATTTAAGAGTAGGTTAACTAGTACAGAAGTACTAATACACATACTTGTAAATGCCTTTGTTAATTGGGTCCTTGAAGATCAACCCACACCATGTCAAGTGCAAAGAATTTGGGGGCTAAGACTGATTCACAGTTAAGTATGACGCCTCAAAGTAACTCTGGAGTCAGTTCATGTTTCTACCAATTGCCTCTATCAAAACCTATATTGCACTTCTACTGCTGCCAGATTTCTATTAGATTTAGCGAGATGAAACCATATTAGGTGGTCTCCTGCTAAACAGTGCGTTGTATTTAATTCTACAGGCCTTATTTAGAGGGAACTGAAAACCCGCCACTTTCTGGAAGAAACTCTAAATACAGAATAGAATCAACTGCCTGAATTTCCTCCACATTACTATCCCTGTGGTGGATGAAGTTCATCAGGTGGATTCTACTCCACATTTAGAGTTTCCTCCAGAAACTGAAAGATGCTCATTTCCCATAAACTCTAAATGAGTTCCTATATCTTTAGTTCATAGTTGTATCAACAATCAAAAACAGAGTCCCCTGTCTATGTGTTTTCAATGGTGCTTCCCACAATTTTCTCTAAGATCTGCATATCAGTACCTAATACCTATTCCTAAATTGAAGTAAGTTGAAGGTTGGCAGTGGGGCCTTTTCTGTATCTGCAGCCGCCACATGGAATCAATAACCATTTTGCTATTCGATGTCAAGCCAAGGAAAGATTTAAACAATTATTTTTTTTCTGAATTAACAACTGTCACATGTAAATGTGTTAGACAGAGTGTTGTTACACTTCCTATTTATCAAAAAGAGAGGGGGGGACGGTGGGAGCTGATTGTTGGGTCCAGTGACCCTTGCTCCCGATTGGTAACTGGTATATAAAGGGGGGTCACTGTTCCTTAAGAGGAGAGTTCAAAGTGAGAAAGAAAAAGGAAAAGGTGTCCTGTGCTACTCTGTGTGGGGACAGTGTGTCCTCATCATGATGCCCTCACACACCCCGAAGGATGTCATGCTTCATCATTGGGCTTTTTGCTCCTCGTCGGGCCAGCGCTGCAATGCCCTACGGGTCCCCCGAAGGGTCTCTTTTTCGGAGATCTTTTGATGAAACAAGCCGTTAGGTGCGTGCGTGTGAGTGGAAGTGAGGTCTCAACTAGTGTGTTAAAAAATGACTGGAGGGAGAGTGGCTATTATTTATTAAAGTGGTCCCTCTGTCGCGGAGACAGAGAGAGGCATGCAGGTGGAGCAGCACAGCTGAATGGGAGAACCTTCCCATCGGCCCTCACTAATCTCATGAGGCCATAATTATAGAAACAAGGGAGATGCTACTCCTTTCCATCAACCTGGCGGCACTGAAAAATTTAGGCCGCTAGTGATACTTTATTTAAACTCACCTTGGTCCTGAAGAAGCGCTTTGGATCTCCTCCAGAGGCCACAGATAACGCGAAACATGTCGACCACTAGAGACACCCACTAAGGACTCATATCTAGCTACCGAGGGACATAATATCCCACTAGCAGCACCACACACCTTTTACTAATGACAGAGGGACCACTTTAATAAATAATAGCCACTCTCCCTCCAGTCATTTTTTAACACACTAGTTGAGACCTCACTTCCATTCACACGCATGCACCTAACGGCTTGTTTCATCAAAAGATCTCCGAAAAAGAGACCCATCGGGGGACCCGTAGGGCATTGCAGCGCCGGCCCGACGAGGAGCAAAAAGCCCAATGATGAAGCATGACATCCTTCGGGGTGTGTGAGGGCATCATGATGAGGACACACTGTCCCCACACAGAGTAGCACAGGACACCTTTTCCTTTTTCTTTCTCCACTTTGAACTCTCCTCTTAAGGAACAGTGACCCCCCTTTATATACCTGTTGTTACACTTCTACAGTGCCACGATGTATCAAGTGTATGTTGCGCTTATAAATACAAATACAAACATACAGCTTTAATTATAATTATGGGGGACTGCCTCCTGATTAATTCAATTTCATGGTTACCGGTAGACAAGATCTATTTTCCCTAAGCAAGGAGATTTGAATGGATTTTGTTTTCAAGAATGCCAGAATTTCAGAAGCATTGTGAGATTGACTGAGAATTTGTCAGGGCTGAGTGTGACACCTTTAAAGAGGAAGACCCCTCTCCAATTGCCTTTCACAAAAGGGATTTTGGTCCATCAGGCCATCTGCTATCATCAGTGTATGACTGCACCTTTTCTTCTCTGTTTTATTTCATCTCATTATATTATATGGGGCAGAACAATGTCTCAGTCGTATCATGCCCTTAATATAAAGGGCCAAAGAATAGAGCTTGGAGTGTCCCCTCCTGCAATCATGCGCTGATTAGCGCCAGGTCTAAGAGCAGGTGAAGATTAAAAAGGGAATGTGCCGGTGAATGACTGGTGCATTCCAGCAAACAACGTTGCTAAAATGCATGCTTACCTAGTGCCTATATCCCAACCCCCCCTTTGAGAGGTGTATGGATATACAGAATCAGCAGAGACAGGCATGAATCATTCTACAACAGGACAAGGAAGTGGCAGCTTCCTGACCAAGTAGTAGGAACCACTGTAAACTGAACTAAATACTGTGATGCCAAGTCTGTTGCCTACCCTGAATTCTTGTGACAACCAAATGAAGGCATGCCAACGTCTTTGCACCGAGCCTAGTTTTATTGCCCTGCCAAGTGACTTCCTGGTGCCTAACTCTGTCTGTTCAGTGTGTTCTACTAGTAATCTGCAACACTGATAGAAACATGGTGAGCTGTTCACTCTAAAATCCTGCCTGTTGATTGATTCACTGATTGTGATGTGCCTGGAAGTCCACCTAAGAGAAGCCTGACCTTAGATCTGCAGGTTTGAGGGCTGCCTTAAAGGTGCTTTGGGTGCACAAACTAGCACAAGTATCCCTTTGTAGGGGGTGCTGTGAGATGTATAGCTGATTTCTGATTTGTATGCAGCACTATATGGTAACTATAAAATAGTGAACCGAATAGCCACCGTTACACTGTTTCTCAATTATGGGCTTTAGAAATCTTATGCTGCTATATATATATATATAATGTAACACACAATTTCCTGATTCTGGCAGCTCCTGCCCTAGTGGGGCCGTGAGTGGGCCCGAGATACCCGCATATATTCTTCAACTACCACTCTGTAGTAAAACACGTAAAAACCGGGTGGCTGTGAAGATTCAGTGAAGGTCCATTGCAGTAAGGGCCAGGGTAGGAATTTTGGGATCAGGTGTTTTAGGGGCTAGCATTTTGCTCAGGATAGTGCTGGTGGCTGGATTTAGAGAACACGCTGACCAAGTATTGCTGGCCCCATGAGAAATGTGTGTTTCAGTCTCAGCGTAATGATCTGCTTTTGAGTTAGGGGAACTCTTCACTGAAGTTAGAATTCAGGATTCAGACTAGAATCTGGAGAGTCGCACTCAGAGCTTGGTCTCAATGTATTCAGCGGGTCTCGAGGCAAGGGAACTCATTTTTTAATACCACCCTTAGAGATGTTCACTGCCTCTAAGAAGTCCTGTCTCCCTTTCTCAGGGGAGAGTTCCCTGGCTTGTCCAGTGTCCTGAGCTCCTGTGTCATGGAGGACAGCTGGCCCTTAGAAGGACTCATCCTGTATCCTAAGCCTTGATCTCAGGAAAGACACTTTTCAGATTAGTCCAATATGCTTAGTTCCTTCCCACAGGGAGTAGAGCCTGTTTCTAAGACCTTATTGGCCTGAGTTCACACTTTATTGAGGAGAGTGCCAGTTCATTATCCTGAGTACTAGAATCGGCTACTAATAAATGTCCCTCCAGGCTGCTCTGAATACTGTGTCCAATACTCAAGCGTAACACATGGAAACTGTACTGTGTATCCTGGGTGTGCTTGGGAATACTCCAGAGCATGCTCTTGGAAAGAAGCAGCTGTAGTTGGATGCTTTTATTTCTGGCTCTTCTTTATCTGTGCTCCCTCTTCACTCATAAGAAAAAGGAAAAGTGTCATTGACAGTGGCTGAGATTAATCTAAGCGTCCCAGACATCAGTTTTGTGCTCTCTAATTGATTCTCTTTCCCATGTCTGTATGTCCATAGTGGTAGCAGCAAAGGGAAAGACATCAATACCATCAAATCGCTGCGTGTCCTGCGAGTGCTGAGACCCCTTAAGACCATCAAGCGCCTGCCCAAGCTCAAGGTAAGTTGCAGCTTCTAGGTACTAGGCATCCTTTTATTTGCCAAGTAAATGTAGATTATTTAAATTTAGCTACTGCCAGCATTATCTTGTTGATTGAATGTATTTCATATCATTTATTTGCCACCCGTCAAACTTACTTTCTCTTGTAGCTTCTCAACTAAATCTCTCCGAAGAGCCAAAATTGAGAAATTTGCTTATTATTGTTGAATTGTTTGTCATCAACTAACTACCTATAAAATAGCTCTATTTTAGATGTTGCCATTATTCCCAGGTTTTACTTAGAAATATTAGAGATGAAATGAGGTCTTGTGTACTGCTTTTCAGCACTTCCAGTTCTAAGCTGGGTGGTGGTCAAGGTGTTCAAGTGCAGCTCACGTAGGGTGATCTATTTGCACCTTACTGGCCAGATGTTGGATAGTTAGTTTAGAAAGCAGGGGCCCCTGCATGCAAGGTGACTTGTCAAGCGCAGGGAAAAAGGCTAATAGTTTAGAAACACACTTGGGTAAGAGACAATGAACAAAAAATGTGTGCAGGCATACAAGCAGCAAACAATTAAACTGTAATTCATTAAATGACTTAAAGAACTGCTTATGATATTATCACAAAATTATTTTAAATCTTTTATGTAAAAGTTATTAGAAATATTCACTTCTTCAAAAACATAGTACATAATTTAAATGTCCTTAACAGTAGTCAATACATGAATTATTCTTCTATATTGTGGAACAGTTGTCAATCATTTAATCCTGCTTAGCGTGCTAATCTTGAGCACATCTGACTTAATGCACAATACGTCAATTCATTAAGTTTTGATACAATGGCAGCCCTGCCAAGTACCACGCATCAAGCGTTAGACTAACGCATTTCAGTGTGGTGGTCCGCATCACCGCACTGAAATGTGAAGTCACGCATATTAGGGCCTGTGGCCCTCAGCTGTCAAGCGCTGCAGTGGAGCACTGGCCTGTTTAATAGCTAATGGAGTGGCACAGCAGCGGCAGGGCGCGGTGCGTACAGCTCGGCAGTCAGAGGCTGGCCTGGGTAAGCTCGCAACATTTATTGCTAGATTGTTGAAATAATCACCGCGCAGCCGCGCGCGTGGCTTCCGCACTTGCAAACGTCACAGTCAGTGCTGCCAATGGGCAGTCAGCGGGCTGCAGTTGAATTCTGCACTATAAGCACGCTCCCTGTAAAATGCGTCCTGCGGTTTCACAGCCAAGCGTGAGTCCGACCCCTGAGAACCCCACGGGGCCACAGTTGTCTGGGTGGCGGCTGACTCACGTGCCCTCTGCACCGCCTGGACCCCTGACTACAGCTCAGCTGACACTGAGCCGGCCTGAGCGAGCTCGGGCAGCCGGTCTCCAGACAAGCTGAGGCCATGGGCCTCCGACATGGGAATGCAGCTGTTCTCTTCACCATCGCTGAATAAAGTAAGTAAGTGTGTGCCCAAAGCAAGTCCTGAGCGCATGAAATAATTCGTTGAAGTAGCGCCCTGATTTAAAGTTCCAAATGTTCTGATTGTCATAATTTGGAGCCACTGCCTGCCAGCAGTGTCTATTATTTAGGCGCACGAATTATTGATTATTAAGGACTTGGACTGCTGAGCGGGGGGACGCGCTCTTGACACCGGGGCATCGACGTTGCCCAACTCCAGCTTTGGCCGTGAGGGGAACGGCCCGACGCCCATAAACTACATTTCCCAGAGGCCCCTGCCCACCTGTGACGAGGACAACGCGCCGGGAGGCGCTATTTAAACACAGCTGCCCGCCCGCAGCGCGGGACGCGCTCTTGACACCGGGACATCGACAGGCAGCCTTTGCTGCTGCCGTGAGGTGAACGGCTGCCCAACTCCAGCTTTGGCCGTGAGGGGAACGGCCCGACGCCCATAAACTACATTTCCCAGAGGCCCCTGCCCACCTGTGACGAGGACAACGCGCCGGGAGGCGCTATTTAAACACAGCTGCCCGCCCGCAGCGCGGGACACGCTCTTGACATCGGGGCATTGACAGGCAGCCTTCGCTGCTGCCGTGAGGTGAACGGCTGCCCAACTCCAGCTTTGGCCGTGAGGGGAACGGCCCGACGCCCATAAACTACATTTCCCAGAGGCCCCTGCCCACCTGTGACGAGGACAACGCGCCGGGAGGCGCTATTCAAACACAGCTGCCCGCCCGCAGCGCGGGACGCGCACGGGCGTGCCCGGGCAAAGCCCGGGCCAAGGGCGGGCCCGTCTGCGCCCGTCAGCGGACGGAAGAGGCTGGGCAGGGCCACCTCCCTTTGCTTTGCTAAAGAAACAAGCCTACTAAAGACCCTGGTAAGGTGACTTTTCTGTGTTGTCTTCACCTATCTGCGCCTCTCCTAATCATAAACTAATATAAAAATGGGTAAAAGGAAACTATCGCAACTCGCGAAGAGCCATAGCGTAAAAAATACCCCGATTTACAAAATACCTAAAATCAGCAGTGGGCATGATAGACAGCGAGATAGTCCTTGTGGAAGAGAAACTAGCTGCTACTAAAACTGCACTAGACGCAGCCCTTAAGGAGGTGATAGTAGAAACCCACAAAGATACCTCCTCCAAAGAGGCCGGAGGAAATAGACCCACCGTAGTGCCCACAGTGATAGAAGCAGAGCTGCTAGTGAATAGAGATCGGAATACGGACATAGTTACGAACCTAGAAAATCCATGCGTCCTGACATCTACTCTGGAGATCTCAGAGCTATCAAATGATATAGACTTAATCTCACCACCAGCTAAAAAAGCAAAACAACTTACAAAATCGAAAGGGAAGAACGGCCTTAAAGAAAGTAAAGACGTAAGGCCAAAAACAAAGCCAAATGCCGTAAAAGGGGACAAATCATCAGGGCCCAAAAAGGGAGAAAATAACACAACAGATAAAGCACAATGAAAACCAAACCTGGATCTTTTATTCAAAAATCTGCATACCAAGATGGATAGTATCGAACGGCGCTTGATGACCGAGATAAAACAGGTTCAGAAGGACGTGAGTGCTATAAAGGACTTGGTTATGGATTTAGTCCCTTCAAAAAACAAGTGCAACACCATTGTGAGTAGTAACCCGCAGTCCAAGCAAACAGAAATCCGTGACACTCAAATAATCGCCGGCACAATTGTACAACCTGTGGCCCGCTCTAAATCGTTTACAAAAGATAACAATACTCTGCGAGCTACAAAGGAGCAAAGACCCCCTACAGAGCTTATACCCTCAGATACAGGAATGGAACCAGAAAAAACTACATATTCGAGAGGGCCTAGACAATGCGTTAACACCCCAGAAAAGTCACTGCACCTTCCTCCTGAGGCAACCCCATACGTTATTGTTCTTAAAAATGTAAATAGTTTTGGAGACAAATACTGTGAAACATATGATTCTCTTAAAAATAGAGTGACACATTGGTTTGCTGCCAAAACAAATGTTGGTATTTATGCTTTGCAACGTAACATAATAATGTTGAGGAGAGTGAATTGGGTGGGTAGCTCTAGAAAAGATTGTCCAGGTGAATGTATTGTAGTAAACTTCCATAGCAGGGAATTGGTAGGGGACTTGTTGGAGGCCCTGTCGAACAGCCCGATACCTTTAAATCACAACAAGAATGACCATATAATGGCTGTTCCGCTAGGATTCTTCTATAGACCTAGACTTAGAAACCCAGATCCCTCTGAAGTGTATAAAGATGTACCAACTGTCTCAACTTACAACAGATATGAAACCCTTAGAGGCTGTAGTGATATAGATTGACTCGGTGAGAACGTGGGCAGTCTTTCTAAGAGAAACATGGATCACATCCCTACTGCAGATACTCAGGATGGGGAGTGCTATGCACAGACTCATAGGGAGGCAAAAAGTGAACTTGTAGATAATACAGGGCACTCGACAAAAATTAGCTCCCCTGAAGATATGGAGAAAGAAGTAGTAGGTATATCAAGTCGTGAGTTCCTTAATATAATGTCATGGAATGTGGCAGGAATCAAAAATAAGGTAGACGACCAAGAATGGCAAAAAACTTTAGAGGGCAGTGCAGTGGTTATGATACAGGAAACCTGGACCACTGAGCCTTTTTTTATCAGTGGCTTTCAAGTTATATGCACGAATGCAACCCCATCTAGAATGGGGAGACCAAAAGGTGGTCTAGCAACTTTAATCGCCCTTACTTCACCCCTGATTTTAAAGAAAGTCTATAATAAGTCACAGTATTATCAATTGATTTATTTATATTCGGAGGGGAAACAGTCTATAGTTTTGATTAATTTCTATAATAACATTTTTGATGGTACTAGATCAAGAATCATTAAGGCATTAGAAAAATACCTGGACCATTTTCTAAATGAACTTGGAGGGGAATATTTACTGATATGGGCGGGTGATTTTAATATTGAAACTTGTGATATTGTATCAGGTGTGCAATGTGGACTCTATGATTGTTTTGGGGAAAGCTTTCAGCACTTTAAGCATGATACTTATGGGGAAGCAATTAATGATCTTACCCATAAGTATAATTTAATGGTCCTGGATTTGGAAAACCCAGACGGAGAAACATCTTTATATACTTATGTGGGGGCAAGATCAGAATCATGTATTGACCATTTTATTGTGTCAGTTAAAGTTGCAGGCTCAATAGAAAAATTTGTAATTTGCCCAAGCTTGCTTAGTGACCACCATCCACTTATCCTCACACTAAGGTTTTGCCTGACTCAGCAACCCAGGGGCAAGGCATCAGATACAGACATTAAGCCAAAGGGAGATAACGGGGTCAGCATCAAATGGTCCGGGGTAAATCCAACTATTTTTATGGATCAACTAAGAATAAAAAAACAAAAAGATATTGACAGCTGTCTGGACAGCTCCTTAACAGATCAATTAATTATAAGTGCCTTTAATAATATCATGGTAAAAATTAGTGAGGACTTAACAGTCCAAAGGAAAAAACCGACCCATGAAAACAACCCTAGATGGTTTAACCGGGAATGCTCCAGGCTGAATAGGGAACTGAAATCAGCACTAAAAGTAAAACCACGAGATAGAGAAAAAATTAGCATCCTGAGGAAAGATTATAAAAGCACTCTAAACAAAAGAAAAAATGAAATACGTGAGGAGGCTTGGGAGAATTTAGTTAAGGCTGCAGAGACAAGAAACGCAACATTATTCTGGAGGACAATTGATCACCCCTATTTTAAAGAAAATTCAATGGCAAAAATTGAATATGCAGTCTCCCCTGAAGACTGGATCGCACATTTCGAGGGTATTTTTAACCCTGATGCTGTCTTAGAGACGACCGTAAAGAAGAAAAACTTTATTGTAGTAGACCCAGTACATACATCAGTAATTACACCGGCCGAGATTAAATCTGCCCTACAAAAAAGTGGTAATGGAAAAGCAGCCGGCCCAGATGGGATACCTATAGATGTATTTAAAAGTAACATTGACTTCTGGACCCCCATCTTAGTAAATGTTTTTAACGCGGCACTAGGGGGGGTATTGCCAGCCTCCTGGGTGGAAAGTATTATTGTTCCCATATTTAAAAAAGGGGACAGAGGGAAAGCGAACTGTTACCGACCCATATCCCTCTTGGACTGCACCTCCAAACTGATGGGGAGAATACTGTTGGGAAGATTAGAACAATGGGCTGATGAAAACGACATCCTCTCAGACGCACAGTATGGGTTCAGGAGGGGTATGGGTACAGTGGAACAGTGCCTAAACCTTGAGTTATTAATAGGAAAGTACACTATAGCTAAGGACGGAGTGTTACACCTTTGCTACGTAGATCTTACAAGTGCTTTTGACCTTGTCAATCACGCTAAATTGTGGGAAACCTTGAAAGATCTAGGAGCCCCCATAGATATTATAATATACTTATCTCAGATTTATGCCCTATTAACTTCTAGAGTACGGTTCGGAAAAATGGGGGAATGTACTAAGGATTTTAGGGTCACGAGGGGAATACGCCAATGATGTGTGTTGGCACCTCTCCTTTTTTCCCTATACATTAATAACGTGGATAGCTTTTTGCAAAAACAAAATGCAGACGCCCCTAAAATCGGAACACGAATAACTCCAGTACTCCTCTATGCAGATGACGCGGTGTTGCTGTCGAGGACAGCAAATGGGCTACAACTCTTAATAGAAAATTTTGATAAATACATGTCTGATAAAAATCTCAAGTTAAACCTCAGTAAAACTTTCGTCATGACATGTGGGAATAATAAATTGAAGCAGAAAACACATCACGTGGGAGGAACTGAGATAAGTAGAGTCCCAACATTCTGCTATTTGGGTTTACTCTTTAACAGAAAAGGTACTTGGGATACACATATTAAAGCGTGTGATTTAAAAATTTTAAGAATTGTTGAGAGCATTTTTAGATTCTCAGCTAAGTTAGGGAATAAGCCCATTAGGGAAATTCTTACTCTATACAGAAGTAAATGTGTGACAGGAACCTGCTATGGGGCAGCTATATGGGGGAGGACGAACTTTGCGTCCTTACAAACTAAAGAAAATTCATTCCTAAAGAGACTGTTGGCAGTTCCAAAATCAACAGCTAATTTTATAGTGCATAAAGAGTTGTCTGTACCATACATAAGCGATTTTATTAATTTAATGGGGCTCACATTCTGGAGAGGGCTTTGGGTGAAAGAAGAAACCAAATTGACGAAGGATTTAATAAGAGACTGTCTGTCCTTGGACAAAGGAAGGAAAATTCTGTGGATAGAGCATATTCTCAACCTGCTAGCATACTGTAAGATAGATTTTGATAAGGCGAAGCCCGAACTTATTCAGAACGTTAGCAAATGTGATTTAAAGTTGAGATATGCCACCGAAAAGGAACATGATAGAATGGAAAATATAAGTCACAAACAAAGTGTTATCAACTATTGCGAAATCCCCTCCACACTGGGCACCCAAATATATCTGTCTCTTGTAAGCAAGAGTCAACACAGATTTTACTTAACAAGACTTAGACTTGGTACCCTGCATTATATAGTAGCGTTCCCAAGTAGGGAAAAGTGGTCGTACAAATTACCTAACTGCCCTTGCGATGGAAAAACCCCACAGACTACTTTGCATTTCTTGTTGTTTTGCAATTTCTATACTGAGATCAGGAAAAAAAAATTAAAACCATTATTCCTGACTAATAGAATCTACCAGTACAAATATGCTTTTTTCTATCTCTGCAGACTCGAAAACGGAAAAACGGTGTATTCTGTAATCTCTTTTATACAAAGGGCAATTAAGATTAGAAATGAATTGTCTTATCTAGATGCCTTACTATATGAAGATTTTAAAGATTGAATGTAATGAGAATTTTAAAAATGTATATAATGTACCACTCTGCTCATGTGGAATTTTAAGAATGTGTATTTTTTAAATTTGATTATGAGAAAGATATGAATTGTTGACATTTTTTTAACATTGTAAAGGATTGAAATTATTTTATTCTTATTTTAAATGATTAGTGTATTTGTCGAATGCTTTTATGGATGTAAAAATTACTCCGAATAAAGTTGACTTGACTAACAAACAAAACCAGCTTATTCACTTGTGTCTGCAAAGCCACGTCACGTGTCTGCACAGAGTATGCTTTTATTACTCTAAATTATAAGGGCAATGACAGCACACCTCTCTTTGTATTTAATTTGTTTAGAACGAACTATATGTGTAGCGTGCCTCAGTCTCCCTCTCCTGAGGGTGCTCAATGCCAGTCTGCGGTGGCTCGAGTCAGTTGACTGTTGTTGATTTATTAATTTATTAGGCAGCTGACGAGATGGGGCCTCTCGCAGTACAAGCTAACGCAAGGGGCACGATTATTGCATGGAAATGCGTTCCACACTGGGATTGTATACAGTTATTTGTAGCATTTATTCAGTCTAAGTAAGCTCCTCTTCATTGCTTGATTTTGCTCGCGAGTGTCACTCTTAGTCATTGAAATGTCACTCATAATTACACTCAATTTATGAAAATGTCACACATAGCAATCTGAAACCTTGGCAGTTATGCAATGGCAATTTAGTTCACAGTATGATAAACTTGAATATCTGAAAAAAAGGATTTTTTTGACAATATATAGGCACAAAGGCTGACGGTGTATAGACACTACGCACGTTTCGGCGGGAATGCCTTCATCAGGGGGCCGTCGCTTTAATCTTTAATCTTTAAAAATGTTAATGAGGCATCCTGGCGAAAGAAAGAGTAAAGCAACATGTAACGGCCGCTAAGGGGTGTAAAAATACGCCTTTTATCACAGATGATGTATAGTACTGCGAGGGTGACTCATCGGGCCAGTATATAATATGGCAAACCTTTTACTGGTGGCGTAAATTTATTCAAAAAGTTATGGCAAGTCGATACACCCAAATTCTAAACCTTCATTATGTCTCTGGCTCGTATGTGTTGTATGGGAGGGCCCTCTAGTGGAGATGTAGGCAAAAGCTACTTAGCGGCCACCATAATGGAAGTCACAATATCTCTGGGCAAAACACATTGGATGTAATCTTGCCTATTTTGCACTAGATCTTTTCTGTGGTTATAGGAATTTTATCACAAAAGGGGTCTATCTTGTACCTGTCTACTTATTTATAGCTATGAATCTGTGGTCACATTGGCTTCAACTTACCTACTGTAGTTGGAGTTTAATCAGTTAATTGACAAGAAATTTCAAAGAATACTTATCAACTGCAGGCAAACAGTTCCTGTATCTACATGTTTCTCTCTTTTTGTGTCCTCTGTAGTGAGTAAAGCGACGGCCCCCTGATGAAGGCATTCCCACCAAAACGCACGTAGTGTATATACACCGTCAGCCTTTGTGCGTATATACTGTCAAAAAATCCTTTTTTTCAGATATTCAAGTTTATCATACTGTGAACTAAATTGCCATTGTATCAAAACTTATTGAATTGACGTATTGTGCTTTAAGTCAGATGTGCTCAAGATTAGCACGCTAAGCAGGATTAAAGAATTGACAACTGTTCCACAATATAGAAGAATAATTCATGTATTGACTACTGTTCAGGACATTTAAATTATGTACTATGTTTTTGAAGAAGTGAATATTTCTAATAACTTTTACATAAAAGATTTAAAAAACATAATTTTGTGATAATAGCGCCGGGACACCTCTGTTTGAGGTAGCTGTCGCGCTCTATAAGTGTCTGTATTATTATTATTATTATTATTAATTTCATAAGCAGTTCTTTAAGTCATTTAATGAATTACAGTTTAATTGTTTGCTGCTTGTATGCCTGCACACATTTTTTGTTCATTGTCTCTTGCCAAAGTTTGTTTCTAAACTATTAGCCTTTTTCCCTGCACTTGGCAAGTCACCTTGCATGCAGGGGCCCCTGCTTTCTAAACTAACTATCCAACATCTGGCCAGTAAGGTGCAAATAGATCACCCTACGTGAGCTGCACTTGAACACCTTGACCACCACCCGGCTTAGAACTGGAAGTGCTGAAAAGCAGTACACAAGACCTCATTTCATCTCTAATATTTCTAAGTAAAACCTGGGAATAATATCAGATGTTGGATAGTTACTTTCCTATCTTAGAAGTTGAGGGGTCTATTTTACACCATTGACTTTAATTTTGGGTGCTGCGTACATTGTGCTTCAAAGCTTAGTTTACAGTTAATTGAATTTGTCAAAAACTGGGAAATCAGAGCAGTACTTGATAGGGAAACAATGCAAAATCAAATTAATACAAATCTGTTTCTAGGCAGCAATCAATAGCCTTTCTAGCACATTCAACTCAGTACTGACTGTTAGTTATAACTTAGTAGACTCATGCATTAAGGCAGTTTATTGTAAAGTTTATTTTGTGGTCAGAGCAGTCGCCCTATCAGAATACCACAGCACAGAATATTTGTCTGTAAAATGGGTTGGACAGAAGAGACTTTGGTGAATTCCCTTGGTTCAACCCACTAAGAAAAGCTCATCCTATTGTGTTGTGATTTAAGTGTTATTCTTAGTACACTAACATGCAAAGTTTATGAGCCTACCACTACTATAGTAATAACACGGTGATATGGGATTTTAGGCACATCATTTCAACACAAATTATACATCAATTTAGTGCTTTCAGATGAGGTGCAGGGTAAGGTTTTCATGAGGCTAATGCACTGCTGAAACCAAATACTTTTGCACAGAGATGCCTTTGGTTTACTCTCCACTTAAGAGATTTGTTTACCTACCATCTTTTCAAGGCCTATATATATCCAACACAGAAAAGACTTTACATTGATTTGATGTTAGATAATTTCTGTGTTCTGCAGCAGTGGTTCTTAACCTGAAGTCTGTGGACCCTTGGGCATACGAAATGACTACTCAGGGAACTGTTTAGAAAATTAAAGAATACTAGCAGATTAATAAAATATATACACTTAAAAACTCAGTATTGAAAAATGAAAATTTTAAAATGCTCTGTAAATGTCAAAGAATTTGAAACTGAAGGCTCAACACTAAGGGCCCGATTTCGAATTTGGCAAACAGAATACTCTGTCTGCCAAACTCTCATTCAGCCCTTTTCATTTAGAGATGGGCAGACCTTAGGTATTCTACCAATGGATCCTCTGGTTGCTTCATCAATAGAATTCTTCCTCCGATGGCACAACAAAGTAGGTGCCATTGGAGGAATGGAAATACACTATCTGCCCTGTTTAGGGTGGGCGGTGTAATGCCTTTTTTTCCTATCCATCACCACCAAGAAAAACGTGGTGGTGAGGGACATTCTGTCCAAGCAGGACCTCATCTGTTACACTACAACCTGTAGTTTTGATAAAGGCACATCTCAAGCAAGTACAAACAGCCACCATGCAGCACTTTTCCTGAAAAATGTTTTTTCTTTTTGCGTGCCTCCAGCTAGAACAATATTTGAACTTCATGCACTATTCAATAAAAAAAACTAATTTGTGTTTTTTTTAAAGATACTGGTTTGCAAATAAATCCCAGAATTATTCTAAAGGTTTCAACACATTTTCATCTGAATCCGCAAATCTCATTGTCTGTTATCCTCCCACAGTACACTATGGTGGCGGAAAGAACTTTGCATTCTCTTAACTGTGGACACTGTCTAAAATTCTGCCTTCAAAAGACAAAAGATTCTGACCAATTAGACCGACTCTGTATAGACTGTGGAAGGTAAATAAGGACAGAAACAAGGTTTGGCCAGAAGGAGTGTGTTCTTAGTCACTACAACTAATAAAATGAAGGGGAGAACTCAATCTGGGGAGTCAGAGTTCACTCTAACAAGGACATGGCTGCTACTAATATTCTCTTCAATGAAGTAACCCTGTAAAAACTTTGTATAGAGGCAACATTGAGAACAACTCATGCCTTTGATAAGCACTATTGTTTTGATGCGCAGTCAAGAACAGAGTCAACAGTGGCACAAACAGTGCTACAAAACCTGTGTGCTTAAGATGAGCTGAATTCCCCAAACCCAAAAAAGCTTATGGCTGTTTTAAATGTTAGTGAGTGTGTACATACACTGCTGTTTAACATTGTCTAGAGAAGTTTCCCAGCCTGACGATGGGGAATAGTCAAGCATGTGAATCTATGAATGATTCCTATACTGGAGAACCATAGTTATTGGCAAGTAACTTTTCTCTTTTGTTTAGAAAGAATTAAACTATTTGGAACATTTTGGAATGTTGCTGCCAGGATGAAAATATTCTAAATCCTATATAGAAAGATGAACAGTTTCTTAGATAACAGAGTTATTCAGTGAAAGATATCCCCCTTTACTCCTTCCCCCACATCCCCCAGTAACGATTGCAAGACATTGCAGACAGGACTAACAAAGCTTCTATGACCTACTGGAGACCAATTTGCAAAGCTGCAGCGCAAGCCACCATTCACATTTTATCAAGACATTATTCTTTAGGTTCTAGCTCCAGGCAGATGTCCACTTTGGCAACCCCATATTGAAAGAAATGTTTTGTTAAACTCATGAATGCAATATTTCCTCCTGAGTGGTTCTTGTGGATCAGATATCGCCTGTATTCTATGCCATTCAGTTACAGCACCTTGTCCAACTGCTTTTCTTCTGATGGCCAAAAATAACTCACTACTCTGGGTAGGATCTTGAGGGCAGAAGAAACACGATGGGTGAAAAGCAGTGCAGGCTGAGAGCAGGGGGATGCTACTAAAGCTTATTTTTCCAAGTTCTTAAAGTAATAGTGCTAGAGCAACTTCTCATTTACTGGTGCTTACAAGGAGAGCAGTACTGCAATGGGAATAAGCTACAGCGAGAGGTGTAGGATACATTTTAAACACAGTAGTCCCGATTCGCAAAGGTAAAGTTAGACCAAAAGTCTAACGTTACTACTTTTCAATATTCACACAGGTAAGTTACGACTAGTAAAGTTAGACTTTTGGTCTAAGTTTACCTTTGTGAATACCAAAAAGTAGTAAAGTTAGACTGTTGATCTAAGTTTATCTTTGTGAATACCAAAATGTAGTAAACCTACACAAAAAGTGTAGGTTTACCTTTGTGAATCGGGCCCTGAGAGCCTTGAGAAGCATGCTTGAGTGAGAGATAAAGGTGCAGAGAGTAGTTGAATCTGCAGAGTGGAAACATTAATACAAGAGGAACGGAGATGGAGAATTGAAATATCATTCCAGGGTAGGAGACAGAAAAGTTCATAAAAGTGGCGGTTGTGGTCTGCTTTTTACTGAGACACCCAGGCTTACCATTTGACGATCCCAACAGCGTGTACCTAAACCAAACTTAAGGAGTCATGTCATGTATTTTGTCGATTGTCTTGAAAGCCGGTATCATGGTCAAGGGAGGAATGGGTGTCAATATCTGAAGGCACTAAGGCATGGAAGCCATTATTTAATTATTTTCCTCCTTTTGGACTGTCAAGTGAAGATGCAGAAAAAAAATCTTGTACCACTGGTGGTACAAGAGTTAAGTTTTCCATCTGTTTAAGCTTTGTATTGGATTCTCTCTCCACATATTCCTTACTTAAACCCTTCACAGGTGCCAGACTGGTTCTGAGGAAATTTTCCTTTCGCATCTAATCACCAGTACAAATTAGCGCTGTTTCTGTGTCAGTACCAGGGCCATGAGATGACAGTATATGACATCACACTTGGTATATAATTTTCCACTGAACGCTTGAGACCGGCTATTTTCTTTCCTTACTTTTACTGATGCAGAATCTGGAGCGTAACCTTTGTGATTGTTATTTTCAGCTTTTTGATGATGTCTCTTCCACAATTCTCTGGTTTTAAACCGTTGAATCTTTTAGGTATCAAATGTAAGTTACAAACTGCCATGCAGTGTGTCTGTTCTACCTGTGAAAATTGAACAATGCTTTGTTGTGTGAGTTTTGCCCTTTCATGCTCCTAAAAACCATCAGGGAGAAAGGGTAAGCCAATGATGGCTTCCCTTAGGAAGTTCTGGTCAAAATATCCTTTAGATTGTGGAGGAGAGGGACTGTATCTGGGAAATAGAGGACTCCACAATCCCCCCCAAAAAACTCGAGAAAGATTATTATTGTTCTCGCAAGAAGCTCAAGCGGACCAAGTAAAGTCTGATCTTATCTCATTAATTTGTTACAGTTCTCCAGTGGGATAAGCAGGTGCATTTTCTCCCCCGTGGTCTTCCACAGAACAGACTGAAGCTTTAAAAGCACGTGATGGCATTCCTGGCCCCACATCCACCCTCTGCAGCACTCTCTGTATTCATCAGGGATAATTTGGCACCTTTAACTGTGGTCAGCACTTACCAATAACCTGTGCCTCAACTTCAATAGAAACCAGTCTCAAAGCTGCTTCTGAAATCACCTACTTTCACAAGGAACCAGGCAGCTCCCATTTTGTCACTGTAGACATTGTCTTTCACGTTGATACTGATGCCAGTTTTGGAAACTATTCCCCTTGTTCCACTGAAGAAACAAAAAATATTACCCACAACCAAAACCGCAACTGAATCTTACTTAAGGCACGTTGAATATCCTCAGATTTCTGTACAACTTCAAAAAAACTACAATGATTTCATCAGCTGCTTGGTTATAATGCATATGCTTTGCAGTATTCATCAACAGGAGGATAAAGATGTTGTCACTTTTTGCCACAGTATTATAGTCCTATTCATATACTCATGGACTTACCAAATGGCAATGGACTAGATACTTCTGGAGAGATAGATTTTCCAACTCCACAAGAACTAGCATCTGCTAAACAATCATCCATTATGGTGGTGCTAAAAAAAAAAAGTGGCTGAGATATTTGCCATTCTACTTTAGACTGAACAGGTGAAGTCCTCCTTCTTCATGAAGACTTTGTCAGAAAAGAAATCAGCAGATATATTTCTACCTTTTCATGAGGCTTTACGGGACAGACGTAAAGGGGCCTGGGAGATTGCACAATCAATTCCTAAAATGTGTTTGGCCACTCACAGGTAGAGGACTTCGATTTCCGATCCTGTTTATCAGGCTGCGCATACCACAATGGATCAGGCTTCTTCATAAAAGAAACAGAGCACCACTGCAACTGTCTCTCCTAATAGGGAGAAGACATGTTTATATGTAATTGGTAGGGAAAGTTTTGCAATAGGCAGTATTACATTAATGGCTACCTACACAATTTGTTTAGTCAGTTAAATCCTCGTTTTGTAGGAGGTGGCTGCTTTAGCCACACCCATCTTGCCAGAACAAAACAGCAAGCCTTTTTTATGAGGTGTGGTAGTCTGTCTCTATGCATATGTGGTAGTCTGTCTCTATGCATGTGTGAGGACTGCTGACTTTTTTGGAGCTATAGAGTTCAGCGATATGCTGTTTGATGTCCAAAGTCTTTTTGGGGACAAAGCTGACTCCTCCTTGGAAAGAATATGGCCCCTGCTAGGGCTCTGGTTCTAGCCTCTCCATCCTATAAATGTAATCAGTCATACCGGAGGTTTAGAGTCTACATTCATCAGTTTGTAAGGCAGGGCAGCCTCGAATGCAGCAACAGCAGCAGCTCTTTTGACCCTTCAGCTGTCTTTTCTAACTACTCCAAAACCTCTCTAAGACCTGTACTTTTTCTGCTCGCAGGTGGTGGTGGTTTTACTGCAAATGGGCAGAGATAACAGAAGACCAGTGCTATTTTATTCAAAGCCCCAAACTGTTCTCCTCTAATTTTCCTACCACACAAACATCTTGATGATTTACATTGTTCTTTTGGTGAAAAGTGGCATAGAGATTGTACTTTTGTTGGAGAGAGGGACAAAGGTTGTTATATGAGGTACTTTCACATTCCTAAAAAAGTAGGGGTCTTAATCCAATTTTGGACTTGAACTTTCTCAATCTTTTCATCATAAACAGAGTAATTTAAGTTGCTAATGATTTAGAATGTGTAGTAGTCACTAGAAGAACAGGTCTGTGTAGTACGGTTGGACTTACAAAATGTGTACTTCTACAATTCCATTTTACAACAAGACAGGGAGTACCTGAGGTTTGTAGTCAGAAGCTGACATTAATAGTTTGCTATTCTCCTGTTTGAAGTTCAGTCAGCTCCCACTATGTTTGCCAATGTAATTGTGGTAGGGGCTGCTCATCTCCATGGTCAGGGTTAATTTCTCTACCATTAACTGGGCCACTGTGTTCTCAGGGCTTCGTCAGTTCCTCTGCTAACAAAAGCTTTGGAAGATACAATCATTCTTTTGCTTTGCAAGATACGATCATTCACAATGAATATAAAAAACCTGTGATTGATTCTGCCTCAGTGCTTATTCTTCACTGGCGTGATTCTGGATTTTTAGATGCTGGATACTCTGCAGATGATGGCTTTTCTGCCACAGGTCAAACTGGTTATTATAGAGAACATGATTGCAAAATTCACTGCATGCATTTTCCTACCCCCCTCCCCCATAAGTGACGTTAAGGTTGAGAACACTCCAGTGGAACCACGATGCTGCAATGGATCTAAAGAATGGGTTGTACGTTCCACCTTCATTCCTCCTTTCATTCATGGCACTGCATGCAGTGAGGATTGTAATTGATGCTTCAATTCAGTGATAGGGTACACATTTAGAAAAGATGGTCTTTGTGCTATCTGGACACCTCAGGAAGTAACTGAATTTAAATGCTCTAGAGTTAACAATTATGGAATTAGCTTTCAAGATTTTTCCTCCTCAGTTGAAATGCTCCCATATTTAGAGAGACAACGTTCTATCTGAACAAGCAGGGTAGAGCATGGCACGCTCACAAACGTTGGGCTAAGGGGCAGTAGAGTTGTGATAATCAACCACGGACAGGCAAATTGGTCTTTGAGAATTTCACCTGGCAGGAAAAGAGAATTTGAAGGCAGACCTCAGCAGGATGTCATTCTCCAATCAAGAGTGGAAGTTACTGAAAGCAGTGACAGAGCTATTGTTTCATCTGTGGGGACCACGGGTATTGATCTCTTTGCACTAGAGCAAACAGGACGTTTGTTTGCTTCTGTTCTCTCAACTATCCAAAGAAGGGGTCTCTAAAGGATGCTTTATCTCTACCAAGGACTTATGCCCTTTAATGAGCATGTCTTCCTCTACCTGTAATTCAAAAGGTTATTGAGAATATTTATGTGCCCACAAGTAATTCATCTGGTTGCAACTAGAGCGATCAGGAGGTTTGTTTGCTTTTGTTCTCTGAAATATCCAAAGAATGGGTCTCTAAAGGGTGCTTTATCTCTACCAAGGACTTATGCCCTTTACTGAGTATTTCTTCCTCTACCTGTAATTCAAAAGGTTATTGAGAATATTTATGTGCCCACAAGTAATTCATCTGTTTGCAACTAGAGCAATCAGGAGGTTTGTTTGCTTCTGTTCTCTGAAATATCCAAAGAATGGGGGGCCAAGGGGATGCATTATCTCTAACAAGGACGTATGCCCTTTAATAGCCTTTCTTCCTGTGCCTGTAATTTCCAAAGGTTATTCAAAATATTTGTGATGATCCGGATTGGGCTTGGCTTCTGTGGTACCCACATCTGCTGGAACTCAGTTGCAGTCTGCTTCTTCTTCACATTATATAGACCCATCTATCTCGGAAAGCGCAAAGTCTGCAGCACTCAAAATTTTAGATGCTAAGATTTCTTGCTTAGACATTCAAAGGTTTGCGTTGTTGACCTATTCCTTTCCAGGGGAAGTGACAGATATTCATTTTGCTACCTGTCCCCCTTCTGCTAGGCTCTATTCTAGCTTGTGATCTTTGTTTGCAGCCTGTTGTCATGAAGTTTCTTTAGAGCCTCTTTAGGCTAGTACGGAGCAGATCCTCCAGTTCACCTTATGGTTGTCTATAAAAATCCATTGTGTTGGGATGGTAAAGTGCTATCTTGTTGCCATTACATCTTGTATTCTTGCTCCAGATCAAAGTTTGTTATTTACGATTCTATTTGTGTCCATGTTTTTGAAGGGATCATAAAATGTGTTTCCACCAAAAGCTTTTCACGTTACTTCATGGATCCTAAACTTGGTACTTTTCATTTATGATGGGCCCACCATTTTATTCTGAACTTTATCTCACAAGGAGGCAGGCTTACCTTTTGGCTATAACCTCTGCCAGGAGGATCTTATGTTGCTGGCTCTTTTATCGTCATCAGCCCTTTTCTGTGTTTGCCAAGGATAGGGTAACTCGCAGGATCAAGCCATCTTTTCTTCTAAAAGTGGATTCTGACTTCAGTATCAATTACGTCTTATCTTTGACTTCATTTTCATTTTTCTCTGCCTCTTCATCCTTCCAAACATGAAGAATTGCTTCAAAGATTGGACCCAAGAGTGGTACGAGTCGTTATATTTATAGGGCCCAACCTCTACTGTAGACAACAACTCATTTGGTGGATTTGAAGGCTTTAAGTTGGGTAAGAGTGTGAGGAAGCAAACTATCGCTAGATTAATTTCCCTGGCAGTAAGACAATGTCACTAACTAGCTGGATGGCCTGCTTTTTGTTCCTCTTCTACAAGAGGTGTAGCATTAACTTCTACTTTGCTCAGAAGAGTTCATGTTTGGAAGACTTACAACTTGGATATGCTAGACAGGGAGAATTTGCAGTTTGGAAGAATGGTCCTTCATTCATTTGGCCTAAATTTCTGGAGAGATATTTTTGTGGAAGGAAGTTGAGGGAATGGTTCAAGTAAGAATCGGTGGCAGCAGGCGTTCATTAGAAAAACAAGTTACTTACCATTGGTAACATTATATCTCATTATGTCTCATATTTTCACACTTCCCCCTCCCCCCCAGCATAACTTACTCCTTCTTTTATCAGCATTTTTCTCTACTTATGACATTTTGTCTCTTTGCCTCGATGGCGATGAGGAATAAATGAATGGAACTCACGTCACTGGCACCAGAGTGTACTATATACTTTGTGTGACATCATATTTGTTGTCCTTGCTGACCCACTGCTCATGTGGCAACAGTGCTACCTGGCGCTGGTGTTGACTACAACAGCAAAAGTTTTCCAGATCAAACCGGGCACCTGGGGAGAGTTCACGTAAGGAATCAGAAAAGCTGAATCATTCATCACAAAGAGTATTAACAAAGGTATATAATTTGTACTTTTGACCTTTCTCTGCATCAAAGGAGTGGTAGATTCCCAGTGGCATTTTAGTGTGACCTCATCAAACCCCCTGGAAAAAACTGTTCCACATCAGAGGGACCAGATCCCCAGTAAGTGAAGCTGTGCCTCTGAAACGGTCTGCATCAACGTGTAACTGTCCATTAAGTGATATGGACAAATTCCAACTTTTGTAGAGTATTTCATTCTTTGCTTGTCAGCTGAAACTGTTTATGAATGTCTTCAGAGTACATGATCTAGTTCTGTTCACATTTTAATGATCACTATTCTTGCAGGCTGTGTTTGACTGTGTGGTGAACTCGCTCAAGAATGTCCTGAACATCCTTATTGTTTACATGCTCTTCATGTTCATCTTTGCTGTGGTGGCTGTCCAGCTCTTCAAAGGGAAATTTTTCTACTGCACAGATGAATCCAAGGAGTTTGAGAGGGACTGTAGGTACGTACACCAGAATTCCTTGCTCTACTACTAGTGGGAAAATATTGAGTAGATTTGTGCAGCAGTTGTAATAGACTGTTTTGTTTATTAGAGCCATGGAATGTTTTGTAAACATCATGATTTTCTGATAGCACTTCCACATATAAAATCATGTAGGTCAAGTCATGTGCAGTAACTTCCGGGTTCAACTCAAATCAAAGAAAATCAGTGGGTTGTACTGGTCTAATAATGAATTGTCAAGGGCAGAGACAATAAATGGTCTCAGAGGATTAAGGCCATATCTGGGAAGTAGAAAAGACTTCTAGCTTGATTTATATGTTGGCAGTAAGGATACTCCGTTGCAACAGTGACAGAGTATCCTTACCGTCAACATAATAATCTGCCCACCAGATTTAGAAGTGGGCGGACTTTTGGTGTAAACACAGCGAAGACTACCCTGTCTCCGCAATGATTACACACCTTTGATGAGCCGACGGAGTAAGGGCCGTTGAAGGCTGACACAGCTAATTTAGATGGGCAGACATACAGATCAGTTTTTACTGCCTGTCATCACTAGGAAAACCCTTGAGGTAAGGGGCAGTGAAAACTGCATAATGATCCCCTCGCCATGGGAGAGAACTGCCATGGCGAGGGGAGCATTTTTTTTAATTTTCAAAAAGAAAATCCCATTTTGGGTTTTTGTTTTTGAAAATAAAAATAAGTTTAATGGACAGCTCCGTTATGTTGACGGAGCCATGCGTCAGACTTAAAAAAGCATTGACAGGAACCGCTATGACGGCAGTTCCTGCCAATGGTTTTGAAATGACCACTAGCTTGGCTGTCATTTCTAAATTTGGCAGGCAAAGTACCCTTGGCCTGGCTGACGTTAAGTCCACACCAGGTCAACAGAGTATATCCGTCCGCCAAAACTTAAATCGGGCCCTTAGTCAAAAGCCTGGAAAGTTCACTGCAGATTAAGTCAAATGTGGGCAAAGCAAGTGAGGAAGACCTAGAAAAGTCGGTGGGAGGGTTTATCTAAAGTTAAATGGGGGGATAAGTACATACAAATCTGGTAAAGTAAGAGTCTGTTCATTGTTCACGGGTGGCTGTGTAGCATTTCTTCTAGTACTTGTAGGTGTATCTGCTTTGGTAATAGCAGGTTCTGTGCTTAACTTCTCACGGCCTCCTCATTGGGTTTAGTCGGTATAGAAATAAATATTGACAGTTTGCAAAATGATTGAAAAGGTGTTTCTGGTAGACCAGTAGGGGTCCATTCCGAACCCATGGGGCCTGAAGGTTTTCCATCGGAAACGGGCTGCCCAAATATGAGGTGCATGGCCTCATAAAATTCGTTGAGTTGGGCAGGAGTCGCTCCAGCTCCCAAAAAATTGGGGAGGTGCAGAGACGACCCAGGTGAAGGCTGGACTGCCGAGCCAGACCTCGCGTGTCGACGCTCCCTTGCCTCATCGGATGATGGACGGGTCCCGTTGACTTCTTCTTTTTGTGTGACTTACCGGAGTGGAACGACTTCGACTGTGAAGAAGATTGATTGCTTTGCGACCGATCCCGGGACCTTCCTCTTGACCGGAATCAAGACCGTTGCGGCGTCACACGTCAGGCAGCAAGGAGCTTGAGGGATTGTTCCCTCAAGGCCTTGGGTGCATAGTGTGACAATCGACGTGCTCCAGACACCAGAGGCAGACAAGGTGTGGGTCCATCACCGACATCTGTGAGTGACAGGCGCCGCAATACTTGAAACCAGCCTTCCTAGTGGACACTCCTGCCACACCAGGAGACAACGTCTCAAAAATCTTTGCAAAAGGGTTGAAAAAAGGTCAGACAGAAAGTGACTGGGGATAGCTCTTCTCCGGATCTGCGCTGACTGGCGCGGAAACAAAAGAACTAACGTCAGCTCGATGGGGTGGCACCTATCTAGGCACCGCGCACATCACTTCTGGTGTGGGCAATGTTGACAACGCCACACAGGGCCGAACGATGCCACCTACTAGGGCGCATGGGTACTGCTCATGAAAACGTTTCTGGATCCAGTCTGACTCCTGGGGATATTTCTAAGGTAAGGAATCTGCAGCTAGATAGTCTCTTCCAGATAAGGTATTACCACAGGTAAGGAACTTGTTCTTCTGGTATTGTTATTTGCCTTAAGGTATATTACAGTTTGCACAGGGTTTTAGGTGATATTAACAATGTCAAACAAAAGAAATTGTGTTTGGCAGAACACAGCAGAGGCAGAGAGTCACTGAACCCTTAACAGACAACAGTGACTTGTAAAGAGGTCCTACAAGGGTACTTGTTAGTGTAAAGAAATATAATGTCATTTGCTGCCTGGTTTCCCATATTGCATGAGTAGTTTCCTTCCACTCATTGTGTCCTGTCATTTGCTTCTTCTCTTTCAGGGGCGAGTATCTCGTCTACGAGAAGCACAATGAGGTGAAAGCCCAGAGGCGAGAGTGGAAGAAGTATGAGTTTCACTACGATAATGTGCTGTGGGCTCTCCTCACCCTGTTTACGGTGTCAACAGGAGAAGGCTGGCCACAGTAAGGAGACTGCCTTAAATGGGGGCTTGCATTGTGTGTATGATCGGAACAATGTCAGTGCAAGGGACACACACACTGCTTTTGTGTAGATGTACACCATTATTTTGTCTTGCCGGGAGTGGGTCCCATGATCAGCCATTAATCTGCAGCCATTGAGGCCTCATTTGGAAGGAAATCAAAATCCTTCAAGCACTGTAGGAAAGTCTAAATACACAGTAGAATCTTCCAGCTGAATTTTCTCCACAATAATATCCTTTGGTGGTGGGAGTTTAGCTGGTGGAAATACTCCATATTTAAAGTTTCCTACAAATGAAGGATGAAGGATTTTCACTTCCCTACAAACCTTTAAAAGAGGGCCTGGGTCTCTTGTTAAAGCCTTGCATTATGTGATCTGCCCAGTATGTATATGTATTGTACCTGTTGGAAAGATCAGTGTTTTGTTTAGTCACAGTTTTGACTTATAAAGTAGCACAGGGGTGTGTCCACTGCAAGGCACAACGTGTAATATGCAGATTTTAGATTCACATTTTACGTGGATAGTTCAGTTGGTTACTGCTTTTGCCACGGAGATTCTTTTGTTACTTGCATTTATAAGTTACAATTCTCCTAAAATAGTGAACTATGAACTTGCATCAAAGAGCAGCATTTAGACTGTAAAGCATAGGTTTAGAACCTTATTATTTTTTCCTTAATCTTCTTTTATTGTAAGGTTGCTAAAAATGTTTCCTTTGGTTATTCTTATTAGTGCAGACAGCTCCCTCTCCTTTCCATTTTAAATCCCGACTTTATGTTGCTCCCGACCATGCACTCTTAACATAATGCCTACCAGTATGGATGACATGACTCCTACATGTTGTAGTTCTCAAATTCTTATATGACATTTCCTATACATTGATTTACACACTTTTATGCTTCAGGTTTTTTTTTTTAAATCTGTTTATTGGTTTTTCAGGTTATTGGCAAGGTTTACAGACAACAAGAGACTTTACAGTTAAATTGTCATTACAGCTCTCTAGGAGCGCAGTGTCATGAGGTGCAACAAGTTATGCTCAACAGATATGTACAATGTCGAGAGGAGTTGACCATACAACAGTCTGCAAGGGTTTGTTTACCTGACCAGGGGAGAAGATGCCGTGCAGACATAGCAACCCATTAAGAGGATAACACATTCACATCGAGAAATAAACAGGCTATTCAAACATATAATAAAACAACTATCAAAGAAACCCTAGCCCTCCCTTCCCCCGGAACAGCCACACACATTGCGCTTAAGCAGGAGAAGACATCATGTGTCTAGGTAAAAGAAGAAGGTGGGATCCTGGAACATATCGTGCAGAGAGAGGCATGCACCGCGTGTGCACCTTGTGATTAAGCAACCCCTTGTTATCTGCTGCCTCTGCCCTGTCTGTTAGCAAGTCGGCTTGAGCATCAGTGGCATGCTAAGTGGCGATTTGCTGGTCAATCAGATTAGTGTCCCAGTTGGTTGATATTGGAAATGTGCATAGCATAGCCCTAGACAGTCCTCCCTATGCAAGGCGACACTCTCCGCCTGGGCCCATGCAATGAGGGATTGCGTCCAGTCTGCAAGAGCTGGGGTTTCATGTGATTTCCATCATCAGGTAATGAGCCATTTGCCTGTCAGGAACCCCAGGTCAAGGAAGAGGGATGTGACCCTTTTTTCTTGTCCCTACTGTAAAGGCCTAGAAGACATACTTCCCATGTATGCAGCGCTGAGCGCCCTATACAGGCAGATCAGTAGAGTGTGACACCCTGCCAGTATAGTTATAGGGATGGGCAGATCCAGAACATATGGAGGAAATCAGCGTCTACCAAGTGACAACAGGGACAGGCAGCACACGCTTTTATGCTTTATTCTCTCTGTATAATATGTGTGTATGATATAAAGCACTTTGACACCCTACATTGGGATGAGTAGCACTGTAAAATTAAACAAATGTGAGACGGGTTATGGAGAAAGGAGGGGTGCCATCAGATGGTGGTGGTGAGGGAATCCTTGGAGAAGGAGGTCACACTGGGTGCCGCCAACACTAAAGCTGGCCCTGGACCAAAACGTGAGGGAAGCTTTCAAGGATCTTTAAAAGCAACACACAACAGTTAAGAGTAACTTTTAAAAAACTATTCTCCTTGCAATATTATTCTGCAGGGAGGGTTTTGAGGCTTTTGTACGTTAGTGGTCTTTGACTTGAACAAAAGTTAAGTTTGCAATAGGAAACATTTGATTACATATTTACTTATTTATTTATCACAGCATAAAGTGTGAAAAATATTGCCCAATGGTCACTTCAGAGCACCTAGACTCCTTGCAAAATGTATAGTGTGTAGGATAAGTGACTTGCGTTAGTCAAGGGCATATTTATAGGCCAGCGCAAGTGACCTTGATGTGCTGGCCTGAGCCACAGGGAAAGGACAGAAATGCCCTGTATCTACAAGATACGTTGCATTTCTGTTCTCTCCCACTGCGCTGGTGCACAATGGGCTGCCTAGCGCAGACGCAGGCACCCTTGCACCATGGTGCAAGGATGCCTGCATCCCAGACAGGATTGTTTCTGTGCAGGAAGGAACACCTTCCTGCACAAAAATAATCCATGGAGGCGTTTTCCTCATTCTATGTGTGCTGCAGAATGCAGCACTCCTAGAAAGATGAAAAAACGAGGAGGAATAAAGAGATTTCTCCTCATTGCGCCTCCCCTGGGGAGGCGTTAGATTTTTACACATTCCCAGGTTTACAGATTCTTGTCAATCTGGGAATCCGTCAAATGCCATGAGTGCTACGTGGGAACACCCACCGTAACACCCATGGCACGTCTCCCATACATAGTGTGAGGCAAAGCAGCGACTTGCGCTGGGACGCCTCACTCCATATCTACAAGGCCATGAAAAGCCATGCAGGGTGTCTTTACGTGGCCTTGTCAATATTGCTAAGCCCTGTGCGCCACCGAAACATCACAAAAAGTTACATTCTGGGGGCGCACAGGGCTTGTAAATATGCCCCTCAGTCTATTGTAATAAAAAGTGCATAGATAGCACCAATGTATGTGATAAAGTGCATCATGTAGGCAGGGTCGGGAAGGGGTGTTGATTTAGAGCACTGATTTTGAAAAAGCAGTAGATAGACTCCTTGATCAACCCAATCAGTGGCTCAGCTACAGGGTGCGGGGGGCACTTCAGGAGGCAAGTCGGCGAAGCGGCAAGCACGATGCCTACCCCCGCTCTTACCTGCACCAGCCGGCACCACTGGGCGGCAAACTAAGCTATAGCTATGCCACTGAACCCAATATATTTATTTATTTATTTATTTTATTTATTTATTTGGTGTTTTCTATAGCGCGAACATGACCCAAAAATTTGGGTGTCAGAGCTCTTTACATTTCAATCACTTTTAAAATCCACAGAAATATCATTCTATAACGTCCAGAACATGTATACGTATTCCAGTAACATTGGCATGTGCTTACCTATATACAAACCACATAAAATGAAGAATAATAGAATCATTAGATTATACTAAAGCATGTCATAACATAGTTAAATTTAAAATAAGACCACTCTTGAGGTCTTAGATATCTACATTGGTTATTAAATTGCTAGCCTAGTCAAATATCATTGTGGATTGGTCGAGGTACCTGACCATAGACAACATCGCTGTTGGTAGCCGAGGGACTAAGTGTAACCCCTTAGTTGAAGATAGCCATTAGAGCTCAATCCCTGCCAGTGGATTGATTTAAGAAGAGTACAGATTCTTTGTTCTGCTATTAGGAGTACGATAGTCCTGCTCAGAATAGCTTATTTGAACAGCTGAGTGAAGATGATCTCCGGGATGACTGAAGATTTCTCAAGAATTTCAATAATCCCTGTTGAATGTTATGGGAGAAATGTACCCATCAGAAAGGACTTAGTCTCCTTTTTGAATCGTGGAGCATCTGTGATTCTTCTAATATTCGGTGGGAGCGAATTCCAGATCCTTGGTGCAGCTCCTGTGAACGCTCTATTGTATGTTCTTTTCTTACGGAAGAGTGCTGGTTTCAGTAAAAAATCTGCAGATCCCCTCAATGGTCTACTGCTTCCAGACAGCGTAATTTTATGGGCCAGGTAATGTGGAGTTTTGTGGTGTATTGCCTTGTGTGTAATACACGCAATCTTTAGCTCTATTCTTGCCTCGTATGGTAGCCATTTGAGTGCTTTCAGATGTGGAGTGATGTGGTCGAATTTTTTTGATCCTTTTATAAGTCTAGTAGCTGCATTGAGACAAGCTTTTAGGGGAGCTGTTGAGATCTTAGGAAGCCCTGATAGAGTTGCGCATCCATATTCAGTTCTTGATATTACCAGCGCCTGGACTGCCATTTTAAGATCATCAGAGTCGATGAATGGCTTCAATTTTCTGAGGTAATTCAGATGGAAACGAGCACTTTTTGCCATTGTGTTGATGTGGGTTCGCATGTTTAATTCTTTATCCAGCGTGATTCCAAGAGACTTGGATGAGTCCACTATAATTGGGGTAACGTTTAGCGCAGTGATCATCTTGGTCCATTCCTTAATCCTGGTTGAACTTTTAGGGGGGGAGATCAAAAGGAACTCGGTTTTTTGTGAGTTGAGCTTAAGATGATTGTCAGCTAGCCATTCAACGGTTCTCTGTAGTGCTTGGTTCATTATGTTGATCTCTTCTGGTGATGAAATCTTCATATACAGCTGGGTGTCGTCTGCATACATGTGGAAGGAAATGTTAGCCTGTTGTAATACTTCTGTTAATGGTTCGATGTACAGATTGAATAGTGAAGGGGATAGAGTTGAGCCTTGTGGGACCCCAATTTGAATCGGAGATGGCGGGATAGCTTGTTGTTCACTAGGAATCTTTGCGATCTGTTCTCTAGGAAGGAATGAAACCATTTTAGGACTGTTCCTGAGAAGCCCATCCTATTTTCTAGGCGTTCTAATAGTTTGGGATGGTTTACTGTGTCTAATGCAGACGATAGGTCTAGAAGGATCAAGAGACAGGTTTCGTTACGGTCGAGAGCTAACAGAGCGTCATCTACTATGTGTAAAATTGCTGATTCCGTACTGTGATCAGATCTGAACCCAGATTGGCAGTCATTTAGTAGCTCAAATTCCATAATGTGTTGACTTAGTTGTTGTTGAGCACATTTTCCTAGTACTTTGGCTAGTAGGGGGATGGTTGTTACTGGTCGAAAGTTGTTTGGGTCCGATGGGTTTTCAGTAGGTTTCTTTAAGAGAGGGATAACCTGGCCGGTTTTTAGACAGTTCGGAAAAGATCCTTGTGCTAGCGATTCACTGATTATCGTAGTCCAATAGGGGATGACCATGTGGATGAGAGTGGGCCAGCATTTTGCAGGCAGAGGATCATTGAAATGGTTATTTGGTTTCAAAGATAGTAAGATTTTGGTAATGCCATGTTGATCATATAGTTTGAAGGTTGACCAGTAAGCATCATTTTTGGGCATTACTTGAGCCGGTAGGGCAGGATTCTCAACTTGTTTACTCCTTAGATTTAAGGCTTTTTCAGCTGTATTTTTGAGTTCTCTCTCCAATGAGCTGGCTTTATTGGTAATATCCCCCAGGTTCAAAGGCATACATCACTAGGAGCTATGTGCGGGGGGTCTCGCCCCTGTAGCATAACCTTTCAACAGCGAAAATTGGGGCACAAAATGAAAGACCATCACCAGTTTGCATACCCAAATTCCTGACAACATTCCTTTCAGACATCCATAGGCCAGTGAGTTCGGTCACCAAGCTTCAGTATTCTGTGTTACTGCCCCTCAATGTCAGGAAATGAGGCTGCATCCAGGAATAGCTGTCTGCTGACAGATCCTGAAGGAAATGAGGCATATAGATTTGACACATTTATCCTTAAAAAAGAATTGAGTATTGTCAGAACTTGTAAAGGAACAGCTTCCTATCACTAGATATAAAATCATGACGATTTATTAGATACAGTACTCAGGTCAATGCAAGGTTGCACAGCCCCATACAACTGTGAACAAGTTGCTGAAATTAGCCTGGGGTTTCTCAGAGTTGACCTCCCCCCTGCCAGCAGAGATTTTCCAGGTCCCCCTGCTCCATTCCTTCGGACTGCAGAAGATCATGAGATACATCTTTGCTGTAGCATTGTATCTAGTCTCTTAATCTGTCTCTCTTTCTCTCATTTTTTGCAGAGTCCTTAAGCACTCGGTGGATGCCACATATGAAAACCAGGGCCCTAGCCCCGGCTTCCGAATGGAGATGTCCATCTTCTACGTGGTGTACTTTGTGGTCTTCCCTTTTTTCTTTGTGAACATATTTGTGGCCTTGATTATCATCACGTTTCAGGAGCAAGGGGATAAAATGATGGAGGAATACAGCCTGGAAAAGAATGAGGTGTGGAAATAGTAGTCTGGTGTGGGAATCCCTTCATGCCTCTAGCTTAAAGCACATATGCACCTACCCTTCCCCTTGTAACATTTAACACTGATCTCCTGGTTTTGGTCCTCTACCCTGGTAGTACCTCTCATTGTTCTCTTGGTTGTGGCTGTTTGCACTCGTATATTGACCCTTTGGTTTCATCCCTGTTTCCTGGTAACAAATCACAATGATCTCTTTCTGGTTATTTTGATCCTTTGGTAGCACATTTTGCTGTTTTGCCTGTCATTACCACTAGCACTGTACTTTACCCTCTAGATTGTGGCTATGTCTACTGGAAGCATATTATAGTTATCAATTGGTTGTGACTCTGCCCCATAGTAGCACCTCACACATATCTCTTGGCAGACACAGTTTCCCCTTGTAGCACATCATGTGGATCTCTTTGTTGTGACTCTTTCCCCTTTTAGCATATGAAGTTGACTGCTATCAATTATGGTTCTGTCCCCTTGTACTACATCACTTTGAACACTAACAATTATGTATGTGTCCTCTGGTAGCATATCACGTTTATCTCCTGTTCCTCGTAAGCGAGTCACAATGATGAATTATTTGTAGCCTGTCCTGTGGTAGCAGGTGGTTATCTTCTTGTTTGTATCCTTGTCCCCTTTCAGCATGTTACCTTTACCTTCTGGGTGTGTTCATGTCCACTGGTATGATTAGAATCTATTAACCCTACTCCACTACACCCAATTCTAGAATGGAAAACTGTACTAACATTTAGGCACAAACCCTTATGATACTGAGATGTATTGGGGTGCATGTGCTTTTTCTCCGAGCTATCTCTGTACTGGAACCTAAATATAGATCTTCTTTGTAGTTTCATCCTTAAATCATCTGTAAAATCCCATCTGTTACACGTATTTATTGAATCTTTTAAACAAAGAACTATTTGCTTCAGCTAAAGTAAATGGGGATTTCCATGTAACCTTTGGGAAGAACCTGCTCCTCCAATGTTGTTTGCATGATCCCTGCCTAATCTAGTACAAAAGCTAAATTGGTCACAGCCTCCATTGCTTCACCCATAGTAATAAGAACAATTAACCTATTCACCAATACAAGCAAAACCAAGATAAGGCCATGAAGTCCCCTGTACCCCAGTACCCTCCCTCCCTCCAATCTTGGATGGATAGAAGCTTCTTGAGACTATAATGCTAAAAAATAAAATGGCTCTACTTCTCTACTGACTAAACAATACCACTCACCTTAAATTACTTGATCACTCAAGCACTACATCTTAGAACCACCATTAACTCGAAAATCAAGCTTTATGTCCAGATCGGATCAGTGAACAGCACATCTCCCTGCTACTTCGAAGACCTTCTTCCCTTCACCTTTTACTGAACCAGCTCGTAGTAACTCCTCCTGTATTAACTATGTCAGTTTCCCCAGTTCATTCTACCAAAGTGCCCACCTCCATCATGCTAAGCGAATGCTAAGCAAAATGGTCCCAGGCCAGAAGCACTGAGTCTTCCATCTTCCAGACCCTACAATTATGACAGTGGTGCCCAGGCTATGCCAGTCAACTTCTAATTGAATCCTTCTTCCTCAACCTGAAATACATCCACTAAAAAGCCCAACAATGCCTTAGAAAACCAAAATACCCCACTCACCAGGGACACCCTACTCTCATTTAATCATCAGCAACTTAATTTGCCCTGAAGCACACTTAGACCAAATGGAGCCAGGTGATTCCCAGCTCAAGGGCCCAGGCTATAGAATAGGCACCATGCAAATAATCACAGTGAATCAAAGCAGCTCTTCTTTAGAACAACAACAAAAAAAACTTGTCTTTTTTGAAGTCTCCGTGCACCCCCTTATCTAAGTCAACAAGCTCCAAAAGGCAATTCATTTTGCCAAGTAATGCTAAACAAGAACTTGTATCTGTTCGGTCATTCAAGAGTTAAAAGTAATGGTACGCAGAGCAAATCAGCTGTGAGCAGGGGGTCTTAGTTTTCAAGGCAGAAATCAAACTCCATTCTTTTTGGTGTAGTTCCAGAATGTTGTTGTCAGAATGTTAGTGCCTGTCATGGTTCCGGGGGTTCCCTGCCTTCCAACTGTCCGCAGCGTGTTTGCCTTTCGCGCATGCGGATTCAGATTCCTCACTTTTGTGTGGCAGGCGGGTTGCAGTCTAGCTTCCGAGATCGGAAGCCGCCACTACGTCACTCAGCGCTTCCGGGGGAAACCGCATAAACCACAGCGGTTCCCGCCGGTCCAGCGCTTTTGATTAATGCCTACACCTTGCTGCTGATGCCTGCTTCAGAACCGGACCTTGCGACAGGTATTCGAGGCCGTGCTGGAACGCTGTTAGATCCCTGACTCGCCGCGCTGAGCGCTATTAGTGATTCTTGACACGCCGCGCTGGAGCGCTATTTGTGATCCCTGACTCGCCGCGCTGAGCGCTATTAGTGATTCTTGACACGCCGCGCTGGAGCGCTATTTGTGATCCCTGACTCGCCGAGCTGGAGCGCTGTTTGTTGTTTACCCTTAAACATCAAGCTGGTACATCCTATTTCTGATTTCTTTACCTTATCGCGCAGGAGCGCTTGCTGGTTTTCCTTTTGTTTCTCCTCTGGAGCGCTAGACTGTTGCTTGCCTGTATGCACCATAGCGCTTGCTAGATTTCCTTCTTCACCGCGCAGGTGCACTTGTCATTTACCTTTTCTATTACTTTGGAGCACTGCTAAGACGGTGCTACTCACCTTGTGGAGCTATTTGTGTTTCCCTGAACCGCAGCACAGGAGTGCTACATCTGGCTTCTGTTGCCATAAATAACTACTCCACGCCAGGTGCTTCCTTTCACCAGGTAAAGTCTGATCCGTATGTGTGTAAAAGGCAAACCTAGAGAGGGTATTATTTATGTAGTTATAAAACAGGTCTCCTTGTCTTTCTTTCACCAGCCAGAGTTGATGGTCCTTCCCCAGCCTGAGGGTGGTTTTCTTCTGATCTGTTGACGTCATCCCCGTTACCTTTAGCTTCCTCCGGTCCCATCCTCATCCCGGTTGGTGTACCCTCCGTGACAGGGGTAAGGTGGGTACGGGGACGATAGCTCATGTCGTCTCTGTGAGAATACTTCGCAAGCAACAGGTAAGCCTTGTGGGGTACTTGACAGAATCAAAAGCCTCTGTCAAGTACCCCACAAGGCTTACCTGTTGCTTGCGAAGTATTCTCACAGAGACGACATGAGCTATCGTCCCCGTACCCACCTTACCCCTGTCACGGAGGGTACACCAACCGGGATGAGGATGGGACCGGGGAAGGAAGCTAAAGGTAACGGGGATGACGTCCAACAGATCAGAAGAAACCACCTCAGGTTGGGGAAGGACCATCAACTCTGGCTGGTGAAAGAAAGACAAGGGAGACCTGTTTTATAACTACATAAATAATACCCTCTCTAGGTTTGCCTTTACACACATACGGATCAGACTTTACCTGGTGAAAGGAAGCACCTGGCGTGGAGTAGTTATTTATGGCAACAGAAGCCAGATGTAGCACTCCTGTGCTGCGGTTCAGGGAAACACAAATAGCTCCACAAGGTGAGTAGCACCGTCTTAGCAGTGCTCCAAAGTAATAGAAAAGGTAAATGACAAGTGCACCTGCGCGGTGAAGAAGGAAATCTAGCAAGCGCTATGGTGCAGACAGGCAAGCAACAGTCTAGCGCTCCAGAGGAGAAACAAAAGGAAAACCAGCAAGCGCTCCTGCGCGATAAGGTAAAGAAATCAGAAATAGGATGTACCAGCTTGATGTTTAAGGGTAAACAACAAACAGCGCTCCAGCTCGGCGAGTCAGGGATCACAAATAGCGCTCCAGCGCGGCGTGTCAAGAATCACTAATAGCGCTCAGCGCGGCGAGTCAGGGATCACAAATAGCGCTCCAGCGCGGCGTGTCAAGAATCACTAATAGCGCTCAGCGCGGCGAGTCAGGGATCTAACAGCGTTCCAGCACGGCCTCGGAAATACCTGTCGCAAGGTCCGGTTCTGAAGCAGGCATCAGCAGCAAGGTGTAGGCATTAATCAAAAGCGCTGGACCGGCGGGAACCGCTGTGGTTTATGCGGTTTCCCCCGGAAGCGCTGAGTGACGTAGTGGCGGCTTCCAATCTCGGAAGCTAGACTGCAACCCGCCTGCCACACGGAAGTGAGGAATCTGAATCCGCATGCGCGAAAGGCAAACACGCTGCGGACAGTTGGAAGGCAGGGAACCCCCGGAACCATGACGGTGTCACTGTAAGTACCCCACATAAATTAAACAGAACGGGTGGGAAAAAAGAGAAGAAGCCCGCCGGGTATCAACCACTTAGTCGTGGGGAAGGAAGCAAATCCTTTTTGTTATATAACCCTCGCACACTCTAGTAGGTTCATGCTTCATCATCGGGTTCACCCTGACTACTAAAGGTCAGGGTGGGCTCGAACGTATTTCAGGGAGCTCTTAAAAGAATATGGCAAGGGGGTTTAAAGATTAAAACTCCTCCTGCGGATCCAGGTATCCCTTTATTAGTGGAACCGTAGGGGATATTAAAATTAAGAAAAGTAAATGTGGGTCGTTAGGGGGTAATGGTCCTATGACCCTAGTGCCAACATGTTTCAGTCCGTAAAAATAGTGGCCCAATCGGGTCCTGGACTTTCTTCAGGGCAAAAGTATTGTCCTCCTGGTTAGAACTTAACAGGAATCGTCCTATATTTATGTTTGCAAGGGCAGATAGCTGCTCCTATGCGAAAAAACGGGGAACAGATATCTTATCTTTTCTCCTGTTGCATAAGTGTTTTACTCCATCTGTAAGAAAAACATTAGAGGAAATTGATATTAACATCCAATTTACCCATCCGTGACATGCTCTTAACACCCATACTTGCCATTCAGGAGGGTGTGTAGGAGCTGCCATTTTCCATACCTATTGGATATGTAACTGTGACTCATGAAATGTTCTTGAGTAAAACATTTATCATATACAGTGGCGATGTTACTCGCATACTGCCACTAATCCCAAACAAGTAGTAGTGTGATTACTCATACTGTGTCTTAGCACCACACACTTAACCATCCATACCACTCACTACACACATACTGCCTCACATATGAATGTTAAGTCTTTGTTCGTGTTGTAATCACCCCCTTACCCCAATTTGGAGGAATTCGATCATCACAAGAGATCGCAGCACTGCGGGGGGTAGCACTGTAGTCAGACTCTGAAAAAACGGGTCCGACGAAGAAGACAGGAAAAAGGCAAAGGGGAACAGAAGAAAGAAACCTCTCGTAGTGTTAGAGGTGGAGTCATTGTAGCTGAGCGCAGACGTACCTTAGTAGTAGTGATTTCATTATCGATTCTTCCATGCACTTACTACATCAAGGGTCCTGCCCCGCTGTCATGCCTATTTGGTCTGCGTCTCCGGGCTTTCTCACGGTAGAGTGTCGGAGCCCGGTATATATCCAGTTCTCTGAATGCCGTGCCGGGTGGACGAGGAGCATAACCACGCCCCCGGCAGCGCGTCGTAATGACGTATAACGTTGTCCAAGGAACGTGAACTGCAAAAAGTCTTAAGAATCATGGGATTAGTAGTCTACGAACATATTTTGGGTCCAGAGGGCTGGTATTACTCTGTTGGGAATCTAAAGTTAAATAAAGCCGTTAAGCAATGTTTGACGGCGTGAGGACTAGGATATGCCAACTTTCGTTGCCGATCTTGCTACAAAGTTAATTTGAGCCGTTTGGGCAGTGTTGGATGACCAATGGTCCCGCTTGTAGGGATGTTAAATGCTGACCTCATGGAGTGTACCATGAGTGTCAGTATTCCCAAAGGTCAGGATATAGGGAGGGAACCCCAGTAGGCTGGTGGAGATCGTGGTAACCAACCGTACGGTGAGTTTGGGCCTTGCCTCATTTGTTTGTCAAAAGGTGGGAACAAAACATGCTCATGGGGACCCCCCAGAACCACTCCTTCAGGGAACCATATTGTCTTATAAACATGAGGTCTCTGACTTATGTTATGCTTAGTGAGGTCCAAAGGTATATCTACATACAGGATTCTATACTGTCTGTTCATCCATGTAGTAGGGTACGATAGGAGCTCATGGTATAATGTGATTCAAGAGACTGTTCAAGTCATCTATAGTTAAGTTGATTCCAAGGAATGGAATCGTTCAGTCCATTCACATGAGTCTTCAATCTATAGACCCAACGTTGTTCTCTTTCAAGTAGTCTCCTTGCCACATTCGCACATCCCTTGACCTGTTCTATGATGGTCCACTCCAAATCTAGGTCCGTATGTCCCTTCTCAAGATAATGGGCTGTCAGTTTTGTAGCTGTGATGGAACATCTGATAGTGCTCCGGTGCTCACTTATTCGCACCTTGGCCTTTCTGGTAGTGATACCAACGTACCTAAGTCTGCATGGGCATGTAATCAGGTATACTACGTTGTTTGTATTGCAATTTGTGTGCTCACATTGCTACCAGGGGTATCCAAGGCCCAGTTTTATTTGTTTGGTATGTGTGGTGAAAGGACATACTACACACGAACCACAGGGGTAATGGCCTTTGACTGGAGGTTGGTTCCACAAGGTCAGTTGTTTGTTATGATTGGGTTTGTAAACGTCTGTGTGAACCAACGTGTTTCTCAAGCTCTTATTATGTTTAAAAGAAAACATTGGTTTTGCAAATGTGAGTTGATTAGAGGTCAAGATAGACCATTTGTTATTTATGATCTTCTTTATGGCGTTGGAAGAGGAGTTATATGTGGTGACACATATGAGTGATTTTACTTCAGTTTTTGTATTTGTCTCTAGTAGGGCAGATCTCGGGGTGTTGCAAGATCTTTAGCGAGCCTGGTCTATGACCTTCCTAGGATAAGCTTTCTGTTGTAGTTTCCGGGTTAGCTTTTCGGCCTCCTTTTTATAGCTGTCGAGGTCGGAGCAGTTTCTCCGGATCCTTAAGTATTGTCCAATGGGTAGATTCTCCCGTAGTGACCGTGGATGGGCACTTTCGAAATGTAGTAGACTGTTCCTATCAGTTGGTTTGGTGTACAGTGTACTTTCCAGTCTTCCACCTCTCGCTACGATGTTGACATCCAAGAATGACACTGTTTCGTTATGAGCTGACATTGTAAACCGTAGAAAAGGGTTCAACAGGTTAATCCATCTTGTGAATTCTTCTGTGCTTCCCTCATCACCTCTCCAGATGATGAGGATATCGTCTATGTACCTGAACCATCCACATATCTTGTCTGAATATGGGTTGTTAGACCAGATGTGTTCATCCTCAAAGTTACTCATGTATAGACATGCTATACTGGGAGCAAACGTACTGCCCATGGAAGTCCCATGGACCTGTAGAAACAGTTGGTCTTCATATTTGAAGAAGTTCTCCGTGAGAGCCAGGTGCAACAAGGTCATGATCCACTTAATTGGTGATTCCCATGGTCAATCCTGAGTCTGTAGTATGTCTTCAATCACTCGGGGGCTCTCCTCTTGAGGAATGCTGGTATACAGTGCCTCCACATCCAGGCATATCATGGTGTTCTCTTCGGGGTCATATTCCAACTCGGAGAGTAGGTTCAGCAGGTGCTTAGTATCCCTGACATAGGATTTTATCTTCACGACCAGGGGTCTCAGGAACCAGTCAGTGTACTTAGACAAAGGCTCTAGCACTGACCCGATCCCTGACACGATAGGTCTTCCCGGGGGAGGGATCCTGCCCTTATGGATTTTGGGGATGGTGTAAAACAGGGGAGTCCATTGTGATCAAGCCTGCCGACAAAGGTGGAGCCACAGTTATTCAAGATACCAATACCTACAGAGGAGCCTGCGTCACCCTTCTCGCAGACGAGAGACACTACAAGAAGATACAGAGAGACCCCACTACGCGTCTCTAAAAGACCATTACATTGCTGACCCAGGAAGCCTTGGAGAACAACTGGATCACCAAAAATGAGAGATTTCCTCGTCACTGAAGAGCCAAGGACTCCCCTGTTTTACACCATTCCCAAAATCCATAAGGGCAGGTTTCCTCCCCCGCTAAGACCTATTGTGTCAGGGATCGGGTCAGTGCTAGAGCCTTTGTCTAAGTACACTGACTGGTTCCTGAGACCTCTGGTTGTGAAGATAAAATCCTATATCAGGGATACTAAGCACCTGCTGAACCTACTCACCGAGTTGGAATATGACCCCGAAGAGAACACCATGATATGCCTGGATGTGGCTGTATACCAGTATTTCTCAAGAGGAGAGCCTCTGAGTGATTGAAGGCATACTACAGACTCAGGATTGGCCATGGGAAGCACCAATTAAGTGGATCATGACCTTGATGCACCTGGCTCTCCTCCTGGAACTTCTTCAAATATGAAGACCAACTGTTTCTATAGGTCCATGGGACTTCCATGGGCAGTACGTTTGCTCCCAGTATAGCAAGTCTATACATGAGTAACTTTGAGGATGAACACATCTGGTCCAACAACCCATATTCAGACAAGATATGTAGATGGTTCAGGTACATAGACGATATCTTCATCATCTGGAGAGGTGATGAGGGAAGCACAGAAGAATTCACAAGATGGATTAACCTGTTGAACCCTTTTCTACGGTTTACAATGTCAGCTCATAACGAAACAGTGTCATTCTTGGATGTCAACATCATAGCGAGAGGTGGAAGACTGGAAAGTACACTGTACACCAAACCAACTGATAGGAACAGTCTACTACATTTCGAAAGTGCCCATCCACGGTCACTACAGGAGAATCTACCCATTGGACAATACTTAAGGATCCGGAGAAACTGCTCCGACCTCGACAGCTATGAAAAGGAGGCCGAATAGCTAACCCGGAAACTACAACGGAAAGCTTATCCTAGGAAGGTCATAGACCAGGCTCGCAAAAGATCTTGCAACACCCCGAGATCTGCCCTACTAGAGACAAATACAAAAACTGAAGTAAAATCACTCATATGTGTCACCACAGATTACTCCTCTTCCAACGCCATAAAGAAGATCATAAATAACAAATGGTCTATCTTGACCTCTAATCAACTCACATTTGCAAAACCAAAGTTTTCTTTTAAACGTAATAAGAGCTTGAGAAACACGTTGGTTCACACAGACGTTTACAAACCCAATCATAACAAACAACTGACCTTGTGGAACCAACCTCCAGTCAAAGGCCATTACCCCTGTGGTTCGTGTGTAGTATGTCCTTTCACCACACATGCCAAACAAATAGAACTGGGCCTTGGATACCCCTGGGAGCAACGTGACCACACGAATTGCAATACAGACAACGTAGTATACCTGATTACGTGCCCATGCAGACTTAGGTACGTTGGTATGACTACCAGAAAGGCCAAGGTGCGAAGAAGTGAGCACCGGAGCACTATCAGACGTTCCATCACAACTACGAAACTGACAGCCCATTATCTTGAGAAGGGACATACGGACCTAGATTTGGAGTGGACCATCATAGAACAGGTCAAGGGATATGCGAATGTGGCAAGTAGACTACTTGAAAGAGAGCAACGTTGGGTCTATAGATTGAAGACTCATGTGAATGGACTGAACGATTCCATTCCTTGGAATCAACTTAACTATAGATGACTTGAACAGTCTCTCGAATCACATGAGCTCCTATCGTACCCTACTACATGGATGAACAGACAGTATAGAATCCTGTATGTAGATATACCTTTGAACCTCACTAAGCATAACATAAGTCAGGGACCTCATGTTTATAAGACAATATGGTTCCCTGAAGGAGTGGTTCTGGGGAGTCCCCATGAGCATGTCTTGTTCCCACCTTTTGACAAACAAATGAGGCAAGGCCCAAACTCACCGTACGGTTGGTTACCACGATCTCCACCAGCCTACTGGGGTTCCCATCCTATATCCTGACCTTTGGGAATACTGACACTCATGGTACACTCCATGAGGGCAGCATTTAACATCCCTACAAGCGGGACGATTGGTCATCCAACACTGCCCAAACGGCTCAAATCAACTTTGTAGCAAGATCGGCAACGAGAGTTAACATATCCTAGTCCTCACGCCGTCAAACATTGCTTAACGGCTTTATTTAACTTTAGATTCCCAACAGAGTAATACCAGCCCTCTGGACCCAAAATATGTTCGTAGACTACTAATCCCATGATTCTTAAGACTTTTTGTAGTTCACGTTCCTTGGACAACGTTATACGTCATTACGACGCGCCGCCGGGGGTGTGGTTATGCTCCTCGTCCACCCGGCACGGCATTCAGAGAACTGGATATATACCGGGCTCCGACACTCTACCGTGAGAAAGCCCGGAGACGCAGACCAAATAGGCATGACAGCGGGGCAGGACCCTTGATGTAGTAAGTGCATGGAAGAATCGATAATGAAATCACTACTACTAAGGTACGTCTGCGCTCAGCTACAATGACTCCACCTCTAACACTACGAGAGGTTTCTTTCTTCTGTTCCCCTTTGCCTTTTTCCTGTCTTCTTCGTCGGACCCGTTTTTTCAGAGTCTGACTACAGTGCTACCCCCCGCAGTGCTGCGATCTCTTGTGATGATCGAATTCCTCCAAATTGGGGTAAGGGGGTGATTACAACACGAACAAAGACTTAACATTCATATGTGAGGCAGTATGTGTGTAGTGAGTGGTATGGATGGTTAAGTGTGTGGTGCTAAGACACAGTATGAGTAATCACACTACTACTTGTTTGGGATTAGTGGCAGTATGCGAGTAACATCGCCACTGTATATGATAAATGTTTTACTCAAGAACATTTCATGAGTCACAGTTACATATCCAATAGGTATGGAAAATGGCAGCTCCTACACACCCCTCCTGAATGGCAAGTATGGGTGTTAAGAGCATGTCACGGATGGGTAAATTGGATGTTAATATCAATTTCCTCTAATGTTTTTCTTACAGATGGAGTAAAACACTTATGCAACAGGAGAAAAGATAAGATATCTGTTCCCCGTTTTTTCGCATAGGAGCAGCTATCTGCCCCTTGCAAACATAAATATAGGACGATTCCTGTTAAGTTCTAACCAGGGAGGACAATACTTTTTGCCCTGAAGAAAGTCCAGGACCCGATTGGGCCACTATTTTTACGGGCTGAAACATGTTGGCACTAGGGTCATAGGACCATTACCCCCTAATGACCCACATTTACTTTTTTTTACTTTTAATATCCCCTACGGTTCCACTAATAAAGGGATACCTGGATCCGCAGGAGGAGTTTTAATCTTTAAACCCCCTGGCCATATTCTTTTAAGCGCTCCCTGAAATACGGTCGAGCCCACCCTGACCTTTAGGAGTCAGGGTGAACCCGATGATGAAGCATGACACTACTAGAGTGTGTGAGAGTTATATAACAAAAAGGATTTGCTTCCTTCCCCATGACTAAGTGGTTGATACCCGGCGGGCTTCTTCTCTTTTTTCCCACCCGTTCTGTTTAATTTATGTGGGGTACTTACAGTGACACTGAGTTTATTTCGGGAGGATGTATCCCCACCAGGAACCCCTCTCCGCCCTTCTGGCTCTGGAGAAGTTCCTTCTCTTTGTAGCTATAGTTTATAGTTGTCAGAATGTTGTCTGGAATAAATGATGTATGCTGAACCTCGTCTACAAAACATTGCCCCATTGGAGTTCATAATAGAAAATCTACACCCACTAGGATTATATTTGGTAAACAATATTTAGGTCAGTTGATATTTCTGTATAAGATATACTGACATGTAACCTTACTTTGTGGTCACGGTAAAGGAACTGGTAACTATATATAGTTGACAGTGGCACTAAAGACCACTGAAAATCCTCTCGCTAACTCTGCTGTTTAGTATATTATGTGGTACTTCATACAGTGGCCATTGCTCCAGTGGCTAATCATAGTGGCCAAGTCTAAAACATGGGTGTGTTCATTCCACTTGCTGTGGAGTTCTGCTCCCCTAGTAATACCTTGTATTTGTGTTCCCAAGTGTCTGCCACTCACCCTCCTCACCATCAGTTTCTGTGTTTGTTTCCACCCTCACTGCAGAGAGCCTGCATCGACTTCGCCATCAGTGCCAAGCCGCTTACGCGGCACATGCCACAGAACAAACAGAGCTTCCAGTACCGCATGTGGCAGTTTGTGGTCTCCCCACCCTTCGAATACACCATCATGGCAATGATTGCCCTAAACACCATCGTGCTCATGATGAAGGTAAGATGTTCAGAAAGTGCTTGTAATGGGGAATGATCAGGGCGGGCAGAGTCTAGGAAATATGGTATAACTAAGGCTCACAGTTTTCTGTTTTTACTGATTTTTACAGATAAATACAGACAAAACAATCTGTTTCCTGTCTGTATTTATTTTTAAAAGTGGATTAATACAGAAAATTGTGCTTCTTTTGAGTGACTCTCCATGTTGTCCACCATGAATTCCAGGCCAACAGCTGAGCTGATAGACATCTTGGGGAGTTAAAAAACAGGATGAGATTTCCTTAAATACAGGCATATGTTGACATATATTCGTATATAATGTTAGTATTTACCTGTGGTTGTAGCGTTTTGTTATATTTGACTGCTTTATTTGCTAAAACGAGACTGGTATTGATGTACGAGTGAATTTTTACCCATTCAATAAATGTGGAAATATACCATTTTACAGCTCTATTTATTCTCGAAACACAAAAATATGGATAAATACCAATGGAATGGTCAAAACATAAATATGGATGAATACAGACAAAAATGTTGGGAAAAAAACAATACCATAAAACCGGAAGCCCTAGTTATAAATCAGCTAACCATGAACATTCTGGCTAATGAAAGTCATGGGTGGAGCAGTCTGCATCCTTCAGGTCAGAGAAACACTGCTGTAGAGGGCAGCAGTGCAGGCCAGTGAAGCATTGGTAATGTTGGGATGTCATATTACCACCAAAAAGATTCACGTAATACACTCAAGCAGCAGAACCCTAACCCCAGACAGGCCTACATGGATTTAATCGCTCAAATAATTATTATCCTCATGTATTACTAATAGCTTATTTTTATACAACGCTAAAACCTCACTTCTGCGTCTATACACTGTATACAACAGATGTTAATATTACCCAATTTATTCTACAAACTTTTTCCATGTTGAAGGATGTTTGCCTTGCCAGCGTTCTAATTCATACCCTCAAGAATACAAGTGGCAGCTGCCTCGGAACGGGGGTGGTGGGGTGGGTATGGAAAAATAAATAAAATAAACTTACCTGTGAACAACGCCACCGCCACCTCTCCTCCGTCCTCAGTCTCTGCACTGGCAGCAGGAACGGAAGCACCCAGACTCCCAGACTCTCCCAGCCAATCACAACGCTGCATGACAGCAGCATTGTGATTGGTCTGAGTGGCCTGTTTGGCTGCTCAGGCAGTGCCTGGGAGCCTGGGCATGTTTTCCCCCGAGCTGTGCAACACAGCCAGGTGGAGAACATGCTAAGTGCGCATGACGGTTTGGCCGGCCCAAGAGTGCAAACCATTCCTCCCACTGCTCTGGGCAGCCCAGCCCTCACCGACCTGGCGTCGAGTCCGAAAGTCGTTATTAACATTTTTTAGTGTTCACCAGAAGGACTTATTAGTCCAATGAATGGCCATAAGAGCATGCGGAGAATTGGAGAATTTTCTAGCATCCATTGAAAATTTGGCTCCTAGATTATTCAAAAGTTTTGAGTTAAGGTAACCTTATTTGCTTCCTCCATTACCTGCTGAAAGCAGTTTAGGAACATCTTTTTGAGCCTCTTGGATTGAGGTAGGTGCTTTAATTATAGATCATCCCTATCTACAGATTTTGCAGTATTGAGTTTTGGTTAGATCGGGACCAGTTTTTAAAATGGCATTTTTCACAGGACATAGTGTTATAGAGTTTTGTTTCAAAGCCTTTCTTTCCTGAAGAATAGTTGCTAAAGAGGTATTGGCTAGCTCTCTGGGAAATTTTCCAAAACAGTATATTCTGTTGTTAAGTATTGCGAATTTAATTTACATTTGTAAAAAAATAAAGACAATATTCCGCATTCAATTAAATTATTGAAAAATATAGTTATAGCTGTCAGCAAAAGAGAGCTCTGTGTATCCTTACATGATAGGGACTGGGACGAGGAAGAGTAGAACGAGGAGGTAGTGGCCCAATTACTTACCTATAATCTTCATTTCTCCTGTTCTGGAACTTCCTCATCCCAGTCCTACAACTCATCCTATTTCCCACCTTTCCACTGCCACCAAAAGCTTGCTATTTACTGGATGACTTCTTCTAGCTGAGGGGTTTGGTTGGATGTATGGAGTGAATAAAATGGTAGAATGTAAAGCGTAGAGGAATAAGTAATGATGTAATTAGGTATAATTTGATGTAATTAGGTAAAACACTTCCGCATTTTAAAGAAATACACTGCTTTGAATTTTGAAGAGATTTTATATTTCTACGTGCAGTTTTTTGCGCAATTTACATGGCAAACATTTTCAGGGCTTGGCTTGCGCACGCTCTTTGTACCAAGCCAGACTCTTGACTGAGCTCTGTTTGGGTTCCACTTTTAAGTTGTTGGTTCACCTGTCTCTAGCATATATTGCCATTTTGAAGTGTGTTTCAGGAAGGATAGCATTTGCAAAAGAAATATAAGGGCTGCAGATTCTAGTTCTTCTTGTTTACACTACTGTTACTCAGCATAGCTTCTTTTGTAAAATGTAAGAGATAGCTTGGAGACTGAACAATGCTCTACCACCCTAAACCGCTTCTATAAGTGAGAGTGCCCTGGCTGTCCCTTGGTATGGCTTGAAGCAGGTGATAGGATATTCCCTTTCTGGAATCCCCCACTCCAGCGCAGACTTTTTTAAATGTCCACCCAGTATACTCCAGACTATGTTTGTGAAGCTCTAATTGCTCTTGGGTGATTATTCCCACAGTGGATTATGCACCAGCCCGTACATTCTGGATTTCTCCAGTATTGTGACTCTCATTCTGTAAGGGTGTCAGGCACCTTGAAATGCCCAGTGTAGATTTTCTTTTTAAAAACATTATACAGTGACTTATTGTTTGTCCATCTTCTGTTCCATTTACGTAGTTTTTCGGTTCCTCGCCAAGCTACGACTACGTACTGAAGATGTTCAACATTGTTTTCACCTCATTGTTTTCCCTGGAGTGTTTTCTGAAAATATTGGCCTTTGGAATATTGGTAAGAGATCTGCAGAACATTTACATTGTTGGTTTGATTTTACTTATACAGTAAAGCAACATGTTTCTACTTTTCTTTTAGAACGGAAGAGAAGGGATGGGGAAAGTACTGACCTATCATGTGGCAGTCCTAGAGCAAGCCAAGATGTGTGATCGTAGGAAAAGAAAATATAGCTTGCATGAAACTGTGGTTGTCCAGCATTGGAATATTTCAAAAAACAAAAGAGAGAGCTAGGACTGGTGGATAGCCGTCCTTGTCCCTTTATGATATATCAAACAAAATGAGACGGCCAAGCTATATAGCTATCTGACATAGAAGTGTCTGGCACTTGAAAGTTTATCTAGAAAACCTCACACACCAACCTGGTTGGTGTCATGCTTCATCATCGGGTCCCAGCTGAGTAGCCGAATGCCACTCAGCTGTGCTGCAACACCTGATTACAGTGGAGCGGGTTGTACTGTTAGTGCATGTGATGAAGTAAATGTGAAACTAAAAATACCTCTGGGATTCTGCCTGTTAATTATTTTATTCCCAGTGATCCAGGGTATGTTAAAAACAAGAGAGAGGATAATTCACTGAGTGTAATGCTTATATATCAGTGTTATCCATTAATGGTCAACATGTTTCAGCCCACTTAGGAGATTGCTGGGGCTTTCTTCAGGACCTCTCATATAAAGTGCTTAGTGAGTGAAGTGAAAAAAGTGGGTGGTAAAAATGAACCACGTGTTAAAGCATTTTTAGTACTCGCGCTAAGGAGTACCATACATGCTAAGAGGACTAACCGTACTCAGGGTCCTCACAATGGGCTAGTACCTAAAAAAGGAAGACATAACACAACACAATACGAACATTTAACATGTAAATTCATAAAACTGGAGCTTATGCCTTCACCGTATTGATGGTGCCCTATAATTTTGTAACTACAGCACGCAGTGTCAGATATACGTGCAGTCACTTTCAAACACAGATCATGCATCCAATATGACATGTTTGTGTATAATATAGTGATCAACCATCAAGTATCAATCGAAAAAGGCGTTTACTTTGTGCCTTATTTAATCGGTATTACTTATAGTGAAATGGTGCCAGTGAGAGAAATGTGTGACTATACGTGGTAGTCACCTTAACGGCGGTTTGTATTAAACCGAGTGGGGCCGGCTAAATTGTGCCGCGTTATTATAATAGTATTTTATGCAGTGACTCAAGGTAAAGAGTAATTAGCATTTGGATAATTACACTACTAGTATGACTGACTCACACTTCTGATCCTGGGATGGGGGAGCCATTTAAGTCACGTACTCTAACAGGGAAAAAAAGGGGAGGATACAAACGAAGGAGGGAATCAATGTAAACAACTCGATCTGCACCAGAAACGATTAAAGGTGGCAGGGCCAAAGAATTATACATAAGGTGTAGCGGTGAAGGTTGTAAGAAGCCAACTACACTCTGAATCGAGTAGATCTTACTTCGTGTCATGGTCTCTCCCGCTGCTCAACCTATTGCGGTATCCTCAGGAACAGGCTGGTAAAAGAATGGAGGAGCCGGAGTTGGTTAAAAAGAGGATTTCGACCAATTGCGGGAGAGCATCTGGACAGAGTCTATTCATCATTACGTGTGTGACGTGAAGCGCATCGACAAGACTAGAGTGCTGACTCTCGTTATAGAAGCAACTTCCGGGCAGGATGAGCACGTCGTCACGTGTATAACGTGAGACGCGTGTTAAATGGTTACAATGTTAACTTTTAGATTGAAGTATCCCGCTAAGACAGAGTCTATTCATCATTACGTGTGTGACGTGAAGCGCATCGACAAGACTAGAGTGCTGACTCTCGTTATGAAAGCAACTTCCGGGCAGGATGAGCACGTCGTCACGTGTATAACGTGAGACGCGTGTTAAATGGTTACAGTGTTGACTTTTAGATTGAAGTATCCCGCTAAGGTGGTTGACTTAGTAACTAGACGATGGGCTACATGTATAAAGAAACGAAAGAAGGAATTAAATAATCTTTCGTTATGAAGAAGAATACTTTAAAGGGATTAATATAGATGCTAATAAATGTGCAAAATTAACTCCCAATCAGAACAATACAATTCTCAATTTTTTAGAAAGTGGCATCAGCGATTTAAACTATTCCAGGGTATGTTGTCATTTAACCCATGGATATTAGTAGACATTCGATACACCCATCTTTGCTCTTTATCTAACAGTAGTTGTTGGGTGTTCTTGGTGCTGAGGTCCAATTGCTCAATCACAACCCATTGTATGTCATTAGGGGTGTGACCCTGTTCTAGAAAATGATTTGTCATACGAGTTGTGTTGCGCTGGCAACGAATATTACTTCGATGTTCGCAGATTCTAGTTTTAACTCTACGACTGGTCATGCCAACATACCTCAGACCACAAGGACAGGTTATGAGGTATATGACATTCATGGAGTTACAGTTCGTGTGTCTGCGTATTTCCCAGGTTCTACCTGGTTCCAGATTGAGAGTTTTCGTTGGTTTTGTGAGGTGACAGACACTACAGTCACCACAAGGGTAGTGTCCTGTAACTTTTGGTAAGCCCCATGCATTCAAGATTGTATTCTCATGTCGGATTTGGGGCTGAGGTCTTGTGTGTACCAGACTATCTTTCAAGCTTTTTCCTTTTCTGTAGGAAAATAACGGTTTTTCCCATTGGAGGTTGCCGGTATTTAATATAGTCCAATTTTTCTGCACAATTTTAGCCACTTGATTAGATACAGAGTTATAGGTGGTCACACAAGTCAAGGGAACTGAAGTTTCTGTTAGTGTCTTTGGTTCTAAAAGGCCCTCACGGTTCTGATTTCTAGCACGTTTCTTGGCTTTTTTAATAATGGTGTCTGGGTATCCACGATTTTTTAGTTTTGTGGTAAGCATCTGTGCCTGATCTTTGAAATCCCCAAGACTACTACAATTTCTGCGTAAACGCAGATATTGTCCGTAGGGAAGGTTTTCTCTTAGAGACCGAGGGTGGAAACTTGAGAAATGTAAAAGAGAGTTCCTAGCCGTTGGTTTGGAATGTGTTTTGGTCTCAAGTCTTCCATTGTTGTTTGTGATATCCAGGTCTAAGAAGGTCATGTTCCTCCTGCTTGAGGTGTGAGTAAATTTCAAATTAGGGTCACATCCATTAATCCAGACAAAGAAGGAGTTCAGCGAATCTTCTGATCCTTCCCAGATAAGAAAGACATCGTCTATATACCGTTTGTAAAAACGTATATTCGCTGTAAGTGAGGAGTTAATATTCAATAGGAATTTTTGTTCAAAATTGTAAACGTACAGACCCGCTACACTAGGGGCGAAGGTACTCCCCATTGAAGTGCCATATGTTTGCAAATACAGTTGGCCTTCAAACTCAAAATAGTTCTCTTTTAGGGCCAGTTCTGCACATTTCAAAATAAATGATTTGGGAGTTTGGTATGTCCAAATGATACTATTTAGTGATGTTTTTAGAACCTCCAAAGTATCATCCTGAGGTAAACTAGTATAGAGGCTTTCTATATCCAAGCTTACTAAAAACAGGTGTTAGGGTTAAAGATCAAATCTTTGATCTGCCCCAACAGATCTTTGGTGTCTTTTAGATAGGTGATAGTTGCCTGTACTAGGGGCTTCAGAAAAAAATCGCAGAACTTAGAAAGGGGTTCCAAAATAGAACCTATACCAGATACTATGGGGCGGCCGGGTGGAGGAATTTTATTTTTATGTACTTTGGGGATAGTGTAGAAGTATGGTATTTTCTCTTCAGAGGTGGTCAGAAATTGGGCTTCCTTTTTACTAATGTGTCCAAGGCCTTCTGCCTCTGTTACTAGATCTTGAATTATTGATATAAGTCTTGGAGTAGGATCTTCTTGGAGAGGTTTATAATTATGCCTATCCTCTAGAAGGCGAAGGCATTCGTTTTTATAGGCCACCTTGTCTTGTAACACTATACCTCCTCCTTTATCTGCCGGTTTTATAACCACATTTTTGTTGTCTTTCAGTGTGGTTAGTGCTTCGAACTCCTTTTTGGTAGTATTTTTGAATATTCTCTTTTCAGTTAGTGCTTCAATGTCTCTGAAGACTGCTTGTTCAAACGCCGCAACCTCTACTGGTATAGCGGAAGGTGGAGGCGTGAAATTAGACTTGATTTTAAAATTAGTGTCACTCTTCTCGTGTGTATTCGTTGAGATTGATTGGTTTGAAAAGAAAGCTTTCAACTTAAGTTTCCTAAAAAACTCTGCCATCTCACAGTGGAGACGGAATTTACCTAGGCGGGCCGTTGGTATGAAGCCGAGACCTTTATTGAGTATGTCCTTCTCAGTTTGACCAAGAACATGTTCGGAGTAGTTAGTAACTAACTCTTGCTGGAGCTCGGTCCCGCTCGTTGATCTTTCGACATGCTCCTGGTGTGAGTTCCTGTCTGGGAGCTGTCTTCCCAGTGTACTTGTGGTTGTGGAAGCAGTCTTCAGAGACATTGAAGCACTAACTGAAAAGAGAATATTCAAAAATACTACCAAAAAGGAGTTCGAAGCACTAACCACACTGAAAGACAACAAAAATGTGGTTATAAAACCGGCAGATAAAGGAGGAGGTATAGTGTTACAAGACAAGGTGGCCTATAAAAACGAATGCCTTCGCCTTCTAGAGGATAGGCATAATTATAAACCTCTCCAAGAAGATCCTACTCCAAGACTTATATCAATAATTCAAGATCTAGTAACAGAGGCAGAAGGCCTTGGACACATTAGTAAAAGGAAGCCCAATTTCTGACCACCTCTGAAGAGAAAATACCATACTTCTACACTATCCCCAAAGTACATAAAAATAAAATTCCTCCACCCGGCCGCCCCATAGTATCTGGTATAGGTTCTATTTTGGAACCCCTTTCTAAGTTCTGCGATTTTTTCTGAAGCCCCTAGTACAGGCAACTATCACCTATCTAAAAGACACCAAAGATCTGTTGGGGCAGATCAAAGATTTGATCTTTAACCCTAACACCTGTTTTTTAGTAAGCTTGGATATAGAAAGCCTCTATACTAGTTTACCTCAGGATGATACTTTGGAGGTTCTAAAAACATCACTAAATAGTATCATTTGGACATACCAAACTCCCAAATCATTTATTTTGAAATGTGCAGAACTGGCCCTAAAAGAGAACTATTTTGAGTTTGAAGGCCAACTGTATTTGCAAACATATGGCACTTCAATGGGGAGTACCTTCGCCCCTAGTGTAGCGGGTCTGTACGTTTACAATTTTGAACAAAAATTCCTATTGAATATTAACTCCTCACTTACAGCGAATATACGTTTTTACAAACGGTATATAGACGATGTCTTTCTTATCTGGGAAGGATCAGAAGATTCGCTGAACTCCTTCTTTGTCTGGATTAATGGATGTGACCCTAATTTGAAATTTACTCACACCTAAAGCAGGAGGAACATGACCTTCTTAGACCTGGATATCACAAACAACAATGGAAGACTTGAGACCAAAACACATTCCAAACCAACGGCTAGGAACTCTCTTTTACATTTCTCAAGTTTCCACCCTCGGTCTCTAAGAGAAAACCTTCCCTACGGACAATATCTGCGTTTACGCAGAAATTGTAGTAGTCTTGGGGATTTCAAAGATCAGGCACAGATGCTTACCACAAAACTAAAAATCGTGGATACCCAGACACCATTATTAAAAAAGCCAAGAAACGTGCTAGAAATCAGAACCGTGAGGGCCTTTTAGAACCAAAGACACTAACAGAAACTTCAGTTCCCTTGACTTGTGTGACCACCTATAACTCTGTATCTAATCAAGTGGCTAAAATTGTGCAGAAAAATTGGACTATATTAAATACCGGCAACCTCCAATGGGAAAAACCGTTATTTTCCTACAGAAAAGGAAAAAGCTTGAAAGATAGTCTGGTACACACAAGACCTCAGCCCCAAATCCGACATGAGAATACAATCTTGAATGCATGGGGCTTACCAAAAGTTACAGGACACTACCCTTGTGGTGACTGTAGTGTCTGTCACCTCACAAAACCAACGAAAACTCTCAATCTGGAACCAGGTAGAACCTGGGAAATACGCAGACACACGAACTGTAACTCCATGAATGTCATATACCTCATAACCTGTCCTTGTGGTCTGAGGTATGTTGGCATGACCAGTCGTAGAGTTAAAACTAGAATCTGCGAACATCGAAGTAATATTCGTTGCCAGCGCAACACAACTCGTATGACAAATCATTTTCTAGAACAGGGTCACACCCCTAATGACATACAATGGGTTGTGATTGAGCAATTGGACCTCAGCACCAAGAACACCCAACAACTACTGTTAGATAAAGAGCAAAGATGGGTGTATCGAATGTCTACTAATATCCATGGGTTAAATGACAACATACCCTGGAATAGTTTAAATCGCTAATGCCACTTTCTAAAAAATTGAGAACTGTATTGTTCTGATTGGGAGTTAATTTTGCACATTTATTAGCATCTATATTAATCCCTTTAAAGTATTCTTCTTCATAACGAAAGATTATTTAATTCCTTCTTTCGTTTCTTTATACATGTAGCCCATCGTCTAGTTACTAAGTCAACCACCTTAGCGGGATACTTCAATCTAAAAGTCAACACTGTAACCATTTAACACGCGTCTCACGTTATACACGTGACGACGTGCTCATCCTGCCCGGAAGTTGCTTTCATAACGAGAGTCAGCACTCTAGTCTTGTCGATGCGCTTCACGTCACACACGTAATAATGAATAGACTCTGTCTTAGCGGGATACTTCAATCTAAAAGTTAACATTGTAACCATTTAACACGCGTCTCACGTTATACACGTGACGACGTGCTCATCCTGCCCGGAAGTTGCTTCTATAACGAGAGTCAGCACTCTAGTCTTGTCGATGCGCTTCACGTCACACACGTAATGATGAATAGACTCTGTCTTAGCGGGATACTTCAATCTAAAAGTTAACATTGTAACCATTTAACACGCGTCTCACGTTATACACGTGACGACGTGCTCATCCTGCCCGGAAGTTGCTTCTATAACGAGAGTCAGCACTCTAGTCTTGTCGATGCGCTTCACGTCACACACGTAATGATGAATAGACTCTGTCCAGATGCTCTCCCGCAATTGGTCGAAATCCTCTTTTTAACCAACTCCGGCTCCTCCATTCTTTTACCAGCCTGTTCCTGAGGATACCGCAATAGGTTGAGCAGCGGGAGAGACCATGACACGAAGTAAGATCTACTCGATTCAGAGTGTAGTTGGCTTCTTACAACCTTCGCCGCTACACCTTATGTATAATTCTTTGGCCCTGCCACCTTTAATCGTTTCTGGTGCAGATCGAGTTGTTTACATTGATTCCCTCCTTCGTTTTTATCCTCCCCTTTTTTTCCCTGTTAGAGTACGTGACTTAAATGGCTCCCCCATCCCAGGATCAGAAGTGTGAGCCAGTCATACTAGTAGTGTAATTATCCAAATGCTAATTACTCTTTCCCTTGAGTCACTGCATAAAATACTATTATAATAACGCGGCACAATTTAGCCGGCCCCACTCGGTTTAATACAAACCGCCGTTAAGGTGACTACCACGTATAGTCACATATTTCTCTCACTAGCACCATTTCACTATAAGTAATACCGATTAAATAAGGCACAAAGTAAACGCCTTTTTCGATTGATACTTGATGGTTGATCACTATATTATACACAAACATGTCATATTGGATGCATGATCTGTGTTTGAAAGTGACTGCACGTATATCTGACACTGCGTGCTGTAGTTACAAAATTATAGGGCACCATCAATACGGTGAAGGCATAAGCTCCAGTTTTATGAATTTACATGTTAAATGTTCGTATTGTGTTGTGTTATGTCTTCCTTTTTTAGGTACTAGCCCATTGTGAGGACCCTGAGTACGGTTAGTCCTCTTAGCATGTATGGTACTCCTTAGCGCGAGTACTAAAAATGCTTTAACACGTGGTTCATTTTTACCACCCACTTTTTTCACTTCACTCACTAAGCACTTTATATGAGAGGTCCTGAAGAAAGCCCCAGCAATCTCCTAAGTGGGCTGAAACATGTTGACCATTAATGGATAACACTGATATATAAGCATTACACTCAGTGAATTATCCTCTCTCTTGTTTTTAACATACCCTGGATCACTGGGAATAAAATAATTAACAGGCAGAATCCCAGAGGTATTTTTAGTTTCACATTTACTTCATCACATGCACTAACAGTACAACCCGCTCCACTGTAATCAGGTGTTGCAGCACAGCTGAGTGGCATTCGGCTACTCAGCTGGGACCCGATGATGAAGCATGACACCAACCAGGTTGGTGTGTGAGGGTTTTCTAGATAAACTTTCAAGTGCCAGACACTTCTATGTCAGATAGCTATATAGCTTGGCCGTCTCATTTTGTTTGATACAGCATTGGAATATTCCATAGAGTTTTATGTTGTGGTGAATTATTCACTGGTGTCATTAGAGTCCGGTGCAAAGGAATTCTTTACTACAACATGAAAATATATGGAAGAGCTTGCCGTAGAACTCAATCGGTGTTTTGCACCCTAGGACACAGGCACACTTTTGCTTTAGCAGGCTATCACCTGCAGGGATCTGTCAATGAACAGCATTCTCTTAACTGGAAGGAAAATGCAACAGATTAAAGCACCAGCCAAGAACACTGTACATACATCTCAAAAGGTGATTCAATATGTCATTCTTATTCAGGCAAAGGCAATCTTTTAAATGACTTTGAAACATATAACAACACTACCTGCCTCTATGCAATAATATAGTCATGCAAAAAAAAAATTTTGTTTTAGGAATGACGGGAAGAGTGTCAAATTAATTTGGTAAACACAGATCCAACATTTGTTTAATAAAATGAAATCACCAGTCATTTTCTAGAAGAAGGTCTCTATTTGAATCAAATTTGATTTGTAATTTTGCTGATCATAAGACCACCACGTAGATGTGATAATTTACCCAAAAATATTTTACAGCCTAAATCACGACTTTTTGAACAATTGGTTCAAGGAGTCCTTGGGAATTAATGAAGGACAGAATTTTATGTGTTTCATATAAGTTGTTACCTTGTGTTTATGATTTATTTGGTTATTTGATCAGGTATTGTGCATTGGTAATATGTGATCCTCATATTGAACATTTGTGGAGTGGAAAATAGTATCATGATTTGTAGATGTTGCTATCTATATTGTGCTGAAATTTGGTATCTCTACATGTTTATGTTGTGTCCTTAATAGCCACCTTTCCTGGCTGGGTTTAAAATTAATTGATACATGAGATATTGAATATATAAGAGAAGATGGTTTCCAACACTAGATCTTTCATAGATTCATATGCTTGAATCATTCCCCAGCATCACACTGGGAGCCATCGGTAATCAATATTAGCATAGCAGTATACCATTACACTCAATAACATTGAAAAAAAATCTGTAGACTTTATACAGCCAGTACACCTCATTGTGTGGCCTGAATTTCAACCAGTCAGACACCTAGACCCACAGATCTTCCCCGATAGTGGTTTCCAGCTGCCAGATTTTGTACTGCACTTTGAGTGATGGGAAATCCTCTTGCGCTCTGTTTCAATTGGATTTTTTTCCAGCGTTTTTCACTCACAGGTTCGATTCCAGCGGCTTTGGATTAATCTGCTTTGTAGCAGTAAGGCAGTGTCCTGCCCTATTTTTCTGAATGGATTATTTCTTCTTTTGGGATGGCAAAGGCTTAGGAGAAGAAATCCCTGTGTAACACTTGTAAAGTATGTGGCAGGGCAACATATATATGAATGACCCTCATGCCAAGTGTCTTTACTGCCTACATTCTAGTCATAACCTGAAGAAATGTGTCATGTGCAAGGGTTTCTCCTCTAAAATATTGAAGGACAGAAAGAGAAGCTTTGCATTGGCAATCCAGGAAGAAAATGTGGAGGCATAAATCTCTGGCAACTAGGTGCTGATATTAAAGTTAGCCTCAGAAAAGTAAAAATCCAGGATTTTTGCTATGGCTAAAATACCCTGTTATCCTGCTGTTAAGGCTCAGACTTCATGTTTACTTAACAGTTACCTACATAATGGCCCAGAATAGAAGGTACACCTTGACAGCATGATGCACATTGTACCTTATGCCGCCTTATACCATTACCTCTTGCACCCTCTTGCCCTCGCTGTGCCAGTAGAACTTGTTGAAGTGAGGATCTTTCGTGTCTCTGTGCTGTTCGGAGTCCATGATACCAGACTGGATGTAACATGTAATAGGTTCTCTCCGTTTAGCGCTCTGAAACTAACTTGCTATGTAACAGTAATGGCTTCTCTATGTACAGCGCTGTGATACCCTTGGGTCATGTTTGCATTAAATAAAGCTCTACAAATAAAAATAAAAAAGTCACCTCTCATCATTGAACAGGTGGAAAAAAGAGAACTTCCCAAGAAGTATACGTGAAAGACAAAAAGTTCATTGCTACCAAGCCCTGAGCTGCCATAGAAAAAGCAAAAAGATTCTGCAGTATTTGGTTCATCAGGTCGTAAACAATTGACGACTCTACCATCGATGAGGTCATATACATCCATAATGACAGCATTGCCTACAACTGGAGTGGCGACAACTAAGATCCTGGTAAGATATCTTTCCACTCCATCAACAAAGGCCCAACCAATATGACTAACTCCGATGAAGAAACATCCAACTTGCCACCAGCAGCATTGTTGGCAACCGCAGTTATCGCCCAGTCATCTATACCACAAATGTTGATGCCTGCTACTCTATCGTCTATGATATCCTGCTCATTTTTAAAGGAAGATGGTGGTTTGTTTGCTTACTATCCTTCCTGTGACAACTGATTTCCTGCAGCTGTCTCCAGCTTTCAACATGCCAACTTCCTCAGGCCCTTTGTCCGTGGTTTCTTCTGCCTTGACAGTTTGACTTCCGACTTCTTTTATTTCTCTCCTGTCTGCTCGTTCCACCATAACGTCTAAAGAAAATTTCATAATATGCTTTTTCTTGTCAGGAGGGGAATGAGGAACTTGATCTTGATCAGACTGAAACCTTCTTTAGTGAGGAAGAGGAACAGACTTAGGTTCAAGAAGCTACATAACCAGCTGACCTGCATATTCAATATGGAATACAGAATACAGAAGAGGAAGAAAACAAGGAAATGTTGTACATGCAGAGTCGCCAAGCAGAAATACTCCAATAAGATAATATCCCTGCCAGTAATAGTAAGCATTCACCCCTATGAGGTCATTAGTGCAGGTACCACTGAAATTATTGACCACCTTGCAATGCATGGTCCAAGACATTTTTCGAAGGTTATCACTGGTATCCCTAGTTTATCAGCAGCGGGAATTGGGGTTCAATCCACAGCCTCCTGTCCTGCACCCTATTCCTCCAGTGCCTTCAGCACAAGAAGATTAAACTCCCATGTCTGTACCACCAACTCCTCTGCCATCTTCCCTGAAGGCGGTATTGGTATTGATGATGATAGATTAGGTTCAGGGAGTGATGTTCAGCAGTATCAAGATGGAGATGACAGGTAAGGAGGTTATGATGATGATATTGACAACACTGATGATTCTGCTGGTCTCAGTGCAAATGTCCCTGACAAAGACTCGGGGAGATTTACTAAGATTTTACGCCGTGTTTGTGTCAAATCGGCGCAAGATCTTTTTTTCCGATTTACTTTCTGGAAGTAACCTGAAAGTAAATCAAAGCAGCGCATAGCGCTGCTTCGCATCACTTAGCACCAAGGGGACATACCATGGGTGGAGCATGGGTGTTCCCATGCAACTACCCACGTTTTCTGACGCCAAACCCAATTTACTAAATAAAGTAGACCGGGTTTAGCGTCAGAAAACTGCGCCCTTTAAAGTAGGCGTAAGGAAGGAAAAATGCTTTATTTTTTCCTTCCTTTTCCAACTTTGTACGTGTGCTGCACTGTACAGCACACATACAAAGAGGGAAAATGGTTTAAGTCAGTCTATGCTTAGTTTTTTGTACTGGAAGGGCCCCCTTCCAGTACAAAACCTATGCCAGACTCAAAGAGACACCCTTGCACTATGGCGCAAAGGTGACTCCGTGGCGCACGGCAGCTGATTTCAGCACTAGGAAAAGGGGAGGAGAGTGCCATATTTAAGTAAATTTGGTGCTCTCCTCTCTACTTTTCACGCAGTGCAGCATTTGCGGCTGCTGCAGTGCGCTGCGTGAAAAAGTGGTAAATCTGCCCCTCAGTGTCAGACTAATTTGTTTCTCCTGATGATGCAGGTCCAGAACCTATGTCTAGGGATTCTCCATATGACCACATCGACAAAATACAGGCACTCATTAAGGAAGAATTTCAGTCTGTCTGTTCCTACTGTGGAGAAGTCTAGTCTGCTTTTTGACTTCAAGACGAAGTCTCATAGGAGTGTAAGAGCAATACCCATCCTTGACCTTGTTCAGGAGGAAGGCTTACTAATGATGAAGGATCCAGCTACTGTGTCTGTAAATTTATTGTGCATCGAGAAGAAATGTAAGGCGACTGAGTCTGCTTATGCCTGTGTCCTTACTCAAATAAGGCTGATTCGTTGTCTCTCTCCTGCTCAATCATAGAAAACAGTGTACAGCTCTCCTGGATAAAGAGGGCTGAAATGGGACTCCATGGGGAGCTTTAGCAGAGAACAATGCTAATATTTTAGTGGCAGCCAGGTATGACCTTTAGGTATGTAATGACATATTCCCATTTATTGATATGCTTCTGGAGGAAGACAGGATTCGAGCAAGAGCAATTCTGAAGGACAGTGAGCGGGACTCCGTTACTTTAATTGATGCAGCTATGGATTTTTTTCAAATTGGTGAAACCACAGTTTTGAGGCACTACAGATGGCTGAAAAGTGCCACTTTTAGACCTGAGGTACAGACAGAATTATGGACATACCTTTTGATGATCGCAAGATCATTATGGTCACTTCAGAATTGTCATTCCTACAAATTCTACAGGCACCAAAAATCAAAAATCCTTTCTCTATGGAAAGTTAGGAGATAAAGGAAGTCCAACTGGCTTGACCAGGCTCTCCTCCTCCCTCTTGATTCTGCCGTTGGGAGTCTGGATAAGTTACTTCTTAAAGAACTGGCAGAATGTAATATCTGACAGATGGGTATGAATTGTAAAGGTTTCTCCCCTACCTGCCCATCTCCATGACCGGGCGTGGACTTCGTGGAGGGATCCTCTTTCTCCGGGTCCCAGCCACTGCACCTGGCCGCAAGCTTCCTGAAGGTATATCCTGCACGGGCTCCCTCCCATGTCTTTTTAGTCAGCCGCGGTGTATGCAACCGCCTTCTTGTTTTCTTCACAATGCACATGTGCAATGGACTCCAGAAGGAATTATTCTGCTTATAGGCTTATATGAAATGCCACATGCAGGAGAAATATTATTAGTATAAAACTTTGGCCTCACAGACATTATTTTACCTGACACATTATATTATATAGTTGGTTGTTTTGAGCATTATTTTTCTTTCTCTTCCTAATCCAAGATGGCCGAAACTTTCTAGATTACATCACATCCTACCTTGCACTATAAAAGGGGAGTACGTTTTGACCATTGCGTTTTAGTTGCTCCAAAACCATTGCTTGCTCACTGGAATCTGTGGATTTTCTGCCTTCTCTAGTTCCTGCTCATATTTCTGCTCACACCTTGCTGCTTGGCCTGGGCAGCTGAGAGGTTTTTCTGGTCTCTAGTTTTTCCCTTCCTGATGGATATTATTTACCAGAGCAACAATAGATTTAATATCTCAATCTGGCATTGCCTCTGGGAATAGTAGGCTTTTCCTACTTACTAAGAAGACTATTCTAGCATCACCAAGAACACAAGCCCTTGACATGAAAATAGTCCAACATGGAGATGTTCTAGAATTCCTGTAGAAACCACCATCTCATCCTACAAAGAAGATGAAACTAAAATATAAAAGAACCGGGCTTGGAGATTATCAAGCTGTAAAGGAAAGGTGATATAGAGGAAGTGTAACCTCAGGGAAAGGTCTGACATTTGTAGATATTTTCTCACACTAAAGAAACCTAGTGACTGGTGCCCAGTGCTTGTTTTAGGGCGCCTCAACAAATATGTTGCTTTTAATCATTAAGGGAGACTTTCAGGGATTGTTGGATGTAGAGGTTCCGATCCATATAAACGACGGTAAACTCCTTTGTTTCATGGTGGTGCGTTGCCATGTGTAATTCAGGGTACTATCATTTAGGCATAAATCCTCCCCTCGAGTTTTCACCAAATGCTTGGCATTGGGGGCTGTTTATCTTCGAAGAAAGGGTTGTGTGATTTGCCATTATCTAGGGGGTTGGTTAATCATAACACCTACTCAACAGAAACCTTTAAATATGCTAAGGAAATCTGCGAAGAAGTCGACAAACCTGGGTTTTGCAATCAATGTAAGGAAGTCCGTACTGAGTCCAACCAAGGGCATTATACTTGTAGGAGCCTGAATTTGTACAGGGGAAAAAACAGTGTTTCCATCCCTGGAGAGAGGGAACAAACTAATGTGACTAGCATCTCATCTGCTGTCAAGGCAAAAAGCAACGTTCAGCACTGTCAAGGCATTATTGGGAAGCTTGCCCTCATATATACTTCTGCTGTCTCAATGTTGTCTTCAAATGACAACAAATTCAAGAACAGCTAAGCTTGAAGTGAGAACAAGTAAGCAGAGATTGGGATGATATGATGGTAATTACCCTTCAGACAAAAGTGGCATTGCAGCGGTGGAAAAACAAAGACCGTTATCTGCAAAGGTTAAAACTTGTCTTCCAGTTTGCAAGCCTACAAGAGACTCTTCCCTTTCAGGATGGTGGACCCATGTACACAACCTTCACATCAGTGGTCTGTGGCAAATTAGGAGTCATGACTTCATATCAGTCTCCTCAAGCTCAGGGCAGTCAGATTGGCTTTGAAGGCTTTTCTTACAAAAGTAAGACATTTGTGGGTCATGATACGAACAGACAGCACCACCGCAATGTACTATATTCACAAACAGGGAGAGCTAAGATCTCTTCCATCATCCCAGGACGCTCAAAACCTTTGGCAGTGGGCTTTCGGGCACAGCATGAATCTATCAGCAGAACGTGTGCCAGGCCTACAGGACTAATTAGTCGATCGTCTGAGTAGGAAGAACCCGGGCAACCATGAATGGGAACTAGACAGCAGGTAATTGCAGTTAATAATTCAGAGGTGAGGAAGGACCCAGTGAGACATGTATATAACAGACCAAATGACCGCAATTTGCGAGTCGGTGGGATAGCCCTGGATATAGAGGAAAAGTGTTTGCGATCGACTGGGTCAGAAAGTTTATGCATATCCTCCAATACATCTTAATTCCTTAGGTTGTTTGAAAAATCTAGAGAGAGTGCAAAGGGGTTTCGATGGCTGCCACTTGGCTGCGACACCATTGGAACAGAGAATTGCGGAACATGTCCATCCAGACTCTAATACAATTATTTGAGATAGATGTGAAGGTGCGGTCTAAGACTAGGGAAAAACAATTCAGCACACCACCCCTCAGTCTCTTTGATTGTCATCCTGGTTCATCAGGACTTGGAATGTTGCCTCCTGAATACCCCTGTCATTTGCAAGCAAATACTCAGATTGACACTTTAAAGTGGAAGCTATGATCAAAGAAGGAGAAACTAAACCGGCTGGAATTGTCCCCTTTCAAGTTTTTCCATAGCTTCTGAAGCAAGCTAACACTGGTCTTAGATATGCCTCAATTAAAGTCCGCCTGGCAGTAAAATCTAGACACCTAAAGAGACCAGGTAAATCTTCCTGATTCGTTTTGTAACTGATTAAAGAGTTCTTGATGGGTTTATTTACCTCTTTCACTCCAAAGACAAGACTCTCATCAACATGGGAGCTCAACACTGTTTTAGCAGCTCTGACGGAACCACTTTTTGAACAAATTCGTAAGACTATGATACAGCATCTTTCTTTGAAAACAGCTTACTTGTTAGGCATAGCATCTGCTGGGAAGAGGTGGTGAGTTACAGGCTGTGTCTTGTAAGGAATCTTTCTTACAATTCTCTGAGGACAGTGGGGCATATTTACTAGGGCATTGCGCCACAGGAGCGTCACTTTTTCCGATGCTCCAGATTTGCAATGCCCAGCTTCATATTTAAAAGGCGGCACTAAGCAACTTTGCATGGCTTAACCCCGCCTTGTAAATATGACCCTCGGAGCGTGCAATGGGTGTTACTGTGGGCGTTCCCACGCAACACCCATTGCTTTTTGACACTGCCCCAGATTCACAAGGATCTCTAAATCAGAGGCAGTGCTAAAAATTAATGCCTTTCAAAAGGAAGCATTAGAGTGGTGCAATGAGGAGAAATGCTTTTATTTCTTCTCGTTTTTTGGTCTTTTATGTGCGCTGCATTCTGCAGCACACATAGAAGGAGCAAAACGCCATTAATGATTGATTTTGTACAGGAAGGTGTCCCTTCCTGCACAAACATAATCATCCCTCAACGCAGGCCCCCTTGCACCATGGTGCAAGGGTGCCTGCGCTCACGCTAGGCAGCTTTTTTAGCACTGACACAAGGGAAAACACAGGGATGCGCCGTATTCTTGTAAATACGGTGCATCCCTGCATTTTTTAAATGGCGCGGCGCAGCTAAATTGCTTGCAGCGTAGCGCTGCACTATTTCCTTGTTAATAAGTCCCAGTGTGTCTTTGGCTGCAAATCATATTCTCATACTTAAGGTTCCCATAGCATTTCCTTTGATTCAAAAGATCTCTGGTAACAGTTTTTCCAAACCTTGCCACAGCAATAGGGTGTGGGTCAGGAATATCGAACACAGAATATCGAATAGTCATAATACCGTGACCAGAATACTAAGAGACAAAATATCGGAAGGTAGGTTTGTATACATTTTCTGGGGCTTATTTACAAGCCCCTTGCGCCACTTTTGTGTCACTTTTAACATGGGAAAAGTGATGTAAAAGTGGCGCAAGGGGCTTGTAAATCTGCCCCACTATACCTAACTCCAGATATATGTACATTGGTGATACATATATCTTCAAGATACGTAGATATAGTGTTAAGAATACTAAGTCTGTGCTTTCCTCAGTGCATATACCTGTTCGATATTTTATGCCTCGTTATTCCCTACCATAATCAAGCGGTGGTGAGAGCACTTCATTTTCTAGACATTAAAAGATGTCTTAAATTTTACCTACAAAAAACAACGGGGTCAATTACGATGTCGGGCGGATCGCCACCGCCCGCATGGCGGTGGCGATCCGCCCGCCATTTTCGTCCGTCCGCCACCAAATTCCCCCCCGCCATATTACCATGGCGGAGGGGACCCCGGCGGACGGAAAGACCGTCCGCATGTTTTCCGCCCGGCCGATCAGTCGACCGGGCGGAAAAGGATTAATATGGTGGCGGTGTCTGCAAGACACCGCCATCCACATTATGATGCCGGCGGTGATGAGCCTTTCCATGGCGGCGTCGCCGCCATGGAAAGGCTCGCGGTCTTTGCTGTTGGGGGCCCGTTGCGGGGCCCCAGGGTGTTGGAGGGGTGGGGGCTGCACATGGGGGGTACCTATGGTACCCCCTGCATCTGCATGCACAAGGTGGCAGGCACCGCGCGGTGCCTGTCACGTTGTGCATGCAGATGCACAACATGTATTTCCAGCACTGTGGCGGGCGGTGTTGTGAGCACCGCCCGCCACAATGCTGGAAATGGGGATGCCACCGCCACCGTGGCGGTGGCATCCTAATCACATGTGCGGGACCGCCGCACACATAGCGGGCGGTCCCATTTACCGGGGCGATGGCGGGCGGACAAAGTCCGCCCGCCATCATAATCGGCCCCAAAGTTCTTTGATAGAACCAATTTTTCATTGCGGATGGCCCGTTGAATACGGTTAGACGAATAACAAAACAGGTACTAGAAAGATAGACTGTTTTCTAGCCCATAGGTCTATTGCAGACCACTTTCTGAAACTGTAAGAGCTCACTCACCAAGAAGTATGGCAGCCACTCCAACTCTGTTTGTAGGAGTCTTTCTCAGGGGAAATCTGAAAAGCAGTGACAGGGAGTACAATACATGCTTTATTGAAGCATTACTGCATTGACATTCAATCCAGTAAAGATGCAGCAGTGGGGTAAGCGGTGCTTCAGAACTTATTATTATAAGGTGAGCCTAATTCCCACCTTCCATTGTCTTTAGCAATGCTTTGCTAATCTTGATTCAAGCGTATGAATCTATGAACGATCCAATGCTGGAGAATAAAATGGATTACGAACCTCTAATTTTAGTTCTCCATTATTAACATCTTTCATAGGTTCCCATGTAATGTTCCCTCTTCCTCTTTCCTGCTGCTGCCTCTGTCTTCACAATAGAAGTAATTCAGACAGAAAAATGGGGCATTACACTGTCTGCTGCTGGAAGGCAGATCTGAAGCTGGTGGCATTGTACCTATAGGTAAAAAACACTTGGAAAAAAGTCAAATCAAAACAGAGCTTTAGAGGATCTCCTATTGCTGAGGGATCCCAGCCTGACAGTGTTGAACTATTCAAGCATATGAATCTTTGAGAGATACCAATGCTGGACACACTTGTGACAGAGTACCTGGCTGCCAAACTCTAACTCTGGAGCTTACTAGTGGATTTGTGCCCCTGAAGGACTGATTTAGAGTTTGGTGGACTGGTACTCTGCTTCAAATGTGACAAAGTACCCTATCCGCCGAAGTGACAGTCCGCCCGTCTCATTTAGAGTCGACCAGACAGTAAGTATTACATCGACAAAGCCCCCGTTTCTACGTCATCGGAATGCTTCCTCACGTGGCCTGATGCAGTAGTGGCCGCTGGAGGCAGGACTTTTTCGCTGACGCCTTAATTAAGGTGGACAGTGTAAAATCTTTTTTCCCCTGTCCTTCACAGCCAGGAAAAACATGGCAGTAAAGGACAGGTAGAAATAGTAATGACCCCTCACCCTGGGGAATAAACTCCTAGGATGTGGAACCATTCGATTTTTGTTTTTCAAAAATAAACTTCCCATCAAATGTTCCTACATTTACAGGAACCGCCTGAGTGCAGTGCCTGTCAATGTAGAGAGCTGTCTGCAGGGTCGGAGCACATCTCTAAATTTGGCGGCAGAGGTCCCTCTGGATGATGGAGGTATTGTCCTCGGCCATCCCGTGGGAGGTAACTTCAGCTTCCTAAGTCTAAATCAAGCCCTAAGTCTACATAGGCGACTCTGCAACCCTAGGAGTCCTCTTTGGCTGATTCACCATTGAGTGTGTATCCTACAATTTGTATGATTATTTTAGCTTTGAGCAAACCCAAACACTAATCGAACTGCTAGGTTCGTTGAGTAAGAGAGTAAATCTATAAAGATTCAATATTAATAGCCAGTACCATTCACACTATGGCACTGGGAAAGGTCCAGCGGGAACACACAGACGCCAGTGCAGCAGTGCCACCCAGTGGCCAATACCAGTAGCGCACTGGCTGACTGAGATGGCACGCCTGCAGGCAGCTGTGATTCTAAATATACCGTGACTGTTCCTGTTACGTTAAGGTCGTATAGCAAGGAGGCAGACACAATATTGCAATGAAACCGAGCCTCCAGTGAAAGTGTGGAATCGACATAGGTCCACAAAGAGCAGACGTTCACCTGTTTAGCCGTAACACAAAGTGGCCATTCGCCATATGCACTGCCTGACGTCTTGAGGAGCAGTTTCTTTTCATGCTGCATAATTTAGTCAACTATGGCGCATATTTTGTTCTTCATTGGGACATAATTCCAGTTGCCCTGACTTGCTACGCCTCTTTTTAGCTCTCAGTCCACCTTTGGTGTCAGTTTGACATCATCTGCAAACTGGTGCAACAGTGACACCCAGTGGCCAGTCACGCTATAGGATATATTAACGTACGGGAGTGTGTGCTAATTGCCTGGTGATACTGAGGCATTCGATGTCAGAGCAAGCAGACAGAGACCATTGCAGTAGTGCCATCCTGGATTCTGTTAAAACAGTGAGGGGCAGATTTACAAGCCCTTTGCGCTGCCAGTACGTCACTTTTTGTGACGCACTGGCAGCGCATTTTTCTGCCCCATATTTACAAGGACAGGAAAAGCCACCCTGCGTGGCTTTTCCTGTCCTTGTAAATACGGCCCCTTTACACGCAGCATTTTGCGTGAAAGGGGCGTTCCATGGGTGTTGCTGTGGGTGTTCCCACGCAACACCCATGGAACCAGACACATTTCCAGATTTACGAGGAATCGGAAACCTGGAAATGCATCAGTATGCTACGCCACCCTAGGGGTGGCGTAGCGAGGCGCAACGAGGAGAAATGTTTTCATTTCTCCTCATTTTTTTCCTCTTTCATTCTACAGCACGCATTGAAAGAGATAAATGCCTGTAGAGATTGTTTTTGTGCAAGAAGGTGCCCCTTCCTGCACAAAAACAATCTCCCCATGATGCAGGCATCCTTGCACCATGGTGCACGCACAGCCACACTGCAGGGCTTTTCATGGCCTTGTAAATATCCCCCCCTTTCATGCATTACTCTGCATGAAAGGGGCGTTCTATGGGTGTTGCTGTGGGTGTTCCGACACAACGCCCATGGATTCTGACACATTCCCAGACTTACAAGATTTTGTAAACCTGGGAATGTGTCAGATTCCTATGTCTCCCTTGGGTCTCTTAATAGGGTTTATCCTCCTTTACGAAACTCTGAACCCCGTGGGAGATTTACACTGCTTTGGCAACACTAATCTCAAAGATTCTGGACAACAAGTACAGGGCTCCTTCATGCTCAGTCTGTAGTGGTGATAGTCTCCTGAAAGAGCATGGCCTCATTCTGCCACATTGACAGGGAGGCAAAAGACCTTTGGGAACTTTGGAAATAAAAAAACCATATGGCAGATCAATACCAATGTAATCAATGTATCATGTTCCACAATGGGTTGCACCTGTTGCATGAGTTCGAACGTTCTGCCTTGCTGTTGCGCAAACAAAAAGGTCCAAGTGTCATATCGATTCATACTAAAATGTATGAATCAGGTAGCTGAGCTAGTACTGCCCTCATCCAGAGAGCTGCTAGGCCTGACAGAAGGCTTGAAAGGTGAAGCAACGGAGTCAGAACAAAGGTCATCAGTCTGCTGTTGGGTGGAAAGAGCCTCTTGGATCCTTCAGTGGCTCAGGTGCTCAGTTATTTGAAGGCAAGGGTGGTCACAGAAAGTCATTAAAGTGGAACTTGCAAGTCCCCACTCATCTTCCCATTTGTCTAAAGGTTTTCAGACTATCCAACAGGGATTCCTTTCCCCAGACCTTCTATACGTCCCTTTTACTCTCCCTCCACTTCACAGTCCAAGAGGCCATGAAATCCAAGTTGCTCACTCGTTGCTGAAGCAGTGGATTTTTCACCACAAAAGACAAATGGAGTGGGGATGCGATTTTTGTCCTTTAGGGGATTTTTATTGATAACCACAGGTCCTTAATAGCCCCGCCAACATGCAAGGTCTCGCAGGACCTTTTACAAATATGTAAATGTAATAATGGTTTTATTTAGAAAAGCTCATTTTTAAAATCAAAAACATAGAATAAAAGCCTATCTCCAAGTTATATTGGCTGAATTTTTTTTTAATCTTTCTTATGAAAAAAAGAAGCTAATTACAATTAAAAGCTGTCGCCAGATCAATAAAAGAAAACTCTTTCACAAGGCTTTTTAAAAGAAAAAGGGGCAATATAGCTAGGCTACCGCAGCCTTTAGTGGGTGGCAACTCGAAAATGCTTTTTAAGGGAGCACACTTCACCAGTGTCCCATCAGGCCCTGCCAGTGGCAATTGCTCAAGTTCTTTTGTGTGGAGACTTGTACTCCTGCTCAGTAGATCCTTCTTCTCTTCCATTGGGAAGGAGAAAAGGCTGTATATGGTTTCAATGACGAGTCCACTGAAGGAGAACATTTCTCCTTCAGGAGTCCTCAATTGGTAATCAAAGTAGCAAGACCCTACTTTTAAAATGCATTCGAAGTAAATGGCGTGCTGTATCAAAAATCCAGATCACCTCACCATCAGCCCTAGAGTCTGACTCAAGACCATAGTGCCTTGTGAAGGTCGAGGTAGAGGCTTTGCAGAACTTTGCTATGGGAAATGTTCCTTAATCAGTCAGTAGCTGCAGCTTTAGCTCTTGAGAATTCGCCTTGGTTCTATCTGATAGGGATTTGTTGGCTCTCTGGTAATATAGTTTAAGATACAGGAGGCAATCCATCTGGAAATAGATTGTTTGGAGGCGAATAAACCTTTTCAAGCAGGACCGCGATTCCCAAACTGATGCTTACCTTTATGGATTTCTTTTGTTTGGCAATCTACTGACTCCTTTTTGAATTATAATGGTCTTCTTTTTGAAGAAAAATATGCACAATTTATTTGGCCAATAGGCCTTTACCATACGTGCCCACAATGCGTTTAATTTTAAAGATGGACTTTTCTAAAGAAAATCACTACATTTAAGTATTTTGTAGAAGTTCTTCAGGTTGCTGCCGGTTTGTGGGACAAGTCAGTGTTTATGGTTTCAATAGGAATTCCACTGAAGAAGAGCTGGGATTACAGGTGACATTTCCTTCTTCCACAGCCATTATAGGACCCATATTACTTATATCTCATGTTGCTCTTGGTTGTCCAGTCACTGCCAAAGAAACACTGTTTCAGTCGTCCTTTCAGGGGTTCTGGCTGTGATTCAAAGGGACTTATTATAAATGGCCCACTAAATTGCAATCCCTCAGCAAATACCTGTTTGCGCCGGGATCACAGTTATAAGTGGTGTGATTTTTATCACACCCAATAATTACATGCTGCGATAAAGTTGGCCTGCCCTGTTAAATCTCAGCAGGTCAATCCTGCTGAAATGTTAACAGGGGAAACCCCAGTATTTATTGAGGCATGCAGATTTGGTGACGTAGCAACAAAATCTTCATATTTTCCCCAACAATTTAGAATAGGGTCAATTTATCACACCCAATAAATTCCAAACCCCAGGACGGCAGTTACATTTTTATGCAATAAATTCAGACTATCCCTCCGGGGCACTTGCAGAAAGTCCAAGAGACTTCTCCATCTGGGAGCCATTGATCCTGTCCAATTATTCAGAGGAGGAGGAGGGGCTTCTATGTTTGCTATTTTTGGGATATGTCTGACTTAAATCAGTTTACCCCTTTTCAAAAATTCAAGACACTGACTTTGGCACACATACTGACAGCACTTTAGCTTTGAGTAGTGGTGGTGGTCAGAGGGTTTACAGGGCATATAGGGCCTGATTTAGAGTTTGGCAGGCAGAGATTCCTCCGTCGCGATGGTGGAGAGGAATACTTCACTGCCATCCTGAGTGACTTTTGCCTTCCAAATTTGGAGTTTTCCACTAGCCCTGTGGACAACTCTTTACAATGACAGGAACTGCCATCATGGTGGTTCTTGACAATCTAGGAAAAGTATGATGAACAGTATCATAAGAAATGACGTTCACCTGTCAGACTTATAAAAAAAAAAAGAAAAATCAAAATCTAAGCTGCCAAAGCAGGAGTTTGTTTTTGAAAAACCAAAAACTAATGGCCTCACACCCTGGGAATCCCCCCCCCAGGTGTGGAGTGCATTGGGTGTTTTTTCCTGCCCCTTACTACAAGGTTTTTCCTAGTGGTGACAGACAATTACGAAAAGACTTTACACCCTCCACCCTAAATAGGGCAAGTGTGTGTAAAGTCCTTCCTGTGATAGCCCCTACTTTATCGGGCCGTCCAAGGAAGTATTCTGTGGATGGAGCCAAGAAATGCTCTGCCGACGGAACACTTACAGTCTGCGTGTCTCTAAATGAGATGGACGGACCAAGCTTTGGTGTATAGGGTATATCATCGCCTTTGCAACGAAGTACCCTGATCACCAAACTCTAAATCAAGCCTATAGTTCCATATTGCTTTGAGCCCAGTCCACAGGAAATACCGCTGGGAGGCCATAGGGCATAGCACTTTCTGATGGATATGCCCACCTACCTAGAGCCAGGGTTGGGAAGAAAGGACTTCTGTGCACTTCAAAGACCCGTCTTTGAAGTCACCCTCACTTCAAAGACACAACTGGGTATAAGTACTAGGTCTCTAACCCCATCAAATCAGACTCTCTGGGCCTCCAATGGACTCTGTCAGAAGAACCGCTGTGCTGCATCAAGGACTGCCACTCTGCTGGACTGCGGACCTGGAAGGCTTGCTTTTCTGCTGTGCTGCCCTGCTGCCAATCAAAGTAATCTCCAAGGGCTTGTTAGCTTGCCTCTTGTTGTTTGAGACTCAAGACTATCAAAGTCTCTACACCTGCCCCTGTGCCTGGTTCACTGGAAATGGACCTAGATACTTGCCCAGAGACATCAATGCATCTACAGTCTTCGCGTAGCAGAACCGGTGCATCAGCACTGTTGCGGAAGTAGAATCAGCGAATCACGCTCTGAACCGCTGCATCACATCCAAAACCACCACTTTGGAACCAACGCATCACCGCCACTGCGTGGAGAAGATCGACACAGTGCCCCTCCAGTATGGATTAACCCGGCACATCATCTTCGGAACCGGCGCTTCGCTCAATGGACCCGATGCATCGCCGCCACTGCATGAAGAAAATTAGCGCATCACCTCAACTTCGGGCTCGACATCTGCACCCTGCATTTCACTGTTGCAACCAAGGATCAAGGTAGTTTGTTCACCAGGCCTGTGTGGGCCCTGTAGCTGGCCTGCGCTCCATCGCATGGGGTCTGAACTTTTGACTTTTCCCCGGTTCAGCACGACCAGATAATCCCCATAGGCGCTTATTGCTTCTAAGCGCTAGAAACACTTATGTTCTTTAAAAATTCATATTTCAACTTCTACTTATTGGATTTTTGTTGTTTTGTTCTTGATTTACTTATAAAATTATTGTCTATTTTTCTAATCAGTGCGGCGTCTTTTTGTGGATTTTTCATTGTGTTGCTGTGGGTGTGTTGCACAAATACTTTACACATTGCCTCTTTAGATAAGACTGACTGCTCTGTTCCAAGCTACCAGAGGGTGAGCACAGGTTATTTTTTAGTGTGCATCTGACTAGAGTGGTGGTCCCTACTTGGACAGGGTGCATACCTATGCCAATTAGAGATCCTATTTCTAATAGTCCCTGTCAGCACACAGATGTCAGTTCCCTTTTACTGTGCCATCAACGCGTATTCAGAGCTCAACTCTCTTCAGTAGATTAATCGATCTTTGTCAACCCTTTCTCAAACATTTTTCATGTGCAGTTACATGAGGTCTCCCCCTAAACATTCAGGGTTTAAAACTTGCAGGAACTGTGATTGGCATCCATCACTGACCCGCATGACATCTAAATGTGGTTCTTCGGGTTAGACCACGACATTAAGGCCTACGATTCCTGTCTGAGTATGCACCACAGATCTATCAAGGATCCGGAGGTCAGACTCAAGTGAACATTGACGAAGAAGAGGTCAAGACTCGCATCAAGAACACCAGAGTGCCACTTTCGTCAAAGTTGTCAAAATACAAGCATGATAAGATGTTGTGTCTCTGCATGACACCAATCTTCCAAGTGTAAGTCCCCCAGGCCCTGCCCCCCCACACCACAAGCATCCTCTTCGGAGCCAGAGCTAGAGGAAGAACCCACAGAGGAACTGGCACGTGTGGCTCCTTAGGACCTATCAATGATCCGGGACGCGCTACCACCTGTGGCGGCGGTAGCAAGGCCCCAGCCTGGTCAGCCTTACCTGGAGTTTCCTGGCTCTGGAACAGATCCATCTCAATTCTTGAACACAATGTTTGACATTTTCAGACATTCCATGGTCCCCTCTGAAGTTACTTCCAGCCCCATGGAGGCAATGGAATATGCCTTTGGAACTATTCTGATGCTGTACTGAACAGCCTTCAATCTGTTCTTACCTTTTCCACTTGTCACTTTGGCTACGACTCTGACCACAACTCCATCCCTGCTGTGGGTTCAGCACCCGCCCAACACCACATCCTCTTACTATCCCATCAGGCTCTTCATCTTTGCTGCCAAACCCGCTGACTCCTCTGGCACCACAATCAACTCCTCTGGCTCCGCAGCTCCCAAGGCAGGATTTGTTGCCTCTCATAGAGTTTCCTCCTCACTGATCTTGGCGGGAGGCTCAGGTCCTTATGGAGGAAGGGCAATACTTTTTCAGGGACTCTGACCCCCATGAGGATACCTGCCCAGACACAGAAAATAAGGACCGGCACTCTACAATACTGGACCCAGACTTTGCTGTTCTTAAAGAAGCTAGTGACCTTGACACCTCGCCTGAATGGAAGCTATACTCCCCAACTGCATTATCTACCCTAGAGGTTACCTCTTATCACTCGGTCATTAAGAAGGCGGCAGAGGTGTTGCATATCCAGCTTCCCTCTGCTGAAACCAAGGCCAACCTCTTGACAGAGGTGCTACACACTATATACTTCTCTGCGGAACTTCTTTTGCCTTTCAATGAGGCCCTCTCTGAGTCCATTCTCGCTGCTTGGGAGAAACCCCCATCCTCTACAGCTGTGCATCAGGTCATAGCGAGAAAATACAGACCAGCCTCAGTCTACCCAGCTTTTTTGCTGTCACACCTTTCACCGGAGAGCCTCATGGTACATGCTTCCTGCTCCTCCAGACTCTTCCCAGGTGCCTTCCCTGTCACACCATCGGACAAAGAGTCCAAAACAATTGAGCACTTTGCCAAGTCATTTTCACCGGGCTAGATGGCCCTGAAATCTTTAAACGCCAACTCACTCATGTGTTACACCCACGTCCTCTGGGGCAGGGCCCAGCTGGTACTACTTAATTTCTCAGACCACCTTTCCCCCCACTTCTCATAGCTGGTAAGGGACGAACAAGCAGCAACAAAACAAGTCATTCAGACCTGGCTGAGCACAGCAGCCTTGGTCACCCAGGCCATGGGAACTTCTGACTCCCTTTGCCGCTATGCATGACTGAGAGGTTCAGGCTTCTCTCAGGATGTCCACTACACCCTTATGGCCCTCCCCTCTGATGGTTCACACATCTTCGGAGCCAAGGCCGGTTGCTCCAGAGAAGCTCAAAGAAAGCAAGGCATCTGGAAGATCTGTCAGCCTCCAGACACAGCAGAGGGATTACTGCCAATTCAAATAGTTTCATGGCTTCTCCAGGGGGTTTTCCTTTTGAGGCCAACAGCATCACACCTCTCAGCAAGAACAGCAGGGTAACCCACTCTACAAGCAATACCAAGGGAGTGACAAAGGAAGAGGTTGTCCCATTCCACTCCCTCCCCTTTCTTCCTTGTCTTCCTCCCTAGCCATTGCAAGGAAGCAGCCATAGTTTGCACTTGTTGGAACACAGGGCACCAGCTGGAGCATTGGTATCCTCCTTTCCAAAGGTTCTTCCATATTGTGCAAAGGGAGTATGCCCTATCATTTGAGCACGTTCCTCCACATGTTCCCTCGTCTCCTTTAGCGCTTCCACCCAATCACCTACAAATCCTTCAACTGGAGATAGAAAATGTTGCTGCACAAATAGGGTAGTGGAGTTTGTGCCATAGCAGAAAGTGGGCCAGGAGTACTACTCCCATTCCATCTTGGTCCTGAAGAAGGACGGCAGTCATCATCCGATCCTAGACCTCAGAGTTCTGAACTGGTTCCTCAGGAAGGTGAAGTTCAAAATGCTGTCCCTGGCTCAGGTGTTACTCTGGCTGAAAGCCGAAGACTGGATGGTGTCTGTCAACCTGCAAGACACATATTTACATATACAAGTTCTGCGGTTGCTCAGGAAATACTTTTGCTTCATGGTAGGATTGCCCACTACCAGTTTGCAGTCCTTCCGTTTGGCCTAACTTCAGCACCATAGGTTTTCATGACGGTGATAGTAGTGGTCGCAACCCATCTCAGATCATCAGGGATTCCTGCGTTCCCTTGCCTAGACGGCTTGCTCCTCAAGGCCAAATCTCCAGAGATGGTGTTGCATCACCTGCAAGTCATGACCCCATTGCTGTACAACCTCGGTTTTTCAATCAACAAGCCTAAATCCCACCTGGTGCTCTCTCAGCGCATCCTGTTCCTAGGGGCAGTACTGATCACCACATTGAATCAAGCCTTTCCCTCTGCACAGAGAGTTCAGGGCACCCAGTCCTGATGGTCTTATGCCTCCTAGTGCTGCTAGCTTCCTGCATTCTGTTGATCACCCACACACACTAGCACATGAAGGCTCTCCATTGGTGCCTCTGCAGTCAGTGGTTCCAACATGGCAGGGATCTTCAGAGTTCCATCGCGATCTCCAGGGACACTGCAACTAATTCTGAGTGGTGGAGTGGTGAAGGCAATATGATTCATCGGAAGTCGTTCCAACCCCCACAAGCAGGGACAACAATCATCACGGATGGCTCCACTTTAGGACGGGTAGCTCACCCAGGGGAAGTGGAGAACAAAGGCCTTTGGTGTCCAGAGAAGCAGAGTGTGCACATCAGTCTGCTGGAATTACTGGCTATCCAGCTGATATTCAAGGCCTGCCTTCCCTTCCCTACCAGTCTGTCCAGATATTGACAGAAACTATAACCGAGATGTGATACATCAACAAGCATGGAGGTGTAGGGTTGCACTTTCCCAGCTGGGAAGCTCTGCAACTCTGGTTCTTGGATTAGGCCATCAGACCTGGCTGGTAGCCAAACATCTGGCTGATGTACTGAATGTACATGCAGACAATCTTAGAGTATGTCATCTTACCTTCCACAAGTGGCACCTTCACCCGAATGTAGTCCAACACATCTTCAGTCTTTGGAAGACGCCTCTGGTGGATCTCTGTGCCACTCACGAGAACTCTAACTTCCCTAAATTGTGTGCCCTCCAGCATCCATTGCAGGGAGCTCAGAAAGACGTGTTTCGCTTGCAGGAACTTTCCACTTCACTATGTGTTTTCTCCCAAACCATTTATTCCTCGGGTTGTGACCAAGATCTGCCTCAACTGGACCCAAGTCATTCTGTTCCCCCAGCTCTGTCTCCCTCCCAGGCTAGACATCTTGTAGTAGCGGGGGCAGGTTCTGCACTCCATCCTCCAGAGCCTCCACCTTCATGCCTGGAGATTGAGCAAAGTAATCTGAAAGCTTTTACTTTATCTCCTGAATTGATATGTCATCCTGTGTGCCTACACGCATTCCACCAAAATGGTGTATTCAGGGAGATAGAGTAGGGTCATGAAGTGGTGTAGGGACAATTCGGTAGACCCTCTTCAGGCCCGACATCTAATGATTCACCCTTTCGCTGCCGCAACAATTGTGCTCAGTAGGCATAATGAATGGATATTTATCAGCCTTATTGGCCTTTCTCTGTTGCCTGCACCAACCGCCCCATTTTAAGTCCCCTGTAGTCATAAGGTTTTTCAAAGGCCTCAATAACAATTTCCCCCCTTTGCCATTAATAATACCCCAGTGGGACCTTAATCTTGTTTTCACGTGTTTAATGTGTTCCCCGTTTCACGCACTTTCACCTAGGCCAATCCATCACCCTGCCAACCTTCTTTCCTCCCCCACATCCTACGAATGAGGAGGAGAGGCTCCACAGGCTAGACCCCAAGAGAGCAGCCAGCTTCTACATCAATGAGTTTAGAATCAACGACCAACTGTTTATCATTTATGTGGGCAAGATGAAGGGCAAGGCAGTCAACAGGAGAACATTACCAAGATGGACCATCTTGTGCATCAAAATGTGTTATGCCTTGACTCATAAAGAACCACTGAAGGGCATCAGAGCTCATTCCACCTGAGCTAAGTCTTCTATCTCTACACTGGCAAGAGGGGTTCTAGTTGGAGACATTTGCAAGGCTACTGCTTGGGCTTCTCTCCACACTTTTGTAAAGCATGACTGCTTGGATTCGGAAGTGCGAAGGAAAGACCACGTCACATGATCAGTCTTCCAGGATTTCTTAGTACAGCCAGCCAAGTGGAAGTTTGGCTAAGTAGATTGTCTCAATTATCACCTTGGCCTATAGTAAGATGACCAGACCTATTTCCGGCATCAGTCTACCAAAATGCCACAACTGATCTTTTTATGAGCTTATCCCTGAAAGAGCATTATGAAGAGGCAACAAGGAGAACACTGCATGCATTCGATAAGCATTATTACACTGATGTTCAAATCTGAAAGTAATCTTCAGTGGGACAAGTGATGCTCTGGAATCCTTTTGCATATGCGGAGTCTCATCCCTTTATACTACTGCATTGTTGGAACTGTTTTTTATTCTTAATTCAAGTATGGAAAATTAAGATCACATGTTGGACAACAAAACAAAGTTGGTTACCTGTAACTATGGTCCTTAAGAATTGATATCTTTCATAGACTCACACACAACTCATCCTTCTCCTTTTGCATGAAGCTCCAACGTGCAAATATTTGGCAGTTGGGAGCTTGTCAGAAAGGAAGAGCTATGGGTCCTTTGACAGCACTGACCAAAGTTAGTCACACAATGAGGTTGACTGGCAGCATATAGTCTGTGGCTACTTTAAGAGTTATTGAGTTTCTGTATACACCGTTATGTCAACATTGAATACCAAGGTATCTTAGTCTTACGACAGGGAATAATCCAAGCATGTAAATCTGTGAAAGATACCAATGCTGAAAAATCATAGTTACAAGTAAGTAACTTTTTTCTTGTGTAAAACTCAAGCAATAAAGCTATATCATTCTTCTCCAGTCTTGGAGACCTTTGGAGGCCCTCTCCTCCAGTCTTGGGAGGAAATGCATCAGCCCAGGGTTATTCTTCCTCTTGCCCCCTTGCTTTGGAAGTCCTCCTTTTTGTCCTGAGATACCTATTTTCAGCCAGTCGCATTTCCTGTTTCAGCCCTGAAATACACCCTACAAGCCACGGAGCACCTGCTTCGCCTCTGAAACAAACTCGTCCAGTCCTGGTTATTTGGTCTTCACCCTTGAGGTTGCCTCCTCCAGGCATTTGTGAAGTTTTATAACTCATGATTATTTAACTCATTGGCCAACGCTGGCCCGGGGCCAATGGATCATGCTTGTTTTGTCCTTCTCACAACATTTTTCATAATCTGTTTCTGCCTTTCTTGTCTCTTGTTTTCTTGTGTCTTCTAGAACTATTTCCGGGATGCATGGAACATCTTTGACTTTGTCACCGTCCTTGGTAGCATCACGGATATCTTAGTGACAGAGTTTGGGGTAAGTTTAATGGTAGCAAGCCTCTGTGGGGTTAGCTCACGTGTAAGCTGCTCTGCATGAGAGGACATTTATGTCCAAAGGGTGTTCAAAATGCTTAGATAAAGTGGGCGAGAGCAGTGGGCCAAAGTGGTTTGATAGCAGAACAGAAATATGGTGTTGGTGCTCCTCTGTGCAATTGGTAGTAGATCTCCCAACAGAAGTAGTTAGTGGAATAGCTATGGGAGGATGGTGCCAATAGTAATTGACGCTCTAAGCTCTTAGCAATTATTTAAACCTTGCATTGAGATTAGAGATTGACCTGTGTGCTGCATGTGGTGTTCAAGAAATCACAAAAAATAAATGCAATTTTTAGTTAGGCATCAATTAGCGGGATCAGACTAGAGTCATTGTTATGGACAGTCGGAATGCGTGTGGTTCTATACTTCAGATTTCAGCGTCCTTGCACACTAAAGTTATTGAATAGCTTCACCCAGGCAAAGCAAATTCCAAGTATGATTGGCTTGAGAGCCCCTACCCCACATTCTGAATTTGAGGGGAGAGTTGTTCTGTTCCTGTCAGTAATTCAAGGGCATGATGTGATTGATCAGGAAACCCCCCTCATTACCACTTGCTCCCGGTCCCCTCTCAAAGGCATCAATCAGCAAGCAGCGCTGGGATAATGATCACCCACCTACTGTGTCCTGTCTACCCAGCTCACCTCTCTTGACGTGGAATTTATCAGATCTAGGAGTGGTCACTCCTCTGAATCTCACAAATTATTACCCAAATAAGTTGAGCCAACAGGACTTAGTCTTCCTTTAATAAGAAGGATATTTAGAAGAACCCCAGTGGGACTGTTTAGACAACAGTCGGAAACGGTTCTAGTCCCATCAACCAACAGGACCGTAGTTTTCTTCTAGCACAGGGGACACCAAGATCTGGTGCATTGGATTGTGTGTGTGAGCGAGCAGGTATCATCCTTGTGTTGCAGAGTCTTTCCAGGGAATATGAGGAAGAGTCATTCAACGGGGCAGGTAGAGAATTGATTTACCTAGTTTGTTCAGCCTTTCAGATGCTATTTGCTCTACTGCTTTGGCCTGATTCACAGTTGGGTGGTAAATGCCTTTAAGTGGAAAAAGTGTTCAATCCTCCAGAGGAGTGGACTTTAGTGGAGGGTCCACTCGTGGAATTACATTGATCATAGGCATACTAGAACAGAGGTAGTTCTGCTGATGGATTCATCAATTGAGGTGAGTTCTCCAAAAGGCGATTTATCACTGCCTCCACACAAATCAAAAGATTTTCTATGGCCACTCAACTCTAAATCAAGCCCATAGTCTCTTCTTCCAAACAGTTGAGTAAAGAGCTTCTTAAATGCTCAACAGGACCTGTGTTACTGTCCTTGAAACCATGTGTAAGTAGCCCTCTAGCTCTTTGTGCTGCTCCCATTGCCGACCGCTCTCAATGGCACTGCAGCCTTGGGTGTTTTTCTTTATGTAGGGGTAACCAGCCCTACAGTGCATGTGATTTCAAGCTCAGACCTGGGAAATTGGGATGGTACGAATGCCTGCAGTACCTTTTTCCTTCTGTGGTGGTAGTGTAGCCCAGTGAGTGGGGGGGGGGGGTTTGTATGTTTGCTGCTGTTGTATACGTCTGAATTTGCTGTTTGCAAAGTATAATGATTTGTTGTGTCTCTTATCTTGTCTTTTTCCATGCTCTCTCTTTACACTTTGCTATATTGGCGCAACGCCCTCTGAAAATTTCATCCAATCAAAATGCACTATGAAACTCATGTATCCATCCATGAATCGGTCTGTGTCTCCATGCCAACTAATATTTCTAAATCTAAAAAAATACTGAAATTTTTCTATGGAAAAACATTCACAATTGACAACCTAATTTGATTTCTGGTTGCGAATCAATCTGCAATGTAATAAATAACCTCCCAAAAAATCTCCCCATTCATCTTCAACATGTGCATCTAAGAATCCGGTTGGTTTGTAATTTCTTTCTGAAGCCCTAATGCATTACATTAACTAAATGCTTCTTTTGTGCATGTCCTGCTCCAAGCTTCCTAACTGGAGACTGCCTGCAGCGTGCTCTGCTGTCTATGACTCTTTCTTGATCTTCCTCTTGCTCTGCCTACTCTCTCCCATCACTCTCCGCACTTCCTGCTCTCTCAGCCCATTCCTCCATCTCTTGTTTTTCTACTTTCTGTCTCTCCCACCCTGTCCATCCAATCTCCACCTCACACACCTTCTTGCATGGACATTCCATTTCTCCCTAACTTCTATCAATTCCTCCATAGATCCCTTCCCCCTTCTTTTCTTGTTTTTGTTATCCTACAGATCATATTTTTCTCTTTACACTTGCTTAACGTATCTCTGTTGTTCTACTCCTTGAGATTTCTCTGCCACTAACCTCACTTGCTCTCTCCTGCTTCCACTCCCCCTCTGTTTTGCTGCCACTTGAACAGTCTCTTTCTCATAACCACTGTGCATCTTCCTTCCCCTCAGATCTCTCATCCTCTCTCTCACTCTTTCTTTCACCTGTTCTCTCTGTCTTTCTAGTCTCTCGCTTTTGCTCTTGGTAATTTTCAGTGGCTGTCCCTGTATTGCTGTGAATGGTTTGTAGATAAAGCAGGTGAACGAATCTGCTTTCTCTACTAACTTGTGAAAACATTGATTTGGAATAACCACTTTTTTGTTGGCCTAACCTTTCCAGCATCTGTGTGGGAATGTTACATACCCTTAGGTGGGGGAGAGATGACTTGCTCTTCTTATTCACTGTGTTATATACGGTCTTTGTTTGCTGAGGGCTACCAACCCTTCAGTGTACGGTTCCAGGTAGAGGCTTGTGGTAGTGGATTAACTTTGACTTTAAGGGTACAAACAGCAAAGTACTGGGTTGGGAGCCTGCTGGCATGCCTCCTTACCTTCGTAGCCTGACAGTATGTTTCATGGCCTTTAGCTATGCGTAGGTAGCAATAATAACTAGAGGTGGCGGATCAAGCTAACTTTAAATCTTAGTGGCAGAATCTGTCACATCAGCTACCACTGGCAAGACTGCGGCAGATACATGGGAGGTCTCTGAGTGTCTTAGAGATAGTGGATGTGGGTGATTTAAGATATCTTGGTAAAGATTACAGAGTGTGCATAGATGAATGAGATTTTGGGAGAGTCACATGGGGTGGAGATTATTGAGATTTCATCTGACATACATATAGAGGATATATGTTTAAATGCATTTTTTCTGAAGAGATGTATAGGATCTGTGGTGGGAGAACAAGAAATAGAATTGAGGTGAGATTTCAGATCTTCAATAACATGACAATGGTAATTGGGGTATGAAGGAGTGTATTAAGTTTCTGGTGCGTGGGAAGATCTCTTTTGTGAGTACTCCGGTATGTGGCAATATGATGGTATTTCGATGTGTTCTATTGCACCTATGGTGATTGGAAAGGTCTTTGAAGAGATATGGAGGCTGAGTGGTTATTGACAAGATATTGTTTGAAAAGAACAGAGCCAGTGATAAGACTAGATCTCCAATGAGCTGGATTTGGTTTGTGGACCATGGGAGTTCTCCAGTGTTGGTATTGTTTGTAGATTCACATGCTTGAATCATTCTCAATGGTTGAGCTGGGAGTCCTTCAGTAATATTGAAATACCAGTGTTCCTCAAACGAGACCGAGAGTTCTCAAATTCTGGCCCTTTAACCCATTGCTCTCAGAAAATACCCACACTTCAGCCAATCAGAGTGGTCACACTGCGCTCAACTCCTTCTAGAGGCCACCAAACCTCAGATTTCTACCCCACATCATATTGAAGGGAAGACTTCGGAGTTCTACTTAATCTTCTCTTCAGGTTGGATTTTTCCACTTTTGCCCTGGGATACGGTTTCATTTGGAACATACTGTCAGAGTTTAGCTGACATTGGTCCAGTGGAAAGTGAATTTCTTGAGATTATGGCATTGTGAGATTATATTCTTGAAATTCTCCTTAGAGTGCTCTTTCAGAGCATGTGCTTCATGTGGAATTGAAATACTTTATGTTAAGATCCCTACAAGAGCTGCATCTACTGCATGTACCTTCACCATAACACAAAAGAATGTAAGATCTGTTGGAAATTCTCTGCTGATACCTTAAATGACTGAAAGGGAGAACTTCTGAGGTGGCTGCAGAAGAAATCTTATACTGTTTTTCCATCTTCAGATGTGTGTGCTCTCACACTGCAACATCAAAAAAGATGCACAGATGCAGTTGGGACTAAGGTAAGACCTCCAAAGAAGGGGCTTCCACTGAAGAACTACAGTCTACATCTGCTGGCTTCTAGAAAGTCTGACAAGAAGCCAGACAGGCCTTCCAATGCTCAAGCTGGTAACTCCTCATCTCTATTGCTTTCTGTGCCTTCTACATCAACAACTCCAGCACCTCTCGCCTTCACTTTGGTACCCTCCCCAGTGTGTTCTCCATCTCGACTGATGGCTTTTTTGCCTACATCATTGTTGACAAAGACTGCATCTGTAAAGGTACCATATCTGAAAAAAATATTGTTGACGAGACCACCATTGGAAAGGTCATTGTCGACAAAGTAATTTAAAAAGCCATTGTTGGTGACTGGATCCTCGACAGGCCCTTTGATGGCAAGATCAGCACCCTCGATGATGACAACACTGGCAACAAGAGCTAGGCAATGTCACCAAAAACTACAGCATCACATGTAAAAGCTAAAAAAAAGGGGATCCCTCGTCCCTTTAGCCAACAGATACTTGACCCAACAAAGTACAGTTACTACCACCACGTAACAATCAGGTGACTGAGAAGTAATGTCAGGGCGTAGGTCCTTTTGCATTGCAACCAGCCCAACAAGCTGCATGTAAAGTTCCAAGACACAGTTGTAGACATCCACACGGACAATTAGGACCCAACTCAAGACATGTCAATGATGAGGATGTGGGCAACTGTTATAACGCATATTATGATAAGGAAGAGTAGGTCCAGTTTGGGTTATGGTCAGCCTCATTATGACTGCTACTACTATGAAAACAATCAGAAACCATAATATCAAGGTGAATATATGCTGTTGGTGCTAGTGAACCTTATTAATGATCTCCCTATAATAGCAGACTACATTCATGGTTGCCACAGCATCCATTACAACCTATGGCAGTACCCCACGTATGCCTCAACCTCAGGAAAACAGCAACAGGCACCTCAGCCCAGGTTACCACAACAACATGTGCCACATGCTCCACCATGCACAGCTCCACCAAACATCCACATCCACATGGACAGTGATTGCTCAGATGAAGAATTGTGAAGGATCAACCCGACCGTCTCAGTGATTGGAATGATTATGTGGCACCTACCTCAGGGGATCCTCCCATGTCCCACTTGCATATTCCCCCTTGCCCTTGGATGATATTGAGCATTTTCACACAGTAGCTGAGAGAGTTTCCAAGCATTTTCAGCTTTTTGTCAATATCACAAAGACTGACTGCTTCTTGTATGATTTTAAGAAGCTGACAACGAGAGTTGTAAAATCCATACCTTTCACAGACCGTACTTGGCAGGAAGGGCTAACAATTATGCATGGACCGGAATGAGTTGCAACTATGGTGCCAAGACTTAAGAAAAGATATAGGGCACCTGACGACACACTGCTTGTTTGACAGGCTAACCGAAGGCAGACTTGGTCTAAGGAAGATAACATAACTCAATATTTCCATGTACCACACCACCATATTATGAGTGAAGGACGATGGCTAATTTTGGCAAAAGAGAATCCACTACAATAGCTTAGTCTATTAAGGCTGCAAATACATCAGTCAGTATCGCCCACTACATTTAAATAACAAGAGAGGGGCCCCCCCTTGCACCAAAGGGACAGGGCATCAAAATGACAATCAGTCAAAATAGAAAGTTTCCCTTTGGGTATAAAGAATTTAACACTTACATGAAGAAAGTAAACTAATTGAAAACAACACAATCATTCATCCAATTGAGGCCAATATCACCAAGAACCACTGTATACATTTATATAAAATTGTACACTTTTATTTAAAGAGCTAAAAAGTTTTTTTCCCCTTAAAACACATTCAATGTAACAATAAATATGTGCAAAACATGCTGTCCATAAAGTTCTATGTTTTATCAGAACTATGTAAAAATTCAAATGCACACCAAATTTCTTTCATATGCAAATTGACAAGCCTAATTAAAAACAGCATTAAAAATCATTTTAACACAGAGGGAGAATACCATAGACATTCAATTTTGTCATTTAAAGCCTTCTTATCGAACAATTAATCATTGGTTAAACCACAACCATATATCCAAAAAGTCTCTTATTTCTACCAATGTTGAGTCGATTTAGTGTTAGGACGTTTCAGCATCTGAAACGGCTCTAAATGACAAAAATGAATGTCTATGGTATTCTCCCTCTGTGTTAAAATGATTTTTAATGCTGTTTTTAATACCGTAGACATTCATTTTTGTCATTTAGAGCCGTTTCAGTTGAAATAAGAGACTTTTTGGATATATGGTTGTGGTTTAACCAATGATTAATTGTTCGATAAGAAGGCTCTAAATGACAAAGATGAATGTCTATGGTACTCTCCCTCTGTGTTAAAATGATTTTTAATGCTGTTTTTAATTAGGCTTGCCAATTTGTATATGAAAGAAATTTGGTGTGCATTTGAATTTTTACATAGGTCTGATAAAACATAGAACTTTATGGACAGCATGTTTTGCACTTATTTATTGCTACATTGAATGTGTTTTAAGGGGAGAAATCGTTTTAGCTCTTTAAATAAAAGTGTCCAATTTTATATAAATTTAGACAGTGCTTCTTGGTGATATTGGCCTCAATTGGATGAATGGTTGTGTTGTTTTCAATTAGTTTAGTTTCTTCATGTAAGTGTTAAATTCCTTATACCCAAAGGGAAACTTTCAATTTTGACTGATTATCACCCACTACAACAGAGAGATGTGGTTGGACATCACACCATACATTAATTTTTTACCGAAGAATAAAAGAGAAGAAGCAAAGGTGTGTGGGAGAGAGGGGAGAGAGCCTCTAAAGCTGTGATCGTAACTACAGGTTTCCAGCATATGGCAAGGGGCAGCAGTCCCCAGGGGTCAAGGACAGTTAAGGCACCATCCTTCCAGACAGAGGTCCAGAATGTATTCTGGACATGCTTTAGTCAGCCTGCCATGTGGATTAGGGGTTACAGTCCATTAAAACTGACACAGACACTAAGAGGTCATTACACGTGCCACAGCACAGATTCCAGACGCCTGATCAGGGGTCACAATGAAAACATCTGTAGCCTTGTAGTAGAGGATTTCAACCCAAATGTTTCCTGCACCAGCAGCAACAACAGCAGCGGTTTTACTAGCACAAGCACTACTGTCCTCACAACAGATCCCCCTGCATGCTCCTCATAATAGAGGCAACAAGGTAAAAAGAAAAGAGCCTCCCAGTGTGAACAGAAAAACACAAGGACCATTGACAATTTGCAGGCCCTGACTGCCTCACATTGATATTCCGCCCGACAGGGCCCAGTGACTGGGAAGATTTCTCACTTTTTTTTATGGTGGGAGGCTGTAACCACAGACAAATGAGTTCTGGGTGTGGTTCACTATGGTCACATATTGGAATTCATCCAAAGGCCTCCACAGTGCCCACCAAAAAAGATGATGTATCAGCATATTCATCTATTACAGTCAGAAATCTTCATCATGTTGAACAAAGTGGCCATGGAACCCTTACCCAGATCTCAGCACTACAAAGGATTATGCTCCTATTTTTTCCTGACGAGGAAAAAATTGGGAGAATGGAGGCCCACTGTAGATCTCAGACAGTTGAAGTGTGTTTTTTCAAGCAGTCATTTAGGATGGTCACACTGCAAGATTTTTGTTACTGCTTCAGAAAAGGGAAATTTCTGGTGTCCTTAGATATCCAAAATGCATATCTCCATGACCTGGTCCAACCTGGGCCCTGCAGTTTCCCCCTGCTCGAGGTAGCTGGGCATCATCATAAGTTTAGAGTTCTGCTCTTTGAGCAAAAATTGGTCCAAATCATTTTTACCAAGTGTATGGCTCCGGCTGCTACATACCTATGGCGAGAAGGCTTGAACAACTGACTGATCAAAGACAATTCTTATTCGGTGGCTATGCGGCTCACCTACACCTCCCTGAGCCTAGTTCACAAAGTGCAACTGTCTCTGAATGAGAAGAAATCCTGCATTACCACATCTACTTGCAAAATGTTCCTCGGAACATTACTAGACACTTTCATAGGGAAAGCGTATGCCACGGAAAGAAGGATACAGTGTCTTCTGGCAGCAGCAAAGCAACTAGGAAAAATGTCAGACACTACTTATTTTTCTGCTGAGCATGTTGTAGGCACTTCACAAGCAGTTTCTCAGAACCAGGGTTAATCGGAGACGCCCTTTTGATGTCATGGTCCAAGATATTTTCATACACCTTTCCACAGCTTGTCCTCATCCCAAAAGTGTTCAACAAACTCGAGAGGGAACCTTGTTGGCTGATCTTGGTATGGCCAGCCTGACCAAACCATTACTGGTACACAGATGTTATCCAGTTATCCGAAGCCCACTCATTTCACATTTTACAACCGTATCTCCACTCACGGAATGTGGAAAAGATCCTCCATTATAATATGCATCTCTCTCAATTTGACGGTATGGCTTCTGAACACTTGAAGTTTGCTAACCTAGATCACTGTTGGCCAATGATCCAAATGGAGGAGGTTCTGCTCGTGGTGCATTGGATCTGTTGTGACAGCAGAGATTTCTGGGAAGATGACCATAGTTCCTGGCCACTGAGAACATTTCTTTTGAGATGAATATATTCTGTGGTGTACTCGGTCAATAGTGACTGGGAAGCTTTCTTTTGAGATCGACACGCTGTGTGATGATGGGAGAGATCACCAATGAGATATACAGGGTCTGCGATGATGGGGAGCTCTCCAGTGAGAGATATAGTGTGCATGATGACAGAGACGCTAGGTTTAGAAAGGAGTATGTGACAACATCAGAGATTTCAAGAGATTTGTACATGGTTTATAATGATTGGGGCATCTGTGATTTACATTTTCATGCTATTCAATAACAGGGAAGTCTTTGAGGAGATGTAGTGTCGATGGTGATGGAGAACATTTCCTTTGAGATGAACAGGGTCTGTGGTGAAGGTGGAGAGCTCTAATAAGATTTACATGGCGTGCAGTGAGCGGGGGGATCTCTAATGATGATCGAGGTTTATTTGTTTTAAGAAGATGGAAAGCGTGTGAATCGTGATGACAGAGCTCTCCCTGGCAAAAGGCTTCCACGTCTTCAGAGACTGTTTCACGGAACTGTCTGATCGCACCTGTTGGGGGATTTCTACAAATGTCCAATCGAGCCTTAGGGTGACCCGGTAACTCGATGTTCAAAAGGAGGGATTTCACAACACTGATGCCCTGTAACTTCTCCTCTAAACAGGTAATTATTCTTTGGATAGCAATGGCCTGGAGTTGAGAGCCTTTCTTGGGCAGCATAGAAAGACTGGCTCTTTACCATCAAGGAGATTCTGTAATTAACATTTAAACAGAGAAAGCCATCAACGAGATATGGAAGCTCTGCACTGATAGAAGAAATCACTGAGGACCCCTTTGACAGAGAGGTTCAGCATGTGGTTTGGGGGTGAAGCCCACACCTGGAGTTTTATAAGTGAGCACCTTTGATAGAGACGTTCAGTAAGCAGTTTGGGAGTGGACTCTGTATTGCTGGGATTTTTAAGTGAGCCAGTGGTATAGGTAGAAATAAGTAATTGTGAGTGATGTACTGAGAGTACCAAAATACTAGTGACAGCTTCATAACTCATATCTGGAGCTCACTTACGTTGGGAAGCATTATTGAGTGGCTGGACAGATCTGCGGCCTTTCATTCACAGAGCACTGTCTTGGTCATCCAGAAACTCAGGTCAACAACTTTATATGCAGATTTTTGGGGTGAAATCCAGCGAGTTTTGAGGTGCAGACATATTTGCCCTACATATGTGAAATAATTTTGGTTCAGCAATTTTGTAATATAAGTATGTCATGTCCTAGACTGCAGCTGCTGAGCTTGTATTACTGCAATCATGGTTAAAGACGTCTAGAACACCGCCCAGACCCCTCATTGTGAGCACAGAGATTTCATTCAGCACCTTCACTAAAAGTACTGCGAGTCCTCAGATAAATTACTGTGTGTGTTATATCTGGAATACTGAAGGCACTCTTCTTTGAGTATTGTGAGCACAGTACCCTTCAGGGCATTGTGACTACAGAATTAGGCTAGTAATGCAGTTCCTTCAGTATTAGGAGTAGATTTTGGGTCTGTTGGTACTAAGATATTGCTCTTGCAGTGTTAAGAGCACGGCCCGAGTAGTATTAGGACAACAGCTTTAGCAGCATTGGGAATACAGCTCTTGCAGCATTACTCCGGCAATGTTGGGAGTACATATTATGAAGTATTAGAGGTACCACGTTTTGCAGTATTTGGGATACTGCTTTGTCAAAATTAATAGTATAACTCCTGCAATATTAGGAAAATAGCTCTACCAGCAGTATTATTAGTAGTAAAGCACTTTTAATTTATGAGTACCTCTTGGGTAACATTTGGAGTGCAGCTCAAGTAGTGTTAGGAGTACAGCTCTGGCAGTAGTAACAGTACAGGTCTAGGAGTATAAAAAATATCTGGCAGTATTAGTAGCATTACTCTTCAGGTATTTTGAGTACAGCTCTTGTGGTTTTGGCAGCATCCCTTCGGCAATTTTAGCAATGAAACGCATGCAGTATTCTGAGTACAGCTCTTTCAATATTTGGAGCACTGCTCACGCAGAATTAGGAGTACCAGGAATACAACCCTGGCAGAATTAAGGGCACACCTCTACAGTATTAGTAGTACTCCTATTACAGTAGGTCAGCTTCAATATCATTATAAGTCAATATATCATTACTGGTACATCTGCTCATGCAGTATTAGGAGCACTGCTCAAGCAGGATTATGTGCAGAATTCCTGCAGTATGAGTTTTATTAATGTGCCAGTATTGGTAGAACATCTTGGGTAGTATTAGGAATGCAGCTCTGACATTATTATGGGTAGAGCTGTGGCAGTATTATAAACACTGCTTTGACACTGTTAGCAGTATAATTCCTGAAGTATTCGAGCTACAGCTCTCCCAGTGTTAGTAGCATAACTCTGGCAGTGTTGGTAGCACGGCTCAGGCAGTATTAGGTGTACAGTTCCTGTATTATCATGACTATGGGCCTGATTTAAATTGCGGGCTACAATTTATACTCTGTCAGGCCACACAGTAAAATACCTTAAGTACATCAGTGACGGAACCTACTCTGTCTCCTTCGCTGACCTACTCCTCCGACATTTCGACTAAGTACAGGTAGTCATAAGTGTACATATAACACCGTCCGCCTGATTTAGAGTGGAAGGTGTAATATGTTTTTTGTACTCCAATGGTTGGGGGGAGCATTTGTTTTTGGGAAAAAAAAATCCTGCTTTGGGATTTTGTTTTTAAAAACGCAAAAAAAGTTGTTAATCGTTTGATGGGTGGCCGTCATGTTTGACAGAGCCCTCTGTCAAACTTTTAACATAGTGACAGGAACTGATGTGACGGTAGTACCTGCCAATGACTCTAAATGCAGAAGACAGGTATTCCATCAAGACGACAAAGTATTTTACTCCATTTCTCTGATGGACTACAAACCGTACTCCATGATTTAAATCAGGCCCTATGTCCGCGCCAGAGACAGAGTAGGCTCCATTGCTGACATACTTAAGGTCCTTCGGTCTGTAAATCAGTCGGGCGGACCGAGGGTTTGGTAGAGAGGGTACTCCGTCGCAATTGTGACAGAATACTCTCTCCGGCAAACTCTAAATCAGGCTGTATAGCTCTAGCAGTGTTTGGAGTACCACTCCGGCAGTGTTAGTGGTATAATCTTGCAGTACATCTGATGCGGTGAAAGTAGTATATTTCTGGTAGCGTTAGCAGAAGAGGCAATGCTATGGGTTCAGCTCTGGCAGTATTATGAATACAGCTGTATCAATGTTGGTACTATAACTTCGGCAATGTTAACCACACACCTCTTGCATTATTGTAATACACCTCTGACAGTATTAGGAATGCTGCTCAGGCATTACTAGGAGCACCATTTCTGCAGTATTAGAAGTGCCACTCTTAAAGTTTTATATGTATAGTGCTTTTTCTGCATTCCAAGTACAATCCTAATAGAGCTTCTTCTGTGAGATGAGATCAAGCAGTAGTGTCAGGAATACGTCTCCTGCTGTACCACGCCTTGCACCTTTGGAGTACAGCTCATCAAATACTGTCATTACTCAAATAGGCGTACTGTCAGTATCATAGTTTCAGGAGTGTCACCAATTCTGGCTCCTGCATTGTAGGTAACAGATGTCTCTTATAATATAGACTTATAGCCCGCCGTAGCGGGCTATACCGGCTATTAAAGGCCCGCTCCTGCGTTAAAGGCCCGAGCCGAAGGCGAGGGACTTTAACAAGGGCGAGGGACTTTAATAGCCGGTATAGCCCTGCTACGAAGGGCTATAAGGCTATTAGAACATTCTGCCACTAGAGGGCAGAATGTTCTAACAAATAAAACAAAGGCTTTTCGACGCTCGAGGGGATTTAAATCCCCTCAAGCTCCGAGAGGCCTTTGTAAAACATTGGAATGTTGCTCTGCGGGCCTTTACCGGCCCGTAGAAGCAGGGAGCACTCCATTGTCTCCAATGGAGCTCCCAACATTCCAATGTTCTAATATAGCCTTATAGCCCGCCGTAGCGGGCTAGCTATTAAAGGCCCGCTCCCGCGTTAAAGGCCCGAGCCGAAGGCGCGGGACTTTAACAAGGGCGAGGGACTTTAATATAGCCTTATAGCCCGCCGTAGCGGGCTATACCGGCTATTAAAGGCCCGCGTTAAAGGCCCGAGCCGAAGGCGAGGGACTTTGACAAGGGACCGGGACTTTAATAGCCGGTATAGCCCTGCTACGAAGGGCTATAAGACTATTAGAACATTCTGCCACTAGAGGGCAGAATGTTCTAACAAATAAAACAAAGGCTTTTTGAAGCTCGAGGGGATTTAAATCCCCTCGAGCTCCGAGAGGCCTTTGTAAAACATTGGAATGTTGCTCTGCGGGCCTTTACCGGCCCGTAGAAGCAGGGAGCACTCCATTGTCTTCAATGGAGCTCCCAACATTCCAATGTTCTAATAGCCGGTATAGCCCTGCTACGAAGGGCTATAAGGCTATTAGAACATTCTGCCACTAGAGGGCAGAATGTTCTAACAAATAAAACAAAGGCTTTTCGAAGCTCGAGGGGATTTAAATCCCCTCGAGCTCCGAGAGGCCTTTGTAAAACATTGGAATGTTGCTCTGCGGGCCTTTACCGGCCCGTAGAAGCAGGGAGCACTCCATTGTCTCCAATGGAGCTCCCAACATTCCAATGTTCTAATGGACTATATTACATGGGTGGGGTAACTCTAGAGATATATTGTTCATGTATTTGTTCTGTGGAAAGCACTGTCTGTCTTCGCGTGGAAGTAGCCATTTGCCCAACCTCCCTGCACTCCATGTACCCTTTTTGTAGACTTGTTAAATTGAAACATAGATGCATCTGTACTGTAACTGTATAGGGTAGCTGGAATCATATCTGGCTTGATAGGGGGTACACTTTTGAGTATAATGCTTACCTAACATGTCCAATGTGGTACATAGTACATTGCGACAAAGGCAAGGTCAGATCATAGGGATACACTGGGAATTGACAGAATGGGGTGGAGGTATTAATGCCACATGCAGAAGAGTTGGGCTTTGAAGGGTCTAGGATACAGGGCCCGGATAAACACATTTTGTCTCAGGACATTAGTTCTTTCTCCACATAGGTCAGGTCACCATGTCCCATCTGGTTTCTGCATCCGTGTAACTAGTTATGCACTTGGCCTTTCTTGTTGAAAATCAACAGCATTACACATATTTAAACTGTATAATATTTCAAGCCATGATTGGAAATGCATCAGTTTGGTCCAAACAATCATCAAAAGCCAATGCAGGACAGAATTACTAGAAAGGGCAAGTCATAGGGCCACCAATACATCAGCAATTCACAATCAACATGGGCCATTAGAAATAAAATCCATTAAAAAATAAATAGTATGAGTAAGCGCCGCTTATTTTTCACAAACTGGCAATGTCACATTGGAATCATGGTTCATCGCGATATAAATGTAATTTTCTTAGCTTAAACACCACTCAAAGATTAGACCTAATAGCAATACTTGGAGCACCGATATACTTGTTGCTCCAGGATCATGCCCTTCATCCATTTTAAACGAGCACTTAACATAGAAAACCATCAAAAATACTGTCACTCTGTGGGACCCCAGTGGATCATCTCAGCAGCAAGGTTAGTGATCCATAGGCCTGTGGGCTGAAATACAACTCACTCTTAGAAATGAGTCCTAAAGCAAACTCGAGCAAGAAACTCAGGCTAAATGAGCCAGCCTTGGGACTTTCTACAAATGAACAAACTTCTGTTTTCCCTCCTCCAGCAAGTCCCACCACAGCGGACCTGAAGCACACTGTTATAGGAATCTATTTCCTCTCAGTTTTCTACTAGGGAAATCTCTGTACTGCCTAGTGACAGAGACAAGAAAATGTGCCTGAAGGGTTTATAAATGTGTGAGGGTAGGAGATGCATAGTGAATCTTCGCCTTACACCTTCTGGGTTTCTTGGACATCATTTTACTCTCTAACTCTTTCACATTGTACAGCAGGAACTTATACTGGAATTTAAATCACTAATTTCATCCACTTTGGCACCAAGGTCTCACTTGTTCATTGTACCGCTCTTTCAATGCTCAGTCTTGGCGGTTTAAAGGGTCTGTCACAGTCCTCCCTCTGCAGATGATGCACACAAGGTCTGTGTCCACTCTCTGCGGTATTAGAATCCATACAGTCTCTTTCAGTCCAGCATCTGGTTTGCTGGCCCTCATGTAATTAATATATGTCAGTATCAAGCCAAGTACTCAACAACGCTGTCGGAGGTACCCGGACTCCAGCACTGCATTAGAATCCCTGCAACATTGACATATATTCACTAAAGTTCTAGAGCTAGGAGAAGATATATAATTGCTTATAGAAAAATGTGGTGAACCATTGTTTTTTTTTCCCATATTGAGAATGAAAAAAACATTTTTGAAATTATTTTCCTTTTGTGTTTTTTTTTTCAATCCTCAATGTGGAAAAAATACCCATTGTGCTAAAACTCCTTTATCACTCTGCATACATGTAATTTGCGATGGAGTGTTTATGCACCTGAACTTGCAAATCGGGTCTGATTACCTGGAGCTGCTGGCGGGTCGAAGGAAGCTTCTTAATGCTGGAGGAGGTCAAACTGCTGAGCCATGATATCTCTGGAACCAGCGGTGTAGCGTGGTTTGCCGACGCCCAGGGCAAGGCAAGTATTTCGCCGCCTAACCTGGGGCGCAAAATTTTAAAAGAAAAAACATTTGGCAGCAAGAGACCTGCTGTTGAATTTTTTTTTTCTTTTAAAATTTTGCACCCTTAAGAATTTTACACCCGGGGCAACCGCCCCTGTGGCCCTTCCCACTCTACGCCACTCCTTGGACCACTCTCCCAGTCACCCAGAGAGCATTAGAAAGGATTCAGAACATGCAGCCTGGAGAGTTCTCAATGTCCCCATGCAAGCTCTGTGGATGCAGTGACCAACACGTTCCTTGTGTCCACCTTCTTGTCTCTTAGTAAAGCCTCAGAGAGCATTAGAAGAGTTAGTGAAGTAAGGAGTGTGCAGTAAAGCGTGGAAGCCAGAGAAACTGGATGCAAGGGTGTTCACAAAGGTGGGACACAGGCTTGAAGTTTCTCAGACTAGGCTAAACGAGGATGTATACAATAGAAGGTTTGGAAGCAAAGGCAGATACCGGAACAATGTTCTCTGGACAGGGAATGATGGAATACTGGATGACTGGAATGTTGGCAAGAGACGCACGATGATAAGTTCTGGTACCCATGGGTTGATGAAAGACTTGCTTCTCCTGCCTCTTTAGGTGCAGCAATTATTCAGGTCCCTTCGGTCTTTGGTGGTGTTGATAAATGACTCATCTTTTATACCCTTGGATGTGCAGTGTTACCTGGCTTGCCCTGCATCGCCTTCAGGTTCAACTGTTTAGATGGCTTGTAAAGTTCACCCATCAGTGAGCACCACCTGCAGTGCGCGTGGACCAGGAGTACTCTTTAGGCTCTCTGGATTTCCTCAAAGTACAACTAAACCAGGTTCAGGTCTGCAGAGTGGGAAGCAGAACACTTTGGTTCAGTCAATGCACTGAATGATTAGCAGAAAAGCCCCTCACTGGGAGGATGTGCTTGGAGCAGTGTGTGGGAGTGGACGTGGAACACTTCAGGACTCAGGCCTTTTTTAGCTTCCATATACTGCAGTCTATGGCTGTGAAGCTGTTGCGCTTTTCACAGTAGCTTTCGCCATTCTCCCAATGAAACTGTCATGTGCATAACATAACTGAAGAGTGTAATGTTCCCTCTTGATAGGTGTATGGGGGCTTCTGATGTACAGTCTCTCCTTCCTGCAGTCTCTCAGCCAGTCACCTTGTTCATCCTTGTTTACACTGCGTCTGTCTGTCTCAGCAGAGTTTGGTCCTGCTGTCTCTTGTTTCCCTTGTCTGTTTCTCTCTATAGAGGTTGGGAGTGTTGTGTAACCTCTCTCTGCACTTTCCCTCTGTTTCTTTTTCTTTCCATCGAGGTTTGAGGTGCGATCCAATGTCTTTCACCCCCTACTCTGTCTGTCTGTCTATCCCTGTGTAGAGGTCAGGGCCCATGCCTCTTTCATTTTCTGCATATTCTGCTCTGTTCATTGGAGTTGAATAGTATCTTCCTCACTTCTCACTAATCGCCTGACTACCTCTTCACTGGGGCTGGTGCCACTCTCTGCTGCCTATTCAAGCTGATCACTCTCCAAATCCCTCATCAGATTTGTTTCATTCCTTTTTGATTCCTCTTTTCTTATCTATGTAGAGAATAGCCACCTTGTCTCTTGCCTTCTATGTCTGTTGTTCTCTCTGTTCATATTGACTGAATACTGTCTCGCTCCCCATTCACTCCCTTGTCTGACTTGTTGTGGTTCTTGATGGCTATTACCACCATTTCTTCTCACTCAGTCTGTGGATCCTTGTCTGACTTGTTGTGGTTGTTGATGGCTATTACCATCATTCTTCTCACTCGGTCTGGGGATCCTTGTCTGGCTTGTTGTGGTTGTTGATGGCTATTACCACCATTTCTTCTCACTCAGTCTGGGGATCCTTATCTGACTTGCTGTGGTTGTTGATGGCTATTACCACCATTTCTTCTCACTCCGTCTGTGGATCCTTGTCTGACTTATTGTGGTTGTTGATGGCTATTACCACCATTTCTTCTCACTCAGTCTGTGGATCCTTGTCTGACTTGTTGTGGTTGTTGATGGCTATTAACACCATTTCTTCTCACTCAGTCTGTGGATCCGTGTCTGACTTGTTGTGGTTGTTGATGGCTATTACCACCCTTTCTTCTCACTCAGTCTGTGGATCCTTGTCTGACTTGTTGTGGTTGTTGATGGGTATTACCACCATTTCTTCTCACTCAGTCTGTGGATCCATGTCTGACTAATTGTGGTTGTTGATGGCTATTACCACCATTTCTTCTCACTCAGTCTGTGGATCCTTGTCTGACTTCTTATGGTTGTTGATGGCTATTACCACCATTTTTTCTCACTCAGTCTGTGGATCCTTGTCTGACCTGTTGTGGTTGTTGATGGCTGTTACCACCATTTCTTCTCACTCAGTCTGTGGATAGATCCCGCCTACGTCGTGCTCGTGCTTCTCTTGTTCCATGTCTCTCTCCGATATTGTCTCATATCGCTTAACTCTCTGCCGCTTTATATCTTTTTCTCTTGTTCATGCAGTCTCAAGCCTCATTGCTCCCTCAGACTCTTTCGTCATGGGTTGATGGCACTGCCTCAAGCCTCCCTCATTCTGCAGTTAGACTTGTCCTCATGGGGTGGTGGTTAGGGCTCCTGCCCATCATAACACTGGGAAACTGAACTATGAGGGAGACCAGGAATCACAGGTTATTCCCTAGTACCACAGACGAGAAATCCCAGGAGGGGTGATAGGTGTACATCTGGAGCTGGGCAGCTAGGCAGGACTGGGGCAGAGGTCCTAGTTCTGTAGTAGGTAGAACTGTAGATAGGGCATCCCAGGCTTGGCACATGTAAGCATGCCGGGGTTAGTATAGCACAGATAACGAAATGGAGACTGAGGTGCAAGTAACCAGGGTCAGAAACCAACCAAGCCAGGAGCATGCAACAAAGGGCAACTTTGGTTTGACAGTGAGTAAATTAGCACTTAGATTAGAAAATACGAGCACACCCTAGGAAGCTAGTCTATTTGACTCATTCAGTGCAGGCAGATTACCTCACACAAACTACACAGATTAGGTGTATGAAACAAATGTCAGAAGTAGTTCCCTCAATAACACTTTGCATTAACACCAGCACTGTGTAAAACATACATGTACTGAGTCGTGTTCCTCGACTAAACTGCAAGACCCAGCGCTACTGCCTGCTTGAATACCACAAAGGACTAGAGTGATCTCCTGCCTCAAAAGTTGGGTCCTAAGAAAGAAGCAAGGAGCACAATGAAAAGCTTTATAGACAACACCTTTACAAAGCGCAGAGGCACAGTAAAAAGCTGGCACAAGGATAGAGAGGGTACTAAACTGGCTAGGTTACAAGCCAAAGACACAAAGGAAAGGATCATGTTGATGCTGCAGTCTAAGAGACCACATTGATAATAACTAGAACCGGAAGGAAACAGGAAATATGCAGCTGTCAAGGATGCACAGGAAAGTCAGGACCTGGAAAGCAGACCTGCATGTTATGGTATCAGAATATTGTTGTCAGGAGATCATCTGACATAAATAGTGCCCTAATATCATTTACAGAAATATTGCTCCATCAGAGTTAATAATAGTACATTTATGTCCAGTGGGACGATAATTTGTAAACGAAATTTAACACACAATGTTTGTCAGACAATATTTCTGAGTATGATATTCTGACTTGTAACTGCAAGGGAGCAAAACTATGGTTGAGAGCAGAGTGTAGCCATTTTTGACAGCCGCATGGTTTGTACATTTACTTGAAATGTGGTGTTCATGAATTCTACTGTTCCAATGAAGGCCTGGCAGCACCGTATGGTGGCTGCAACAGGTAACATGGTATGATGCCAGGGCCTCGCACTTCCCTTTCTTCCTTGTCAGTCTCTTTATTCATTAGGTGGCGGCAATGCTTCACTGTTTCTTTTCTCCCTGATCTGTCTCTTTCTTCATGGGTCTGTGGCACAGCTTGACACTTGCTTTTCTTCATGTGTCTCACTGTCTCTCTCTCTGTCTCTCTCTCTCTCTCTCTCTCTCTCTATATATATATATATATATATATATATAAGAAAATTATTTCACACTGCTCTATCTCTGTTGTCACCTCTCTTTCTGTATATCGAGATTTTGTTTCCCCTTTCCATGGAGGCTGGTATCATCTGCGTACTGCTACCCCACAGAAAATCTCTCTCCTTAGAGGTTGATGCCCTCTTCCCATCTCCTTTCTCCATGGAGGTGGGCGGTGCTGTCCCAGTCCTCTCCTTGCTCCTTCTATTTGCTCCTTTCTCTCTCTAGTGAGGTTGGATCCTCCTCATCCACCCTGGCCCGCCATACCAGCCTTTCACTCTGTGGCTGTTCTGTCTAGTCGGCGCGGATCCACCCTCACTTCATCTCCATGCTGACACATTGCTCTCTGTGGTAGTTGAAGTCCTTGTCTCATGCCTTCCCTTTCTGCTCTGTGTTTCTCATTGTGGTATGTGAGTTTGATATTTCTTGTCTCTCTCTCCCCCTCCCCCAGCCTGGATGTCCTTTACTGAAGGCTGGCAGGGCCATCTCTTGTCTCTGCACCTCTTCCCCACTCTTTCACTGTTTTTAGGTGGAAGCTGTATCTTGTCTTTACATTCCTCCCACATTACAGTCTCTCACAGGTGGTTGAGGATGCCCTTTTCGTCTCAACAGCTCATCATCACGTGTTCCTTGTTTCTCTGGAGGTGGAGACACATCTGCCACTTGTATTGACCTCTCCTCCCCAGCCCTCTATTTCCCTCTGTAGGATGGACCCCTGTCTATTCACCTTTCCTTCCCAGGCTGTCTCTTACTATGGATGTTATATCTTGTCTCTTCCCCCCTCCTCCTTGACCAGTCTGTCTCTTTTCCTCCATGGAGGTTGGTGCCACAGTCTCACTCTTCCCCCTCCCTCCATCTGCCTGTCTGTCCCTCTCTCTCTCAGCGGAGGTGGGTGGTTTCCCGCATGCCTCTCTCCTCTGGTACAGCTCGATTTCTCAGTCACACGAAGGGCTGATAAATCTCTGCCTCTGTGCACTTTCGCCCCTCCTGCTTCAGGTGGCGCCTTCCTCCCGCATGCTTTATTGGAGTTGGTATGTTATGCTCCGCCTACTTAAAGGGACAGTGTACACTTCTGGAATAACCACAAGAGCAGTAGTTGGGCAAGCTAGCGAGCAACTAGTTTCTACACGTTATTTTACACTAACACAGATATGGCGCTGCCCCATTCTAGTTTCCTTTTTTAGCGTGTTGTCTGTCTAGTCATTGGGAAGCTACAACATCTGAGGTTAATATACAGCCTGTGACTACCATTACAGAAGAAGCCATTCAAATGGGTCCTGATGCATAAATACAGATGGCTGTGGACATTGGCCAAAAATATAAAAAACTATGCCGCCCTCCTGGTCATGGATGTTTAGTAGCCAACATTAACCTCAGTACGGGCTTTTTCCACTAGTTCAGTGCCAGCTCATCTCCTGCAAGTCATCCAGGAATTTCCAAATTGATCTTCCAGTAGAAGGTCTTCCCATTAAATACAGTTGGCAGGCCTAGCAAAAGAGAAGGAGCATGTACTTTATTGCTGTCTGACCTTAGAATTCATCCTTAATCTTTACTCGGGTCAGACACCATGAAGGCAGCCACCGACCATCCATTGCTTGACGGCTGAGTCCCCATTCCCTGCCCAAGGAGTGCGCAGATTTGAAAGAGGAGCATGTGGTGTGCCCTCCCATATCTGAGTGGTTGGCTATATCTTGCGTACTCTTCGTTGACTTTGAGCAGTCATGCCCAGCACTATTTCATCCAGTGTGAGGAAAGATACTCTTGGTTATTGTTTGTCCATAGCATGGGATGCCTCTGTTCTGGCTTCCTACTTCCTGTTCCTTCCACTTCATTCAGTGGGATTATAGTTTTGGAACTGTACCTACTGTTCTCTCCACTCTAGGGTTCCTTTTAGTACCCTTTCAGTTTGTTTTACACCACTCTCACTCAGGCTTGCACCATATGTATCAGTTTGTCCCATTTATGAACTACAAGGGCCAGACTCGGACTGAGTAGGGAGTTAGCACCATTGTACATTTGGCTTGCAGAGCCAGTGGCATATTAATGGTGCCATGGACTCTAATGCTAACATGGGAAATGGGCACCCATACCCTGCCTTGGCTGTAAAACAACAGTTACAATTGGGCTGCAGTGGGCCCCCATGGGCCGTGGGGCCACTGCATCAGCTACACTATTGATAGCTGCACCCCTGCATAGGAGAGTCATCAGATCCCTTCAGACCAGATGGAAGATTCAGCTTTAGATCTGCTTCCTAAGTCACTGAGGTCTCCACAAGCGCACTTTAGCACAGCAGGGGTCAGTTCAGTTTAAGCCTCTCTGTGGCACACATCGCATTTCAGCAGACCAATCACACTGGAGTGACAGGGGGCCTCTCAGTGACACCTTACTCGGTCCCACACTGCTCAGCCGATCCCAGAAGATGTCGCCTGTCCCATGAGATGGCGTTGGGAGGGTGGGAAATGAACCCGCACAAATTCAACAGAACTGGTCTCAGTCGCAAAATTGGCAAACAGCAATGGGGGACGGCACGCCTCCTCGTCCCGTCGGACTCCGCCGGGGGAAAAAGGAAAGCAAGAAAGCTCGTCAGGTCCCAAGCTGGTACTTTTGTTTTTGGGCACGGGAGAGGGGTGGGCATTGGAGGGTTGTGGGTGGGGACTGGGAGACGCCTGTTGAGTCTGTGTGACGGTCATTTCTGGCCTAGGTCATAACATACACATGTAACTCACACACGCCTGCCCCTGCTGGACTTCCCGTGTGTGCATTACATGTGCAGTGAGACTCCACTGTGTGACTGCACCTGCTGCTTGTCAGAACATCAGTGCATTTGGTTGTTGGGATAAAACAAAATCAAAACACAAAATATATATATTTTTTTTTTCTTTCCCCGATTGGATGACGATGCGATTTGAGCTTTTGTTGTTTGTTTTCAGTGTGGGCGGGGAGGGTAGGACTTGATTTCCTTTCTTTTCTTGTTATTCTTTCTTTCTGTTGGTATATTTCTTTGATATCTGTAATTTTATACATTTTTATTTTAATTTTAATTATTTTTGACTGTGGCTGAATTTATTTATCTTCCCTTGAGGGAAACTAATGGTACTGTCTATTTTCTCTTTTTTTGGTGGGGTGTTTCCATAGAACAATTTCATCAACTTGAGTTTCCTTCGGCTCTTCCGAGCGGCACGCCTCATCAAATTGCTGCGCCAGGGCTACACCATCCGAATCCTGCTCTGGACTTTCGTTCAGTCCTTCAAGGTATCCCTCACTGCTGGGCAGTGGCGTGACTACAAGGGGTGGAAGAGGGCACATGCTGCTGGTCAGTCTACAGTTGTGGCCTTTGCCCCAGAGGTCCCTGTCGCTGGAATGTCAATAACTTGTCTATCGCAGTGCTGTGCCTTTCATCAAAGGGGTGACTTGGCAACTATAGTTTCAAATGTGTACCACAGGGTTATGGCCTGTTGACACATCCTAGTGTTGCACCACGGGCTTTCGATGGTGGTTACAAAGCAAACGTTTCTAATGTTATAATGAGGCGAATGATGGCAGCTGCAACTTAGTTTCCAGTAAAAAGCCCGAAACCTGTGTTTTACAATTACGACCTTGGTTGAAGAAATGGATTGTCATAGGGTATTCTCAGGCAAACAAACAAACAGTTAGGCAGTGCTAAAATTTCCGTGCTCAGCACCGGCCCTTGATTGTCAGCGCGGGCACTTATGACAGTCTGCCACATGGGGGCACTGTTTGTGTAATTTAGAGATGAGCAGAACAACAGTTGTTTATTAATTCAATATACATTATTAAAGACGAATACCTGCTGGCCAAGCCATTCTCACATCTCGGGGTGGGGGAATAGTCACACGTGTAGCAAGCTTTGTGACGGGTAGTAGTTGTTTAGCTACTGTCGTTGGCAGAGCTGGCAGGGGCAATGTGTGGTCCAAGCTGCAGCAGCCTCCTGACGAGGACCCTGTCACTAATTCTTTTTACAAATTAAGCACTGTTGTAGGGCCCACAGAAGGCTTCACCTAGTGCTTTCAAGTATGCAGAGTAAGAATCAGGATCAAGTTGGCAGTTCAAAGAGCAAAGATGCCTAACACCTGAGGAGCCAAAAAAAACATCTGACACCTGTATCAAAGGAGCGCAGTAGTCAACGTTTTAGGAAGCTTGCAAATAGGATTTAACTGATCTTTCTGTTTGCAGAGAATTTTTTTTTTACAGCGTGTTTAAAGACCTTAGCTTTGTGATCTATGGAGTATGTATGTCACCGAAAATATCAGGGGTATGAAAGGTAGGTATTTCATTGATAGGAGTTGGTTTCCTAAACCATCCTTAGAGCAGAAGTGTCATCCCGACCTGTGATGTGAGGTATTCCGTAGAATCTGTAACTTATACATTTATTGTCCATTTTTCTCATGGAGTTCCATCCACTATGCGGTAAATTTTTCTGCACAGAGAGGAACTACTTAAATATATTTTATCCACTTTCTACTAACCAAACATCAACCCTGTGATACGAGGTGCAGATGCAATATGTACCTCCAAGCTGTCAGGTTGCTACACTGGTTGTAAGTTCCATCCATACAAGTGGAGCAGTTGTCGGATACTTAGCAAGTTCCACAATGAAGGATTTCTAAAAGGTGTGTTTCATCTTCGCTGGGAAAAGAGTTTTCTATAAAGTAATGTACTTTGATATTCATAAACACTGTTGGCCATTTATGGGATCCCTGAACCCTTTTGCAAGTGGAGAGAAAAGTCTTGAACAAAGCATAAATAAATGAGAATCCTATGAACAGGCAACATTTCCTTTACATTTTTGCACTTTTTAAACGAAATAAGCAGCAAAAGTATCAAACACCCAATATAAACCTAAAAATGGGTGAAAGAAAATGAAAGCAGCTTTTGTGTGTAAGAACGTTTCTTCCTTTCTCCTTTTTAAAAGTGAGGATGAGGAAAAGAAACTGTTGTCATAGGTGTTCAGCCTAGCAAGGAGAAACTAGCATTGGCAAAGCCAATAGGGCTCGCCTATGCAAGATCAATTGGCTTTGTCAATGGTTGTTTAGACATGTTGTACAGCTGTGCTGCGCCTGTGCAGCAAGGTTGAAAATAAAAACGTTGGCTGCGTCATAGCGCTTTTTTTTGCTACCTTTAACCATGCTGCTCAGCTGCCACGCTGCTGTACAACATGGCTTTAAAAAGCATTGACAAAGCCAATAGATCATGCATAGAGAGACCTATTGCCTTTGTCAATGATGTTCTTTATGACTAGAGAGGGAAAGGGGCAAGAAACAATGGGGGAGTGAGTAGGGGGTGGCGGGGCAAGAAACGACAGAGGGAGGGGGGTGCAGGTCAAGCAGCAATACAGGAGGGGGTATGGCAAGCACAGACAATTGGGCAACAACACAGGAGGGGAACCAGGCAAGCAACGACAGGATGGAGGAGGGTGTGAGGTCTGGGGAAGCTAAGACAGAGGGATGGGGTGGAAGGGAATAGGTCAAACTACAGGGCAGGAGGAGGAAAGGGACAGGGCAAGCAACGACGATTGGGTAAAAACATGGAAGGGGGAAGGGGGCAGGGCAAGCAATGACGTAGAGCAGACGAGGAGGGGAGATGCTCTGCAATCACATGCACTCTTAGTGAGTGCTGCAAGTAGAAGAAAAAAGTAGCCCAGGCCAGAAAGCTGGAGCTGCAGAAGGACACTCACAAAGAATGAAAGCAGTACTTGGGCCATGCTCCAGGAGATGGAGAAATGCACGAAGAGGAAGTGAAGCCAACATACGCTGACCAAGCAGGAGCCAATAAATTACAGTGACATAAAGCCAACCAATGGTAAGCAATGGGCGCTGAGCCCCCTTTAAGCTAACAAAATGATTTGCAAGCTACAGTGCATGCGTTGTTTCAGACAAGACCTAATAGGAAGCAAAATAAGAGTTACAATAAAGTAAACTAACAGTAAGCAATGGGTGTGCTTTAAGCCCACTGTCAGTTTTGCGTGCGTCCACAGGAGGTCTTTCGCAAACAGACAGCTAAAAGCAAACCATTTTTATGCTTTTTCCGAGTCTCAGTTATTTTTTCTGAAAGAGCAAGTCATTGTTTTACTAAGAGAATTGATGTTTTATTTGAAAGTGTATATGGTACAGTATGGTATGGCATGGAATGGTATGGTATGCTATGGTCTGGTATGATCGGTCATGGTATAGTATGGTATGGTATAGCCAGTCATTGTATAATATGGTATGGTACAGTATGGCCTGTCAATGTATAGTATGGTATAATATGGCCTGTCGTATACTATGGTATGGCCTATAATTGTATAGTATGTTATGGTATGGCCTGTCTTTATGTAGTATGGCATGGGTTGTCATTGTATATTATGCTATGGTATGGTACGATATGTCATTGTATAGCATGGTATTGTATGGTAAGGTGTATTATGGCCTGTCAATGTATAATATAGTATGGTATGGTATGGCATGGTATGGTCTGTCATTATCTGAAAGAGACATGTTAGTGACAGATTCCTTACCTTAGAATATCCCCAGGCGTCAGGCTGGATCCGGAAAGTTTTTGCGTAGCAGTACCCTTGCGCGTCGGTAGGCGGCGTCGTGCGGCTCCAGCGTCCGTCGTCCGGCATCGTGATCGCCGGGATGACGTCGCGGGCAGTACTTAGGACGCCGCCCCTGCGCGCTGACGTCAGTTCTTCTTTTCCGCGCCAGTAAGCGCAGATCCGGGAAGAGCAGTGCCCTAGTCATTTTTTGACTAACTTTTTGGTGATTTTTTCACTGTTTTTTCTTCGAGTCATCTAGGCTCCGAGGTGTCGGTAGGGATGCCCGGCTTCAAGCCATGCGACGCCTGTGGTCGAATGATGTCGATCACAGACCCGCACTTAGAGTGTCTCTATTGTCTCGGCCGCGACCACGACACGAAGTCGTGTTCCGACTGCCGGGCCTTACACCCGAAGGCTTTGCGAGAGCGGTCTCGAAAGCTACTCGAGGTCCGGCAGTCGGCTCCGCGCCGCACCAAGCCCCGGTCACGGGAGAGGTCGAGGGCCGGTCGCGGAGTCCTCGCCCGTCATCGGAGTCCAAGTCTTCGCACTCTTCGGGTAAGTCGAAGCACAAAAAGTCTAAGAAGCACCATCGCTCTAAGACTTCGCCTCGCCGGTCTCGCGACTCGGCTGAGGCCCCTGTCGGCACCGTCCCCGCGGCTCCGGAGGTGCCTGTGGAGCCGCCCCCGCATTACCCGTCCTTCCCGGGTTCGGGGGCGACTCCAGCCGAGATACAGAAATTCCTGTCGGCCATGGCCCGCCTCTTCGGGCCTCAAGGCCCCTCCGGTGCGCCTTCGGGCCCCGCGGGCCCTCATGGGGTTGCCCCGGCGCCGCCGACGACTCCGGTCCCGGCGCCGCCTGTCTCACCGGCTTCGGCCCCGGCCTCGATCCCGGCTCCGGTGGTACCGCAACCCCCATCGACGCCGGTTGACCTAACTACGCCTCCGCCGATGTTCCCGGTGCCGTTCCTGCCGCCGCCCGGGGCTCCGGGCGGCGTCGTTCCCCGGTTCTCTCCGGATCCGGACGCGGCGTCGGACCGGCGTCGCCCGACTCCGGCTCCGGCGCCAATGAGACCTTGGGTCCCTGACGTCCCCCCTCCTCCTTATTTTCTGTCAGAGGAGGACCAGGAGAGCTGGGAGGGGTCGGAAGACCCTCTCACACAGCAGTGTGAGTATGATCAGGACTGGGCAGAGGAACTTGGGGATGCCAGTGGTCTGGACACTTCTCCTGACACTGGCATGCTGTCTCCTCCTTCCGTGGCTACGGAGGAGGGAGCAAATTTCGCAACGGTGTTGCGTAGGAGCAGCTGGAGCCTTACACCTCCAATTGTCTACAGTGGCTGTCAGGACTAACCTCCTGACGGAAGTGCTTCAGCCGGCAGCTACCTCCTCGGAGCCATTGCTGCCGTTTAATGATGCACTGTCTGGCGTTCTTTTGGGCACCTGGTCCAAGCCCGCCACAGGGGCTCCTGTGGATAGGAACGTGGCCCGACGCCATCGCCCTGCTCCGGGCGACCCCTTGTTTCTCTCTCAACATCCCACCCCCGAGAGCTTGGTTGTCCAAGCCTCTGCCTCCCAAACCGCCTTCCCTATCGCCCCTCCGGATAGGGAATCCAAACGCCTGGACCAATTTGGGAAGAAGGCCTTTTCTTCCTCCAGTGCTGGCTTGCGGTCAGTCAACACCGCTTGCCTTTTGGGCCGATATTCCCACTCTCTGTGGGATTCGGTGGCGCTCATTTTGCCCCAGTGGCCTGAGGAGGTCCAGACACTGCTTTCCCGCACCATTGCGGAAGGAAGGGATGCGGCAATGTACACCATCCGTTGTGGCCTTGATACCGCCGACTCGCTGGGCAGATCGCTTGCAACGACGGTGGCGCTGCGTCGCCACGCCTGGCTGAGAACAACTGGTTTCTCGGGTGATGTCCAGAATACACTCATGGACATGCCCTTTGATGGAGTCGGTCTTTTTGGTTCCAAAGCAGACCATGCGCTGGAGCGCTTTAAGGACTCACGGGCTACTGCCAAGTCCCTGGGCCTTTCTGCTGTGCGCCCTCCGCTAACCTCTGCTTTTCGCCCCTTTCGTGGCCTCGGAAGGGGCGCCCAGTCACGTTTGCTGCCCCGCCACCGGCCCGCGCAGCAAGCGTCTTCGCGTGGCCGAGGACGTGGCTTCCGCCGTGGCGGATCGGGCAACCAGCGTGCGGGTCAGGCCACCAACCCCGCCCCGTCCGCGGCCTCCAAGCCCTCCTAGTCCTTCTTTTCAGGTGCACAGCACGCCAGTAGGGGCAGGGTCCGCCATCACCTTCACCACTGGCGTGCCATCACCTCGGACAGGTGGGTCTTGGACATTGTCCGAAGGGGCTACTCCCTCCCCTTCGAGACCACCCCCCCAGCCATGCCACCTCAATTCCACCGCATGTCAGGGGATCACTTGGTGCTTCTGCAGAAGGAAGTCACGGCCCTCTTGGCCAAGAGGGCCATCGAGCATGTTCCGACCCCAGAAGTAGGACGTGGTTGCTACTCCCACTACTTTCTGGTGCCCAAAAAGGACAAGGAGGACATGCGTCCTATCTTGGACCTCCGGAACGTCAATCGCTTCCTCCAGAAGGAGAAGTTCAAGATGCTCTCCTTAGCTCAGGTCTTAACTGCCCTCGACCCTGGAGACTGGATGGTAGCGTTGGACTTGCAGGACGCTTATTTCCACATCCCCGTCCTGCCGGCCCACCGGCGTTACCTGCGGTTCATGGTGGGCCTCGAGCATTTTCAATTCACTGTGCTCCCCTTTGGCCTCACAAGTGCCCCTCGGGTGTTCACGAAAGTGTTGGCGGTGGTCGCAGCTCATCTGCGCCGGGCAGGGGTTCCAGTCTTCCCCTACCTCGACGACTGGCTGCTGAAGGCGGGCTCATCCCAGGCAGTCGTCTCCCACCTCCAGACTACGGCCGAACTCCTGCACTCGCTGGGGTTCTCCATCAATGTGCCGAAGTCGCACCTGATTCCTTCTCCACAGCTCCTTTTCATCGGAGAAGTTCTGGACACGACGCAGTTTCGGGCCTATCCTCCCGAACGGCGAGTCCGGGATATTCAGGCTATGATTCCGATCTTTCAGCCTCTATCCTGGGTTTCGGTACGGATGACCCTGAGGCTGCTGGGCCTCATGGCCTCCTGCATCCTGCTGGTCGATCATGCCAGATGGCATATGCGGGCTCTGCAGTGGGACCTGAAGTTCCAGTGGGCGCAGCACCAGGGCAACCTGTCCGATCACGTCCAGATCTCGGAGGGGACTGCAAAACAGTTGCAGTGGTGGCTCTCGAACCGGCAATGGGTCATGGGCAGATCCCTCTCCCTTCCCCAGCCAGAGCACACAGTCGTGACGGACGCGTCCCTTCTGGGATGGGGCGGTCACATGGGAGAGGCGGAGATCAGAGGCCTCTGGTCTCCGGCGGAGTCCCGGCTCCATATCAACCTTCTGGAGCTCCAGGCGATCCGACTTGCACTCAAGGCATTCCTTCCCTCTGTCAAAGGGAAGGTAGTGCAGGTGTTCACAGACAACACCACCGCCATGTGGTACTGCAACAAACAAGGCGGGGTGAGGTTGTGGACCCTATGTCAGGAGGCTCTGCGCCTCTGGACATGGCTGGAACATCAGGGCATATTCCTGATGGTTCAACACCTGGCAGGTTCCCTGAACGCCAGGGCGGACGAACTCAGCCGCAGGTGCATGATGGATCACGAATGGCGTCTTCACTCGGAAGTGGCGCAAGGACTCTTTCTACAGTGGGGAGAGCCTTGGTTAGATCTATTCGCCACCGAAGAGAACGCGCAATGTCATCAGTTCTGCGCGTTGGAATTTCCAAGGCGACACTCGCTCGGCGGCGCTTTTCGTCGCGAGTGGAGTTGCGGTCTGTTGTACGCTTTTCCGCCTATACCACTTCTACCCAGAGTGTTGAAGAAGATTCGGCGCGACCGGGCCCAAGTCATCCTTGTGTTTCCGGACTGGGCTCGAAGAGTTTGGTATCCCGAGCTACTCAGTATGAGCGTCGATCCCCCGATCCGTCTGCCTCTTCGGGAGGATCTTCTGTCGCAGCAGCAGGGGACGGTCCTCCACCCGAACCTGTCCAGTCTCCACCTGCTTGCGTGGAGATTGAGCGGCGGTAGTTGATTCCTTTCGACTTGCCTCCCAAAGTTTGTGATGTGATTCTGGCAGCCAGGCGTCCCTCCACTAAGGTGGTATACGCCTGCAGGTGGAACAAGTTTGTGGCATGGTGCACAGCAAAGGCTGTGAATCCCCTCTCTGCCCCTCTTTCTGAGGTTCTTCTGTTCCTTCTTTCTCTGGCCCAACAGGGTTCTGCCCTGGGTACCATCAAGGGCTATCTTTGTGCGATCTCGGCCTTCCTCAGGCTCCCTGATCAGCCCTCTCTTTTTAAGTCCCCTGTTGTTAACAGGTTTCTAAAAGGCATTACACACCTCTTCCCTCCTGTTCCGTTTGTCATTCCTCAGTGGGACTTAAACTTGGTTCTTACCTTTTTAATGTGCGCTCCCTTTGAGCCTCTACATAACTGTCCTCTTCGACTTCTTACTTTGAAGACAGCCTTTCTGGTGGCTATCACCTCCGCTCGGCGGGTGAGTGAGCTCCAGGCTCTATCATGCAAACCTCCCTTTCTGTCTGTCCATCCAGACAAGGTTGTTCTCAGGACGCGTCCGTCCTTCTTGCCAAAGGTGGTTACTGCCTTCCACATTGGGCAGACCATCACTTTGCCCACCTTCTTTCCGCCTCCGCATCCTTTTCCAGAGAGGAAGAGAGGCTCCTCCGTCTGGACCCAAAACGTGCGCTTTCCTTTTATATCAACCGCACACAACACTTCCGGGTGGATGACCAGCTCTTTGTTGGCTACGTGGGCGCCAAAAAAGGTCGGGCGGTGCACAAGAGAACCATCTCCCGCTGGGTCACCTTGTGTATCAAAGCCTGCTATTCTTTGGCTAAGAAGGAGCCTCCTGTTGGGCTGCGTGCCCATTCCACCAGGGCAACGGCTGCTCCCACGGCTTTAGGCCGCGGTGTTCCGCTGCAGGATATATGTCAGGCAGCTACGTGGGCCTCGCTGCACACGTTTACCAAGCATTACTGCCTTGACAGCCAGGTCCGGAGGGACGGCTTCTTTGGCCGTTCTGTCCTCCGGGACTTCCTTGTCTGATCTTTGTTCGCAGACCCACCACCGGGGTTGGTATTGCTGGGGTATCTATTCTAAGGTAAGGAATCTGTCACTAACGTGTCTCTTTCAGATGCACAAGTTACTAACTTGTGTAACGATATATCTGTAAGAGACAGTAGTTAGTGACAGATTCCTTACCGCTCCACCCATCCTCCCCGTGCTGCGAACTGATTTCTAGGGTTAAGGACATCCCTTTCAGGGCCCTAGTATTTTTCAGACACCTATGTCAGCTTCTTGCATGGCTCTGCGTTCCTGGCGCGGAAAGTCGTGTACAGAACTGACGTCAGCGCGCAGGGGCGGCGTCTAAGTACTGCCCGCGACGTCATCCCGGCGATCACGACGCCGACGACAGACGCGGAGCCGCACGACGCCGCCTACCGACGCGCAAGGGTACTGCTACGCAAAAACTTTCCGGATCCAGCCTGACGCCTGGGGATATTCTAAGGTAAGGAATCTGTCACTAACTACTGTCTCTTACAGATATATCGTTACACAAGTTAGTAACTTGTGCGTATAGTATGGTAGTGCCTGTCATTGTATAGTATGGTATTGAATGGCATGTTACGGTATGGTTTGGCTTGTCATTGTAAATTATGGGATGGCCTGCCATGGTATGGTATGGTGTATCACTGTAAAGTATTGTATGGGGTAGGATGGTATGTTATGGCCTGTAATTGTATAATAAGGTATGGTATGATCTGTCATTGTATAGTATGGCATGGAATGGCCTAGTATGGTATGGTATGACTATAGTATGACATTTATTATGGGGTATGGTATGGTATGCCCTGTTAGTGTATAGTATGGTATGTTACGGTATGGCCGGTCACTGTATATTAAGGCCTGTCATTGTATTGAATGGATCAGTATGGTATGGCCTGTCGTATAGTATGGTATGGTATGGCCTCTCATTATATAGTATAGGAGTTGGTAAAAGCAAACACAGGGAACAGGACCAAGAAGAAGACGAGCTACAAACACATGCACTCTTAGTGAATGCTGCAACATGTAACTGATGTTAGGTTTCAAAAATTGGGCTCTAAAAAAACATCCGGAGAAAAGCAGCTTACTGGCAAAGTGAAGTTTTTTAAATTCTGGAAAGCAATCAAAAAGTGAGGGGAACAAATGAAAGCAAAAGCACGGATTGGACACAAGACAAACACGAGATCTGAACACATGCACTTTTAGTTAATGCTGCAACATATACCCAATGTTAGATTTAAAAATTTGGATGTTTACGCAGCTCTAAAAAGAACATCTGGAGAAAAGCAGTTTACTAGCAAAGTGAACTTTTTAAAATGTAGGAAAGTAAACAACGAGGGAAGGATAGGATGAAACCAAAAGCATGGAACAAGACCAAGTCAAAGAAGAAGAGCTACAAACATACACACTCTTAGTGAATGCTACAAGTACAAGAAAAAAGTAGGCCAGGACAAATAGCACACACAGCGGAAGAACACTCAGAAAAAAAAGCAGTACTTGGTCCATGCTCCAAGGGAGGGAGAAACACACAAAGAGAAAGTAAAGCTAGTGCACAAAGACCAAACAGGAGCCAGCAAATAAGAGTGACAAAAAAGCCAACCAATGGCAAAGAATGGGCAAGCTCTAAGTCCCCTTTAAGTTACCAAAAAAGTGTGTCTCAGGTGAGACCTAGAAAAAGGTGCAGTTTTTTTAAGGCTGCCATTGAACCACCACAATCCCATTATACAGCACAGTGACTGCTACACCACCAGTTCTTTTCTTATGGCCCTGTCTGAAATATCCCAGAACATATTACTTTGTCCTTTCATCTCTATTTATCAAGTAGAATGCTTCTGAGTGGCATATTTTATGGTTCACTTGACACATTTTACCCTTGTCCTATGGGCCATGGAGGAAGCCGATCGCAAGCCGCATCTGTCAGCGTGCTTGCTCACCCTAAGTCTGTGGAGCCTGTTGCAGTGATGCAGGTTGAAACCTTGCCATGGCAGTCTTCTGATGTTGTGGTAATGCATCTCTGCATGGGCCAAGGACAGATACAGCCTGGGCCGAACCAAGGCTGGTCACGGCATTTACGTTTCCAGTCGGACCGGAGGTAGGTGCAGCCCAGACAGGCCTCGGTAAAATCACAGCAGTTGTAGCCCCCATCCAGGCTTGTGAAGATCACTGAAGTTGTAGCCCCTGTCTGGTCCTATGGCAATCATGGCAGTTATATTCCCTGCTTATGCCTATGGGAATCACGCAGTTGCAGCCCCTGTCCGGGCCAATGGCAATCATGCATTTGCAACCCCAGCTTGGCCCAATATGATCACACAATAGCCGTTCCCACCAGGAACTGGAATGAAAGACCAGGGGGGCACACATGACATAGGGGTCTCCCTAGCTCACGCCAGTAAAGTAACCTCTCTCCGGATGTCCCAGAGCCACTCAGGACATCCTGGGCCTTTCTCCTCCTGGACAGTCTTTCCTTCTTCACGCTCAGGCAGACTTCCTCCCTCTCTCAACAGGCAGGCAAGCTTCTAGGTGTTTTTGGGCTCAGCAGCTCCTCCAGCAGAAAGTGTAGACATCAGGTGATTCCCCTCACCTCTAGGAGACTAGCTGTCATTCAGACACCAAACGAGTGATGATGTGAGTTCCAGTTTTATACACAACTTCTAGAGAGGGAGACAGGGAATGTGGATCTACTGTCTCAAACTGTAGAAATGGTAGGATCTTGTTTCAAGTGTCCTCCTCTAGCTGCTTTCCAGACACAGCCTTTGTGTAAAGTGGTGCTTTTCACAGCAAGTAGGACTGGGGTTGTCTCTATCCTGGTTCACCAGCAACAGAGGCACAAAGAGGTGGGAGGTTTCTGCACGCGGTTGACATCAGCCCAGTTGAAAAGTAAGCAGGGATGAACAAAAGAGGAAGGCTTCACCTAGTAACGTCATCACCTCACACAGCAGATACTGCAAGTTCCAGCTCTTACGCTTATCATCCACCAAATAGAAGTGGTCAGTAAGACTAATGAGCAACTCCATGTTCACAAAAGACCTATGGAATTTCTAAATGTAGCTCTGTCTCAATCTTCCTCACTTCAATGTCTGGATCTCTTCCTTTCTGCTACAGGAATGTAAGCAATACACTTACACTATCTGGGAGTACAATCCTCACCCTCCATCTGGGGCTGTGCCAGGTCAGGAGCATCCATAATGAAACCCACTGGCCTCGAGTTCTTCGACTCACTCATGCATACGATTGATCACCACACGTGTTACACAAACCACACATGTACACACACTATACACAGGATGTCAGCACAGGGTTATAGTTATACATGTAATGGTAGAACTTTACAAAGGTGAGCCAAAAGGTTCATTCTCAGTGACAGAGATACGGATCTCTTAAAAAAAATAAAAAAAACACACAGTATGCTGCCCCACCACTTTCTGTGCTTTTCCCAGGACTGGGACAGTAGTCCACTACCCACAATGAGGGTACACTTGGTGCACTCTACCAGGTCACAGGGCAGATTCAGGACCTCACATAGTTTGGGACAGGCTAGGCCTCTGCGCGCACCCTTCGATTTGCATGACACCAAGGCAAATGAAAGTCAAAATACAAACTATACAGAGAGTTGGGCACCCTGGGCAGGGGAACACACCTGTTTATCATTACAGTTCCAACAGTCTTACAACTTCATGGGTGGGTCCCTCGATGCTCTGTTGAGGCCTTTAACATCAAGGATGCTCTTAGCCTCATGAAGAGGTACTCAACATTATTGGCCACCGTGAAGAGATCTGTCATAGCTGCGCAACTCTCTGTTATGCATGCTGTTGCCTTCAGTGCTTCTGGGGATATGCATTGTTCAGGCCATGTAGCAATGGTGAAAAATATTTGTGCGTTGACAGTCTTCATTCAGTACTTGTTTACGGGATGGAACATCAAGCAGTGTTTTATCATGAGCAACTCTTCTCTCCCATAGTTAGGGTTGGTTCAGTTTGATGGGTTTTTGTTCACATTTGTCTTGTGCTACCCTTCAATGGTTGTCTCATTAGAGGGCTATTGTACCTTCAGGGGTCAAAAGCCCAGATACTTGAAATATAGTATGATGGCTCATGTGTGTACTTCAATCAAACTTTGGCAGCTGAAAGCAAGATTGATATGTCCATTATGAGGAGGACTACATTATCTCAGTGTATTTTCTTCAGCTGCAACCTTCAATAAGCTGAGCAGGCTACCTAGTTCTAGAGATTGCCATGGCAACATTTCTCAAGCAGTGCAAGAGACCCTACAGACACATGTTGTCAACGACCTTTGAGATAACATTTCTACCCTAGTCTTCTAAGGTGTAGGTTAAGGCTCTAAGTGCCATAAAAGGTCAATTAAATATTGAATGGACTATGGAGGTACAGCCAGGTATTCTGTATATCTTTTAATGTACACACTCCAGAAGTTATGTACGACTGTAACTTAACTGGTATTTGTTCTGCAATAGCATCGAAGACCCATGTTTGTAGCTCTTCTTTAGGACTTATGCTAGTCTAAAACCTGGCTATTTGTCAGTAAAAATGGCAGCAAGTTCCTTTTCATTTAAAGGAAACTTGAATCAGAGTTGGTCTTTCTAACATGGTATCTTCTGTCAAAGATGAATGGACCTTCATTTCTTGAAATGTCTGATGCCTGCTTCATTAGTTCTTCAGCTTCGGGCTGAAAAGTAGAGAACTATGGGCTGTTCCTGTATTTCCAATGGTATCAGACTGTTTTTCACCTAACAGTACTCTTTGGACTTCTAAAACTCTTGCATTCTTCTGCTCCTAAAGGCATCTCATAATCCTTGTTCATGGATTTGTGACAGTTGTCTCACTATAGAATGTCTAGTATTTTCTACTAGACAATAAGTGCCTTTTTACTAGTCGAAGGCTTTTGGTCAGAAGAAAAACTATCTTCTTTTGAAAGACTTTTCTTTATGATGTCTTCTATATTCTTGAGCCATCTATGTTTCCTGGCTGAATAGAATATTATTCATATCTTCTACAAAAATAGAAGACACATTCTTGTTTGTATTGTTAAGATATAATTGAGAGTCTTTTTCACTGGATGATTCCGGCAAGAGATCATGATGTCTTTGTTTAAAAAAAATTGAATTCTTACAAAAATGTATCCTTTTCATTCCCTGTGGAAGTCTGAGGTGCACTGGTGAGTCCTGCAAGATTAGTTATATTGGTATTGCCCTTGGCTTGTCCTAAAATGGTGTTGATTCCTGTAGCCTATCTTAGGAATAACAGAACTCCCCATATCAAAATATTAAAATACACATATAGTGGATACAATACACTCCCATGTTATAATTGTCAGCAGGGGTAATTATCTGTATCAAGGTCTTTTCAAGAAGCCTACACGCGGGGTTGGCTGATCAATGAATTCTCTCCAATTTATAGCAGCCAGAACTGTTCATGGGCTCCCATTTTTTAATCATTCATAGATTTGAATATGCAGTTTAATAGTGCTTCATATACTAGATAGCTAATTCATGTTAATGCTGATTGATTAGGCCTTTGCCATGTAAGCTTAACAGATTGAATATTTCTTATTACATGTGACTGGGTTTTCAATAGCAATTTACACAGCTCACTACAAGGCCTTCTCTAAGTTACCCTATACCAATTTCTTGTATTATATATTTAAATAGCTATGCATTGCTACATACACATACTTGCATGTGCAGGCATAAATGCATGGTCTGATTATATATATATGTGTATATATCACTGAAAACAAAACACAGTTAGAAACAGAGTTATGGTTCTGGCTCAAATGCATAACATCACTGAAACTTTCCACATATGCTTTTCGGTGCAAACCATAATGCCTGCCACCATTTGCTCTACGAATTATATTACACATAACATCATTGATGAAACAATAAGTAACATCATTGATGACATAATTTATGACATCACCAACTACATCACTGACGACATCACTGCTTGTTGTTAGAGTATATTTTGTTCTCAGTTACTTTAATTTTATTGTTCTTTTCTAGTTACAAAGTCTTTTCTTTTTCTTAATGATGATGATTTCTATATTTCAATAATGGTCTTGATTCCTGTTTGAACTGTGGTTTAGTCATTCTGATAGAGACTTCTAACCACAGATTCCTCACCTTAGTCTATTCCCAGGTATCAGGATGGATCCGGAAAATCTTGAGCAGTACCTTTACTCACCAGTACGTGGCATAGATCAGCTCCGCTTCAGCGTCGTCCGCATCGGAAGTGACGTTACAGTGACCATATAAGCATCACCCTGTCGTGCTAACATCAGTTCCTTTCTTTCTGTGCCAAATGCGCAGATCCCGAGAGATCCAGCGGTCGACTTTTTGTCAAGTCTTTTTTGAGCTTTGCTCCCTGTGTGCTACGAACATGTCTCCCAACAAGCCCACTGGGTTTAAACTGCATGGAAAATGCCCTTCCTCCGCACACCAACTGCAGAGTCAGCATCTGGGCCCACTCTGTGCTACTCCGAGTTCCCTGGAGCCAGAGCGGCACCTGCCCAACTTAAAGAATTTTGCAATATCATGCAGGCCATATTTGAGCCACCCACTCCCTCTTGCATGCCTTCCGAACCCATGGGGCCAAGGGGTGCCCCTGCTAGGTTACTGTCAGTGGGTTTGCCCCAATGCCAGCGGGCCTCCTGGGTCCGCCACCGGATCTGGAACCACGTCATCACAGGTGCTTTCTTCCACCCTGGCTCCTTCCATTCCAACCCCATCCCCAACACCACCTGCCCCACTCGACAATGAGCCCATCTTCATTACTGGCTCCGGCGCTGTCCAGGCCCTACCTACCCCTTAACTTACCGCCCCTAGATCAGCCCTTCCTTTCTGAAGAGGAAGATGAGGAAGGTTTTGATTCCCTTGAGGAGGACCCTGAGCCAGCAGAAAACTGGTATGAGGAACTGAGTGATGCTAGTGGTCTGAACACCTCACCAGACTTTGGCATGTTTTCCCCTCTAGCCCTGTGTCAGAGGAGGGCGCATCCATTGCCTGTTGGGTCTCATGTCCTCCGGCATCCTGCTGGTGAAGCATCTCCGATGGCACATGCGGGATCTGCAATGGGACCTCAAGTCCCAGTGGGTGCAGCATCAGGGAAATCTCTCAGGCCTGGTTCAGAAATCGTTGGGGACTGCACAATATCTGCAGTGGTGACTGGTGAACGGTGATTGGCCCAGGGCAGACCCCTGTCCCTTCCCCACCAGGACCTGACTGTGGTGACCAATGCATCACTTCTGGGTTGGGGCGGCCACACCTGGGTGGGTAGGGTCATGGACCGTGCCCTCTGGGTCGACCGCCAGATCCGGACCTACGTCGTCATGGGTGCCTTCTTCCACCCTTGCTCCTTCCGTTCCAGCGCCAAAACACCTGTGCAGCTCAAAGTTTAGCCCATCATCATTACCGACTCTGAACCAGTGCCGTCCAGACCCTACCTATCTCTGGACTTACCGCTCCTAGATCAATCCTTCCTTCCTGAAGGGGGAGATGAGGAAGAAGGGTCTGGTTCCCTAGAAGAGGACCCTGAGACAGCAGAAAACTGGTATGAGGAATTGGATGATGCTAGTGGTCTGGACACCTCACCAGACTCTGGCATGCTTGCCTATCCAAGCCCTGTGTCAGAGGAAGGCACATCCTTCGCCACCGTGATGCGCATTGCGGTAGAGGTCCTTGACCTTCAGCTGTCACGATCAAGACAAACGTCTTGACGGAGGTGCTTCATCCAGGATCCTGTTCGGCTGAACCACTGCTCCCCTCACTGACCTTCTGGGAGCCTGGGCCAAACCTTGCACGGGGGCTCCTGTGCATCGCATGATTGCCCGATGCCATTGCCCTGCGCCAGGAGATACTTCCTTCCACTCCCACCACTCTTGCCCGGAGAGCCTGGTTGTCTAGGGCTCAACATATAAGGTCAACGCAAATACGTTCCCTTGCACTCCACTGGACAAGGAATCCAAAAAGCTGAACACCTTTGGGAAGCATATTTTCTCTTCCACTAGCCTAGCCATGCGATTGGTGACTACCACATGCCTTTTGGGACGATATTACCATGCATTGCAGGAGTCCGTTGCACTGCTGCTTACCATTATTCCAGAGGAGGGCCGATTTAGCCTCAACCAATCTTTAATGGATGGTTGTGATGCAGTGAAGTTCACCATCAGGTGTGGGCTGGATACCATGGACGCTTATGGCAGAGCCATGGCTTCTATGGTGGCACTGCATCGCCATGCTTGGTTGTGGTCCACTGAGTTCTCAGGGGATGTCCAAGCGTCCCTTGCTGATATGCCCTTCGATGGCTCCATCCTATTTGGCGACAAAGTTGACACAGCTTTTGATCACTTTCGGGAGAGCTGAGTCAAGCCAGATCTCTAGGGCTTTCCCTATCTTCCCGGTATCAGGAGCAGTCCTTTTTCCCCCTACCCTGGTACATATCATTGCCCACGATATCAACCATACCCACCGGTACAGCAAACTGCTCAGTCCTTTCATGGATCCCAAAGTGAATGCAGGAGCCAGACCAAGCGAGCTGTTTAGTTCCTCACCCCTCTGGCTGCCGCACCTGCTAAGGGTTTTTAGTGCACCCTCTATCCAGCACAGCCATCCTGTTGGTGGCAGGATCAGGCACCACCTGCCCCAATGGTCTGTAATAACCTCTGACAAGTGGGTGATTCAGATTGTGCGGAAGGGGTACATCCTCCCATTTGTGCAAACCCCTCTGCCCTTTCCACCTTCTCAGGAATGGAGGATCATCTCTCCTTGCTCCATCGGGAAGTACAGGAACTTCTGGCCAAAGGAACTATCGAGAGGATGCCCACAAAAGAAGTAGGGCATGGTAGGGGCGTGGTTGTTATGCCCTAAAAAGATGGAGGTGCCCATACTATACTACATCTGCACCCTTTCAACTACTTTCTGAGAAAAGAGAAATTCAAGATACTTACTTTGGCTCTGCTCATGTCTGCGCTGGACCCTGGTGACTGGATGGGGACCCTTGACCTGCAGGATACATATTTCCATATTCCTGTCCTACCGGCCCACAGACGTTAACCGCGGTTAACCATGGGCTTCGAGCATTTCCAGTTTTCAGTGCTCTCTTTCGACCTTAGTAGTGCCCCTTGAGGGTTACTGAAAGTAATGGCAGTGGTTGCAGCCCATCTGTTGAGGTACGAGGTTCCAGTCTTCCCCTGCCTCGATAACTGGCTGATGAAGGCAGGTTCATTCTAGGCAGTCCTCATCCACCTCCAGTCTACGGTGGACCTCCTGCTTTCACTGGGGTTCACTATCAATGTGTCCAAGTCACACCTGACCCCCCTCTCAGACGCTCCCTTTCATTTGAGCCATTCTGGACATAGTGCAATTCCACACCTATCCTCCGGAACAGCGAGTCCAGGCTATTCAGGTTATGATTCCGACATTTCAGTCTCTGTCCTGGATTTCGGTGAGACTGACTCTGAGGCTGTTGGGTCTCATGGCCTCCTGCATCCTGCTGGTGAAGCATGTCTGATGGCACATGCAGGGTCTGCAGTGGGACCTGAAGTCCCAGTGGGCTCAGCATCAGGGAAATCTCTGTGACCTAGCCAGATATCGGAGAGGACTGCACAAGATCTGCAGTGGTGCTGACGATTGGCCCAGCGGCAGACCCCTGTCCCTTCCCCACCCGGACCCGACAGTGGTGACCAATGCATCATTTCTGGGTTGAGGCGGCCACCTGGGAGAGGTGGAGATCAGAGAACTTTGATCTCTGGCGGAAACCCAGGTCCACATCAACCTCTAGGAGCATATGTGTGAATTGTTTGGAATTGAAAGCCTTCCTCCCATCCATCAAAAGAAGGTTGGTTCAGGTGTTCACGAACAACACCAACGCCATGTGGTACTGCAACAAACGGGGCAGGGTGGGTTTGTGGACCCTGTGCCAGGAGACTCTGCGCCTCTGTTGTTGGCTGGAGTGCCAGGACAACTTACAGGGATGTTATAGTTAGCAAATAACATTAAAATACCTTAGAAATTCACTGAAAAAAACCAAAGGTTACAGGGACGTTATAGTTAGGAAATAGAATTTTTTAAAAACCTTAGAAATTCACAGGAAAAAACAAAGGGTGCAGGGACGTTATAGTTGGGCTCAGATTTCACTCATACAAAACCAGTGAAATTCGCCAGTTATAGTTACCTGAGCTAACTTACACCCTCGCAATCCACTGCTTATGATCTCACATATTACATCACTCATGACCTGGTCAGTGGCATCACTGATGACATCTCAAATTACATCACTGATGACTGCCTTTGGGGAGGGTCGGCTGCTTCCGAGTGGGTTGGCTACAGGGCCTAGCCTGTAGTCAACCCCCTGCTGTGCACGGCCGAAGGCCAAGTGCTCCGTGGGGTGGCTGCCAATGGGGATTTTGCCACAGGGCCTGGCCACATGCAAGGTTAAAGTTACATTATAGTTAGGTGTGATAAAAAAATATGTTTTTGTTTAAAAAAAATCTTAGAAATTCCCTGAAAAAACAAAGGTTAAAGTGACATTATATTTTGGTGAATATGTCAGTGACAACATTAATGTTTTGAACTTAAAAAAAACCACATAATGTCACCTTTCATAGCTAGCAGAGCTAACTAAAACGTGCGCCTTCTCCATGCACTGATAATGAGCTCCCATATTACATCGCTCATGACGTGTTCCATGACATCATTTATGAAATCACTGATGACAGCTCAAATGGCGTCTTTGAAGCCATCACTGATGACATCATCCAATGAGTATGTTAGTTTCTTTTATAGTTTACATAGTGGCGGGTAACTACCATATTACTTCTCTACCTAATTTTGTGCAGCCTGTGTCCATGTGTAAATGTTTACAAAGGTGCTTATAATGCATCATAGGTGGGTAGAGGTATTGAACACGTTATTAATCTTTGTAGTGAAGAGTAACTCTGTGTGCAAATGGCAGTTACAACTTGTGTCCAATATGTTCCACAGAAGTTTTTCGGTTCTGCAGAAAAAGTTTCCAACTGGGCAAAGATTCTACATAGTAGATACTAAGTATTGTAAGTAGCCTTGAGTTATTAGACAGAATCATCTTGATCTTAATGCTATGCTGCACATATACCATCCACATCCCCAGTTGTCCATAGTCCAGTATCCTTTCCTTTAACGGAGGTTTCAGTATTCATATGTTGTGAGTTACTGTGTACTTTTAAAGGTTTCAGATCCCATATGAACTGGAAGAGGTCTATTATGGTTATGTATGTATTTTTAGTCTTAAAAATATACAAAGTTAAATATTTTATTATTTAAAAAAGAAAGTTGACTCATTTTAAAAGGCATGAAATTGCATTTTAAAACTTTTTTAAAATAGAAATTAATTTACATTAAACACAATGTTTAATTACATTTACTAAATATTATTTTTATTTTGTTTAATGTATATATATATATATATAGAGAGAGATAGAGAGATATAGATATATGGATAATATCTGAAAAGTATGTAATTATTTAATAAAAAAGGATTTGGTCATAAGACCTTGTAGCTTTTTATTAGACTGTCGATTGGGTGATTAACTGTAACTGTGCTGCATGCTGGGATTCTGTTGGTCCAGTGGCAGTCTTCAAGTGATAGCCTTCTTTTTCTCTGTGCCAGCCTTTATGAATATGGTAACAATTGTTTTTTATTTTCATTACTTTTAAAAATGGGAAAGGAAGAAATGTTCTTGGACAGCATACCTGTTATATGTTATTAACAATTTTTTAGGTTTATATTAGGTTTTAAAAAAATTTACTGCTTCCTCCATTTCAAAAGTTCAAACATTTAACTTTAACACAAATTATGTCTGTTCATAGGCATCTATTGTTTGCTTTGTTAGACAGTTTTTCTCTCCATTTAAAAAAAAAAAAATGTTCTAGGATCCTGAACATAAGCACAATTCAGTGTTATTTGTATAATGAAGATATTCATGACAGAGAACTGGTGTTACAGGAACGTTACCTTTTCTTTTCCATACCCAATAGTGGAATATTCCCTAAGAACAGGTGTTTTAATGAAATATGTACTGAATATAACAAACAAAGGACTTAACTCATTTTGATAGAAGTGTGGCTTTGAAACTTCTATCCTTTTCCCGAACAGTGAAAGTTATTTTAGGCCCGACGTGAGCTTTCTGAAAAAAAGTAAGTTTAATGCTCTCTCTATTTCCTTCTCCAGGCCCTGCCCTATGTTTGCCTTCTGATCGCTATGCTCTTCTTTATCTACGCAATCATCGGCATGCAGGTATGTCATGGGTCAAGGGTATCTCTTTATGTTTTGTTTGTCAGGTCTAACTTAAATAAAAAGATTATGGCTCCTGGCACTTTGGTGCTTATGGCTTTAAAGGCAGGCTTTGATGGGAGCTTCTGAGTTCCATCCCAGGTAACTGAGTGGACTCCATGGTGTTTCACAACTTGGTGTGGCTTCTTCAGGGAAGAGTTGATATGTTTTTTTTAAAAAAACAAGTAGCTAACAGTTCTCTAGCATTGGATCTTTCATAGGGTCACATTCTAGAATAATACTCAGTTTTCAAGCTGAGAGAGCCATTGTATCTTTAGAATAGTAATGTAATGTTAAACATACAATGAAAAGGCTTTAAACAGTTTCACTTTAGCAGCCAGACCCCCTCATTGAAAAAGACCCAATCATCAACCAATTAGGTGGGGGCAAATGGAACACAGTTCTCCCCAGAGCTCACCATACTTCAGATTTCTAGTCATCTGAATCCCTCTGAGCTCTACTTAAATATCTTCAGATAAGACTTTTTCATCAATTTTATCCTGAAAATGTACGCATTTTCTCATCAAAGGATTACAGTGGGTTGTCTCAGAAGGGTGAACAAACCATGTCAGAATCTCCAAAAAAGGCTTATTCAATCAGGTGGTTCTTTTGGGAAATTAAGACTCAATGCAGAGGAACCTTATAAAGACTACATTCCTTGCCTATTTCCACCCATAAGGAAAAAGACTGCAACATTTGTAGGAAACTGTCCATATAAACCCTGACTGGCCCAGATGGTTGACTGCTTCTGTGGTTTCAGAGGGAAGAGATGATCTCTCTTCGAGGGACGACTCAGGCTGTATTCCACACATACCTGATCAACCTGTAAAAACAGAGGAACTTGAACAAAAGTTTGATTCCAAAACTACTTCAATTAATGATGTCCCTACAATTTCTAATTAACCACTTCAAAGAATTTGCAGAAAGGCAGAGTGAAAACTGCCAAAGGTTGTAATCCATCTCCTGAAGTAGTATGTATGGCTAAGAAGTTCCAGAAGCCCGTAGCCCCTTTTACATCTAAATCGTCAACTCCAATCCCTCAGACGTTGGCTCCATCATCAGGGTGATGCAGACTACTTTTTCTCATATTTTTTTTCTGCTGCCGTCCATGACAACCCATCAGTTAACAAGGATATTGCCAATAAATGTACTGTTGATAACTCCGATGATTTGAACACCATCCCCAAGGACACTGATTATGGCAGCACCCTCGATGAAACAAACTCCTGCATCACCTCTGGTTATCGTTGTTTCTGAAAAGGGTATTCCATCAATGCTATGGCCTGAATATACTTCTACCAGCAAAAACTTCACCGCAGCCTCCACCCAAGCTTTTGGACAAAGAAGACTCAGAAGAAGGTGCCTTTGATTCGGCCTACAGCCCAACACAGTTGAAGGTGGAATGTCAAGATCTGGATGAAGAACAGGGTCTTCCCATACCTGATGGTGCAGATGACCAGAATGACATGGGAGATTATCATTCTTTCTACCAACCTTGTTAGGAACACCCAGATGAAGGGCAATAGCAATATGACTCATATTATGACCATCAATATGGTCCATTATATGAGGTGGAGGAGTAATGTCACAAGCCAAACATGGTGCAAGTTAAAAACATTAAGCAAATGATGGCACATTATTACTCAAGTTTCCTAGATGAGCTTAAATTTTCATCTGCGCCTCAATTCTTTCAGTTTTCACCACCACCTGCAGCACATTCTTATTTATCTCCTCTGCCTTCTCCAAAGCAAGAACTTCTTTCCCAACTGCAATTGCCGTCACAACAACCTCTTCGAGAGCTGCAGATAACTGCTATACTGTATGGAGCCAGCACTGCCACCTCCATGTCAACCTATGCTGCAAAGGTCATCCACATTTCTCTTGCAGGAAGGTTACAGCACATATGATAATCATGAAGTTGAAGTAGACGAAGAAGTTCCGCATATGGTGGGGGTGGAATGGGATGACTGTGTGCCACCCATCCACTCCACCACCTGTCAACTCACCATTGGATAACTTAGTTGGATTCAATTCTCTTATAGAAAATGTATTAAAGTAATTCGAACTCACAGTCCCCAGTAAGGACAAGGACTGTATCTTTTACGACTTTAGGAATCTGCCTCATAAGTCCATAAAATCGATTCCTGTTGTAGAACACATTACGAATAAAGACTTGAAGGTGATGCAGTCAAAGACAGCAGTAGCTAAAGTTGGAAAATGCATATTCAAGAACCATAAGACTTCAAAGAACACACCAGAGTGTCTCATAGGAAATCTTTGGGCGGATTCAGTAGTCATGCAACCATCGCAGAGAAGATACCAAAATCCTACCTCATCTTGCACTGCACTTCCCTAAGGTAGTTTTATGTAAAGGAGAGAAATCTTCTCCTGCTATAATTTATTCAGCGTTGGACATTGTCACAACATGATTCAGCCAACTGGCAGGAGGAGCTGCCCTGCATTGATGGTGCTGGCAATGATGTACTTGTTTCAGGCTGAAGTTCAGGGTGGACTCCGGAACATGCTATTTGATGGAGAGTCACTGTTTTTGAAACTTGTTGGTGAAGTACTCCAGAGCATGAAGGCATACAGAAACGATCACTATGAGAAAGTTGTCTCCAGCCCTATTGGGGATACAGAGGCAGGGTCAGTCCTCGTACTGAGAAGAATATTAATCTTACTGTTTGCAAACATATCAGGTACACCAGCAGTCCTACTGACACACCTATTGCCAGCGGCAATAAAGACTACCACCAACCCTTTGTTGAAAAGAGGGAATCAGTTAGGAACATAGGATTCTGTTTGACGACACTGAATTCCTGCAGGCAGCGGTCACACTGCCCCCTCTTCCATTGTCAAAGGGCCCAGTGTGGGGAAGCATTTTAGCTTTATTCGAGGAACGAAATACCATTACTTTGTATCAGTGGCTCATGGATCTGGTGAAGTTTGGGCATACTCTTGAACCCACACAGAGACTTCTGTTATCTTCTCTACACAGGACAACAAACCAATATCTTTGTGTGCTACAAGCTGAAATCTTCTCCATGATATGGAAAGGAGACCTGAAACACATTCCATTATGCCAGTGAAATGGAGGATTCTATTTGTGCTTTTTGCTCATTAGAAAAAAGGTCACGAGAATGGAGACCATTCTTGAATTTACAACAGCTAAACAAATACCTCAAGAACTATTGTTTTGGATGGTGTCATTGTAAGACATCCCTCAGCTCCTAATTGAAGGGGAGTTCATGACATTACTGGATCTGCAGGATGCTTCTTTCTACACCCCTAGGCTTAAAAATGGTCTATGAGTTGAGGTGGCTGGTTGCCATTATCATTTCAAAGTACTTCTGTTTGGCTCAAATCTACATCAAGAATCTTACAAAAATATAGACACTGGTGGCAGCCCTTCTCAAGTGATATAATACCAGGTATTTCCCCAGCTGGACTATTGTCTGATAAAAGGCATTTCATTCCAGGTCGCCAATGCAATTATGAAAGCCTCTTGGCAGAAAGGCTATGAGATTTGCTGTCTGAGTTCTTAAAGTTTGCACAATGTAATTTTTATTGAGGTATTTTTATGCGTCTTGTACTTTTACAAGGGGGGGGCAGAAATAAGAAAGGAGAAGGAACTGCAAAGCACTTATGTGTTAAGACAAGAACTCTCACTCACCCGAGGGTGACATGCTTCATCATTGGGTCCCCTCTTCACACTGGGACCTCACGGTATCAGTGTGGGCTACAACTCTCTCATAAGAGAGGAGCGGGGGTTGTCCCTTATTCTGCAGATATTAATTATTTTGTGGGGAGGGAGGGGCAGAGTGCAGCTAATCATAAAGGTGAATTCAAACTATCTCTTGGTGGGTAAAACAACTTTTATTCTGGCGCCCCCAATGGATAGAGCTAAAAACCAAGCTAAGTGAAAAGGGCTATAGATGTGCCCTTTATTTAATGGTCAACATGTTTCTGCCTTTCTTCGACTACAAATGTTTGTGGCATTCCTCAGGACGAGTTCTTAAGTCACTCTGCTTAACAATCAATAAGGAAAAAGAAAATGAACCAAACTCTAATGGTATTAGTCAGTTTTGTAGCATCATCTTTCAGTATGATCCACCAAAATCTGAAAAAATATATAAAACACAACAATGATAAGCAGTCCTAGTACCAATTAAATTTGATGTGCCCAGCACCAACACTGCAACCCTAGTGTAAAGTGAATCCATGTAACCATAAAGAGATTGTTAAAATATTCCTTACCAACTACAATGATTGCATACATGGGCTCTAGTGTTTTGTCCTGTTCTCTCTCTATATATATATATATATATAATACTTTGGTTCTTTTGTGTTTGACCAGAATTCTTCTGTTATTCAATGTTGTGATATAATTTCAACATTGTCAAACTTTATTAATCATTATAAACATTACATTATTCTTTGGGAATATGTGTGACTTTTGATTCCTGATTCTGACTTTGTGTTACTTCTACACCTTACAGTTTAGATTCGCTCTGGAGGGACAAATTAAGGTTAAGTAGATCTATTACATTGTAGTTGGTAAGGAATATTTCTCTTTATGGTTACATGGATTCACTTTACACTAGGGTTGCAGTGTTGGTGATGGGCACATCAAATTTAATTGGTACTAGGACTGCTTATCATTGTTTTTCCCACCAAGAGATAGTTTTAATTCACCTTTTTGGTTAGTTGCATTCTGCCCGTTCCTCCCCACAAAAGTATTAATATCTGCAGAATTAGGGACAACCCTCGCTCTTCTCTTACGAGAGACTTGTAGCCCACACTGGTACCGTGAGGTCCCAATGTGAAGAGGGGACCCAATGATGAAGCATGTCACCCTCAGGTGAGTGAGGGTTCTCGTCTTAACACATAAGTGCTTTGCAGTTCCTTCTCCTTTCTTATTTCTGCCCCCTCCTTTTGTTTCTCCACCTACGTACATAGTGTGAGCTTCTATCTGTATACAAACATCCTGCAGATAGGTAATCTAACTTTAGCCTCCTCCTAACTCAGTCACAAAAAAACAATCGTTTTTCAGACCTTTACAATCTGCATTCTTAATACTCTAATGCCATCAATGATATTTTAAAATGTATTTGCACTGTCTTTGTCACCACATCGTAGGCCCACGTTACAAGTTGGGGTATTTCACCTGGAGCAATAACTCCAGCTGAAATCCAACACATCGCAATTCTGATGGCAAAATCTAGATCTATCAGTTTGGGCCCAGAGACACTGGGTCCAGGGCCAGCTTTAGCCCTGGTGTCGCCTGGTGCGACAATATTTTTTGGCACCCCCCCATATGACCTCCTCTTCAGATTCCCTCACTACCACCCAGCAAAAGTGCCCCTCATCTCTCCATACCCCCCTCTCTCACATACATTTAATTTGTTTTAAAGCGCTGGTAAAGGCTGGCTTTACTAATCCACTCAGGTATCCACAATAAATAAAATACAGATCAGTTCTTTGAAGCAGGCATATTAACCCTCTGCACTACTTTACTAGACAAAACTCCGATCTCTCTCTCTCTCTCTCTAGCAGGAACATTATTCACAAAAGTTAGCTTGACATTTTTATTGCTGCCTGAAAGCTGGACACGTAAGGGAGTCTGTAGCAGGTGCTTTTAAATCGCAAGTTATTGCTTAACACAGCGCCCCCCCCCCTGAATTCCGTGCCCCCCTCCAGGTCAGCTCCCAGTGCGGCCGCACCGGTCGCACTGCCCTAAAGCTGGCCCTGACTGGGTCTGTCTGTCTGCACTGCTGTAGGGGGAGGGGCTGTGGACAGCTTTACAGTCCAGGCCCTGCCCGCTCCCTGCAACAGTACAGGGAAAGCAGACACATCTGCCATGTACCCCTGCCCTGTACCCCTGCCCCGCACCACATCGGCCCTCCCGCCAACACTTTCCGCCTGCTCAGACCAGGCAGAAAATGTCAGTCATGGGGGTAAACTGCCTGGAAAAAGACCCGGTATTACTGGGTATTAGCAGTTATTCCCCGTTTTGGGGACAAAACTCATAATCAATGGAATTTGGCATGGGGATATCAGCCAGAATCACAGATTTTACCTGCCCAGTATTTCTGTACCAAATACCTAACATTCCTAATGAGGGCCATAGTGAATACACCATCAGGTGCTTCCTTTCTCTCTTCAAATGGTATTGTGAAAATGTGCTGCCATGTATTCAGTATGTTAAGCATACATCTTCTAGCTTCTGAGATGGTGTTGCATTTTGTTGACACTTTGTGAGGTATAAACCGCAAGACTGCTCACTAGAGATCACATTTGACCGTAGACCATAGGTGGCTATCTAAATGTTGGATAACACAGCCTCACTGCTTTGATTTTTTAGTGACCATGCTACTTTAAAAAAGGCTTGCGTAAGAAAATAAGTGTGCTATTATTTTTGCCTTCATTCAGCCAATAAAGCTTGTGGATTTCTCACATTATTTTTTAATGTACCGCCTTGAAATTGTGAGGAGCTAATGCAATATTTTCACACTATCTCATGAACAAATTCTGATCTCGTTAGGAAGTGAAATTTATAATTTGCATCCTGCATCCTAAAAAAGTGTACATTTACCTCCTGTTTACTGTTTTATTTCATGACTTACACATGTTCAGCTTAGAAAGAGGAAAAGATACGTAGGGCCCGTTTTCGATGTCGGGCGGAGATCCTCTGACCAGCGATCGGAGACTCTCCGTCCAAGATCCTGAGGTTCCCCTCCGACCACAGTATTTTGATTACGGCAGTCAGAGGGAAAACCGCAAGGGGATTCCGCTGCGCTTCCGACAGGCTCTGTGAGCCCATTGGAACAGGAGCGGAATAGTAATCCCTTCAATGACGGCGGATCTAGGCTCGGCTCCGATTTCGGGATTACGATGTCGGTTTCCGACAGCCAATCCATGACGGCCTTTCCGACATGGATTGGCTGTCGGAAACTGAATTTGGGGGCCCCTAGGAGGATCCCCTTCCCCCCCTGGCCCTCCTCATATGGGCCTGCAGGGCACCTATGGTGCCCCCCTCAACATCCCTGCACCGTGTGTGCCTGCGCCGTGTGCAGGCACCGTTAGGTGCCTGCACACGGTGCAGGGATGTTCACAAACTTCCATTTCTCAATGAGAGCTTGTGCTGCGGGCGATTTCCGCCCACTGCACAAGCTCCCATAGAGAAATGGAAGTTTCCGATTGCACATAGTGTGGTCACATCCTAATCAGGTGTTCGGAACTGCCGACCTATGGTCGGGCTGTTCCCTCACGGAAACGGTGTTGGTCAGAGGCAACTCCAACCAACATCGTAATGAGGACCTTAGTGTTCTTTCAAGTAGCAGTTGTTCAGCAGAGATCACTTTAATGATAGGATGGACATGGACTTTTTATCCTGCTAAGACGCCACATGCAGCACTAATCTGAACTGACCACAGAGCAGTCTTTTTCAATATAATGGTTCCGAAAAAAAAATGCTATCTCTCCAAACCTGCTAAAGTTGCAAAGGTCCGCCCTTGGTGGAAAATAGATAGATGTGAACTTGAGAGCTTGTTAAATATTCGAGAACCTGACTTAAGTAACGATGTGGATATCGCTGTGAGCAATTTTAATGATTGGATAAATAATGCTGTCACAAAGCTAGCCCCGGAAAAAATTCTAAAATCTAATAGCAAAAATCCCTCTGCTCCTTGATTCACTCCTGAATTAAAAAACTATAAACAAAAATGTAGGACCCAGGAACGTAGGTGGAGGAAAGAATATAATGCTGAGAAAAAAGAGAAATATAAAGTAACTATTGATGAATACAAAGCACTGATTAAGTCAGAAAAATCTAAATATTATACAGAAAATATTAATGCAGCTAAAGATTCCACAACTGAACTCTTTAAAACAATAAATACCCTCTCTAAATATAACAATACTCAGATTTTCACCCCAACACATGATTTTTGTACTAAGCTGTCTGAGGTTTTCCAAGCAAAGGTCAATGATGTCTATAAAGAATTTTCTTCTGTCCAAAAGGTTGACTACCGAGGTACCTCAGCCTGTACTCCTCTGATGATTTGGGATGTGCAAGACAATATTGGAGCTGATTTTAATACCTTAGATAATTTTACCCTTTTAAATGAGGAGAGTAAGCAGGCTTTTGGAATCTACCAAATCTGGGTCTCCTTCGAAGCCTTGTCATCTCTATGTGTTACATATGGTTTCAAATACGATCTCTAGGCACCTTACTATTCTTCTTAATAAGGTGCTGGTTTCGGGCCATTATCCAACAGACTGGAAAAAGCATTGGTATGTCCCTTATTGGAAAAACCATGATGCAGGCGATACAAAACATTATCGGCCTACATCTAGGCTCCCTCTCCCTGTAAAAATATTGGAGTAGGCAATCAATGAAGCTCTTATGTCTTTTCTAGATATGCACAATGTTTTGGACTCATTTCAGCATGGTTTTAGACCACAACATTGTACGGAATCCAACTTACTGGTTGCCACAGAAGAAATACGGAAACAGGTAGACCAGGGAGGAAGAGCTGTGCTGATACTTCTCCATCTCTCAGCCGCATTCGATATGGTAAACCACTCTATGCTTATTAGATGGCTAAAGAGCATTGGGATTAAAAGCGTAGCCTTTTCCTTCCTCAGCCCATTTCTATCAACTAGAGAACAAAAGGTTTCTTTTTGAGATTTCACATCAGATCTTTTTCCCCTACCTTGTGGGGTACCTCAAGGCTCGTCATTATCACCTACACTTTTCAACATCTATGTTACCCCCCCCTGACGAAACTTATCCATTCATATGGGTTGCGGCAGTATCCTATGCCGATGACACACAAATAGTGATATCTATAACATCAGACGTTGATGAGGTTGCCAGCAAATTCAAGAACTGTCTGGCTAACATTGTCATCTGGATTCAGTAAAACTGCCTTAAACTGAATTCAGAAAAGACGGAAGTAATTATCTTTGGTGCAAACACCTCTTGCTGGAACACGTCTTGGTGGCCTGCAAATCTCAGGCCTCTTCCCTGCCCTGTTCAGAAAGCAAATAACGTGGGAGTTTTATTTGACAGACAATTGTGTTTCTCTGATCAAATTAACCAGGTCACTTCCTCTTATTTCCATCCCCTTAGAGTTCTAAGGAAAGTATTACCTTTTATTCCGGTGGAATGCAGAAAATGGTGGTGGTGGCCTTGGTATTATCTAGAATAGATTATTATAATGCGTTATATCTTGGTAGCCAGAAACGCCTGCAATTGAAGCTCCAATCCCTTCAAAACGCAGCAGCACGTCTACTTTCAGAAACACCAAAATTTGCTCCCATTTCTAAAAGCATTCGGGATCTTCACTGGCTGCCTGTTTGTGAAAGAATTAAATTCAAGGCACTCTGTATAGTTCATAAGGGCAAAGGCCCTGCTTATTTCCAAGAGACCTTTTCATGGCATGAACCCATTTGGAATCTAAGATATGGCTCCGCAAGACTTGTTTCAGTCGAAAAAATAAAGAAGGCCAGATGGGGAGGGAGAAGTTCTCCTTCCTAGCTTGTAAACTCTGGAACTCTATTCCTTTGGTATTGCGATCCCAATCAAGTCATTCCTCTTTAAGAAAGCTGTGAAAAACTTGGCTTTCACTAATTACATAAAATAAAGAGTCCTCTGCCTGCTTCTGGAACGTTAGCGGCAAGACGCCTTGGCATTCGTGCGCTGTATAACATTTTTACTTACATATACTTTGGGAAAAGAAAGTGACACAATTTTGTCTATTCCTGGACCTGGCGAACAATATATTCCAAATGAGAAAGAAATGATGTACCGCACCAAACTAGCTAATGCTGGGGCAATCTCAATGGAAGCATTCCTTCAGGAAAGGTTCAGGTGTTCTTAATTCCAAAATAGACTAAATAACATGTCTTACAATGTCAGGTTTGTAAATTAATGAAACCTTCAACAATAGTAAAACCTAAACAGATGCCTCTTACTAAAGCTTCACTGCTCTTTGTGGTAGTTTACTTAGCCCATATTAGCCGTTTACCTCCTGTAAACTTGTATAAATATGGAGCATGTGTGAATGTGCACAGTCACTGTTTGCAATTGAACATGCTCCGACCTGAAATAGCAATCCTCTTCTAAAAAAAACTTTCATTTGCTTATCATTTTTGTAGAAAACCATACACATCTGTACACTTAGAGAGCCAGTGTTCAAAGTGCTCAGTGATCTTTTGAATGTATACACATACTTGCCAAAATGGGCTTTTCAGACTGCACGTTCCCTCATCCACTGCTTTGCATGGGCAGGCACTTACAGACCCCAGTCACCTACAATTCATGTATTGAGAAGCGGACATGCCTGCACTTTTCAGCAGAGCTGAAATACTCCATAGGCAGAGTACCACTTTCCAGAAGGAAGCATGCACGTTTGCATAAGGAGCAACTGGTATTCTAGATTTTATGCAATTTCTGTCTTTATCACCTTTTTGAGGCTAAGACACTGCATAGTCTTCAGCTTTTTCCACACTAAGCTCGATTGCAGCCCTGTGTCTTTACAAGGCCAATACCAATCCAGGTACTACTTTTGTCCCATCACTTCTGCTGAGAGCTCTGATTTCACACGATTACATTTTGATTTATAAATATGGCCTGGATCTTATATTGGTGTGCAGTTGCTCTCATATTTGAAAATGCAGTTAGAGAGGAAAGTAGATGTGCTGAGTTTGGATAGAATGTACTTGCTTGTTGAGCTACAAATCACAGAAATGGCTTGGGGTCTCTGGCTTCCAATTGTGATTCAATGGGGTCTGCAGAAGTAAAGAAGAAGAAGCACCATTGCTTGATCCATACATCATGATTTATCCTGCAAGGGTTAGTGAGATCCTTGTCTCCTTTCTCAGCTCTGCACACTCACAAAGCCATCCCAATGACCTGGGGAATCTAGCTGGGTGGGGGGAGCTAGGAAATTTCCATGGAACGTAACTGTAGAAAACCTTCTTCCATAGAGAATCTGTGATGTGAGTCTATTTTAGACTTGCAGAATAACACTGAGATTGATACTTAACCTGTGGAGGAATTCCCTACTCCTTTGCCACAGTTGTAAAGTAGGCGCTAAAAAGCCTGAATTTACATTTGTTATTAATATAAACCACATCTAATCTTACCAAGATCCTGTTCGATTACTCTCAATCTGCAGAACATTGTGGTATCAAAAAAAGCTGAAATCTAGATCTGTGGTCAATTAACAGGGAACCACATAGCATGAACCTCCACTGAGCAACTAGAAATTCCTCAAAGGTACTCTTTCACCAGAAAGTTCATTTGTGCAAGTGTTTGTTTTAGGTTTTTATCTTCAGTATACACAAACAGTTGTATAACAGCTAGATTATACATGCAGTCTTACATTGTCAATACAAGTTGCATAAAACCTCTCAGAATGTCGAGATACATCTGCTGTTTTAGAAGAGCTTTTGCCCCCCCCCCTCAATTGTGTACTGCTAGAAAACTTTGAACATAGAAACGTCTGCCTCCACCCGCTTCCCTGCGTTCCCTGTTTGTGTCACACTTAGTCATTTGTTCAGGCCTCTTGCATACTAATTTCCCGCAATACCACTGATACCAAGGGTGCTGTTGAAGATGAGGAGGGGCCCTGCCAGATAATCCTCATAGTTCCATGGTGGCCAAGACAATATTGGCTTCACAGAGACACTTCACCTCTCGGAACAGCAACAAATACAATTGGAACCAACTCAGAACCTACAGTCTCGCCACAATGAGCAAATTCTCCATTGGACCCTCACTCTTTCTGGTCATCATCGCTCCTGGATTCAATAAGTTCCAGCTTTTAGACATTCCACAAGACTGTAGAGAAATACTATCTAGAGCAAGAGTGTAATCCACCAATAAGACATACATAGCAAAATGGAAGCATTTTTGCTCATGTGTGCTCAAAAGTAATTGAATCCTATAACTTTCCTGCCTCAACAAATATTACCATATCTTCTGCACCTGGCAAACTCAGATCTGATACATGCTTCAGTCATAGCGCATTTGGCTCTTATTTCTCGCAGGAAGAGAACATTGAACCAACCATCTATTTGGTCTAGCAGGCTTCTTAAGGTATTTCCTGAAGGCTTTTTCCAGTGATAAGACACCCTCCTCTATCATGGTGACTAAATATTGTTTTATCTCAACTAATGAAAAAACCTTTGTACCCATCCAGAGGGTGGAACTAAATTATTTCTCACATCAGCTAGAGGGGTGAGTGAGATTCAAGCTTTTACTCTTCCAATTTAAAGAATGCGAGGTTATCCTGAGAACCAATGCACACTCTGGGCCGTATTTACAAGCCCAGTGCGCCACCGGTACGTCAGTATTAATATGGGAAAAAGTGATGCACCGGCATATCCAAGGTACCATCAGATGTTCCTCTTAATGAACCAGTGGTTCTAATGACCTTTTCCCTAAACCTAGCTAATACAGCAGAGGGACTACTCCATACTCTGGATATTAAAAGATGTTTAAACTTTTACATGGAAAAGCTAAGCAGATAAAGATGTCTGACCAATTACTTGTAGCATATGGCCAACCACAGAAAGGTCAACCTTTATTAAAACAGAGTATAGCTCCCTTGGTGTCTTCGGCGATAGTGTTCTGTCATAAAGAAGCAGGGCAGCCATTATAAGGGACTGTTAATGCCCATTCTAAAAAAAGTGTGACTGTCTACAGGACTCTTCAGTGGTGTAGCCAGACTGGATATGCAGGACAGCAACATGGAAGAATAGACACACATTTACGCAACACTACTGCCTAGATTCAGCATCATAAACAGATGCAGCAGTAGGACAAGCGGTCCTGCATCATTTATTCCTGTAAGGTAAAGGCTTTTGGTCTTTCTTACCTTCCTACCGCTGAATAATAATTGTTTTGCATTTACTACTTGCTATTTTGATTCAAGCATGTGAATCTACAAAAGATGGCCGGGTCTGGTGGCTTAGTGGACTAATGCATCCACTGCAGGGGCCTGTGTTCGACCTCATGGTCACAAGTTCCAATCCCGGAAGCTTCACTCAGCCTCTCATCCTTTCTGAGGTCGGTAACATGAGTACCATTTAGTTGGGTAACAATAAACATCTGTTATTCATTGCCAAGATGCCCCTTTGGGGGTGAAAGGGCGCTTTACAAATATACGTTATGTTATGTTAAGTAAAAAGTTACTTACCTGTAACTGAGGGTTTCCATTATTGGTATTATTCGTAGATTCACATGCGACCCACGCTTCTCCCCAACTCAAGCACACTTCTGTTCATAAAATCACTATAAACGAGTGTTACAAAATCTGAACTTTATGACCTGAGTGAGGAGATATGAATACTGTGCTTTGCTCTGATTGGCTGAGTTTTGGATCTTTCATAATGATGTGAATAAGCTACGGTGGTGATTATGTTGGAGCTATTCTGTATATGTTAAACATTGTACTGCTCACTGTGTCTATCATGGAACTCCGAGCTCAACAACAGGAATGATTCAAGCATGTGAATCTATGAAAGACACCAATACTGAAAAACCTCAATAACAGGTAAGTAACGTTTTTCTTTTCAACCACAATATTGTGGGTCCGCCACTTTGGATGCAATAGTGGAATACACTTCTACCTGGACGTCACTGAAATGCAATACCCGTGCTAAAAAAAATTAAATCTCATTGGTTCTTGCATTGTTCAACTGGTTGAAGGCAGGCTTCGCATGAAGATGTCCAATTGAGTCTAAGATTACAAGAGAACCAACACATTAGCGATTTGCTTAAAAACCTTGGGTTTTTCCTAATCTCGACAAGACTCATCAGTGCCCGGAAAACATATATAACTTGTAACACAGAGAGCTGTTCTACTCGGAATGGACTTAGGAAATGTCTCTCATATTCACTTCCCTTAGAGGATGGAGTGCTCACCTGAGGGACTATGATCTTTGATTCCACAGGAAAGGAAAATGTGTTGAAGGTAAAGGTTAGTGGCAAGCACTATACGGCTAGTGTTGCAGTGTTATTTTCTTTAATATCAGCTGTACATATGTGAATAAAAGTGGTGGTTTTGCCCCAAGGGCTCAATATTACAAGGTACTTGAGTAGTTGTTATGGCTGTCATAGTTAAGGCAGTTGGAATGTCGACAGTTCATTTAGGTGGAGTGAACTGAATGAGAGCAAACCCTCTAGAGGTTCTGGAGAAGATATTTGTGGAATGGGGGATTTCATTAGTAATCCTCTTTGCCCCATGAAATTAAAAGTCTTATTGATTTCTGAAATTAATTCAGAAAGGTTTGCTGAGGGATACTTTTAGTCTCAGTTCGCTATGACCATGATACTGTACATTCCAACCATCTCTTCACCTAGCCAGGTTGATTCAGAAAAAAAAAACATGGTTCATAAGACCTCTGTCTTAGTCCTCCTTGACCTCTTTCATGCCTGGACCACTTTCTGTCACAGGAGAACATATTAGTTCTGCACCCAGATGTATAGACCCTAAATCTTGATGCTTGAAAGGAAAACCTTTAAAGATTTCTCCCAACCTCCTGAGAATGCAAACTTAATGCATGCTGACAGATTTCCTTCTACAGAGAGGTCAGAAGAGAGGTGGAGCAAGATAGTGGAGTGGTACAACACAACATTGGATGTTTCTTATAATATGCCCTTCTCTTTGCAATGCGTATTTTAAATAGGGGGACTTTTAAGATTGCTAGTCATCCATTTGTGTGTACTTACAAATTCTGCTGCAAGGCTTTCTTTTGTACCTACCAATATTTTTAAAGGGATTTGTATGTTATTTTCCTCCAGGTTCAATGGTGAGGTCTTGCTGGAACATTAGTTTGATACCTACATGCTCATGGGGTCATGTTTTGAACTCTTGAATCCTTGCTCATTTTGCCTCTTGCATCTCTAAACAGTGTCTCATCAGTTGCCCATTAATTGTGATGAGGCTGGTAACTCATTTTACCAGCCTCATTGAAATTACAAGGTCCACATATTTACCAAAGACCCTATGTTTTACTCCCAGAGATTTAAACGGCTTCAAGCAGATGAAATCTCCAGGAGAAAAAACATAGGAAATAAGGAATTAGTGTGGGAATTAACAGCACTAATTCAGAAGTCTCCTTTCACAACCGTTTTTCCCAAGTAATTTTTAGATTGCAACCTTTCTTCCTTCTTAATTTGTCTCCAGATTCCATGTTACACAAAACAAGCCTTGGTAATAGGCCCTCCTCAGCCGTCTAAGGAGGAGAAGTGTTTCCATTGTCTGGGATTCCAGAGGAGCTCTCTGTTTCTGTGTGGAGGTGATAAAGGATCACACGATTGATTATCAATTATTTTGTGGTTACTTGGTACAAAAAAATCAGAAAGGTGATTGGGAAGAAAATGATCTTATATTGGGTTATGCTCTGTATTAAAATGGAGTGTGAACATGTGCAGAAAAAAACCCATAAACTTTAAGGGCTCAATACGTTAGAGACAGCACAACAATTACAATGCTCCTGTGATGGGTGACTGTAATGATAATCTGTCAAGCTGCCATTTAGGGCATGATTTAGAGTTTGATGGTCTGGATGGTCCACTGCCCTGTCTGCTGAATTGATGGTCCGCCAGCTCTATTTTGAGTCTGGTCCCCAGCGGCTCTATTGTCGGAAACCCTATACTGACGGCCAGTGCGTAATTTGAGATGGTGGTTGCAGGTGGGACCCACTGGCACTCATTTTTGGGGATCAGTACTTATGTTTCCTCCCTAAACTTTGATCCAGCAGAGCAAGAGAGTGAGTAACCTGAAAAGGGAAAAGAAACAGAAAAACAAAGTCAGAAAAATGTGACAAAGGCAGAAATCAGGGATGAAAAAGAACCTACAGGAGTGAGGGAGTGAGATAAAGGGTTAGGGTGTGTCTTGTGATGAATTAAAGAGGCATAAAGTGGGATCAAGACTATGCAGCCTTGGTATTCGGTACCCCAACCTTTGATCGCATCGGCCGCAGGCTTCTAACAAACACTTTGGGCCTCAGCACTTACTGTTTTACAAATTAAGCACTGCTTGCGGCCCGACGGAGCAGGAGTTGTTGGTGTAGGTGCGTCAGACCATGGAAACCCAGGCAGTCCTGAAATTAACAAAAAAACAAATTACCCCCACACTCTGGAAAAACTCCCAAGGTGTCAGAACAGTTTATTTTTTTGTTTTTCAAACACAAACTCCCAACTCTTTTTTTGGAAAGCAAAACAGATTGATGAGCAGCCTTCTGAAACATGGTGGCTGCTCATCAAACATTCAGTCCCTTCAGAGGAACTGCCATGGTGGCAGATCCTCTGAAAGCACAGAGATCTCCTCTGGGCCAGTGGAGATCTCAAAACATGGCATGCAGTACTGCAGCCAGGGTGACGTAGGAAATGAACTCCGCCACCCTGACGCGCACCTGCCAAACTCTAAATCATGCCCTTAGCTGTCACTGACACGTAACTTGTATGAGGATTGTAGATATATATATCTAGAAATAGATGTACTTGTCAAGATCTTTGGTATAGAACAAAGGTTTGTAGGCAGTGAGTTGGAAAAGACAGTGTATCATTAGTATTTGCATATCCCATCTTACCGAAAGATGGTTGCATATGAGGGGAGATGGGGCAATGCTGTGGAAAGGTATGTCAAAAGAGAAACCACACATGACATACATACTCAGCAAGAATGACATTCTACATATTCATGCTGAATATTTTAGTTGGATGTGGTTTGGGAGTGCAGAGAGTGATTGGCAGATGGAAGGATGGAGGAAAGTTTGGGTAAGACTTTTTGTCCAGAAATAGCAATGGTGTGGGTAGTAGGGTGAAGGATGTAACTGTGATAATCATGTGGATTAGGGAATGTGTAGAAGGTGGAATTAATCTGTTGGGAGAAATCTTTAAAGTGATGGCGGGGAGGGTAAATGAGTTGACCGGTGTAAAACCAGAGCATCATAGATGAGATGGGAAGGCTGAACAGGTAAACCTGGCTTTACGTTCCTAAAATTTTAGTCTGTTAGTTCCAATCCTACACTTATTGCCACACATATATTCTGTCACTGTGGACTGCCAGCACCCAGAGTTAGTCCCATACTAAGTTGTCCACCAATTATAAATGGAAATTTAATATGTCAATGGAAAGTAATCGGAGGAACCCATTGTATATAGATGCAGAAGCAGAATTGGACTGAAAAACCACAAAAACTGAGAAGAATTACTGGTGGTATCACAGTCCAAGGCCATAATCACTATTGCTCTCAATTGCTCAAGATAAAAAAACAACAGATTAATGATTCCTTCAACAGGAGGCATGTAGAAGAAAGATAATTTGTATGATGTATACATTTTTTGTGACATACAACGCTTCTGTATGTTTGACTTTGCTAATATTCTAGACCAGACACTGCCATCCCTTATTTGTCAAATGTCTTTTTGGTTTCACAGGTCTTTGGCAATATTAATATTGACGAGGAAGATGAAGACACAGCGATAACTGAGCACAACAACTTCCGCACCTTCTTCCAGGCTCTAATGCTTCTTTTCAGGTGAGACTATCCTGCCAACATCGATTTGTATCACCCTAACATGTTTTTGGTCCTATATATAAAGTTTTAGTCCACTGGAGACTACAGGAGACAACTTCACTTAATATAGTTCATCTCCAGGGCATCGTCATTAATAGTAATGAGCACCAAATAGACATAGGATCCTCCAGTACGTTAAAAATGCACTGCAATCTGTAAAAAAAAAAGTTTTTAGCAAAGCTAAATTGTAAAAAAAAAATCATTACTTTTTCTTTAAAAACAGGCAAATTAAAGACTTAAACAATGTAGACTGATAGACTGCATCTTTTAAAGGCTAGAAAACTGACTCTGCTCTTTTACGTAAAACCATTCCACCGCTATGTTATCCAATCGTCAGTGGCAGTTAGCTTTGTTCTTTTTTCTGGCTCCTCTACCAAAGAATCAGGAGCACTGAGATCAGCTTACATGATAATGTATTGCTACCAAAACCTAGTGATATTATCACCATTGACATTGTTGTTTTTCTTTTAAACAGTTTTCGGACTGAAAATATTTTTCTTTTGGCCACAAAATCACCTTCACTGTTTGTAAAAAGAAGCCTTCCATTGCTCCACTTTCTATTGTGTCCCTGCCAGATTGTCTTCATCTTGATAAGCGTAAGCACTGTCTAACATTTTCCAGCAGGACCTTGAAGTAGATAAAAAGAAATAATCAGGAACCACTACCAGGAAGAGAGTAGATGTCTGGAAACGCCATCAAAATGGTCAGAAGGTTGAGGGAGAGATAGCTGTATCTCCTCTGGGCCTAATATCCCTTAGGACTCCACATAGGAAGTTCCAAGAAGAGACTTCACTATGTTGGTTGATGCTGTTCCCGGTTGACGTTGTGGACTGCAAAGTCAAGAACAGTTATCATGGTTAACTGTTGGATGTCGAGGACTGGCTCGCCATCGAAGTAACTCTTAATACAAGCACAGTTCAGTGTCAAAGCACCATTCCGAAGCCAGTCATATTCTACTTCTTTTTTGTCTGTGTGGTTGAGAAAATTGACAAGACACATTACAGAGATGTCAGATTGAGAATATTCAAGTGCTTATTCACCTACCAGAGAGGTCACACTTCCAGAAGTGGAAATTTACAGCTCACCCTCTCCCGGGTAATCTCACCATTCTACACCAAATATGTCTCCTGCTACAATATATTTTCAAAGCCAGCAACTAGGCCATCTGCACCACAACCGACCATGCCAGCGCAGAGTATGCGTTCACCTCCTGAAACTATGCACACACCTAGTTTGAGGAGTACACCTATTCCTGGGTGCAGTCTTACTGCTAGATGCACTCCTACTTTGGCACATACATCTAGTCCACGAAGACATCATCTAATACCAGGACACCACTGTCTGCACCTCCATCATTCAAGTTCAATACACTCGACAAGATGATCATGCATATCACTTACATGTCCACCAGGAACAACTACTTCCATGGCCAAGTCTTCCAGTGTTAGAAGATATTTTACAATGCTTATAGCATCTCCACCTTCACTCATGTCTCTTATTGACAGTATAAATACCTTCTCTCTCAGGGGATCTCCATTGATAATCATAAGAACTGAATAGTCCCGCTCATGTGCGGGGATCCCGGAGCACTTCTTTACAATATATATTCTTAAGTGTAGATGTTCACCTTTCTTCAGTAAGGCCAGGATAAGCACTTAATTTATTGAAATGTTTTGCATTCTATAAATGAGGCTATATCGGCCAAATGCTTTAATTTGCATGTTAATATAATTGAAAGACCAGGAAAAATGAGCAGGAGCGGTGTTATTTGTCCTTATAAATCTCATTCACAAACCTTTTTTAAAAGAAAATGGTGAAGAAGGAAGAGGACAATGTAGACTTATAGGCTGCAGCTCTGAAAAGAGACTCTGTGCCTTTAAGGGCTCACAGCCCACCAGTATCTCATCATGCCCAGTAGGTAGCAGTTACCTCAATTCTTTTTTCCAGCTCCTGGTGACAGGATTTCGGAGCACTGAGCTCAGCCTTTTTTGACTTTTTCTTTCGAAAATTTCTCTCAGAAAGTTTTTCCAAGACCACTGGACATATTTCAACATTATCGGTGTTTTTCTGTTTTTGACAGGAAAATTATTTCTCTAGTCAAATAAAATGCCATCTTTATTTGACAAATGCCCTTCTTGTGGTAGAAAAAAGACCATCATGGTGTATGTATCATCTACCTTCCTGACAGCCACATCCCTGACAGATGTCAACACTACAGGACCTTTTCCAGGCGTGCCCTGTGGGACAGGTAGAAGAATCGCCTTCATGGAGAAGAAGAGTGACGCAGATAGCAGGAGGTGCAGTCTGAAGGTGGGATGTCGCGTGAGCTAGGAGAGGGTCAGTCCTCTACCAGGGCTCTTCCACCTTCCTCTGAGGACTGCAGGAGAGGGAAATCCAAAAGGAGAGAAAAACCTCAAAAACTATGTTGTTCCAGGTCAACGTCGAAGACATCAACATAGAGATAAGGTACGGTACCTGCATGCGAGAGCTGGGCCAATGTCGAGAAGGAGACGCATTCGACGTTGAGACACAGGAGGTCGACTTCGAAGGATTCCACGTCATTGAGACACGGGCAATGCTAGACATTGCAAATCCTGTCGACCTTGAGGTGTTCCAGACCGGCGGAAAGGGTCAGGAGATCACTACCAAGATTACCATCAACTTCTGACTCAGAATATTCCAGGGCGTACTTGTCATCATCGCCCGTCCTTATTCCGGACTCTCCGCCAGCTCTATCAGCGCCTATTACAAGTATTTCGCCTCCACCACTACCTCAGACAGAGACACCTTTGGGAGCTCCTTCTCCAGCTAGGCCTATAGCTTCCCCTCAGAGATCAAGGTCTCCTCAGTCCAGATCTCGCCATTGATTTGAAACACAAGTGTCTTCTAGACATTGTCATTGTCATCGTTCTCGGCAGTCCTCATCAAGACGCTCCTCTCGGCGCACTCAAAGATATCGAGCTAGGTCCAGATACAGGTGTAGGTCACGATCAAGACGGAGATAGTTCAGTTCAAATTTATTTATATTTAGACAAAAAGTCTTTAAGACAATATATACATACATACATAGCATATTATTCTCCCCAGCCCCACTCCACCCTACCCTCTTCCCAACCCCAGCTACCCCGAGAGCCTTACCATGACCGCTCTGCACAACCAACTAACAGGCACATGCATCAAGGTAGGATTTTGCGAGTCCTTAATTGCGATTATTAAGGAATCGCTATTAAGGACTCGCAAAAGCCTATGCATGTAGGAATCGCTATAAAAATAGCGATTCCTACACATTCTCTTATTTGCGACTCGCAAATTGCGAGTCGCAAATAAGTAATGGCTTCCCATTCATTCCTATGGGCCTACAGGCCCATAGGAATGAATGGGAATAGTACATGCGCAATTTGCGAGTACCAATTGGTACTCGCAAATTGCGCATGCATTTCAAGTGCAAGGGTGTCAAAGGACACCCTGTTGCACCCCTGAAATTGATCTGTGCACAAATGTTGCGCACACACATGTCCCAAGGACATGTGTGTGTGTAATCTATAACTTTGAAAAATGCACTTTAGTGCATTTTTCAGATTTTTGCAAATTACCATCAAGTTCAACTTCATGGTAATTTGCGCACCCTAGTAGCGAAATCGCTACTTCAAAGTGGTTCTTGCATTGCATTTACGGAATCGCAAAATGCGATTCCTTAAATGTTATCGCAATTTGAGAACTCGCAATTAATTGCGAATTCTCAAATTGCGAGTGCCTTGAACCTTGATGCATCGCAAATGCCATTTTTGCGGGCGCAAACGGCCGATTTTTGCGAATCGCACCGTTTGCGCTCGCAAAAATGGTTGATGCATGTCCCTGTACGTTCCTAATATTTCTCCATACCTCTGCCAGTCAATCCATTATAACTGACTTCGGGCCCAACATTTTGAGATACAATATTTCTAGTCCAGACTTGCTTTTACAAACTTTGCGAGGACACATGCAACATCTAAAAATTCCATGTTCATCAAAAGTGCAAGTGCTTCAGTCCGATGGAAAATATATTTGATAAAATCGGTTTTAAAATCACACAACAAATCCTATGAAAATGTTAGCAATAAAAGATGAACAATAACATTTTGAAATCCTAGACCACATGTACAATTATTCTCAACATTCAAAAGTGCATCAAACTTCTCAGGCTTTAAATAGCGCACATTCAGAGCCGCTTGAAAGTTTAAGAGTGATAAGTGTAACTGGGCATTGGGCAGGGCGGTTATATACAGGAACGCCCTCTAGTTCTCCCATGATTCCAACATATAAATTGCAGAGGGTTTATTCTTTAGGTCCCCTAAATCCGACAACATTGATTCTCTTCTGCATGCCTTTTTCAATTTGCCTTTCGATAGATGGGAGGCCTCTGCCAACTTAAAACCTTTCATTTGTAAAGCCCCAGCAATGTTTCCCAATCTAGTCCTGGCCTGCACCGCCCAGCTAAGTTCACTCCTCACAATTTTCTTTGCACAGAGGAGCGATACCTTTTGAGCCTCCGCTTTCCACAGTTTATCCCAGAATCTCAGGGTTGATTTGAAGGCCAGGAAGTTCCAGGCCTGCACGTCCCCTTCATCTTATCGCTGAGCCCATAGCTCTTTTAGGCAAACCAAGCAATCTTTGCAAACAATTATCCTCAACCTTCTCCCAACTTGCATCCAGACTTAAAAACACTAGCTCAGCCCCATAAAGATATTGAGAGGCAGGGCTGGACTGGGAACTGAAACCTCTGATAGTCGAAGCTGCATGTATCTCCACGATTTCTTTATGTAGACCCCAGTTCAATTTTGTTGTGAATATCATTCCTAGGTACTTATAAGAGGTAACGACATCCACCTTCCTACTACCCAGAAACCACTTAAATGGTTTACTATTTTTCCCAAAAACAATAATTTTTGTTTTTTCTAGATTAACCTTAAGCTTGTTTATTTCACAATAGATATTATATCTATGCAATTTCCTCTGGAGTCCTACTTGGGTCAAGTCTAAAATGGCCAGATCACCTGCGTAAAGGATATGGCTGCCCCTCATTTTCAGTGAGAAAGAGTTAGTGGTAGCAAGGATTCTAGGGAGATCTGCAAGGAACACAGAAAACAATGTGGGGGCCAAGACGGAGGTAATTTTATTACACCTATTTCTCTAGTACTGGAAGATACTCACTGACACTGACGGATTCTCCCCAGCCAAGGGTCTAGTTAGTTGATGAATTCAACACGCTTCAAGAGGTGCTTGTACGAGGGGCTACAGAACTGAACATTTCATTACCTGCTCCATCAACGTCTACATCAGTGATTTTTGAGTCTTCACCAACATGCAGCAACAAGACCTCTTCTACCTCTAGTTCCAGGTTTATTAGAACCAGCCATAGAACTGTTCCTTATGTCAGCTGCAGCCAAAGCAGCTTCAGAAAAAAATTAGCCTCTGGAGCAGGACCGGTTATTCCTGCAGGCACATCCTCCTCCTGATGTGGTTGTTATTTTGGCTGCAAGGAAATTACATTCTACTACTCCCTCATCCACAGTTCCACCAAACAAAGACAGTAGGAAACTAGATTCAGTGGGACACAAGGTGTATGGCACAACTGCCACAGCCATGAAAATTGGCAAGTGCATCTGCCCTGCTACACAAGTTTGACAGATCCTTAAGGGACTCCCTGCAGCAGTTTTTTGAAGACCGCCCAAAGACAGCAGAAAAGATTTCCTCAAAATCATGAATGAAGGCATGATGGTCTCAAACCAAGTGATTAGTGATGCTGCCAATTCATCTTTGCTGGCAGCCCACAACTCTGTCACGGTTTGGCCCTCAGATAGCATTCTTTGCTTTGTCTTACAGCACTCAAGCAGAAATCTCAGCAGAGAATACTTAATCTTCCTTTCGCTGGTAACACTTTGTCTGGGAGTCATACATATGAGGAAATGGCTCAAATGAAGACTGAGATGGAGACCTTGATGGCGGTTGGTCTGGAGAAACACAAGGAGCAACGAAAGCACCCTTACAAACTTCCAGAAATGCGTTTATATCCACAAAGGGTTCAAACCCCTCAATGGTTGCAAGGATTCTACCAACAGCAACAGCAAATGCATAAACCAAAGGGAAGAGCTGGCCACCAACCTGCCCAAGAAGGAAAGCCTCCCACAGGCTCCAAACAATGAGCCTCTGCTTCACCCTTCTTCTTTTACCCACTTCGGTAGGGGGAAGTATTTCTCCATATCTAACAGACTGGAAATCCATCACAAACGATGCCTGGGTTCTGAATATTGTACAGAATGGTTATTGTCTGAGATTCATCAGTCTTCCATCTGCAATTGCTGTGATCAAAAGTGAACATCCTTATGTAGAAGCATGCGGTGGAGCTTATTTCTCCCAACCAACAGGGAACAGGGATTTATTCCTGTTATTTCTTGGTGAAAAAGAAAGATTCCAAAAACGAATTAAGGCCTATACTAAATCTGAATTTTGCAACGAAATGGATACGGGGAGAAAAATTCAGAAAGCTAGCATTACGTCAAATTTATCCTCAATCCATCAAGAAAACTGGCTCTGTTCCATAGATCTCCAGGATGCATACTTCCTCATTCCGATAGCCAGGAAACACTGCAAATTCCAGAGATTTTTAGTAGGACACGATCACTACCAGTACAAAGTTCTTCCTTTTGACCTTTAAATCAGCCCCCAGGACTTTTTCACAGTGCATGGCAGTGGTCGCCACACATCTCAGGAAGCTCAGAATATAAGTCTATTCCTAGACAACTGGCTTATCAAGATGCCAATGCAGCAACAAGCACAGCTTCATTGTCGACTAACTATCTCTCTTCTCAATCATCTAGGGCTTCATGTCAATCATCAGAAATCAACCACAATGCCAGTTCAGTTGCTTCATTCTCTAAGAGCAACTAGTATCGACACCATAAAAGCAAAAGTGTATCCTTCGGAGGAAAGACTGTTATCCATGCGGCTGAGGTGTCCATTTCTCATAAAAGTCTTTCATCCAACAGTAGAAATAGTGTCAACCTCTTCTAGGTTCGCTGGCCTCTTGCATATTTCTGACTCCAAATGCCCGTCTCCACATAAGACCACTATAAGAGTGTCTGAAAGACCAGTGGAGTCAATACTCATGCAACTGGTAAGACAAGATCACACTTTGCCCCAAAGCGAGGCAATACCTCAAATGGTGGTGCAAGCTGAAAAATCTCCTTCAAGGGATGGCTTTTCATCAGGATGTTCCCTCTCAGACAATAGTGACAGATGCCTCTCTGTTAGGCTGGGGAGCACATATGGATCACCTTCAAATTCAGGGAACATGGTCCACAATGGAAATGACATCATATCAACCTTGTGGAACTACAAGCTGTTCATTTGGCGTTGAAGTCTTTCTTACCATCCTTTAAGACGAAATCCCTTCTTGTTCAGACAGACAACACAACAAAGATGTACTAACTGAACAAGCACAGAGGGACAAGTTTCAGAGCTGTGTCACTGGAAGCCCAGACAATATGGACTTGGTTACTAGCTAGATACCTGAGAATCACTGCAACCCATCTTCCGGGGATACAGAATGTTCAAGCAGATCCCCTAATCAGGGTTCTTCAAGAAAATCACGAGTGGGTTCTACATGATGACGTTGTTCAAAACATCTTCTGTATGTGGGGTTTTCCTCACATAGATTTATGCGCAACCGCAGAAAACAAAAAATGCCCAAACTTCACCTCGAGGTACTACCAACCATGGACATTAAGAAATGCCATATAGATCGACTGGTCCGACAAATGTCTCTACTCTTTTCCTCCGATTCCCCTAATTCCATCAGTAATCATCAAGCTGTCTTACCCGAACACCAGAATGATTTTGATAGCTCCGGAGTGGCCCCGACAATGGTGGTTCACAGATCTTATACACATGTCAGAGCATCCACACATGAAGCTGCTGTACAGGCCGGACCTTCTTATGAAATTTGGAAGTCAGATGGTTCATCCCAAACTCTCCTCTCTGATTTGGACAGCATGGCTCCTGAGCTCGACCAATATGGACATTCATTTATCACAGGAATGCATGAACATTCTCAAAGAGGCTAAACATCCATCAACGCATTCAGCTTACTCTTTTAAATGGAAGATATTCTGTATCTGGTGTTCTGACAAGAACTTTGATCCAATTACGTGCCAAGAAGAAGCTATATCCCAATACTTGCTTTATCTGGCCAAATCCGGCTTGAAATTCTCTTCTATTAAAGTCCATTAGGCAACTATTTCTGCCTATAGAAAATGTCTTTCACAAACCTCTTTTTTCAAAGTCCCAGTTCTTAAAGACTTCCTGAAGTTCTCCCTCCAATATGCTTTTTCTCCCCTCCTTGGGAATTGAACATAGTACTCTCATGTCTCATGGCATCTCCTTTTGAGCCCATCCTTAAAGCCTCATTACAACACCTTTTTTGGAAGGCTGTTTTCCTAGTGGCTATCACGTCATCACATAGGATTAGTGAGATTCAAACTTTATGTTCTCACGAACTATATACTTTATTCCAGTGCAGTAAGTTGGTTATGAGGACTTATCCAAAATTCTAACCCAAAGTAGTTTTGGTTTTCACATTAACTGGTCCATTACGTTGCCTACTCTCTTTCAGCACCCTGCCACTACAGCAGAAATAACTCTCCACACTTTATATGTTACACTGCTCTTAAAATGTTTGCTAGACAAAACAAAAGACATACACAAGTCTAATCAATTGTTTGTAAATTATGGCTCTGTACATACAGGTTTAGTCACGTCTAAACAATCTATATCCAGGTGGATAGTTTCTTGCATCTTATGCTACCAGAAAGCAAATAAAGTTCTCTCCGGTAGACCAAAAGCTCATTCCACTAGAGAGAAAGCCGCTACAGCTGTTTGATAAGGAATATTCCTATTGCTGAAATATGCACAGCATCTACGTGGAAATCAGTTCACACTTTTACCAGACACTATTGTTTGGACTCAGATGCAAGAACAGATGCTAAAGTAGGACATGCTTCCCTGAGGAATCGGTTTGCGTAGTTTTCTCTCGGAATCGTCTTTTTTCTCTTCCTTCGCAGTTTGTAGGGATGGGCTTGCTACTCTATTCAGAGCTTATGATTATCAATAGAGATCCCCTGAGAAAGAAGGAATGGTTTCTTACCTGTAATTCTACTTCTCTCTCGGGGGATTCTCTATTGAAATCATAAGCAACCCACACTCCTCCCCAGTAGAAGAGACAGAGACGATTAACAGACATTCTGTTTCCCAAACTAATAATACTGTTTGCTCTGTAAAAAGAACTGAGGTAACTGCCACCTACTGCGTACGATGGGATACTGGTGGGCTGTGAGCACTTAAAGGCACAGTGTCTATTAATATCTGCTGAGCTGCAGCCTATAAGTCTACATTCTCCTCTTCCTTTTTCACCATTTTCCTTTAAAAAAAAGTCTATGAATGAGATTTGTAAGGACAAATAAGACAGCTCCTGCTACTTTTTCCTGATCTTTTAATTAGATATTAACTCTTTTTTAAATGCAAATTAAAGCAATTGGCCATATGAGTCTGATGTCGTTCTCATCATGTTCACCTTGAAAAAAACATGGACGGGAAACTGACATCAGGGGGCCAGTGGAGGTGCTTTCTGGCTCCAGTGACGTCAGGATGGCATTATTTGTGGTGCCGAAAAGGAGCAAGCACCCTCTACCGGCATGGAGCGGTATTAAAAAGTTAGCGAATTCAGTCTGATGTGAGAGCTATTCAAAAGGTAAGGAATCTGCAAGTAGATAGAGTATCCACAAGAAAGATTGATACCATAGCCAAGTTTCTTCAGAACCATCTTTGTTACCATACCATATAGATGGCAGATACTGTGGGGCACCCCATAGATGTCATTAGTTCGGGTTTCATTCAAGCTGCTGATAATACTTTGAACTCTGATTCAAAATATATAAAATAATTTCTCCAGCAACACCATCAACAGTGGGACAACGTCTGATCACAACACCACAACCTCCTGTGCCATCAGCTCTGTAACCATCAAAGGCCCACCCTGAATGACCTACATTGCTTCCATCTCCTTCTCTATTTTCACCAACATCACCACTTCCATCTTCTACACCTCCTCCTTGTAGTTACACAGATGAGGATAATGGGGACGAGGAAGATGTCTTAGATGAAGAACAAGATGAGGATGGCATGGTGAGAAATGATTATGATCATCATCATCGTTATCATACAGGTGCTACCCCTGAAACCTAACAAAGCCCTTCCACAGTGAAAGAAGCAAAGTGGGATCAGTTTGTAGCACCAGACAATGATAGTCCAAAACCTGCACCTTACAATTCACCACATGGGGATATTGGGAGATTTCATAGCCTTCATCAAACAGTGTCTATGAAGTTTAACCTTCCTATCGCTACAGTGGAGAATTCATGTTTCTATTTCAATTTTAAGGAGAAGGCACATAATGGCAATTAGGCAATTTCAATCTTCAACTACGTTTGGGAATAAGGCTTTACCTAATCTACCAAGTTTAGAAAGGAAATACAAAGTGCTAGAATCATCTTCTGACTGCATTCTGGACCTGGTTAAGGCTGATTCAGTGGTCTCTGTTGCAGCAAAATGAAGATGAAGGAACTCATCCCCTCCATGTGCTTCTCCCCCAGACAAAGAGGGTTGTAAGTGGGACTCCATAGATAAAAGATTACATGTTAGAGTGCTAAGTCAATTAAAACTGCAAACTCATTGGCTATACTGTCACTTTGCTATCTGTAATTATGGATTCATATTGCACCCTTTTTGCATAAATTGTCTGAAGAAGACAAGATACAAGCAAAGGCAATATTAAAGGATAGTGAAATTACATCTTGGACCTCAATAGATATGTTAGTGGATTTGTGAATGAATGGATTCAGACAGATTGGCAACGGTTGAATGAAGATACATCATAAATGGCTCAAAAGTATATCTCTCAGCCTTGAGGTACAATCTAGAATAATGGATATGCCATTTGATGGTCACAATATCGTCAGAAAACAGGTGAATGAATCACTCCAGGCCATTAAAACAGATATGGAGACAACAAGTTCTTGGGCTCTCTTCAGAAGTGTCTTATCATTTTCATACTACACACAGCAAAATCAGGAGATTGGGGGTTATCAATCACAACCTCTTCACAACTACAGAGATAGCTGAGTGGTCAATCTAATAAGCAAGGGTAAAGGTTAAGAGAAGGGGAGTCCTCTCGATTTAATAACCAAGTAAAGCAAGTTCGTTTTGGTTGGGTTTTCTGCAACCCATTTGCCCATGCCTGTGGGAGGCAGAATACTTTATTTTATGTGGAATTGACTAACAAATAGATGTTGGATATCTTCAAGCATGGACATGCTGTGAATTTCACAGCAAACCCTCCCCTAATCCACCAAGAAAAGGAAAAGCACAAACATTTGCAAGAGTTGAACTTGGAAATTCTGAAGCAGTTGCAGAAGGAGGCCATACAGGAGATGCTCACTCTTCAGATGAGACAAAGGGCTTCATTTACAAGGCCATTGCGCGCCGCTGTGTCACTTTTTTTGATGCACCGGCGGCGCAGTGTGCCTGCCCATATTTACAAGGCCGCGTAAAGTCACACCGCTTGACTTTTCATGGCCTTGTAAATATGGGCCCCTTTCACGCATTACTCTACATGAAAGGGGCGTTCCATAGGTGTTGCTGTGGGTGTTCCCACGAGGCATCCATGGAATCTGACACATTCACAGATTGACAGAGTTTTGTAAGGGGAGGCATAGGAGTGGCGCAGCAAGGAGGAATACTTTTTTTCTCCTCTTTCTTTCCTCTTTCTATGCGTGCTGCATTCTGCAGCATGCATAGAAAGAGGAAAATGCCATCAATGATTGTTTTGGTGCATGAAAATATCCCTTCCTGCACAAAAAACAATCATCCCCGCCACGCAGGTACCCTTGCAACATGAGACAAGGGTGTCTGCGCTGGCACATGGCAGCCAGTTGTGAACTAGCGCAGGGGAAAGTACACGGATGCGTCGTATTGTTGTTAATTCGACGCATCCCTGTGCTTTTAATGACGCAGTTTGGCGCATCAAAATAGCTTGCGGCACCGCGTCATTTGTTAGTAAATGAGGCCCAAAGGTTTTTCATTTCTGATACTAGCAATGACAGGAGAGTGTTGCCCTGTATTAGATGTCGAGGTCTAAATAAATATCTCAAAAACAAGGTTTCCATATTTCACCCATCAGGCAATCCTCCCATTTATTAAGGAAGATGGCTTTTTAGTTTTGTATATCTAGAAGATGCATATTTTCATATTGTGATTCACTCAAGCCACAGACATTGTCACATCCGTGCTAGATACCCAGGCACTGTGGGTGAGGACCTTTAGTTGTGTGCTGTATGGGGCGTTGGACAGGCATCCACCGAGGCAGGGCATTAAGCCTAGAATGACTGTGGCCCATGGTGAAGTTGTGGTACACTCTGTAATGTATGGTGGGCTCAACACCCCTTACCCCAGGATTACACCTGTTACTCCCCGACACTCGGTATTTATAGTCTACTTGATTGCATTCTTATGCAAGCTTCGATGGGCCCTGATGTCCTTGAGATTTCACATCTCACCCGTTATGTATCGGATCATGCCCCGGTTTATTGTGAATTCGCATGGGGGGGTGCGGCAGACTCCGGGAGGGTGGAGATTATATCCTGAGGTACTGCAGGACCCAGAGAGGAGGAAAATCCCCTCCCCTCTGTCTGGGGCTTTGAAAGAGTTTTTCAAGCCTAATGGATCCACGACGCAGTCTTGGACGACAGAATGGGAGGCCATGAAGGCGGTGCTCCGTGGTCGCTGTCTGGGTCTCTCATATGGGTTGAGATGCCCTTTGCAATTGGAGCTTATTCAGAAAGAGGATGCTATGACGCAGGCCCAGCGTCCAGCCCTGGGCGGTGGGGAGGGGCTTCGGGAGTAGTTGCACCTCTTGCTTGAAGTTAAGGCGGTTAGGGATAGGTTAGAGCTTACGCTAAGATCCTACCGCCAGCTTCTCCTTAGAGAGAGGGCCAGATCTGGGCTTGGCTCCTTCGTCTGCACATGCACATGCCAGTTTGTATAGTCGATGCGTAGCGCACCTGTTTGGGACAGGTGTACTGCGACTCTGTTCATGCTTTGCAGGTTCTGGTTGAGGCCTTTCTAGCGGCGCTACCACTCACGTGACTGGGAGATATGGAAGCATGGGATTTGGATGAGGCCATCACATTGGAGGAGATCCGTACTTCTTTGAGGCAACTACTGGGGGGCAAGGCGCTGAGTTGCAATGGTTTCCTTGCCGAGTTCTATCAGGCCTTTTCATCAGTCCATGGCACAGCATTTATTGGAGGTGTATCTTGAGGCTCGAGAGGGGGGTTTGCTTCCTGCAACGATGAGGGAGGGCTGTATTAGCATGCTCCCAAAGCCCAGGGGGGCGTGGACCCATTAGACCCCTCGGCATATAGGCCTCTTACAATGATTAATATGGACACCAAGATCCTTTGTAAAGTTTTGGCCCTTCGATGTGCCCGGTCTTTGCACGGCTGATCCATGTGGACCAATGCGGGTTCATGTCTGGTCGCACTACCTCCATGAACCTGTGGCACCTGAGGCATGTATTATATGAGGTTGAGGGTCATGATGAAGAATTGGCAGTGGTGTCTATAGACATAGATAAAGCATTTGATACAGTTCGGTGGCACTATCTTATGCAGGCATTGGAGGCCTTTGGGTTTGGACCCCACTTTTGCTCCTGGGTACGCCTTTTGTGGACTAAGCCCACTGCTCGGGTTCAGGTGGGACGGCGGTGCTCTGTGCTTTGGGAGGTGGAGAGGGGCATGCAGCAGGGGTGCCCGTTGTCCCACCTCCACTTTGCTATTGCCTTGTAGCCTCTTGTGGTTTAGATCCAGCAGTGTATGGCCGCGTAGGGGATTGATGGGGGGATGGGGGGGTCACACATTTGGTTTCCTTATACGCAGACAATACTCTTTTTTTTATCTGTCATCTCCTTGTCGGTCTTTGCCTATCCTCTTGTCATATCTCACCGCTTTTGGGGAATTATCAGGCCTCCACCTTAACCATAGCAAGTCCCTTGTGTTCCCGTTGCATTCCCTGGCTGCATGCGGAGCAGGGGAGTTGCCAGTGGTACCTCTCCGGTGGGAACTGGAGTCCTTCTGCTATCTGGGAATGGTTGTCGCCCATACACTGCAAAGGCACAACCAATGCAACATTGAGATGGTGCTTGAGGGACTGCTCACGTCGTTGCGCTTCTGGACTTCCCTACCGCTATCCCTGATGGGCCGAGTGGCTGTCGCGAAGATGGTGATTTTGCCCCGATGCCTCTACGTCATCCAGCACTTCTTTGACGTGCTGTCTCGGGCTGTTTTTCGCAAGCTAAATTCTCTCCTGATGGCTCTGATCTGGGCAGGGGGCGTAGCAGAGGGGCTTGGGTCCTTATGACCCTGCCGGTGGAGGAGGGTAGATTGACGGTGCCTGATCTGGAGCACTATTATTTGGGTGCTCAACACGCAGCACACTGGCTGGTCGAGGAAGACCCTTGGGAGAAATCTTTGCTGGGTTATTTTGGGGGCCGGTCAACCCTGCTCCAGCTCTTGATTGTCGGGGGTAGAGATGTGGAGTATGTCTCTTATTTGGTCAGACACACTGCTTCCCTATGGGAGCGTACTGTCAAAAGTGTTTTGAGTAAGACGCCTTTTGCTCATAACTTGGTCTTCAGGGACCTCCCTGCCCTTCGAGTATTGGTGGAATCTGTGGACTAGACTGCCTGGAGGGATGGTGGCTGTGAAGTGTTGGGGGACCTGTTACCTAATAAGTAATATATTGCCTTTGAGGCAGCACAGGAGAGCTTTGGGGCAGGGCCAAACCAATTCTTTCAGCATGCAAGTATAACAGCTATTGTGCAGGATATCTGGCCCACTTTTCCCGGAGCCCCGACTACCTTTTCCACCTTTCGGTGCCAACTGGAGTTGGGTGGGAGCCGCTGCTTGATATCACACCTTTATAGGGCTCTGATGGCGGATCGTCGGAGGAACCCATTTCCGGCGCATGGGGGTTTGGGAGGAGGATCTGGGGTACCGATTGATGATGCCTCATGGTACCGGATGTGTGCACTGGTGAAGACGGTGTTGAGTAACGCATGATTCAAACTCCTGCATTTCCATTTCCTTCACCGTACGTATTTCACACCGATATTGATGCATAGAATAGATCTTGGTAAAAGTGATTAGTGTCATAGATGTCATGATTTTGATTTTCTTTTTGATTTAGATTTGATTTTTATAAAGCACGATAATTACCCACAGGCATTAAGGGCTATGATTACAGCAGTCTGCCACAAGCCAACGGCCATTCAACCTGTATGTGTTAGTAGGGGCTGCCTAAATAGTATACAGTGAGGTCTTAAGTGCCTTTCTAAAAGGCCGGTGTCCATTGATTGCCGTCAAAGACTGGGGCAGAAAGTTCCAAAGTCTGGCAGCAGCAACCGAAAAGGCTCTGCCCCCATCTCTTCTTGCGAATTCTAGGCAGGATAACCAAATTGCGATGGGCTGAACGAAGATTTCTACTGGGAATGTACCGGTGGAACATCCCCCTGATCCCAGCTGGAAACGCTTGATGAAGAGCTTGGTGTACAGTGCAGATTGCTTTAAACTTGATCCGCTTACTGATGGGGAGCCAGTGCAGCTCGCATAGTCCCGCAGCAGCAGACTGGCTCTTCGGGATGTCAGTAGCGAGAGCGTTCTGTGCTACCTGCAGTTTTGCCTGGGTACCCATTTTGGAGTCCAGATATAGGGCATTGCAATAGTCTATTCTGGACATAACCTCTGGTCATGCTCCGGTATCTTACTTCCTCCATTTAACATGGTCCTACCCTAAAGTGTATGGCTATCAGGAGACTGTGGTGACCCGTGTGAGGGCAGTGGTGCAGATTACTGTGGATGTGGACCCTTTGCTTTTTTTGTTGGGGGATGTCAGGCGCCCTAAGAGACAAAAATTTGCCTTTTAATTCCTGCAATTGATGCTATTATTGGCCAAGAGGCAGGTTGCGATTGCCTGGATGGCACAAGCTGGACTAAGTGAGGACCGTTTGGTGGCGGATGCGGTTGAATGGGCAGCAGCTGAAGAGATTCGCTTGAGGAGGTGTCGACGTGATGAAAGGGCACAAGAGGACATTGAGGTCTCGGTGGGATTATTGGAGCGACTTACGCATCCTGAAGCGGAACATTCTGCCTCCACATCGGAGGACGAAAGGTCTGCAGATACGTCTGAGGCATGTCCTGGCACTAATGCTTTTTGTGGTGCAGCTTGAGAGACTGGGAGAGGGTGTGGGCAGGGTGATAATATAATGGGCTTGTGATGATGTATGCTGGACTTCTTCTCTTTGAGATATTTCATTGATACTACTGTGAAACGTTTCCCTTTACAGTGAAGTGATGGATTGTGATGAGCAGTTTGGTACCTGTTGGTGCCGTTTCTTTGTTATGCTGAAACCAATAAAAACATTCTATAAAAAAAGGAAAGGCTGTAAAGTCTAACTTTGCTTTGCCAAATGGCTTATTAGAACAGTGCTGTTCAGTAACACCCACTAAACATTCAAATCAATCATTCAGTTAATGCCATCTCTATGTGTTGCAATCGCCATGAAATCTATACACCATCCATCCAGGAATGTGCACCAGCATTCGTACCCAAAAACTGGGAGTATTCCCTTCATTGGAGAGAGGTCAAAGTTGATGTGCCTAGCAGCTCATTTTCATTCTCAACCATTAACAGCCACCGGGAAGGGCAAAGCTTTATTAGGAAGCATGACATATTGCACCCTACTTCTTCTGACACTATATCTACAAATGTGGAATATTCAAAAACAGCTCAAAATACAGTGGCCTCAAATAAATCTAGATTGGGAAGGTGCAATTTCAGTTACCCAGCAGGTAAGAAAAGCCTTGTAACGGTGGATGGACACAGAGAATATTTTCAAAGGCCAGAAATCATCACCTGCTATTCCCCTCTTTGATGGGGAAGTAACTCATATGCAGAACCTTTGTCAGCAGACTATGTTTGTGGTCAGAGACAACATTATACATCAGTCTGCTTAAACTCAGGCAAGTTCTCAATTGCTACCAAAAGTAAAGAGTACCCAAATAATGGTGTGACTGGACAACACAACAACAATGTATATCCTAAAAAAAGGTGGCGTCAGATCTCCTCAGCTGTCTTGTGAAGCTCAATAACTCTGGATATCGGTAGACGGATACAACATGAATTAATTATCAAAAGATTGTCCCAGGAATAGAGTACGTCAGCACAGATGCACTCACCAGACAAGTTTCAAGCAAGCATCAGTGGGTACTAAGTGCCAGCAGATGGCTTTGCAGAGGACTCCAGGAAAAGCATTCTGGATGGACTAGTTGGGCTACTTCTCCATTATTTGGTCTTTCATAAATTCCCATGCTTGAATCATCTTGGTCTTCAAGGCAGGATTCTCACTGTATTATAAAGAATGAGTGGCTACTAAGTGCCAGCAGATGGCCTTGACAGAGGTCTCCAGGAAAAGCATTATGAATGGACTGGTTGGTCTTCTTCTCCACTATTGGATTTTTCATAGAATCATATGCTTGAATCATCTTCGTTGTCGATTCAGGATTCTAACTGTATTATTAATGAAAAGCAATACAAAGATAAGATAAACTTAAGCAACTGGGAAAGGCCATTTTGCTAGCCTATTCACATCATTGGAAAAGAACCAAACTTCAGCCCATCAGAGCACAGCACAGCCAATGTCTCTCCCCTCAAGGGCCACTTTACCTCAGATTTTCTTACCACACATCGTGTGAAAGGAGTTCCTCTGAACTCTGCTCAGTTTTTCCCTCAAGAGAGGCATTTTTGCCTATTGTTGGCCTGTGATTGAAATGTATTACTCCAAAACAGCTTCTATTTCACCTCTAGGTGGGTGAGTGTTTCTGACAGGATTCATGTCTAACAATCCAAAAAGGTTTTTTCAGATCTTGTGGGAAGATACAGTTATACTCAGAATATCCCCACAAGGAGTCTATCTACTGCCTACATCCAGACTATAAACCCAAGGAGTGCAAGATTGGCAGCATCTTCTCTGCCAAGACCCTCAGGGACATAGAAGCTAGACATCTTCTGTGGCTCCAGAAGTCTAAAGCTAAGAACATTGCCTCTTCAGGAGAGAAGCAGGATACTTCAAAAAGAGTCTAAAAAGGCTCATAAAAGACATTCAGAGAGTGAATCTTCTAAAGATGGGAGAGAAAAAGACACAGGTTCTTAAATGCCATCTCTCAGAATTCAATCTTCAATATCTGAAGGTACAGAGCGTCAACACCATCCTTAAAGGTAAACCCTAAATATTAATCAAAGTTAAAATTACCGTCAACGAGTCCACCGACGATAAAAACAACAGCCATTTCGTAGATGACAGCCACAACGGCTATTACTGCATCAATAGCAACAATGTCAACAACGAGGCAACCTCATCGAAGAGCATAATGTCGACAGCGTCAACAACAAGACCGTCAATGACAACGGAAACACTGTTTATTTAGAAATTGTCAGTGACACTTTTAACTTTGTTGATGACAAAATTACCAATATTGGACTCATCAACGGTACTTTCAAAATCTGTCTCTATTTTAGATACGGGCATTATGGTACCACTACTTCTGTAACACATCACCTAGTAGGTATCCCTGCTTGTACCTAGGCGCTTACTAGACTCTGAAGAGTCAGATGACGATGTATCATCCGAAATAGCCCACAAGTCTACACAACTACACATCATATGTCAATATGATGAGGAGGATGATTATTAGTATGCGAAAAATCCTACATATTTGCTTGCCAGCCATCTGCTCACTCAAGTAGGGATATAGAGTTTTTTTTCAGGAACAGTATGGATTCGATCTAGTAGAAGAAGAAGAATATCAATACCAGGATGAGGAAATGACACAAGTTTCAAAAGTGCTTGTTAAAGACCTGTGCTTAATGTAAGCAGATATTATATTTTTAACCCCTAAAATCTAGGGTAAGGAAGCCTTTTGCCTTTTAGGAAGTGTTACACCTTCATATGGAATTACTTAATTTGGATGTTTTTAGTGCATGTGCGTTGTATATGCATGTGCTATTTCACCTATCACGTGTGTTGTTTTTCAGTGACGTGCTGTGTAATGTCACCTGCAGATTCACAGCATGATTACAAATATAAATATATGTACATATAGGGAAGTCCGAATTCTTATTTTTTATTTTTCTTTATTCTCTTGTTACTTACCTGGATATGTTAATATACCTAAATCAACACTCAGGTAGGACTCACCTGGGTTTCTTTGTTTATTACTATAAGTAATTCAGCACTTAGGCCGTCTGAGTAAGTTATGGATCCACAGCTCTGAAGAATGCCCCAGAGTTGTTAAGGCTAGACATTAGGGCAGAAACATGTTGGCTTAGAGAGACGGGTTTGAGCCTTTGCCTTCAAAAATACTGTCTCAACTCGGTTTTTAGATACACCTGAGGTTCCCATTATTAAAGTGATATACCAGGGAACCACAAGGTATTTTTAGTTGATTTGGATCCTGCCTTTGTCCAGTAGTTTTCATCTAAAAACTCTCTCCTGTAAGGGTCTGTCTGGAGGTCGAGTCCACTCTGGTGGCACTGTCCCTACTAGGTTGGGGAGAGGTTGCCGATGATGAAGCATGGCACAAATATGAGTGTGAGGCTTCCTGTGCCATAAGAATGGTCTTCCCTTCTGTTCTGACAGTAGTTCTGTGATGTCCCTACTTTGGACACAAACTTGTTTACCCAAATAGGAAAAGTTGATTGTCTCTCCTCAGAAGCTACCGTATCCTTTTGTGATTAAGCAGATTATTATAAGCATTTCCCTGAAGAAGCCAAATAGCCGAAGGTGCAACTTCAACCTCGCTCTTCAACACCTCGCACTCCTAGGACCATTCCATTGCCCTCCAAGACAACCTGTTGCAATCAAGGAACCCACAAGACCTACAGAACCACCAGCTAATGAGGACATGTACTCTGATTATGATAATGATGATCAGGAGGAAGGAGAAATCCCAGATGATCCTCCAATGGATAAAGGAAACAAATGGGAGGATTATATTGTTCCCTTTTCTACTCCACCTTCACCGCCTCTACCAAACTCTCCTCCATGGGGCAGATTCCACAAATTGCTCAAAAGAGCATCAACAAGTTTGACTTTCTCTTGCATGCCAAGCCTATGGAATCTTTCTTATATGGCATTAAGGAAAAAGCAAGAAAGTCGGTCAAATCAATATCAATTATTGATTATATATGGGCAGAGGGAATAAAGATTATGAAAATCCTGCAGTAATGGCGGCGGCCATCCCTCGACTTGACAAAAATACAAAGGCTTCAATGAATTCTCTGGCATGTCTCATAAGCCAGCTGATGCATGACTTGGTAGTCATTCAGGCAGCTCAAAAAATATCCAAAAATATGCCCACTCATTGCTCAACACCTCCTGATAAAGACGGAAGGAGATTAGACAGTGTTGGAAAACACTTCACAGCGATGGCAGCTACAGATGTCAGAGCCTCGAAAAATCTGGCTATAATGGGAAGATATGATCGCCAAATGTGATCAGAGTTAAATTCCATCCTAGAACATCTTCCAGATGATAAAAGAAGTGAAGCAAAATCCATAATCCAAGAAGGAGAAAGGGCATCTTCTGAAATTATAGACACAAAAGTGGCTATAGCTGCCACAGGCTTACGACAACTAGCAGGAGCAGCAGTTCTCAGACGTCCGGAATGTCTCAAGGCAACATCCTTTCGGCCAGAGGTACAGACAAGGATTATAGATATGCCTTATGATGGAGTGACATTATTTGGTAAGCACTTAGACAATGCCTTACAATGCATCAAGACTCAGCAAGGTCCTTAGGTGTTCTGTAACAATGAAGATCTCAGCCCTTTCAGGAGCTTGAGGGAGAGGTTAATTTTCATAGAGAGAGAGACTATCAGCCCTCCACTACCAGCCAGTTCACAGGGCTACTGTCAGCAGTACCACTCTCAGCAATATAGTCAGCTTCCATCATCTGCCTATTCCAGGCAGGCACCACAGAGAAAGATGATGAAGCAACAATGGTCACAAACCTCTTCCAGACATCAGTGATGTTCCCTTTGCACCAGTAACAGGCCCCTTCCCACCCAAAGGGGGAAGAATATCTAACTTTTACAGCAATTGGAGGTCTAGCACAATGGACCAATGAGTCCTGGATTGGATCTGAAGGGGCACACCATTGAATTTCTCTCCATACCACCCACAAATCCACCTCTAAGATGATCAATCCAACACCTCCCTCAGTTATGACTGGAGATAAAACAACTACTTCAAAAGGGAGCAGTAGAGATTGTTCCCTACTCCCAATGAAATATAGGTTTCTATTCAATTGTTTTTCCTCACACTAAAAAAAAACCCAGGCAAATGGAGACCTATAGTAGATCTAAGACAACTAAACAAGTCGCTAAAGAAGCAATCGAATGATAACTCTTCAAGAAATAAATACTCCAGCTATTGAACAGGGAAGAATACATATCCAGCGCACAGAAAATACTCAAGATTCAAAGTGGCCAGTTGCCATTCAAAGTTCAAAGTCCACTATTCAGCCTAAAATCTGCTCCATGTATCTTCTCCAAATGTATGGGTCCAGCAGCAGCTTATCTCAGAAGAATGGGCCATCAGATTTTCCCTTTCCTGGAGGATTGGCTGATCAAGGCCTTTTCTTTTCAAGCTGCAAGAGAATCTACAAGAACCTCTCTTCAGCTCTTCAATTCTCTAGGATTGACTCGTAACAGATTCAAATACTCCCTAACTCCATAAATGACAATTGCCTTTCTGGAAGCGATCTTCATCACAGAACAGGGCAAGGTGTTTCCTACAAAGGAAAGAGTACTAAACATTTCTACGCTCACTCACAAGCTTCTGAAAAGAGAATCTACTTTGGTTTATATATACAAGTCTTTCCAAAGGATTATGTCACCCTGTATCCCGTTGATCCCAAATTGCTGACTGTGAATGCGCCCATTCCAAGAGGAACAAGACAAGCAATAGACTAAAGGCCTGGGATCCTTCAAAAACACTCTCAAGAGCACAACGATAAGGTGAAGAAGGTGATTGAGTCGATACCCTGGTGGGCAAATAAAGATAATGTGTGGAAAGGTTTACATTCCCTCCATCCCCTCCCACCTTATACAATGACCACGGATGCCTCCCTAGAAGGTTGGGGAGCTCATCTTCAGGATTTAGATGTCAGCATAAAGTGGTCTATTCAAGAGTCTCAAAGGCATATCAACCTCTTGGAATTAAAAAGTTGTAATATTCAATCTTCCGCTCGAGGATTTTAGGGTCCTCAGTTTTAGTATGCAAGGACAGCACAACTACTGTGTATTACATCAACAAACAGAAAAGAACCAAATCAAGACTATTGTCCCAAGAAGCTCAAATGATTTGGAAATGGGTGATCAAATCAATTCAAATCAAGCTTTATTCGACTGCATTTAAAACCATAAAAGCACAATATTTTAAAAAGTCATAATTACATTACAGTAATCGGTAAACCTTAAGATACATTTAAAATACATAAATCAGTCAATCTTTCCGAATATACCCCAATCTCATGATAGCTTTTAAAAACTAGCATTTGCAATGCAATAGTTCTCGCATTTACGCGAGTTTAAGCTATTGGCATTGTAAATGACAATGCCTTTTATTTATGTTTTAAAAACAAAAACAAAAATAAAAGGCATTGTTATTTGCAATGTCAATAGCTGAAACTCGCGTAAATGCGAGACCTATTGCATTGCAAATGCCACTGTAAGTTCTTGACTACACAGTAGGTCTTTTGCAACAAGACAGATTGTGGTGTCTGGTAGGCTCAGTCTGAATTTTTTTTTTTTTTAAAGTGTGTGTGTGTGTTCAGTTTATTATTTACCTTTAATCCGATGGCAGCAACTCACAGACACTTGGATTTTTAAGCAAACGCGTGCATATCTCTTGTCTGCATGCGCGCAGGGAGGGAGGGAGAGAGGGAGCGACCGCGCGTGCATATCTCTTGTCCTGTAGCGGCATTTAATGGAAGCAAACGCGTGCATATCTCTTGTCCTGAGTGCGCGCAGACAGGGAGGGAAGGAGAGAGGGAGCGACCGAGCCGAGTGGTACGCGTGCACATCTCCTGTCCCCCGTACGCGCACATCTGCTGTCTCTTCTGCTAAGCCGTCAGACGTACGCGTGCACATGTCCTGTCTTCCATACGCGTGCACATGTCCTGTCCCTCTTCGGCTAAGAAACCGACAACAATAGATCTCGCCAAGGCGAGCAGCGCATGCGCTGCGTCGCTAGGCGAGACCTAAACAGGTGATATTAAAAATAACATGTTCATCAGATGATAACTGTAAAAACATGAGAGCAGGTCAGACTTGTGAAATTTTAATAGCCTTCAATAAAGGAACAATAAATACTTTTCTGGGCTCATCAAAACACCTACAGAACATAGTAAAATGCATTATGTCTTGCGGAGCCACATTATCGCAGCCGCAAGGACCCAGTGCACCAACTTCATGCCATCCTCTAGGGGAAGCTAGCGATTAATGCAATAGATTGAATCTAAATCTGGTAAGCCGAACACGTTCCGTATTATTTTTCACAATTGCTTAATAAGGCTCAATCAACTGGGTTGTATTCAACAAGACATCCCCCTATACTGTTGGCTTTAACAATTCCTCCTGTTCTCTAGCCAACGTTTTCCGTTCTTAAAAGTGATCTCTCACTCATTTCCAATCAGCCTTTAGCATATCTTCTGGGCTAGAAAATAGCTCAACCCTCCCCAGGCTTTAAAAAGACTCTTTGATGTAATTGAGTCAGGGAATATTACGTGCGTAATCTAGTGACATGCAATCCCCTAGAATAACTTTGTTCAAATTAGGTTCCGGCCTTGTCCAAACCTTAATCCAACAGAGCAGGGGGCAGTGGGCTGACAGGTCACTAAGGTAATTAACACCCAGCTCCTCATGTACACAGAAATCGAAAGTGTGCTTTGGGGGACACATAGCAAACTCCTTAATAATGTATTTTCTAAAGTCTGGAGTTGTTTGACACCTGCATATCCCCAGATGTCACAACCATATGAGACCTTAGAAATACACTTTGCCTGATAGACCTTCATCAAGGTTTTTATCAGTCTGCTTCCCAATCTTGATTCAAAACTAAACATGGCTGCATTGGCCCCAATGAACTCCTCTTTCTTACATATTATTCAGGGCTTCCAACTTAAATTTGAATCAAATAATATGCCGAGATATGGAAAGGCCTTTACCTTTGATAAGGTTTTCTTACTCACCCTAAACATTTTAGACCTAGTTGAGCAGGGGTCCACTACCATAATGAAGGATTTGGTCAAATTAACTGACAAGTCCAACTTGTCCATAAAGGCCACAAATGAATTCAGTAAGGTCTGTAAACCCATTGCAGTCCTCGCCATCAAAACAGCATCATCTGTGTAAAGCAGAACTGGAAGCGGACACATACTTATTTGAAGGCAGTCTGCCTGAGTGGCCATCAAGGCCTGTTCCAACTCGTTTATATATAAGGTAAATAAAAACAGGGCAAGGATACAACCTTGGCGAACCCTCTCTACCAGTTTTAAAACGATAAGTTCAAGCTGAGTCTTTAGTGTATCGCCCGACCCTGTTCTGTTAGCATGGAGGTTGCTCAGGAAATGCACGATATCTGGATCCACTCCCATCGAGAGAAAGATACACCACAATTTATCTCGGTTCACCCTGTCAAATGCCAAGGTAAGGTCCATGAAAGCCAGATTGATAGATTCAGAATGGGCTACTGTGTATTTGTTGATTACCATTTACAGAATCAAACACTGGTTGATGGTAGACTTGCCAGGTCTCAATCCGTATTGTTAATCTGATATTATATTATTCTCGTCTGCCAAGAGGACAGCCTATCCAACAATACACACTCCAGGACCTTTAACACAGAGTCAGTCAAAGATATTGTTCTATAACATTGATGGTTATCCTTATCTCCTTTTTTTAAAACTGGGACTATAACTGAAGTGGCCCAGGATGAAGGGGGACCCTCACTGACTGCAGCGTTTAAGATCTGAGTTAAAGCCGGTCCCCATATCCTAATGTCACAGATATACAGATCTGGGTGATCCCGTCAGGGCCGGAGCCTTGTTTCTCAAAAGACCTAAAAAACCCTGGTTAACTTCCTCTAGCGTAAATACCAGGTTCAAACTCCCCTCTACAGGATGCCCTGTCCCGTAGTCCCCTGAGGGAGGCACACAATTATATATTCCTTCAAAGTGGGCGACCCATTGGCTAGCGATAATATGATGACATAGAACAGGGACAGTATCTTGTGCAAAACAGGGTTGGTTAATAATGTGCCAAAAGGTGATCCTATTTTTCAAACTAGTAGCTTGCATTAAATCATCCCAAGATAAGTCTCTGAGGGCTTTTTTACACCTGCTAAGTTCAGACTTATAGGTACTATGGCAAGCTACTATACGATCAACATGTCTAGGTGTAGCTTTCAGAGTTTGCTTTAAGGTTCGTAATGCCTTAGAACAACTTCAGTCAAACCATTTTGGTGCGGATGGAGCACAAGTGGCTACCGGAAGATGAGGAAGGGCTGCCATTTTTTGAGAAATGCTTCCAAAAGCAAATAGGATTTCCTTTTTGGTAGCCTGAATGTATAAACAGGTGGAGAATTCCTGTGCACAACTTGCAAACAATGATTGCCCAAAACGCATCTGGCTCTACCAAAGACCAACTTATTTGTCTGCCTTGATTGAAAGCCATTGGCCCAGCTCTCCTTGTGTTCTCGTAATGAGGGGTCGCGATCAGTTCAATGATAGGGAGACCGGGTTGTAGTCACTAAGGAGCTTTGAGGTATTTGAATATTGGAGATATTTTGAAAAAGGGATGCTGAAACAAAGATGTAATCTATTATTAAGGCACAGCCCCTTCCAATAAAAGTTGGATGAGCTTGCAATGACACAGAGTTAACCAGCTTGTCTAGAAAAAACATGATTATTATCATTTAAGATAGCATTTAACTGTCCCCTCATTAGTGTGTTCCATATGCAGACCTTCTAAAATTGTACACCTTGAGGACTTATTTGGCACCTCAGCTGTACTCTCACATAAGTTAGTATTAAAATCTCCTGCCACAACTAAGCTGGAAGGGCCTTCCCTTTTCTCTACCAGTGTACTAATACGGGAGCCCAGTGTATGCAGATTGGTCGAATCCTGCTGCCAGGTTTTAGCATTACAAAATTCAACAAATTTAACATCATTCAACCAAAGAGGGTTATTTTTAATACCTGCAATATATGTGACCTTGAGCAAATTTCCTTAATCTTCCCATTAACAGCTAAAGAGATAAAGTTAACTAGTCCTCCTTTGGCCCTTCCAGCACCCGATTCAACTGCAGGGATAAAATAGGATGTGTGCCCTTCCAAGAAAAAAACAATCGGTTGTCTCAGAAGTTTCTTGCAAATCACATGGTAGTTCTTAAAGAAATAAAGCCACGATGTGTCCTTAGATTTGGAAGCATGACCAGCAATGTTCCAACTTAAGAAATTAAGATCTTAATGGTTACAAACAAGTGGACTAACAGGAGTGCGTTCAAGGGAGAAAACACCAGGATTATGATGAGATGCAGACTGGTCAAGTCAATCGCATGCGTCCAAGGCACTCAGAGGAGCGTATCTATTGGTGGTCTTCAGCGCGGGAAATGCAGGAGGTTTGAGTTGCATCGCCTTGATGGTTAATGAAGTGCATAATATGCCACCTCAGGCCTATAGAAGTACCCCAGCGGAAGGGCCTGTATTAAAGAGGGTTTGCTGACTTTAGAGGAGCTGATGGTGGCCAAAACACGTGCTACTTCAGTGGGCCGATTAAAGTTTATCACAACACAGTCACCTGCCAGATTTTTCATGTCTTTCTCCAACCAGCTCACTCTTCTTACCATTTTGATCCTTTCATAGCTGTAGAGGCCCAGGTTAGAATGCGATCCTGTTCAATAGGTAACCTTATTTGGTTTCCGGAACATTTCCTTTCAAAGGCGGCACACTTCCTAAAACCACCACAAGGGTGATCAATCACAACATCACGCTGAAGGTGGAACATGTTTCAGGGGTCAGCAACCAATGGGTCGACATACTTAGCCGATCCTCGAAGGAGTATCATGAACAAGGGAAATCAGAAATTACATTTTTACCCCAGCAGATTCCCTCAATAGGGATCTTTGGGAAATGCTTTTCAAATAGCATTGATGGGAATGTTTGCCTATGTTTTCCCTCCACTATCAATGGTGCCTAAAGTGATAAATGAGATTAAACTAAAGCCTTGCTGACTAATTCTGAGAGCTCCAGCATGGCCTGGGTAATACTGCTACACAGAGCTAGATCTCCTATCAGAATGTGTTCACATTCCTCTCAAACCTTTGGCAACCATGTTAAAAATGGACAGAGGTCAGGTGTGAATTCGAACCCAAAGTCGCTCAGTTTATCAGCCTGGCTCCTGAGCACAATGAATACCATTACTTCGACATCTCAAAAGATTGCAGCACAGAGTCTACAAATGTGACTTATAAATCTTATAAATCTAAATTAAACAGTTTTGTATTTGTTGCTTTGTGCAAAGAGTTCATCCGATGTCATCAGTACCGGAAAAGATTCTCCTGTATCTTCTTCATTTTGTATGGTCAGGGTTGCCAGTTTAAGGGTCTTCAGCAGGACCAGGTGTCTGGGACAGTTTGGTGTAGTAGACCTTTCGATATGAATTTGAGAGGAAGTTGATGGTTTATTCAAAATTGATGACCATATATAATGAATGGAAAGCTGAGAGTGAATCCAATTTCGATGGGGCAGAATATACTTTGTGTTTCAGGCAAGCCAGGGAACTCTCAGCCTCACCTAGCCAAAACTTGTCTTCCAGGCAAGGCAGGCAAATTCACGTCTGCATACTTCAAAATATTCCAGTAGATATACTACTGCTCTCGGATTATGAAAAGATTTTTATAATTTGAGCTATTTCTCCTGCCTATATTGAATAATTAAATGACTTGCTTTGGTGTTGTGAAAGCCGTCTCAACTAGGGGCATGGCAACCGCAACCGCTTTCTTTGTTGAAATATTCCACAAAGTGATCCACGGGCTGTACAATGGAGAACAACTCACAACTTTAGCAAGCACTGTTGCCTTGATGTGCAATCCAAAGCAGAGTGGACATTAGGGAAGCGATGATTTGGAACCTATTCCCTTAAAGTGAGCCACATTCCCACCGACAGCTTCATTTCTGTTACTGCTTTGTTAATCTCAGTTCAAGCATGTTAATGAATGATCCGATTTTGGAGAAGAAAACTCTCCAAAAGAAGAAGACCCGAAGACATGTAACTTCGGGTCTCCAGTATTGGTATCTTTCATAGACTCACCTGTAATCTCTTCAGAGTGCCACCCATCTCAGAGGCCTCATACTGCTAGAATGGCCAGAGGTCTGCTCACATAATGAGGTGAAGAGACTAAATATAGTCTTTTGCAGAGCCACGTGCCGCGAACGGAACCCTGCATTCCCGGCGCCACCGCAGATGCTACCCTTGCTAGAGCAGATGCTTAATACACCCTCAGCTCGGAAATTAATAACTCAGCTCTACTCTGGAGTACAGCAGCATATGCCAAAGACAGCAATGCGTGCATGATCCCCCTGGGAAATAGACCTAGGCCCAGAGTTCACGGAAGCACACTGGAACTTCTGCTGTGGGCAATTAGACTACCGACATAGGCTAATACACTTTAATTTCTTACACCGCCTATACTGTAACCCGGTGCAGCTGCACAAATTAGGGCTAACAGATACCGGGAACTGCCCCAGATGTGGTGCCCCAGGGGTGGACTTTCTTCACCTGGCATGGGCCTGCCCAGGGGTTGCAAGGTATTGGACAGCAGTAATTGCGACTATTCAGACCATGGCGGAGTGTCGGCTGGCCACTACTCGGCCTCCTGGGGTACGTTAAAGAGGTACCACCCGCAAAACGCAGATTGGTGGCCATGCTCCTGCTTTTGGCAAAACGTAGAGTAGCTATGGTATGGGGTAGTCGACGATCACCCAAAGAGAAGGACTGACTTGTGGATGCGGTTTACTGCCTCGACCAACGTACGTATTATTGGGAGCTGATCAGTCGCTGCCGGTATGACTCGCGGGTGGGGGGTTCCCGGGGGGAGGGGTTTGTGGGGGGGTTTCACGTGGGGGGATTAAATAAAATTAAAAAAGAAACTTACCTTCCCAGTCCCACAATCACAGATCCGGCGCCGAGGGCTGTATCCTGACCAGCGGGCGGTCTGTGTACTCCGGTTCACTCCCTGTGGTCTGTAGCCTCGGTCTGTGCAGATGGGTTCCCACTCCCGGGCTCGGCGGTCCCGTTTTCCTGCACTCCTGCTGGACAGGAAGGAGGCAGCCTCCCTCCCCTCCCCTAAGCCAATCACAACGCTGCAATGGCAGCGTTGTGATTGATGGGGACGGCGTCCAGCCGGGCGCCTATGGTGAGGCTATTTCCTCTATGTAGGCTGCATGCAGCCTACATAGAGAAAAGTCAGAGTGCGCATGACTGGTTTGGTCGGCCCCAGAGGGCCTACCAAACAGTCGGGGCCCACAGCATTGGGCAAGCCACTCCTCCCCAACCCACCCGCCTGCCCCCAACCAGGCATACCCTTCTGCTTTCTCGCAGTGGGAGAAGCAGAAACTTAAAATGGTATTTAAAATACCCTTTTATGTTTCTGCTTCTCGCACTGCGAGAAAGCAGTGGGGCGACGCTCCTCTACCCTAATGGAGGAACCGCCCCTGGAGCTGATGCCACCGACATCCCGCCCTAGAGACATCTGTGAACTATTGCAGGAATACTTAAAATCTATAGAGGGTCAAAGAGTTTCTACTCCACCTGGGGGCTCTCCTATCTGTAACGGGTGAGGCAATTCAGACACAAGCCCACCCAGCAAATAACCTGACCTGTTGCATGCCATAAAGGGTCCAGGCACAAAAGATAACTAATGTCTAAATAATGAACACCGGAGGAATATCGAACATTATTTCAGCAACAGTAGAAGGGAGTCGCTGCCAGGCCCAGAATTCACACAGGGGACAAGATGACCCAATGGGACATAAATATGACTGGACTCATGGACAGCTATGATGGACTATTCTTCCTTGCCTGTTTCATAGCGCCTGTGTTATTCCTGTCATCGTGAGGTGCCATTTGTTTTTGTTTCCTTGTTTTTGTTTCTTCTTTATTCTTCATTGTGCGCTAAAGTTGTGGGGCTTTTGGAGAAGTTCAATATTCAATTTATACACACTGCAATGTGAATGTCAAGGCCCTTAGCATGGCATCCCGTATGTTATGTGCTTGCTAATAAAGAATTAAATAAAATAAAAAATAAAAATATATATATATATATATTTATATATATATATGGCCCTGGTTCACAAAGAGCCTCTGCACAGTTATGTACAGTTATGTAGTCAATCCCTGTGTAGTGGGCTGGTCCCATCCTGCTGGAAACAAGCAGTTGTGTCCCCTCTTTTGAAAAAACCCTCACTTGACCCAGCCTGTCTTAAAAACTACAGGCCTATCTCTCTCCTTCCATACCCAGTGAAGATCATTGAGCGATTGGTAAGCAAGGCGCTTTCCCAGTTCCTGGAGGCAAATGATAAACTGGAGGACGTGCAATTCGGCTTCCGCCCAGGACATGGGACGGAGACCGCCTTGTTGACTGTGATGGACGATCTTCGTATGCGTGCAGATAGGGGTCATTCTGCCATATTGATCCTGTTAGATCTATCTGCCGCGTTCGACACAGTCAACCACAAGGTCCTCCTGGAACGGTTGGAGGGAGTGGGGGTGGTGGGTATGGCGCAGAAGTGGCTTCATTCCTATCTGACCGACAGATGCCAGGCAGTGGCCCTTCCCCCTTTTCAATCTAAGTTTGCCAAGATTCGTTATGGGGTCCCGCAGAGATCTGCAATTAGCCCTATATTATTTAATGCTTACATGCGTCCCCTGATGGATGTCATTAAATCCTACGATATAGGCTTGGTGAATTATGCTGATGACACTCAGCTTATTCTTTCCCTGGAAGGTGACCAGTCAACCACTCTAGGTAACTTTCATGCCTGTATGCAGAACGTGTTACATTGGCTGAGAAATAACTCTCTGCAATTCAATGCAGATAAAACAGAGATCTTATGTATTGCAGGTGGGAGAGTGCCATACTCTCTCCCAGCTGGTTTTTGGCCTATTCCCTCTGACTCTCCATTGGCACCTTCTGAGACGGTTCGCAACTTGGGAATCTGTTTTAATGAGAAGCTGACTTTGGAAACACAAGTCAACAAGGCCGTTGGGAGCTGTTTCTCCCTTATTAGGTCCCTTAGGAAGATTCTCCCTTTGCTACCCCCACAGGCACGTGCACTGATGGTAAGGAGCGTCATCATGAGCAGGCTGGACTACTGTAAGTCCCCCAAGTACCTAATTGGGAGACTACAGAGAATCCAGACTGCGGCGGCCAAGCTGGCCTTGATGAGACCTCGTCAGTCCTCTGCCTCTCAGGCCCTTGCGGAGCTTCACTGGCTCCCAATTTCGCAGAGGATTCAATTTAAATCCCTTTGTATCGTGTTTAAGGCACTGCACGGTCTGGGGCCCAAAACCGCTGCAGAACAAATTCGGCTGGTATACCCCTACTCGCTGTCTTCGGTCATCTTTGGCCAACTGGGTGAAAGTACCCAGGATTAGAAGAGCTAAACTGGGGCGGCAAGCCTTCAGTGTTGCTGCAGCACGGCTCTGGAACAGCCTACCCACGGAGTTGCGACAGATGAAAGACCTACTGCCGTTCAGAAAGAAAATTAAGACCTGGCTCTATCCTAGAGTATAATAGTAGTCTTTCTTTCTCCATGCCATCCTCTGGACCCGTGGCCACAGGTCCCCCGTCTCTCAGCGCCAGGATACCCGTTGGGATACAGTGCGCTTTACAAGTAGAGTTTACATTACATTACATTACATTACATTACACTCTGGGTGGAGGCTCCGCAGTTGTAGCGGGATCTCCGCACTCGTGGTGGGATCTCCTCACTGCATTTTCCCATTGCAGAGACCCCGCCACGAATGCGGGGGCCTATGTGAGTTTTCAATGTTAACTGCGTGTCTATATACACTTCTATGTTAACATTGACTAACAAGGGTTCCCAGCCTGATAATAGGCAATAATTCAAGCATGTAAATCAATGTCATTTATTAATGCAAGTAACTTTGTTTCCACTGGAGTAGAGAGATAGTCACATAGCCTTTGCACTTATTATGGGACATTGTGGCTTGGTAGTTCAAGTAATCTTCCAACATTATGGGAAAAATAGTGCATACTTCCTGGAATTGTCTTGGAGTGGCAGTTCATAAAACGTGTCATTTGTACAGAGTTGACATTGCGCATATTAGTGCATATTTATGGAGTGGCACTTAACCTGGCATTGTTATAGAACAGACATTAAAGATGTTGTACCGTCTTTGTGGAGTAACATGTCATAATAACCTTCATATACAAACCAATATATCCTAAAGAAGGTCAGATAACGGAATAATGTAGCTATGGATGTATGCTTTAAGGGTGAAAATGTATTTTAAAGTGAAATATCTGAGGTATAAACAACTGCCTCAATAGAGTGGGTTGTAGATTTTAGGCCTTAGCCAAGTTGTAGATATCTGTATTATATTATTTTTACAAAACAACTTCACTGATTTTTAATTTAATCATGGCTAACTCATGGTTAAATCATTTGATTCATGGGATAGCCTCCCATGCAAATCAACCAGACAAAATATTGAACTGTTCCACACTATGAACATGTCCCCTGTGGAACCTTTCAGTACAGGTTACTTTGGTGAGATTCTTTAGTGTGATTGTAGGTCCAGTGGTGTTCAAAATAGACCATACATAGACTATTGTGTGTAGGGGCAAATATGTGCCTGTTGCTGTCCCTACTGTAGAAAGCAATGTAATTTAACTACAGTGTTGATCAAAAGGTATGTATGTACATAACCTAACATATTTATGCAACAATCATTTCACAGTGTTTGCCATTGATATGGGGTTGCAGTACACACACTATGGCATTGTTAATGAGCAGGCATTACACACAACCTGATATTATTGGGTGCAGGTAGTTTGCATAATGTGGCGTTATTATTGAAAAGGCAGTTCACATATTCTGCCATAATTGTGGTGTAGGCAGTATATTGACCATGTTTATGTTATAGAGTGGACAATGCGCATGCCCATTCTAAAATAATGTTGTTTAATTTCATCCCCAAACAGGAGTGCCACAGGAGAAGGGTGGCATGACATCATGCTCTCGTGTCTTAGTGGGAAGGCCTGTGACCCTCGATCTGGGATCCGAGAGCCAGAGTGTGGGAACGAGTTTGCTTATTTTTACTTTGTCTCCTTCATCTTCCTCTGTTCCTTTCTGGTGAGTATGATTTCTTCTATCCTGAAATGACAGACATGCAGAGGTACTTACTGCACCGTAGATATGAACGGTGCAGCCTGCTGTTATGGTGACACCATGTATAGCTGTCAGAATTTAATGTGTAGAAAAAGCACAGGGGGACTGCCAAAAAAAGCATTTGACAAACATTGGGTTTATTCAAAGCAAACAACTGATATTCAGGGTACACTGAGCACAGGATGAAGGTTCAGGATATTTAGAGCTCAGAAAGTCATCCAAGTTATTCAAACAACACAACAGGTATCCAAGAGATGAAAAGCATATGGCAGACATCCAAGACACCTAAAGCACATGACCAACATTGATGAGAATGAAAGCGCATGGCAGACATCCATTATATCCACAGCACACGACAGACATCCGGGAGACTCAAAGCACATGTTTGACATTCAGAACATCCACAGGACATAGCCGACATCCAGGATATGAGAGCAGATGATGCGTTTTCAGAACACCTAGTGTACACAACAACATTTAGGATATTCAGAGCAAAGGACAAACATCCATGATATTGAGAGAACACAAGACATCTAGGCATTTCAAAGCACATGATGGACATCCAGAACTGAGAACATGTGATAGTTATGCTGGATATTCACAGCACAAGACATAAGTCCAGGAGATTCCAGGCACCTCACAGATCAGATGCCCAGAATACACATCACAGGACAGCTTTCGAAGATGTACGAGTGTAACAGTAACACTTGTTCCATTCAGTGCCAATTTCTCCCAGTATATAGCAGCTGGTTGGACTTGGTGAAATTTTTCCAAGGGATGCTATTTTATCACAGTACTCTTAATTCTGATATGTGCAGCAACATAAGTTATCGCACATATCAGAATTTAACAGCAAACTAATGAGAGACTAAGTGGTAAAAGATATCCAGGAGTAAAGTTACAACACTGATCATGAGTTCCGGTTGAATGGAGCAGGAATAGGTTGCTGTGGAACAGATCGTAAAAATATATTGTAGTCCTATCAGAGAGGAAATGCTCTTGCAGGAACAGGAGAGGGTGGTAAGACAAGATAGGCCTGAGGGGAGACAAGAGGCCCACAATCCTGATTTGAAAAGAATTCCCAGTGAAGGGGGAGGGTAGATCCCTGAGAAGAGAAAGAAGGGCTTCATCACATTAGATTGGAGTGCAAATATAAGGCTCTGAAATCATACCATTGTGTTTCTGCAAGCCTATGCTCCAGCAGATTCTTTAGTTGTCACTGCAGTGGTCCGTAAGTTCCCAGGAAACGTTGGAGCTGCAGCATCCCTGTACAGGGGATTAAAAGCCTGGTCATCTTGGGCAGGAAATTGTTCACCCCAGGAGAGCGTTCACTTCAAGCTGCTAGTGCCAAATGCATTTTGGCTAGTTTGGGCAGCAGCAGATGGGACAAAATGGAAACATTTTGACAGTACATCCTTGATGACAAGAGGGTGAAGCTGTCTTAAAGCAGCTGATTTTCGCATTGGCACACAAAACAGACGTATCTGCTCATTTGGTGCCACATGGGAGTGCCACAGAAGACATGCTTGGTCTAGACTTTTGAGTCTTCCGCCTGGGTCTCTGTAATGTATTGCAGACCTTACCTTTTCTAGTTCTTTTCTTTTTGTCCTTGCACAGACAAAGAAATCCACAAAATGAGAACTGAATTTGAAACAATGCAATTTGTAGGAATGAAGTGGAGGAATCCAAATATAACCTTTTGGAAGAACTGCGGCTTTCTTTCTAGATGACTTTTCCATTGTGTTTAGTCAATTGAGAAAAGCATAAGCAGCAATTCTATCAAAGGTGAGAAAGGTGTAGGAAAGTTACTTTAGTACCTCTGTTTCCCAAGGAAGACAATCAACCAAACCAATTATGCAGCATCTCATCTGCCTTCAGCAAGACATAGCTTACATGCTTCTAAAACATGCGGCGCAGGAGGTTCCTCTCTCCCAGCAGGGAAAAGTGCTGTATATAAGGTATTTCCTAGGAGACAATAAGGGCACAGAGGGGAAGAAGAGGCACATTCTGATTTTATAGTGCCGGAACAAGTTACAATTCTGAAATAACTAGAAATTATGACCCTACAGTCCATTGCTCTTATTCTCAACCCGTGGCGTTTTCTGGTCACTGTCGACCTTCAAAATGTCGGTCTCTATTGTCCAGTCAGCTGCAAGTGCTTTCAATTGAAGGTGGTGAAGTCATATTTCCAGTTCACATTGCTTTCCTGCGGTTTGAAGTATGTGGAAAAGGCTTGCACAAAATGCCTGACATTGCTGGTTGACCATCTCCAGATGGACAGCATTCATGTCTGGTTTTTTCTGGGCAAGTTGCTGCTACTGGAACCATTGAAGGAAGAGGTAGTTCCAGCTCTTCAGACAATGGTTTGCCTTCTGCACGCCCTAGTGTTTTTTATCAACTGGGTGAGGTTTTCACGGTTCCCCAAACCAAGAGTTCAATTTTTAGTGGTCATCTTTACTGGACAAGGAGAAGATGATGTTGTTACTTTTAATGGAGAGTCGCCTACAGGTCAATATAATGACTTTTAAGTTGACATCAACATGTTTTTTTCTGATCCCTCATGCCTGCTTGGACATGTGCCAACTCTAGGAACCTTTTCGAGTGCAGTGGGCCCAAGTGACTGGTCTGTGGGAGGACAGAACCCTCAGTTTCCCAGTGTGCTGTAATCCATGTTTTGCTAGATGGATCTGTAAGATACTGGGAAAGAGTACCCTTTGGAACCAGTGCTCCATCAGGTGACAGCGGCTACGGACACCTCACTAGCAGATTGGGGTACCTAACTGGAGGACTTTTGCAACCAAGATGCCGTGCAGCAAGGAGACTATTGTGCAGGCAGACAACACAACAAGCATGTTTTGGGGTCACAAGCTAGTTGGGACAATGGCAATTGTTCTGTTTAGAGAACTTAGAGAACTCAGCAATTGTGGCTTTGGGCGATTAAGCACAATGTGCAATTGATGGTGCATCATTCTCCGAGCATGTCAGGTGGGCAATTTGAGCAAGTATTTCATAGACGAGCATGAATGGGAGCTTCTTCCTATCCTATTTTCATTTTCAGGAGAAAGCCTTACATTGATCTGTTCACTAAGAATGAAAACAAAGAATGCCTTCCCAACATATCCAGACGGCCAGACTGGAAGTCTCTATTGAGTGTGCTGCTGATAGATTGGCACGGGCATCTTTGAATCCCATTCCTCCAATCTCATTGAGACCTGTTACACTAAGAAAGTTCACTAATTTGGGATCCACAGTGATCCTGGTGGTTCTATCTTTTCACTGAGGCAGATGTGGTACCCAGACTTTCCAATGATGTCAGTTGCATCACCCCTCAGGCTTTCATCTAGATGGGACTTGTTGTCATGATGTAAAGACAGAATTTACCATCATGACCCGAGCTAAATTTATTTGACTGCCTAGCATCTGCAGTAGTGTATGGATATTTTGACAGATATTTGTACAAGCTTATGTCTCTCCAAGACATGGAGAAGCTTTGTATGTGATGTATAGCCCATCAATGTGAGCCTCTGAAGTGTCAGAAGAGGCTGTGGTCCCATATTTGACACACTTAGCCAAAGCAGGATTGCAGGATGGCTCTATTGGCAATCATTTGTTTGCTGTTACTATGTACAGGAAGTCACGAGCCTGTTTTCCTTCTTTAAGGTACCTATTATGTACAATTTCATGGAAGAATAAATATTTAGGAAATTATTGTTGTGGAAGCCAGCCTGTCTGGTAGCAATAACCTCGGCTAGAAGGGTTAGTGTGTTGCAGGCTCTTTCAATTGATGAGCGTATTACTGTTTTTCACTATGACAGGCTTGTCTTTAAGACTGTTCCTGTCTTTCTGCCTAAAGTTGTTTCTGATTTCCATTTCAACTAGTCCATTTCTTTGCCAGCTTTTCTTTCAGAATCCTGAACTCTGTCAGAATGTGATCTTCACTCTCTAAATGTTGGAAGAGCTTTGTAATACTGTATGAAATGTACCTAAATCAATTAGACTGACTAGACAGTTGCTGGTCTCCTGTGCTCAGGGTAATATACAAACCCTCTCTAGGCGAGAAGTTGAATGCATTCAGTTATATTATGCCAAGGCGAATGGTTCACTTCTGGTTCACATACGAGTGCACTAAACCAAAGGCAAGACAGCATGGCAGTGCTATTTCAGAATGGTTTCATCTGGAGTTTTGTAAAGCGGCTATGTCTTGCTCTATGCATGCTACCATTCATATATTTTTTAGATACAGATACTAGGGCTTACGCCCAGGTGGAGCAAGTGTCTATTTGGAATGTTATTGCCTGATCGGCCCAACCTATTTTCCTACTTCTCATGTTCGGGCACTGCTTTGTATTCAGTTCTAAGGTTATGAGACTGTAGAGGATACCTTACTGAAGAAGGAAAAGTCACTTACAAGTAATAATAGTTCTGATGGATATTTCTACATGCAGATTCCTCAAACTCACTTCTTGAATATTCCTTCAGGTACTAGACTGGTCTGGCAAAACCTCTTCCATAGTTCTCCCTTGATGTTAGGGAGCACCAGCTCTGTTTCAATGTCAATAAAGCTCCCCCACCCTTAAGTCGACACCAGTTCTCTTTTTGCTGTGCCTTCAACACAGTCCAGAGCTTTTCACGGATTATATCTTTCAGAAATTCTTTCAACTTTTTTGGTGTGAAAAAGTCAAGCTTTTGGGAGACAAGGCGGTGCAGCTTGGCCACTGCTCAATCCTTTGGTGTGAAGCCCCAAAAGAAAGACAACTAGGCATTTCAAAATATTTGTGGTTTCCGAAGAGTGCTCAACTTTTGCCAGTGTCAGGCAGCCATTGCATAGCAGCAGGCCCAGGAGTCTATTGTGTGACAGTACATGGGCAGTGGGGATGGCAGAGGCCAGGCCCTTTCCAGACAGTCATATCCTCCTCCTTCTTCCCGGCCACCAGCGGTAAACAGCTCTAGTTTGCCCTTGCTGTGGCACTCAAAACCGGTTGGAGTCAAGGTGTCCTCTTTTCCACAGGCCTGGATGTCCTTAACTTTGGACTAATGGGTCCTACATATTGTTGAAAAGGTGTGTACCCTACCCTTTCATCAATTCCCTCCCCATTCGGACCTTTATCAGGAACACCTACTGCAGCAAGAGGTTGCAGCCTTGCTTCAGTAAGGAGCTGTGAAGTTGGTGCCAAAGCAGGAGCTTGGAAAGGATGCTGTTCCTGGTATTTTCTTGTTCTAGAGATGGATGGCGTTTTTTGTTCGATCCTCTACCTCAGGGTCTTGAACCTCTTCCTTCGGCCAGAGAATTTCAATATGTTGTCCCCAGCTTGGGTTCTTCAGGCGCGGGTACTGGGAGACAGATGGTGTCACTCGACTTGCTGAACGTGTATTTCCACATATCGATCCTGAAGTCTCACAAGAAGTACTTGCAATTCGCGATAGGCACAGCTCACTTCCCTTTGTCCTAACATTGGCACCAAGGACCTTCATGAAGGTGATTGTGGTGACCCATTTCAGAAGATCAGGAATTCTAGTTTTCACCTACCTCGACGACTGGCTCCTAAAAGCCTGAACTTCGGAGATGGTGCAGTGTAGCACAATCTGGGCTTCTCCATCAATGTGCCTTAATCTCACCTGGAGTCCTCCCAGCACCTCCACTTTATTTGGCAGTACTGGATACCACCCTGATGCAAGCCTTTCCACCTGCACAGCGTATATAGGATATCCACGCATTGGTTATGTGCTTTCAGGAAGGTGCTCGTATTCCAGTCCTGTGTGTCCTCTCCTTGCTCAGTCTGCTGTCTTCTTGCATTCTCCTGGTCATGCATGCTCGCCGGCACATGAAGGCTTTTCAGTGCTGGCTCTGCAGGCAGTGGTTCAAACACAGGGGAGATCTGTCAGACTCCATAGTGATCTCCAGGGATGCTGCTGCAGAGCTTGCCTGGTCGGGTAAGAGAACCTGTCCAGAAGGATGCCCTCCTAACCCCCTCTGGCCATGACTAGCGATGAATGCCTCCACTCTAGGGGAGGGGCTCACCTGGAGGAGCTGGAAATCAGAGGCTTTTGCTCTCCAGAAGAGCGTAATTTTCACATCAGTCTGCTTGAACTGAGGGTGATTCCCTTGGTGCTCAAAGCATTCCTCCCTTCCCTTCGTGGTCAGTCAGTCCAGATCTTGACAGACAATGCAACCGTGATTTGGTATGTCAACAAGCAGGGTGGAATAGGGTTCTAGTCTCTCTGCCGAGAAGCACTGAGGCTCTGGTCCTGGGTGCACAATAATGGAATGTGGTTGGTGCGAATCACAAGGGGGGTTTACTGAACACTAGTTCTGACGATCTGAGATGGTGTCTTCTTGCCGACCACAAGTGGTGACTCCACCTGGAGGTTGTGAAGAGCATCTTTGATCGATGGGGCATGCCGCATTGGATCTCTTTGCCACTTGTTCCAATTCACATTGCCCAAAGTTCTGTGCCCTCAGTGGCCTGGTGCATGGAACTTTAGGGGATGCATTTTGGTTGAAATGGAGCTTTCCTCTTCACTACGCATTTCCTCCCATGCCCTTAATTACTCGAGTTCTGAGGAAGATCCGCCAAGACTGGGCCCAAGTCATCTTAGTGGCTCTGGATTGGCTGAGAAGGGTTTAGTACGCAGATCTACTACATTTCTCCTTGTGTCCCCTGCTCCATCTTCTCTCACAGTCGGAGGGGCAGGTCCACCACCCAAATTTCCAAGTTTACACCTTCATGCATGGAGATTATGTAGGGGCATTTGACTGCTTTCCAGTTGCCTGATGATGAGAATTTGATCTTATCTCCTCATCGTTCCCCCATCAAATCTGTTTACTCCGGAAGATAGCAAAGGTTTGTTGGTTGGTCTGCTGATCCCCAGAATGTCCCCTTCAGTGCAGCTGTCTAACATTCTCCAGTTTGCACATTCATTGGCCCAGGAAGGATGTGCTGTGGATACGGTGAAGGGGTATTTAACAGTCTTGTTATCGTTCCTTTGCCTCCCAGACCAACCGTCCCCCATTATTTTAAGGTTATTGAAAGGTCTGATCAACATGTTTTCTCCCACTCCATTTATTATGCGCCAGTGGGGCTTAAATTTGGTGTTGATCTTTTTTATGAGGCTTCCGTTTGAGTCCTTACATAGTTGTCCCTTACGTCTCTTGACTCTTAAGATGTTTGTTCTTGTTGCCAATAAGTAGACTTGGCATTTCAGTAATTTGCAAGCACTGAGCTTCAGGCCTCCTTTTACCTCCCGACAAGTTGGTACTCAGAACCAGAGCTGCTTTTCCCATTTAGGTCATTTCGTCACTCTCCCTTCACTTTTTACTCCCACCTCATCCAACAAAGGAGGAGGAAAGCTTTCTTGGGCTGGACTCGAAAAGGGTGGTGAGTTTTTATATCGACCGCACAAAGGGATTCCGAAAGGACAAGAAGCTCTTCATTGGTTATAAGGGCAACATGAAGAGAAACGCGGTTTCAGAAAAAGACCATGGGCCAGATGTACGACCGTTTTTTCCTGTTGCAAACGGAAAATCGGCCCGTTTGCGACCGCAAAATTGGTCTGCCCCATGTACAAACCCTATTTTGCGAGTCAGTAACCTATTACCAACTTGCAAAATAGGGTTTGCAACTTGCCATTAGGAAGGGGCGTGCCAAGGGCATCCCTTCCTAATAGCGACTTGCACTTCAATGTACAATCGTTTTCCGACCGCAATTGCGGTCGCAAAACACTCGCAGTTTACCACCTACTTCAAGTAGGTGGTGAGCCACTCGCAAACGGGAAGGGGTCCCCAGGGGACCCCTTCCCCTTTGTGAATGGATGCAAAAATATTTTTTAAGAGCAGGCAGTGGTCCCACGGACCACTGCCTACTCTTAAAAAATTAAACGGAAACTTTTCATTTTTCTTTTTTAAATGCATCTTGTTTTCCTTTAAAGAAAACAGGTTGCATTTTTAAAAACCTGCTTTATTTAAAAAGCTGTCACAGACATAATAGTCTGCTGACCCAAGCAGGCCACCATCCCTGGGAGTGCTAGCCATTCCCAATGGGATCGCAAATTGCACCTGCCTCATGCATATTAATGAGGCATGCAATTTGCGACCACATTAGGAATCGCAAACAGTGTCTGAGACACTGTTGTAAATTACATTTTGCGAGACGCAAATTGCGAGTCGCAAAACAACGCAATTTGCAACTCGCAAATTTTAAGGGTCGTACATCTGGCCCCATATCCATATGGATTATCTTTTCTATTCATATGTGCTACACAGTGGCCCAGAGGAAGGCCCTGGAGGGCATTTGGGCATACTGTACAAGGGACAAAGCTTCGACGTGTTATCTGGCCAAGAGGGTTCCTGCCGGCGACATTTGTAAGCAGTCGCTTGGTCATCCCTCCATACCTTCGCAAAGCATTACTGTCTGGATTCAGAGGTGAGGTCTGCATTTCACCTGATCTGACCTACAGAATCCATCAAGTTCTCCATCCTTGGGGTGCTTTTGCTTAGGAAATTTATACAAGAGGTTAGAAATCTGCAGGCAGAAGTATCTATCAAAAGAAAAATTTGCCTTCAGTAATGATATTTCTGGTGGATACTCCACCTACCTGTAGATTCCTCACTGATCCCACCCACCTCCTGTTTTTTGATAGATGATTTTGGGCCACTATGATAAGAGCCCATTTCTCATGCTGTTGCACTGCATTTCACAATCTATTGTAATTTCCATCTTCCTGCTTCAGTAGCGTTTAAAAAATGGAGGGGAAACTGACTTTGTCTTGATGGTGGGGGAACCTTTATGGCTCCTGTGACGTCACATGACATCATTTCCAGTGTCGATAGGAGGCCGGCACCCTCTAACATCAGGAGAGAGCTATAGCAGAGTTTTTTTCCAGACCAGTCAAGCACCTGGAGGAATATTCAAGAGGTGAGGCATGTACAGGTGGATAGAGTATCCACCAGGAATATTCTTACAAAAGTTGAGTAGCTTTTTCTCCAGCAATTGATCCTCCATAAATGTAAATGGACATTTATGGGGTGCATAGATCTCCTACATAAAGCTGATATAAAATAATAGCCTAAAAGCTGTTCCTTTTACCGTGGAATAAGCCCAACTCACTATAGAAAAAGGTTTAACAACACATTCACTATTTGCTGCTTTGCTTTACTGTTCTTTCTCCTTGTCTTATTTATATGCAATTGTTATAAAACGTGGAAGGTGGTAAAAGATGTTTATATTAAAAAAAACGTTTTGGTGATGTTCTGAGTTCCATCCTTGCAGCATAGAACAATTCTATGCTGATGGATCTGGGGAGGATTCCTCGCAGGAGAATTAATGTTGATAAACCACACATCTAGTTTTAGTGCATTGGGGGTAATGAAGAGTTGGGTCTTCAGTTTCTTCTTGAATTGCAGGAAGGGTGGAACTGTCCTGATGTCACTGGGCATTTTATTCCAGATTATGGGAGCATAGATGGAGAAAGTCTGTCTTCTGAGTTTTGCTTTCTTAAATCTGTTGGTTTTGAGTCTGGTGGCGTGCTTGTTTCTAGTGTAGTGCTGTCTACGAGAAATTGCTTGTTTATTTGTCAGGTATGTTGGTGTGTTTTTTCTAATGGTCTTGGATGAGATGCAGGTGGAGGCCTGAAGGGGGTATGCCAGTGTACTTCCTTCAGAGTTAGGCTGATGTGCTGAAGTTTCTCCAGACCCTGATGTGACATGCCATAGGGTATAGGATGCCTTTCAAACGTGCAGTACTAGTGCCTGGGAGGCCAATGAGTAGGGCCAGGGCTTGTAATATTGTTCTGAAGTCGGCTTTCAGGAGGTTTTGCTGAACCTCCGACTCCTGGCCTTATACCACAGATTTCATTCAGACTTTTTAACTCCTAAATCCTGGCACTCCCAATATAGTTTTATTCCTTGTGGCCTGCCCAGGTGACAATTCTTAATTCAAACACAAAATGCATCTAGTACAAATAATAAACACAGTCAGACTCGTCTTTCAAAATTTAGATTCATTCTCAACACTGCCTGACCTGATCACTGAGCTGAATGCCGGGCCATCCTCCACCCAAGCTTCCCCACTAGGAATCTTCCATGGTACCTTTGGTGCCTGGGGCAGTACAAATCCAGTCACCACGTGCGGCCAAGTACAAGTGATTCTCAGCACCAGTGCATCATGTTCTGTCAAAGAACTCTTCATGCATGTCAGTCGGAGGCTGAAAGGGTTTACTGATGAAAATGCAAAATTAACAATCTGTGAATCACATGTTCAATAGGCCGAGTTTCCTCTAGCAATAATTAGTGTAGCAAGCTTGTATACAGAAGGTAACACAAGTTTTGAGGTAGGTTACATATCTGTTTCTTAAATTCTGATGGATACATCTACCTGTAGATTTCTCACCTTTTGAATATCCCACTGCACCAGCATTCCATGGAAACTTTTCTTTTCATCTCCCCCTTGTCGACGAGGACGTCATAATGCCCATGGCTCCACACGCAACTCAGCGTGACGTCATCGGAGCCATAAGAGTCCCTCGTTGGCATGCTGACATCAGTTCCCTTTTTTCCGCTCCTTCGACGCATAATGGTTTTTCCTTGGCTCTCCATTGTGTAGGAGTTGTGCAACATTTTTTCCAGTTAATCGCAAGATTGTTGCAGAAGAAAATGTCCCCTACAAGGAAGTCGGGGTTCAAGCCCTGCAGGGAATGTGAGGGTCAAATGTCGATCACTGATCCTCATGAAGATTGTCTTTAGTGCCCTAGTTCGGACCATAACGTCGACGCCTGTTCATCATGTCAGAATCTGAAGGTGCTAAAGGAGAGGGAGTTGAAACTCTTCATGGCCAAGGCAAAGAAAGAGAAGAGAGGACGTCTCATCCTTGGTCAGAGTTGCTGTCTCCCCATTCTTCAACATCATCGAAGAGGAAGCACAAAAATAAGCAGCGTCATAGTTCCAGGCGCCGATTTTCAAGAGATGACTCTCCGAGGTCGCTGTCCCCGGGTTCGAAGATTCATGAAGATAGAAGTGAGGTGTCTCCAGCCCTGTCTCTAGTGGCCATTCTGGCGTTGCCCTAGAGTCCAAGACCTTTGACTCTGCCTGGGCACCCTGAACCCGAGCTGGGGTGGATCCAGTACCCCTTCCAGTTCCACCACTGCCTATGCCTTCTCGACAGGAGCATGAGTATCCATCTTTCCTGGCTCCAGGGGCTGACCTTTCAAATTTTCTAAATGTTATATATAGCATTTTTAGCAAGGCGATGACTCCCATCTGGCGTGCCTGTGGGCCTCATGGGTCCGCTTTCCTGTTCTTTGGGTGGTTTTCTGGTGCGGTAACAGCAGCTCTGTTTCTGCCATTTATGCCGATGACCCAGGTATCCTTGCCTCCTACGCCACCAAGGAAGATGACTCCATTGCCAGGAGAAGGTGCCATCAGCAGTCTCCGGCGCCGGTTACACCCTCTCCGACGTCGGATGGGTCCACATTGGCGTCACAACACTCAATTCCAGTACTGCTGGCTTCCACTACACAGGTCCCAAAGTCACCGGCACTGTTGTGGGCATCACTGGCACCAGGACTGGCATCACCAACGCCTGTGTTGAAGCATTGATCCCAAAGAGAAGTTCAGAGGCTTTTGCAAGAAGAGCAGTACTTGTTTGGTGAAAGAGATCCAGATTTAGAAGAGGGGGAAATAGTGTCTCTTGATCCAGAGTTTGAGGGTCTGGGGGTAGCAAGTGGCCTAGACACTTCTTCGGAATGGGAGTTATTGTCTTTTCAGGGCATTCCTCCACCTGTGGTCACGTCATACCATTCGGTAAGTACGCTAGAAACAATTGTTCACAAGGAACTTATTTTGAGGAAAAGTTTATCATTTATAGCAAATATAAGAATTATTGCAACATACTCTCTCATGAGCATAAAGAAGGAGTGATAACCCCTTGGAGTATAAATCAATATCAACTTATGGTTACTATTAATGAAGTAGCTCAAGGATGTATCTGTTCGTACTCACTTCAGCTGAAGTGAGTGACATTTATTTTTTTAAAGAATTACTAACATAACACAACATATATGATAATACTAACGTATTTAAAGAGAAAGTGATTTGTGTGACTTATGTGACCCCAGTGAAGTGACCATAACCAACAGGTAATTAAAAAAACAACATAAGGGACTGTATTAAAGGACAGGTTATTAGAATGGACAGGATGTCTTTTGATTCAGATTCAATGTAAGGACCAGAGAGTTGTTTCTAGTATTTTCAAGACTATCCTTTTAAGTTGTTGACAACGTTTTGACCCCACTTAGGGTATGGGGGTCTCTTCAGGACGGAGAATTCTGGAGACTGTAAGTGGGATATAGTGTTAGTAAAAATTATTTCGAGTTGTGTAAGGGCTACTGAACAAGGTAGTTGGGAGGTGGCTTACCTAATGGTGCTTAGGCCACTGTCTTAAGTGCCAAGGTTATATGGTAATTTCTTTAATGATCTGCACCGTCAATTCGTGGAATCCGGGGAATAATGCAGGGTAGGTGTACTACCTATGAAGGGAGTAACATAGTGAATTTATGGTGTACGATATAAATCGAGGTGAACAAGAAGGAAGGTGAGGAGCAACACTCACCATGCATTGGGCCAATTGGCCTTCAACTGAGCCTTAATGGTGAGAAGGCGTCTTTGGTAATCAGAGTGGGTAACCTAAAAACAGGGGGTTATAAATCAACCTCAAAACTTGAGGGAGGAAACTGGGTGAAGTGGTTATTCGTAATCTAAGCTCGCCCTCTGTAAATCTTATTGGGGAACACCTCAATGGGGAACCCTGGAGGTCCTGTTCAAGCAATAATGACCGTTTCCTAAGGTCCAGGACCAAGCGTTAAAGTGCTAGCCGTCAATCGGGCATAGCAGGAGCTCCTAATGGCAATCTGTGGAGCATAATACCCATTTAATAGAGGCATAGTAAGCGATCTGGAGGAGTTAAGTGTGGAAAGCGCTGGGCCAGTACTTATGATAAAGTTGTCGTTGTGAGATAACGATCAGCAAGGTCTGCGGGCGTGCGTTCCCGATCCGTTCTAACTATTCTTTCCGGGGTGGTGGAAATAGAGGAGGGAGGAGGGATTCCATGACGCAGACGTGTACGATTGAAGTTACACGGATCAACAAGGCGGCCATTTTGAAGTCGTCTATGCGCCGATGTATGTGAATATTATAATGGTATATAGATATAATAGAGTGTGCCGACCGGTATGGTTGATTGTAAATATTTTAAATTTGTTGTGGGAATGGGGGCATGGATTTGCGTGACGTCCGCATTTACGTCCAGGTACAGAGATGCTTGTAATGCCAGCAGCGGACATCTTGGAGTGGTATAAGACTTGATCCCATGAGATAAGTATGCGTTCTTGTGGCCAACTTCCTATTTCTTGAGGATGTCGTAAGTGTCACAGAGCTAAGGGTTATGTACCCTAATGTATCAAGTTGTGGTAGTGTGAACTGAAATTTATTGAAATACTGGTGCATTGCGGGTCTTGGATTCATGAAGGTTGACAGTGAAGTAATACAACCAACTTGCGCGCCTTTTTGTGATACTCAATGTTATTAATTGCATCCTAGTTAAAAACAATGATTCATTAAAAAACATTCATACATAACCGTAATACTGAAAGCAAGTGTTGCCACATGGCATCTACAATGATTCATTAGAAGGACATTCTTATTCAATTTCATAATGGATACAAGTGAAGCCAATTTTCAACAATGCAATATCGGAACCAATATCAAGGCTACATTTCAATTCGCATCTTTAGTTGTTCCCTGTTTACTGATTCAGAATTATACACAATCCCTATACGTCTTCAAGGGGAAGTGATAATCGATGCAATAGTCCATTTCAAGACAGAGTGGGCAACATGCCCTTTAAGCCACATCATGCCAGCAGGGTAATTTAAAGAAAGGAGGATACATAAAATCAGTGACACACTGATTCTGTAGCATAGTCAAGTCAGGATCAACATCTTTACAGTTTAATGGCTGCATGTAAGGGGATGATACTAGTGATATCAATTAACACTAATGAACTTGCGCCACTCTTCTAGACTGTTCAACCTCCGGCGGATTGAGTTACATTTGTCAATCCATTTACATTCTAGTGTTTGTAGAATCACTGTTATATCACCACCCCTTGGCGTGACTTTTACCTTTTCAATGATTTGCCAGCGTAATTCGTCAGCAGAATTCATTTGCTTTTTAAAGTGTTCTACAAGGGGGGCATTTTCTACAAGACATCGAATTCTACTCCTATGTTGACCAATACGTGTCTTAACTGGTTGTGATGTGTGGCCTATGTATATTAGATTACATGGGCACCAAATGCAATAGATTACATTGGTGGTCGAACAATTCGTATGGTCATGCAGAGCCATTTTGATCTCTCCATGCACAAATTCTTTGGTGTTGATGGTATATTGGCATGCTATGCATCTGCCACATTTGAAATGACCTTTGACAGGTGGTAGTGACCACAGATTCTCAATAGTGGCCTCTTGTTAATGTAAGAGAACAACAAAGAGAGAGCGAGGAAAACAAAGGGAACATCCTCATCAGATTCAATCAGTAAACAACAACGTGGACGGACCCATTAGGGGATCCAAATGCAAGGATGACGCAATGTCATACACTGCAATGGGGAAAAAAACATTGGGTTTTTTAGAAGAACCCTCACCCACCAACCTAGTTGGTGGCATGCTTCATCATCGGGTTCCCAGCCGGGCTGCCGAATGCAACCCAGCTGTGCTGCGACGCCTGAGTTACAGCGGAGCGGGTTTTGGTTTTTTGAGTGAGGAGGGAGTGTTCAAAGTGTGGTTTAAAAGTACCTCTAGGATACTCAATAACTACCTTTATTCTTGAGGTTCTAGGGCACGATTAAAAACAGGGCGCGGATATTGTGAGGATATGATTGATCTTCTTTATCCCCCTTAAATGGTCGACATGTTTCAGCCTCGACAAGGGGTGCTGAGGCTTTCTTCAGGACCAAAACAGGTGAATTTCTGTGGGTTTCCTATATAGGCTTACAATCAATTCATTATTTGTATTCCTTATTTCCAGATCTAGAAAAGGAATTCTTTCTCTGTTGACATTGTAGGTGAAGGTCAAAAAAGGTTGGCATTGATGGAGATAGGCTATGAACAATTTGAGAGTTTCTTCAGCGCCTTTCCAAATTAAGAAAATGTCGTCAATATAACGCTTCCAGCATTTGATATTCTGATGGAATGGGTTATCCACGGTGGTAATGTGTTTGCGTTCGAGATTGCCAACATACAAATTAGCTAGATTTTGAGCAAAAACAGCCCCCATAGATGCTCCTGAGCACTGTTGATAGTATGCTGCGTTGAACATGAAGTAATTCATCCATTATCCAGGAGATCGAAATGAAAGAGGTGGGAACACGGCAGGGTGTGGGATGGGAGTCGAGGACTTCTTTTATTACCTCAATACTTTCCTTTTGTGGGATGTTCATATACAGGGATTCTATATCCAGTGTTACTAAGATATCCTCTATGGGATTATATTCTGAACCTTCAATAAGGTTGATCATGTATGTGCTGTCTCTCACATATGTATCTAGTAATGGAACGAAATCCTTAATAAAGCAGTTGATGTATTCTCCAATAGGTTCGATGATTGAACCGCATCCTGAAAGGATAGGTCTGCCTGGGGGTTGGTCGTATTTTTATGGATTTTTGGCAATGTATAGAGGACCGGGGTTCTTGGACCTTTCTTGTTGAGAATGCAAATTCCAATTGTGTGAGGAAGCCTTCTTCAAGTCCATATCTGGTTACATTTTGGATCCGCTGCTTAATTTCTGATTGTGGATTTTTTAATGTTTTTTGTAGTGATTTGTGTTGTTCAGCTGTCTTGTTATCTCGGGCTCATAGTCTGTTCTGTCCTGGATGACAATGCTTCCACCTTTATCTGCAGGCTTAATGATGATGGAATCCTCTTTTTTGAGACCAAGTAATGATTGTCGCTCCAGCATCGAGATATTGTAGGGAGTGAAAGTTTTCATAGCTTTCAATTTGTTGATATCCTCCAAGACTGATTTTTCAAATGCAAGGTTTTCTGGAGGCATCAGGGCATTGGCAGGTATGGATGATGATTTAGGACGCATGTATTGATGGAAGCAGCCAAAACCGTGGTTCCAAAGTTACCTGAGGAGGTTCAGGGGCGCTTTATGGGGTTGTTGAATGTCAGGGCCGCTGTTACAGGTCATTCACTCAGGCCTGGACACTGCTTATTCTATTGCAAGGGCAATGGGGACATCAGTCACCATGAGTAGGCATGTATGGTGAGAGGGTCTGGTTTCTCACCTGACTTCGAATCTACCGTGATGGAGTATGGCGCCAAAGCCGAATCTGCCTTGGATAGGTTCAAGGATAGTAAAACGACTGCAAGATCTTTGGGCCTTCAATCACAGCCCAGAGATAACAGGCAGATTTGGAGGTTCTGGGGATTTGACTGGAACTTCTCCTTTCGTGTAAGGCAGCAATGCCAGCAGCAACAGCAGCCATACAATCCCCTCTATAGACGTTATAGGAGGCGGGGCAGAGGTAGACAACAAGGTGCTACCCATCAGCCAATTTCCCCTTCTTCCTCTTTCTCTCCTGCCAACGTCACAGGAAAGCAGCCCTAGTTTCGCCATCTTGGAGCATGTTTGCCTAGTGGGAGGACGGTTGTCCCATTTACTTACACAGTGGAGATCCATAACAATGGATCTTTGGTTATAGGATATTGTAGAAAATGGGCACGCCCTACCTTTCCAGAAGTTTCCCCCACCCTTTCCTCCCCAACAAGGTTTTTGCTCAGAAGAACATCTTCTGCTCTTCCAATAGGAGGTTCAATCCCTACTTCAAAAGGCTGCAGTCGAGTTGGTTCCAGAGCAGGAACAGGGTCAGGGATGTTTTTCCGGGTACTTCCTCATTCCCAAAAAGGACGGTCATTTATAGCCGATTCTAGACCTCAGAATTTTGAACTGGTTCCTTAATCAGGAGAAGTTCAAAATGCTGAATATAGCACAGGTGCTTCTTACATTGGAAAATGAAGACTGGATGGTTTCGATTTGGAGGATGCGTATCTTCACATCCCCATTCTGCAATCACACAGGAAGTTTCTCCGCTTCACGGTGGGATCTCAACATTACCAGTTTCTGGTCCTTCCATTTGGTCCAACTTCCACACCTTGAGTCTTCACAAAGGTGATGACGATGGTTGCAGCACATCTCAGAAGGTGGAGAACACCGGTATTCACTTACCTGGATGTTTGGCTGATCAAAGCCAGGTCTCCAGAGTTGGTGTTGCATCATTTGCAGTTGACAACTCAGTTGTTGTTCAACCTGGGCTTTTCAATCAACGAGCCCAAGTCCCGCATAGAGCCCTTGCAGTGCACCCTGTTCATAGAAGATATACTGGACACTACAATGAATCGTGCCTACCCCCCTCCTCAGACAATTCTGGACATTCAGGCTATGATTCAGATGCTTCAGAGTGGAGCTATGGTTCCAGTCCTTAAGGTCTTGCGCCTGCTAGATCTGATAGCCTCCTGCATTCTGTTGGTCACCCATGCATGCTGGCACATGAGGGCCCTCCAGTGGTGCCTCCGCAGGCAGTGGTTTCAGCACAACGGGGATCTAAAAGAATTGGTCAGGATCTCCAGAGACACTGCAGTGGATCTTTGATAGTGGGGTGTGTCCGTCAATCTGTCTCAAGGAAAGTCGTTTCACCCTCCACCTCCAGTGGCCACAGTGATAACAGATGTCTCCACTCTAGAGTGGGGAGCTCATCTGGGGGATCTGGAGATCAAAGGTCTTTGCTCTCCAGAAAAATGGCTGTTGCATATCAATCTGTTAGAATTGCAGGTGATACATCTGGCTCTTAAGGCCTTCCTCCCTTCCATTCGCAGTCAGTCCGTTCAAGTCTTAACAAACAATACTATCGTGATGTGGTACATAAACAAACAGGGAGGAGTAGGTTGTATCCTCTCTGAAGAGAAGCTCTAGCACTGCATCATGGCAAATCACTTGGCCGGGGTTCTAAACGTGCATGCGGACAGTCCCAGTCAGCATTTTTCAGCCGATCATGAGTAGCGTCTCCACCCGGAAGTGGTTCGACACATTTTCTGGTTATGGGGGACCCCTCAGATAGACCATTTTGCCACTCAGGAGAACACGCACTGCCCGTCAACCTGCAGCCCCCAGTATCCGATGCAGGGAGAACTTGGGGATGCGTTTCAATTAGAATGACACACCGTTTCCCCCATACCCTTGATTCCTCGGGTTCTGAGGAAGATTCGCCAAGACCAGGCCCAAATCATATTGATAGTCCCTTATTGGCTGCAAAGGGTATGGTACACAGACCTTCTTCACATCTCGCTGTGCCCTCTGCTCTATCTCTCTCACAGGGCAGACCTTCTCTCACAGGCGCAGGGGTAGGTTCTTCATGCTCACCTCCAGAGCTGGCACCTATATGCCGGGAGATTGAACGGGGCAACCTGAGTTCTTTTTCTCTCCCCCCGATGTGGTGGGTGTTATTTTATCGGCCAGAAGACACTACACCAAGTCAGTTTATGCGGCCAAATGGGCTAAGTTTGTAAAGTGGTGTGAAGAAAATTCTATTGATCCCTTAAAGGCCCATTTGTCTGATATTTTACGTTTTGCGCTTTCCCTGGCACAACAAGGTTGTGCAGCTGCAACAGTTAAGGGATAATTGACTGCCCTTATGCATTCCTTTGTTTACCTGATCAACCTTCTCTGTTTAAGTCCCCTATAGTGTTAAGATTTATTAAGGGACTTACTAACAAATATCGTCCCACTCCATTCATCATGCCTCAGTGGGATCTTAATTTGGTACTACGTCTGAAAGCTTACATAGTTGTCCTTTGAAGGCTTCTTACTTTTAATACATTTTTTCTGGTTGCTATAACGTCTGCTAGACGTGTTAGTGAGTTGCAGGCATTAAGTGTGAAACCTCCCTTCACAACTTTCTATGCAGATAAGTTGGTATTGAGAACCAGGGCTGCTTTTCTGCCAAATATGGTCTATTACCCGTCCTGCTTTCTATCCTCCTCCACATCCAGCTAAAGAGGAGGAAAGGCTTCATCGGTTGGATCCTAAATGGGCTGTGAGCTTTTAAATGGACAGAACTTGTGATCTTCGGCTGGATGATCAGCTGTTTGTTGGCTATGTTGGCAAGATGAAAGGAAAAGCAGGGCATAAAAGAACATTGTCCAGATGGATCATCTTGTGCATAACGATCTGCTACGCCATGGCTAACAAGGAACCACCTGAAGGTATTAGTTCTCATTCCACTAGAACTAAGTCTTCTACTTCTGCTTTAGCTAGAGGTGTCCCTGTAGTTGACATTTGTCCCGTAGTCCAGTCTCAAAATATGACAGCATGGACAACCATTTTCCTTATAGCGGAGGGAATAAGAGGAGCACCTTCCTGAGAATTCAAAGCAATGCAAAGTAAGTGGATGTGAGTGAAGAGATTTGGTCATTGAAAGAGAGTTTGAGATCAAAGTGGCACCAATATTTCTGGCAGAGGAAGCCGGCATTGGTGGTTGACCAAACTCTAATGGCACCATTAGGTAGACCAGATAGGTTGTTTGCCATAGAGCAGGGTTTCTGGTTTTTTTCTCTTTTAAGTTTAAGGCAATTTTGATTCATCCAGCTGGCCACAGCAGACATGCAGGCTGCAAAGGAATCTTGCATTGAGGTCCAATTATCTGAGATGGTAATGATAAGCTTTGTGTCATCCGTAAACAAAATGATATTAAATCCACAAGACTGAACCACAGCTGCAAGAGGAGTCATTTAAATGTTAAAGAGGGTCAGGCTAAGAGATGACCATTGGGTTACACTCTGATTTCAGTTATAGGGTGTGAAGAAAAAAGGAGGAGAAGAGACAGCTAGAGCTTGGTTCAACAGGAAGGAGCAGAACAACTTTAAACCAGTGTTACACATACCTAAACTATGCAATTCGGTTAACACAATGGCATGGGAAACTGTGCTGAACACTACAGAGCGGTATAAAAGCATAAGGGCATCTGATGTACCTTGATCTAGGTTAGCACTGATAATTTCCTTAACAGGTAATAAGGCTGTTTCTGTGCTATGATGGGGTCTAAAACGTGATTGGGTTGTATAAAGGAGGCTGTAACTTTCAATGCATTCAAACAGTTGGATATTGACATGCTTTTCAAGAATTTTGGCCAGGTGAGGTACTAGAAAGATGGGATGGTAGTTCTTCAAGCAGGTCATGTTTGTATTGGGTTTTTTGTTAGCAACGGAAGAGCCATGGTATGTTTTCAAGAGTGAAGGACCACTGCAGAAGTCAAAGATAAATTCAGAAAAGTTGTTATATTGGCAAAAATCTTATTAGTGCCAAGAGCCATAATCTTCAGGGGGCAGGCGTCCTCCAGAGATCCATATTTAGCTGCTTTAATAATAGCCAGAGTGTCCACAGCCATTAGAGGAGCAAACTCTGCTAGGAAAGTTCCTGAGGGTGAGTGTGAGGTAGTATTGAAAAAAGGCAACACCTCAGAAAAGGCTGCTGAGGAATTGGGAGTAAATGTTGACAATTTTGTCATGAAAGAAAGCAGCCAAGTGAGTGCACAGTTTAGATGAGGAAATCATTCTTTGAATAAGAGCTGAAGAATTGAAAAACATCTTTACAACACTACATACTTCACATGTGGAGTTATCTTCGGTCATAATCCTGTTTGAAAATCAGGCTCATCAAGTGGATCGTAGAAACTTAAGATAATTTTCAGCACATTTTTATAGATCCTTCTATCAGTATCATGATTGTGTCATCTCCACAGGAGCAGGAATGGAAACAGAAATAGTTTTGAGATTAGTAGAAATTAAGTCTTGAGTATGATCAGCTATGTGCATAGGTGAAAGCACTTTAAGATCAAAACCCAGGGCATTCAGTGATTGTGTTAGTGCTTTTGAGGTGGTAAGGGAGGGGTCATTGATGTGTACATTAAGAGCACCTAGAAGGGTAAACTTTGAGAATTTAAGAACCAGTACAGCCATGGTCTCTAATAAAGAGTTGACAATTTTGTAGTCACTGAGCAAGGATCCGAGGGGTTCGATGTGAATGTGGGAGATGATGGGGAAGAGAATGGCAATTATTGAAGTATGAGGAGAACAGTTGCAGGACAGTGGCGGAGCCACTCAGACACAGTTCCAGGATGATGATTATGGTCCACCGTGCGAAGAGCTGTCGAGAGGGCCAGCAGAGTGTGGAGGAAAGGAGTTGTTTAGGTCATTAATTCAGTGGGTGAAGAGTGGTTGCCTCCATGCTGCTGCGGGGTCTGAAGCTAGAATGATAATCTTGTAGAAGCTTGTTCTTGCTGATATGCTCCTGTAGTTGGGTAGAACCTTCTTCTTGATGACTTTTCCTAAGAATTGTAGATGGGCAATAAGAAGAGGTTTGTGGGATCTTCTGGGGTTGGTTTCTTCAAAAGGGCAGGATTTGTCCTGTCTTGAGGTCATTCGGGAAGGTCTCTTGACTTTGGGAGTATTGACAATGTTGATGTGAGATATGAGGGAATCTCTTCAAAGACACTTAATGATAGCTGAGGGTAGAATATCATCCTGAAAGGAAAATTCCAAAAATTCACGGGGATTGAGGAAACTACGACTGCACTTATCTAATAGTCAGGGAGATGTAAATTTAACTATGGTGCACAGGACCGGAGGCTCAATACCCCTAAACCCCCTAGGTTCAAGAACCCTACAACAGCAAATTCATCAATGTGGTCCAGCACTCATCATTGTAACAAATCACAATAGTACTTTTTCATATGAATTCAGCAAAACAGAATGCGAATAGTATAGCATCGTTCAGTTGTTTTCTTCAAATATGACATAAGTGCCACAAGTGTATTTCGTAATCCTTTATTCGTGACTCTTCTTCTTCATAAATTGATTAAAAGGTAGCCATCGCATTTCGTCTTCTCGGACTTCTTCAGGGCATTAGATGTTGTTTTCCTAGCTTGACTACTGTCTGTACAGGTAAGGTCCGTTCTGAAGTGAATGAAACCGAAGTGTTCATGCAGAGGTCGGTCTATTGTCCGGTCTCTCTAATCCAGGCAAATCACTACAGTTGGTGTTGTCCCGTTTAGTCACTGTATTATGTCAAGCAAAGAGTGGAACTCGGTCGTGTCTCCTCTGCATGAACACTTCGGTTATTTGACGTACTGGTTTTAGAACGTACCAAACTCTTGAGGTTTCATTCACTTCAGAATGGACCTTACCTGTACAGACAGTAGTCAAGCTAGGAAAACAACATCGAGAGTTTGGTTCAACTCCATAATGTACTTGTCTGCCTATGATGCATTTGTTCTCTGTGAATTCTTGCATCTACCATGGTATTGAGGGATTAGGTTTGGAGGATCATATTTTCAATTAGGTGTTACAATATAAATGGTTTCTTAGGGTTCCGTTGAAGGTTTTGAAGAGAGGCTTCACATCTGCAGCGGACCGGAGGAAGTTTGGTAGATTATTGAGTTTGTCCGAATAGCATCCAGGGGCAGTCTTATTATAGTACCGGGAGTAGACTTTTGAACCTTGATGTAGTCAATGATGGACATTGATATATTTTTGTTTATCTTTAATGGTTTAAAAGGAGGGAAAACATCCACTTAATCTTTCAAAAAACAAACATGAGATGAATCCAATCAGGTAACTCAAGCGTATGCATTTTTACAGGCGTACGCGGCGACCATCTTCCAGGCACACTGGTATGAGATATGTGAGAGTATTACAGCTAGCAAAACTATATGGGAAACATAACTGGGTTGCAGAGTAAAGCAAAGAGGAAGAACAATGGCACACACAAACATATATATATATATATATGTGTGTGTGTGTATATATATATATATACATATATATATACATATATATATATATATATATATTTGTTTATTAATCTGATCTTAGTGTTATGTTAAAAGTGGGACTCCCCTGAAGATTGTTTAAGTACCCTACAATGTGTTACGGAAGTGAAGGAAAACACTGTATGTGCAATATTTGTTTATTGTGATGCAAACCTTTAGCAGGAAATGCTTATACATGAATAAGTTGAATTAAAAGATAGTGAAATAGATTGTATGTGTGAACCCCAGTGTAATGGAGACATAGTGTATTGTATATCTGTGTGGCTATTCCATCATCTTCAGATCCTTTCTGTACTGTATTTTTATTGTTTCTCCTGATTATACATTCACATTCATTTGTTCTCTATTTGTCTTACACAACTCATTCTCTCTTGTTTTGCCTCTCTTCCTAACATTTCTAACCTCTTTCATTCTCTGTCCTCTTTCTCTCTCTCTCTCTCTCTCTCTCTCTCTTCCTCTTCCTCTCTCTCTTCCTCTCTCCCCATTACCCTCTCTCTCTCATACACACATTGTCTCTGTCTCTCTCAATCTCTCATGTTTCTCTCATGTGGCCCCTTATTTCTATCTCCCCTTTTCTATGTCTATTACTAATTCATCTTTGTATCTCACTTTCTTACTATCTCGCTCTCTTTTGCACTGTCTCCCTCTTTCTCACTGTCACTCATTCTATCTCTCTCTCTTACACTCTTTCTTCTGTCATTCTCCCCTACACTTGTTTCTCTTTTCTCTGTCCTCCCCTCTCTTTGTCTCTATCTCACTTTCTCTATCTCCCCTCTTCCCTCTGTCTTTTTCTGTCCCTTTCTCTCCGTACCTCTTTTTCACTGCTCTCCCTCCTTTCTCTTTATCTTACTCTCTCTAACTTCCTCACCCCTCTCTCTCCTTTTCTCCCTCCTCTATCTTTCTCCTTCTACCTGCTCTTTCTCTTTCCCTCCCGGACTGTCTTTTTCTCTGTATATCTTTCTCTGACAATTTCCCTCTCTTTCGTTTTCCCTCCTCTCCTCCATGCTCTCCTTAATGCTGTTGCTGCAGATGTTGAACCTCTTTGTGGCTGTCATCATGGACAACTTTGAGTACCTAACCCGTGATTCGTCAATCCTGGGGCCACACCACCTGGATGAGTATGTGCGGGTCTGGGCAGAGTATGACCCTGCGGCCTGGTAAGAATTTGATACCTATTTAAGCAAATGTTTTGTTCTCATCCACTAGGTTAGAAAATATTAGGTGGCTTTCCCAAGCTTTTTCTTGCCTCAGTGTTGTTAAACATCAGCTGGTGTATTCTTATCATGTGGTCTGTCCCATTTGTAGGGTTCTCCTTTTCAAGTATCTCTGAATGTTGCACCCCTCAGTGATTCCCCAACGCTTAGCTCCCCCATGTTTCATATCCTTGCCGCTCACACATCTCAATGATTGCATAATGCAAAGAAGTTCATGTGGGGTATCCGTGTCCCTCTTGTACTTCAGCATTTTCCAATTGCAAGGCTCCACAGCTTTCATATCATAAGCTTTAGTAATACATGTGCCCTACGCCACCTTTGTGATTGTCAGTGAACAGTCACAGTGTCCTCTATGTTGTGCACCTCTGGTTCTTCTACGTCACAGTGATTCCCTAATGCAGATACCCCCATGTAATTTATCTTTGTCTCTTGTCCCTTTGTGATTTTCGGTGGAGAGTTACTCATGTGATATGTCAGTATCCCACACCCCTATCTGATGACATTTTGCAACATCCTCCATGTTTATATCTTACAATCATTCCTTGATGAGAGTGCCCACCATGTAATGTATTTCTGTCCCTCCTGAACTTCACTAAATCCCCATTACAGAGCACAAAGTTTCATACCATTGCATCTGTTTATGTGCGTTAGACCTCTCCGCAAGTCCCCAATGCAGATGCTCCAATCTGATCTACCACTTTCTGGCACAGATCTCAGTATATTTCCTCAGTTCAAATCGCCATGCTTTTCTTCCTGCAGTAAATCACTCCCCTTTGTCACTTTCAAATGCCGTGCCTCACTCCCCCCCCCCCCCCCAAGTGGTCTATCTCTAGCCCTCACACATGACATTAGTCCTCCAGTGATGAGCCCTTTGCGTTTCATTTTATGCAGTACTTTTATGTGCTTCTTATGCGTCAGTGATTCCCTGAGGTAGAGTTCTCTATCCCACACTCTCCTCAATGATTCCCCAATGCAGTCCACATTGCAGTTTATTTATGTCACTCACACTATCACTGGTTTTGTCGTGCAGAGTCCAATGGCATTTTTCTGTATCTCATGCCCCTCAGTGGTTCCATAATGCAGAGTGCCACTTCCCACCCACTGTCTGACTCTTTCTTTCATGGTGAGTCCACAGGACTTAGTACCATTGGGTTGCACTGCACCTTCTAGTTTTTTCTTTAAAAAGCACATGCCATTGTTGTCTCTGTTACTAACTAATCTTAGTTTTTTCTCCCTCAGGCGATCCAATGAAAATACTAATATCTACAATGCCTGCTTTTGGGGGTGTATATTTACTGCGGGTGTGGCTGTATCTGTGCCTACGTCTTACAATGTCATGTTATGATCTAGGAAGGGATGGGAGGGATCTCTGTGGGAGGATATACAAAAAAGTATTTTTCATCTCTGGTCAAGGAAGGCGACGATTTGTAAAGTTTACATTGAGTGACTTCTCCCACCTCAGTTTAGGTCCCCCCTCAGTTTAGGAAGCAGACAGAATGTTTTGAATATTTTGAGTCATGATGTTACTCGCTCTTTGGAATATATGGTCATCTGTTATGCTATGTTTTAAGTGATCCCAACCCCTCTCCTTGTGAAGCTAGAGATTGGGTGGCTCTGTGGTTTGGTCCATGGTTAGAGCATTTCGTTTCTAGCCACAGCTTTAAACCTGACTGGCAGGGCTGTGATCAGAATATATTCAATTATGGGGGTGTTTTTGGCATCTTGTGTAATGTGAGGGTCTTGGATCAGTATCCAGTTTACTAAAACCACCTCCACAGGTATCATAAATATCCAGACCCCATTTGCAGTATAAGTTAAGTTAGAGTTGGCTGACAAGTGACTACTTGCCCAAGCCATTCTGGCATTTCAGAGCCACTGGCCCATCATGAGATTAGACCAGAGCAGTTCCTCCTTGAAGGAAAATGTGCATGGGTTAAATACAACTTTCTAACAAATATTATGAGGAGAGCCTTGCTCCACCAGAGACTCTACACTGCGTTACTTCACAAAAGCAAACCTAACCTGGTATGTTTGACCCAGAGAGATGCAGTTCCTCAACACCGAGTGCATAATCCTCTGAAAACCTCTCATGTGAGCAGACACACAAGTCTGTGCTCCGTTTCTGGCACTGTGATTAAGAAGAAGAATGTAAGATAGCAACCTTGTACTTTGCATTTAAAACAGCTCGGCTATAGTAACTACAGGCACCTTACTTGCTGGCTTTGACTCAAAGAGATATCTCCTAAATATACTGAGTACATTTCTTGCTTTAAGGACCTCTCTTGAGATGTATATGAGAAAATCCTATGCATCTAATAATAAAGAAAATCATCTATTCAAAAAAACTCAGCCCAACTTGAGCATGCTAACAAAAAGCACACTTGTAGATTCATTCATCAAAAATTATTCCAATTTAGTCAGCAAATGTAATTGGTCCTATGCATTTCCTATTCATGCTTGCATTAGATGATGTGTTTTCACACTTTTGCCAGTTCTTTGCTACATGTAGTTCTGCTTACATTCGCATCGTAAGCAGCACCACTCATTTCAAATGACCGTCAACATCTTGAAAGAGTGAATAATGGAGAGAAACTTGTTGAACAGGGTTAGCAAGAGCAACAAGGAGTTCTCACTAATTTTATTTAGAGACTTTTTTGGAATCGCTTTTGGTGAGTGCCCTTACTTGTGTTCTGTGGGATAATACTGCTGCTTGGTGGCCTAGGGAGTAGAGGGAAGGTGTGGTGCATCATTATATGAATGGAGCGATACCACATAATCCATACACAGATAAACCCTTCAAAATACTAAGCTCAAAGAAGAAGTTGTGACTTGACAGAGACACACTTTACATATATTGATTAGAGAGAGTTTTCCATGAGCAATCAATGGATAATGCATTGTTGAACCAAACCAGGTTGTCTCCGTGATAAACAAAATTATATTTCTGAACAGTAAAGAAACAAGCATGTGTCACACAAACCCTGCAGGTAAACATATCTTAATCATTAAGCCAGATAGGGATTTGAACAAAACTCACGCAAACAGTTTTTGTTCTTAGTCTCCAGATTCCTAATACCTGGAACACATCTCAATTTAGCTATATATACTTCCCCACTGATGGAGAAACTGATATGATTTTTTTTGTTTTTAAAAAACATTCTCTGCCATGCAATCTTACTTTGATTTCTAATCTTAAGAATGTTTCCAACAGTTCAGGAAATGTGTGTACAAATACTTTCGAAATGACTAGGAATAAATAAATTCATTATGTCCTTCACTTGATTAGGAGCTCTATGACTTCTTACAGCAGGGAAATCCCAGTAGACAATTCAAACAGTGAAACACTTCATTTAAGATTTCCTCATATGTCATGTTAGGTTATTTTAAATCTATGCTTCTATCTCCATTCAGTTTATGCTTCAATTTTCTTTCTTAAGTGTGTTTTATTTTCTACCTGCATGCACCTTTCCAGCTCAGTCAGTTGCTCATATGAAGTATTGTGTTAGGGCTCCAAACAGAAGCAAAAACGCTAGCACTTTAAGGTTGTCTAGAAGTGATACTGTGGAACCTGAGAGATTTGAGGCCACTGCCATCCCCTGGCTCTTGCTCTTCACTCTCCAATGGTTCCTATATTGGTCCTATACTGGTCCTTATTTGTCCACTGCAAAGTGCATTTGGTACTATCTCAACTGGATAATTGCACAGGTTGGCCATAACTTAATACATTCTTCCAGGATTAAGCAATCTTTTCCTTTCCTTGTTAACTGGCAGAGGGTTGTTACACCTGGTAAAGATGGATTTAATAACCATGGTTCATACAGTTTTTTTATACCTCAAATTCCAATGCATTATCTCTAAAATATTTTGAGACCTCTCGTGAGGTACATTAATTTACCCTCTAAGCTTTATTGTGGACTAGAAATTACCATGAACTGTTTAATTGTAGGGCTAGTTTTGGAGAAAGTGACCCACCAGTCTCTTCCCGACTGTACTCATGAAAAAGAATGTAGACAGTGTTATTGTTTTAGAACTCAGGAGCTCCTGATTATTCATTGATTCAATTGTAAGGCCTAAACAAAAGCCCTAGTTAGAGAGGTTCACACAGAATCCAAAACCTGGAGTATTTTCCATTTCTTAAAAATTTCACTGTTATGTTTGGATGTTCTTTCTCCAGCAAGAAGGTAGTAAAGCCACCACCTAGGTTACCCTTCATGCAGCAATCTGTAAGAGCAAAGGATGATAACCCAAAAGCTGATGACAGTTTCAGTCAAGCAATATTTAAGAACATCACTCTTTAAACTGAATTTTGATTGCATCTTACTCCACCTCCTGCACCCCTTTTAAAAGCTGCACTTGTAGTGCGAATAAAAAGTTAGTGACAGAAGACATATTTAATTTCTATTGCATCTATCATTAGAGCATTCGGTTAGCAAACATTTCCTTCACAGAAATGAAGGTGCAGCACAGTAAAATATGAAGCTGACTAATATCATCCTTTAAAAAAAAAAACCTAGAGGCTTAATATGACATTACAAGGTAGGAGGGTTATTTGGCCCAGCATATGGGGTGTGCTAGAGATGACACCAGGTCCCCCCCGGTGTCATAATTTAATAAATTCTCCAAAATCTCAGAAGCACCCAGATTGACAAACCTGAATAATTGAACAATGACTGAACAACCTATTAATCTAAAAATTCTAATACATTTACAAGAAATTGATTCATTGTATCAAAAAACATTAGTGTCCCACACTGTTAAAAAATATGCTTCACATTACATTGCCAATTTATACATTCAAAATGTATCGTGCGAGATAGGAGTGATAGTAGAGCCTTTCAGACTAGGATTTTATGCTCTTGTATTCCACCATTGAGCAGAACCACACCTTTCACGTGGTTTACAAGTCAATTTCCACTTTATCAAGGCTGTAAAAATATTTATATAAATGTAGTTAAAAAAAACAAGTGTACGCACATATTATCTTGATAACATTAACCAAGACAAAATATTAAATACAAAGAGAAAATTAACAGTTACACATAAAAAGAAAATATCAGTTGAACCTTGAAGATCATTACACCTGAACTCCAGTACATATGACCAATCAATTATTTATCCTCATTATTAAAGCCAAGTGTTATATAGATTTTGAAGCAACAATCATTCGAATGTCAACCTGGGAACTCATGTCAATTAAACTAATTTATATATAATGTTATCAAAACTCAGTTATCTCTTTTGATCTTATTTTGAACTTCTTTGATTTTATGAAATGGTTACATAATACCTGAATAGTACTGAAAAAAAGAAAAATAATACTTAAGTACAAATATATATATATATATACACACACACACACACACACACACACACACTATATATATATATATATATATATATATACACACATATATTACCTATTGGCGGTTGCCACTAGGTAGTTATGGTTAGGTCTGATTCTCCATAGACATAGCATTTTTAGGTTTGCTAATAACTTTGGCCCTGTTTGACAAATCTTCACGAAACTTTCCAAAAAATGTTTATCCACCTCAGCTCCTTCCTGGTGTCGGGGTGATCCATCAAGCCGGGGCCGAGAAAAAAGCGGTCCCAAACCATAAACTCCCCATGCATTTTCCATAGGCTTCTTTAAGACAGGTTATAGCAAAAACTGCTGAACAGAATTATACCAAATTCGGCAGGAAGCTAGATCTTGGTCCGCAGATTGTGTTTTTTGTGATTTGGTGCAAATCCATTCATTTTTTAAATTTTTTTTTTAAATTAAGGGTCAAAATGTATTGTATATTTTGGCAGTTGGGCACACGAGTTTCTCTGAGACTCTCGTGGGCGTGCCATGGAGCTTTTTTCCCCTTGGGCCATCTCACTCCTTTGGGAGTCAGACTCCTGCGCGTGAGCGCTCTGATTGGCTGCCAAAACATGAGAAAAATGTTGCTGGAAGCCATTACAGGACTCTGAGACTTACTCCCCTGTCCTGAAGTTGTAAAAAAAAGAAAAAAAGATTTATGGGGGAAGAGTAGGGATACCCTGACCCCTTAGGCCCTATAGGGACCCCCCCAGGAGCCAAAAAAGAAAATAAAACAGCAAAAATGCCACGCTCCTGCGAGACTCATGGGATCAGAAAAAAAATAAAAAATTGGCAGCCAGACCGCATTTTATTATATTATGCCCCGGGGAGCCTACCTCCGGGCTGTGTTTAGAAAGGGGAGGGGAACTGCGCTGCCCCCCTCCCCAAACCATTAGAGGCCCCGGGGAGACCACCTCTGGGGCGATCTCATTATTCATGAGAGGGAGCAGCACGGCCCCCTCCCTGAGCCTCTAAAGGCCCCAGGGATCCCACCCCCAGGGCCATAAATGCATAATATGGAGAGAGGGGCCGTGCGGCCCCCTTCCCTGAACCATTAATGGCCCTGGGGACCCCATCCCTCAGGGCTGGCTCACCCCGGGACATAGCGGTTTATTTGCCCTACTAGTGTGGGCAGGGAAACCTGTGTTTGCTCTTGCTTGGCAGGAGCATTTTTAAATCTCAGTGATGCAGGCAGGAAAACAGATAAAAAAAATTCTCTCGCCCAGGGAGAGCAGTATTAGTAGCTACTCCCTCCAGGAGGGAGCAATGCCGGCTCCACTGGATGCGGGGAGCCGGCTGGGGCTCTGGGCAGCTTGGGGCTTCCCCCACAGCCTCCAACAATAGTGTGGTGGGTGACCTGGGTGGGCACCCGCCTTTAAGATGCCCAGCCCTGGGGAATGGAGTCCCCAGGACCGAAATCGACACGAGGAGGGAAGCTGTGTGCCCTCCTCCCCTTCAGAATTGTGCTGGGTCCCAGGGATGGGGTCCTCAGGACTGAAATTGGCCCAGGGAGGAGGGCCTCGTGCCCCCCCTCCCCTTCAAGATTATGCCAGGCCCTGGGGGATGGGGTTCCGGGGACTCAAATCGGCTCAGGGAGGGGGGCCAGGTGCCCCCCTCTCCATAAAAATTATGCCGGGGATGGGGTCCCCAGGGCCAAAATTTGTTTCGGGGAGGAGGGACATGCATGCCCCCTCCCCTTTATTTAAAAGACTGGCCCTGGGGGATAGGGTCCTCGGGCCAATAACAGCGTGGGGTGTTCGGGGGACACACAGCCCTCCTCCCTTTTATTTAAATAAGTGGCCTTAGAGGATGGGGTCCCCGGGGCTGGTAATGGCTCGGGGAGGGGGGCTGTGTGCCCCCCCCTTCATTAAAAAAAAAAAATGGCCCTGGGGGACATGGTCCCCTGGGCCAGGCCCTATGGCCAACCCCTAGTGCAAGGCATTGGCTGTATGGGGGGTGTTGGCTGCAGGGCCTGGTCGCTGCGGCAAGGGTTTTCATATACATATGGTAATGAAGTAATTATGGTAAAATAAACCTAGAAATTCACTGAAAAAACCAAAGGTTAAAGTAGCGTTATAGTTAAGTGACTATGTCAGTGATATTAACTGAAAAAAACACAGAAATTCACTAGTTACAGTTAGCAGCGCTATCTATAACTTGTGCCCTCACCATGCACTGCTTATGACCTCACATATGACGACACTCATGACATGCTCTATGACACCATATATGGCATCGCTCATGACATCTCAAATGACATCATTGATGACATCATCCAAGCTTAATTTTCCTGCATAGTGCTGTATAAATTATAATGGCATTAGAGATCTGACAGTAAGTGCAACATAGCTCAGGAGAAGATCAGCCATCATTAAAATCAACGCCAGAAACAACTCTCTTAGATGTTGAAAACAAGCATTATGTGGAACATTGACCCTATAGCATACACTTTACAGGTAGCATAGTTCACATTAACAATCAACCACAGCTATATGGGAAACCCTCATTGAGTACGGTGTTCAATCTGTATACAACTGCTCAGAGAAAGCCAAAATAGTGAATGCTAATTCAAAAACAAATGCCCTACTATGGACAGCTTTTATCTGTATCAAACCCCTTACACACACCGAACCTACATTAAGAAATTAAGGTCCAGATGTATGACCAATTTTAGCATGCACAAACGGGTTAGCGACCCTTTTGCGCATGCTAAAATTGGTATGGCCATGTACTAACACAATTTTGCGAGTCACAAATGAATTGCGACTCGCAAAAAAGTGTTTAGAGACTCGCTATTTGGAAGGGGCACTCCCTTCCAAATATCGACTCTCTAACCCATGTACTAATGTTTTGCGACTGCAATTGCGGTCGCAAAACACTCGCAATTACTACCTACTTCAAGTAGGTGGTAATGCATTCGCAAATGGGAAGGGGTCCCCAGGGGACCCCTTCCCCTTTGCAAATGCATGCGAAAATATTTTTTAAGGGCAGGCTGTGGTCCCAGGGACCACTGCCTGCCCTTAAAAAATTAAACGAAAACGTTTCATTTTTATTTTTAAATGCATCCCGTTTTCCTTTAAGGAAAACGGGCTGCATTAAAAAAAAGCTGCTTTAGTTAAAAGCAGTCCCATATATGGTGGTCTGTTGAGCCCAGCAGGCCACCATCCCTGGGAGGGCCAGCCATTCCCAATGAATATGACTCGTTATTTCGCATACCATTACTTCGCAGCTTTTTACTACGAAGTTTTTACTTAGCAAATACTGTTACTACGCAAGTTTTTAGTTCGCATACCTTTACATTGCAAGTGTTAATGTATGCGAACTAAAAACTTGCCTAGTAATAAAAACAGACATTTACCTCAACACTACACTAAATACTAAATACAAATACACTACCCTACACATAACAAACTCTAAAACACTACCCAAACCCCCAAATACTACACTACCCTACACTACTCAAACACCACTACACTACCCTAAACCCTAAATCACTACCCCCTGGACGACCCTCCCCCTTCCCCCAGCCCGCTCCCTACACTCAAACACTACCCTGCACGACCCCCCAACACTACCCTAAACCCTAAAACACTACCCTACACTACACAAACACCACATCACTACCCTAAAACACTACCCCCAGCACGACCCTGCCCCTACCCCCAGTCCTGTCCCTACTCACAAACACTACCCTTCACGACCCCCAACACTACCCTAAACCCAAATACACTACCATACACTACACAAACACAACTACACTACCCTAAAACCTAAAAAACTACCCCTTGCACGACCCTCCCCCTAGGACAACGCCCCCGGCTTACCTCTCCTGACGTCCTCCTCGTAGGTGAGGAACCCTATGCGGTACTCCTTGGCGCCCATGGCCCCCTCACTCCATGACGACGGGGGCAGCTCTCCCTATCCCTGAGCCGCCGCTCCCTGTCACCTCCCCCTGCCTGGGACGCTGCTCGCTCCGCTTCCTTCTCACCCTGCTGACGCCTCCATAATGAGGCAGTTGTCATCGGGCACCTTCCTGGGTGCGCTCATCCGGGTCAGCCTAGGAGCGTTGCTTCCTGGGAGGAGTTCTGCCTGAGCCGCCTTCACTGAAAAGCAAGTCGCGTTCTTCTAGCCACGCTGAAAAAACCCTGCAACCAGCGGTGAGTGACTGCAGTACCTTTAGCGCCACTGTTTAGCCATTACAACGCATGCGATGTAACAACTTGCGTAGTAAAGGCTACGCGTTGTTACATCGCATGCGTTGTAACGCTTGCGAAGTAATGGTATGCGGAGTAAAGCCTCCGTAGTAATGGGTAATTACCATTCCCAATGGGGTCGCAAAATGCGAGTGCCTCATTAATATTAATGAGCCTCGCATTTTGTGACCCCATTGGGAATCGCAATCAGTGTCTCTGACACTGTTGTACATACTAAATTGCGACTCGCAATTTATTATGGTCGTACATCTGGCCCTAAGTTGATATCAGTAGAGAATTGAGTATTGTAAACTATGCTTAATCTATGGAGAAAGTTCATTCTATACCACACTGTTTCCAAACAATGAAACTCTCATGAGAAATACACCACAGAGTATTCAAAATAATCTACTAAGAACAGTGTACATTCTATGCAACAGTTGTCAAATAAGGCACTATTTGCTGAAAATAACCAAGATCTGAAGGTTGTATAGATCATACTAGCTGCACTCTTCATACTGTGGTAAAAACTTTACAGAAAGACCATCTTCTGAAGCAAAACAAGCACATGGACATAGGTTAGTACCTGCTGCACACACTCTTCTATCTTAAGTATAAATTATCATGATGACACAATTCTATCTAATAACTCAAGACTGCTTACAAAAGTTAGTATCTACTAAGTGAAATCTTTCTCCTGTTGGAAACTTTTTCTGCAGTACCAAAATGTTGTGTGTATCATAATGAATACAAGTCAACTGTCACTTGCTCACAGAGTTACTCTTCAATGCAAACATTTATAATGTGTTCAGTACCTCTACACATCTATGGTGCATTAGGAGCACATGCGTTTTGTAAAACCTTACACCCATTAACTGGACCCAAGCTGTACACAATTACGTAGAAAAGTAATATGGTAGTTACCCACCACTATGTAAACTGTAAAACAAACTAGCGCACTCACTGGATGATGTCATCACTGTGGTCACTTGAGATGTCATAGAACATGGCATGAGTGATGTCATATGTGAGGTCATAAGGAGTGCATGGCAGGGGTGCAAGTTATAGTTAGCGCTGCTCACTATAACTGGTGAATTTCTGTATTTTTTTTAGTTCAAAACATTAATGTTATCACTGAGTAATTCACCTAAGTATAACGTTACTTTAACCTCTGTCTTTTTTCAGTGAATATATGTATATATATCGCAAGCTGAAAGCAAACGATCTGATTGGCTGGTGCGGTACTCCCTCTGTACTATTGCTGTACTATGAGGTCAAAACACCTGATCTGATTGGCTGGCCACAACATCGAGAGAAAGTTGTGGCCGCCATTTAATGACTCGGGGGCTCAGGCCCCATGTTGTGCAAAGCAAATAAAAATAAGAAATAAGGGGGCAGTCTGGGGGTACCCTCACCCCCTGGTCGTTGTGGGGGGCTCCTAGAGGGACACACCCTGGGGTCATATTAAAAATAATAGTTTTTTCGTGGCACCATGGTACCGCAGTTCTATTGCTGGGCTCAATGCGCCCCCCCATGTAATTTTGCAGTATTATTGCAGTGCTGTGGAGAAGAAAAAAGGGAGGATTCTTGGGCCACTGCAAAACTATGGAGCTTGGCAAGCAATGGGGGTTTTGGCCTCCCATGGGTGGTTGAGCACAGGGCCCGGCCAAAAGCATGGGCCAGTGGCCAACCCCATGATGCACAGGGTCGAAGGCATGGGGGGCCTAATTAGATATGGTAAAAAAAATAGTACTTTACGTTAAAAAAAAAACGTAGAAGTTCACTGAAAAAACGATGGTTAAAGTGACTTTATAGTTAGGTATGGTTATAATATCTTACTTTACATTAAAGAATGATGACAATATTGTAAATCGCAGCGGAGCGAGTTAAAGTTACTTCAGTCAACTATAACTAGTGAACTGTTTGTGTTTTTTTGAGTTTATAATTTAACTTTTTAACTGACATATTCACCTATCACACCAATTTTACCTTTGCGTTTTTGACAGTGAATTTCTCATGTTTTGTATATGTAAAGTAAGATATTAAAACATTATAACCATACTCAACTATACTTCACTTTAAACTGTTTTTGTCATTGAATATATATATATATATATATATAATATATATATATATACATACATACATACATACATACATACATACATACATACACACATACACACACATATATATATATGTTCTTAGTAATTGGGGCAAATACATACAAAAGTAGGATGCCAACTGAAGTAATAGTGAAAGAATTCCAACAGATATGTCACATTATTTCCATGAGTAGAATTAATAATTAGTGCCCATGTTAAGGCTGGGGAAAAAAAAAAAAGAAGTCTTAAAATGCTAAGAACCCCGAATTGTAATCCTTCCAAGTAACCCGAATTGTAATCCTTCCAAGTAACCAAAACAAAAATATGCAATATGTATTCTTAGCCTTATCAAGGACAAGAAATTATTTCCCTGTATCTCCAAGGAATAAAACATTCTAATTTGATACTAAATGATCCAAGAGCTGAACTAATTGATTAGTATGATTAAAAGGCAGCAGTAAATATTAGAAATGAAGTATGTCTACATTACCTAAACTTTAAAACCTGGTCCAAAGTAAGGAACCATTAGTCGATATTGAGCATAATCCTTCCTTTTGCAATGTCTGTAAACGTTAGGGAACTGTCTGACATCAAGATTCCCTCAACATAAGGAAAGACCTTGAAATCATCATTTTTGACATTGCATGCTTGTTAATAGGCAAGGGAGTAAGAAGCCCTTAGTAGGCAGCCTCAAGATCTTAACATGCTCATCTCTGCTAGTATGACCTAAGAACAGCATTTAGGATTGATACTAAAATCTGGACAAGACAAAACAGGCTGTAAGTCAATCCTGTGTAGTATAAGGAGTCAATACCTATAGCCAACCTTTTTCTAACTCAACAGACACTTGGTAGATTGTGCCTTCAATACAATTTTGTCATGAAAAGCTGAATCATTCCTTGCTCAATCACCATATGGCTTATCCCACAAGAATAGGGATGGTGCAATCACAATATTCTTGAGAGATTTCCCACTGATAGGGAGAGGTCAAGTGCAAAGCAGTTATCTGCATCTTCTCTTGGCAATACACTTTGGATTTGCCCACAGTGGCTGAAATAGGGAGGCTCCTATCAATGTAGGTTCTGTTAGTTGCTGCAGTGGTTCCATGAAAGCTACTGTAATTGTCATTGTCTAGCATTCACTTTTGACGGTTAGGAATCACAGAATTACTCCATAATGAAGAAGTGTAAGTTACTGAAACTGTAACAACAGTTCTTAAATATGTCAGTATCTTCCTTACATCTAAAACTGCTGTGCCCATCCTCACTATGACTTTGTGTACAACTCATAAACATACTCCAGATAGGACACATATAATTGCCTGGGTGCAATATATCCTAAAATTCATCGTGCTGTAGTTGCAATTTTAATGGCATAGTGCTCATTTTACAACAGGAGCACTGGGGACTTTTTAATACAAAAATGATTAAACAATACTAGTGTACAAAAGTGTCCCATATAAATAGAACAGATGACATAGTGTCTGTTGTTTTCATATACATTATAGACAGTTATATGTTTTCGTTCAAATGTATATGTATTGCATTTTAATATATTTAAAATGTATGTTTTTCAACTAAAATCAAAAGAAACTTGCTCAGCACACCATAAAAACAACATTTATGTCTAAAAATCCAACTCAGAATTCAATAAACCAAACCATGTTTTTCTGGTAGAATTAGCATTTTCCTAGCAAAGGTTACAAAGGTTACACGTAGAGACCCCTACTATGTACCAATAAGGGCATTCCCATTCAAAGACAAGACTCTAATATTTCATAGCTATTGACAGATGCATGGTTCATGCATTTAATACAAGTGCTGCTATGATTATTCAAATTAGTACTCAACAGAAATACGTTTATGTGCTTCTCAGTTTATTTGGTTCAATAAGGAGGCTACATCTCTGACCAATTTACAACCAAAGTGTTCAAGCCTGCACAGCACTTCTCGCTGCATGATTTACCAATCAGAGTTGATGGTCCTTGATAGTCATAAACATTAGAATTTGCGCTCCTCACTCACACAGGATCTCAAAACACTTCTTTTACTATATATACACACATATACAATAAATAAATGGTAAAACTGGAATCATTAGGTGCCAGACAGAGTAAATCCACTGCGGCCTATCTCAGGCCAATTTTCCAAATTTCAAATGTTTTCCACTCTACTTTTTAAAATATAACAAAAAAATACTGCAAAATTAAAAAACCAAAAAAAGAGAGAACCTATTTGTAGGATATGCCACCCTTCTTCCTCCAATGACATTGAAAAACATGACTGAAGCAAAGTGAAAATGCAGCCAGATAGGCAGCCGACTGCAGAATTGAAAATAAGGACTGTTCCTTTAAGAATCCAGAAATCCTGCCAACCTCACCATGCTTTGTATTTGCTGTTGCTGAATGATATTAGTTATTTTTCAGGTTCTTGCTGAGGGGATCTCAGGACACTTTTGAGGTTTTTTAACCTTTGTTTTCACCCATAAAATCTTTTTCAAAATTCAGTCGGCGAGACTTCGCCTGATGTTTTTTGAAGAAGAGAATGTTTCCTGACAGGAATTTTGATTTTTTTCAGTCATTTTTGCCATTCTATTTCAACATTTTTCTATCTATCTCTGTCAAATGTCCCATTTCTAGAAGAAAAAGTGACTAATGACCCATATGCCCTTATTGTGGTCTGTCTTTCCAATTCCCATACTGTGGAGGAGTGTCCAGTTTATCGGAAAATGTTCAAAAGAACCCAGAAGGACCGGGAGGGCATTTGCCTCAGAGGTTGGTTAGAGGATGATCTCAAAAGGCAGAAGATGAAAGAAGCACAAAACACCATGGAGCAGCTGGTGTTATTATGCTTCTCCTTCAACTCAACCTCACTTCTCTGCCCCCAAGGACTCCACCAGATGGTAATCCTGGAAGTTGAGTAGGCCTATAAATCACAGACATTCAAGACACAGACATCCAGCCCTTTCATGTTAACTGCCTTCACTGTGTCGAGCACCAATTCAATACCAATCTTGACTTTAATTCCAAAGGTACTAAACCATGAAGCCTAGATTTTGTTGTACTCAGCTTTGAAACACTTCTCTTGAGACATTCAGCATAGAGATATTCTAGCTCCATGTATTTTTTGTCATTGAGATGCTCAAGGTTGAGATACTTTCATAGAAATTCGACATTGAGGACCAAAGTCTACAAAAGAGTTTACTCTTCCTCTGAGTCTCCGCTCAGGGATCGTCATCTAGCCTTTGTGATCTCACCAGAAGATCCCCTCCAGATTCTTTTGCAACTTTTGAGTCTGCCCTCAAATCCTAAAACAGTGAGTGATCCAAAGTCGTCTGCTACTCTGAAGAATGATTTGTCTCCTCCTGTTGAGCCTCCAAAAGATCCCTCTTCACCAAAATTAGATCTGGGGCCACCGATAGATGTCTCACCATCCTCCAAGTAAGAGAAAAAGGACAAGAACGCTCTGTCATTTGTCTTTAGACATTTCACATACCAATACTGACACAGATTGTATATCCTATACTCCAACCTCACCTCTCAGTTTGTCCTACAGCCTCTCCTCTTGCAACAATATCTCCACCTTTCAAGAGGTTTTGCTCAGTGGTACATTCTTTGAATTTCAGTTGAAACAATTCAAACACAGGTTACAGTAATAGTGGAGAGATTGCAACACAGTGTAGTCTGAGCTTTTTCTACTCATAGTGCTGGGGTTTGTGAATATTGCTGATAAAAAATTGTTCTTAATGGAACAGTCCCCAGTATCCACCAAAGTGGCTCCCACGCTGTTGACAAAATTGAGGCCTTCAGAACAAGACCCCATTTTTCTTAGAACTGAAACTAATTCTGATTCTATAACAGCTTCTGCAGTAAGATAATGCAAACCTGAAAAGCCAGAAAAAACAATGCCTTGAGACAGATAGAGCAATAAGAATGATGCTCTGGGGAGAAAAATGTGTAGGGCTGTAGACAGACATTGAAATCAACTAGTGTGACACAGCTCATAGGTCATTCTGACAGAGCATTATGAGAGTCTTTCAAAATATTCTCTGAGGAACTCCCAAAAGAGAGAAAGAAAAATGTCATAGAAATTCTCCATAAGGGCTTGTTGATCTCTTACCAGGTCAGAAGTACTTCTCTGGATTCAGCAGACATAGCATCGATGAAGGACTAGAATTATGCTGTGTAGAACATTGTGGTTGCGCTTGACATCTATAAACTATGATGCCCAGCAAAAGATTTTAAATTTGCCTTTTTTGGACTGTGGGCCTTATTTGTGGTTGGCAGGTGACCCGCCATCCCGCCATGGTGGCGGAGGTGATTACGTCCACCACCCTTTCCACCCATTCCTTTTGTTTCGAGTGCACTGAAAAAGGCCAGAGTGGACCTATTTTTCTTGATTCTGACTGCTCCAAAGTGGCTGTGTCAGTTCTGGTACAGCGACCTGTCGAGACTTTCATGATGTCTATCGATACAACTCAAGAACCATCCAAAGCACCTTTCCGGGCACAACGGATAGATCCTCCACCACTGCCTAAAGTCACTCAACCAGACAGCTTGGTTCCTGAACAGTTAGAGTTCGGTCATCTCAACTTTCCGGCTAATTTAAAGCAGAAATTGATTCAAGCATGAGCACCTGCTACAACAAAGACTTATAATGCTTCTGTTTGCGGTGCAAGGACAAAGGACTCAATCCAATATCTACAAAACCCCATCAAGTGCTGCTGTGCTTACAGTAGCTAGCCAAGAGCAGTCTCAGATAGACCTTGATCAGAGTTTATTTGGCTGCAGTCTCGAGATTTAGGAGAATGGACAATCATCATCATTGTTATTCTTTCAAAGAATCATCAAACAATTTATTAAGGGAATTTTTAGGGTTTTCTTCCTGTGAGGCACCCTCCTGACCCACAGGATTAAATGCAGTGTTGCCTCCTTTTGAGCCGATCCATAGAGCATTTATGAAAAACATCTAATGAAAGACTGCGCTGTTGCTGGCTCTCACTTGTTGGTTTTTCAAGGCTGCCCTTTTTTATGTTTCAAGACACGGGATTGCTGAATAACCTTGCCATTTTAATCTAATGTTTAACTATCCATGAAGATCCTAAGATAGAAAAGGGGAACTTATTTACTTGAAATCCTAGTTGTTTATTGCAGGCATCTTCATCGAAGTCATAAACAGCACCCTCACCTCCCTGTCTTGTACATCCATCAGCATAGTTTCTGGTTGTTCTATCCTGCATTATTCATGTAAAAAAAACGAGTGTCATCCAGCAACTATCTGTACAAGGCACGATGGTATTGCCAGGGTTAATGGAGTCTTAAAAGGATAGTCCAAATTTTTAACTGAGTAGATTATTGCCTATCTCTATTTTCACTTCACTTCAGTCATGTTTGGCAATGTCATTTGGAGACAGTACTTTAGAATATGCTGCAGTGAGGTTTAATCTTTTTTTTTATGGGTAGTATTTCCTTGCTACGTTTTATAAAACAGAGTGGAAAAACATTTGAAAATTGGCCTAAGATGGACACAGTTGTTTACTCTGGCTCTTAGTGCTTTTACTTGTACTATTTAATTATATATGGTATATGTACATATGGTAAAAGAAGTGTTCCGAGTTCCCTCATAGGCCAGGGACATACAGGCACATGCATCAACCTTTTTTGCGAGCGCAAACGGTGCGATTCGCAAAAATCGGCCGTTTGCGCCCGCAAAAAGGGCCTCTGCGATGCATAAACCTGTAAGGCTCTCGCAATTTAAGAAATCGCAATTTATTGCGATTTTTTAAATTGCGATTGCATTTAAGGAATTGCAAATTGCGATTCCTTAAATGCAATGCATGCTAATAGGGGGCGCAAATTACCATCAATTTGAACTTGATGGTAATTTGCAAAAACTTTGAAAAATGCACTAAAGTGCATTTTTCAAAGTTGTAGGTTACACACATACATGCCCTTGGGGCATGTGTGTGCGCAACATGTGTGCACAGTTCAATTTCAGGGGTGCAACAGGGTGTCCTTTTGACAACCTTGCACCTTGAATTGCATGCATGCAATTTGCGAGTACCTATTGGTACTCGCAAATTGCGCATGTAATCTCCCATTCATTCCTATGGGCCTGTAGGCCCATAGGAATGAATGGGAAGGCATTCCCTAATTGCGACTCGCAATTTGCGAGTAGCAATTAAGGAATGTTTGGGAATCGCTAATTTTATAGCGATTCCTACATGCGTAGGCTTTTGCAATTCATTAATTGCGATTCCTTAATAATCGCAATTAAAGAATCCTACATTGATGCATGTGCCCGATAGTCTAACGTTTATGTTTTCAATGAAGATGCAGAATTAGGATTACAAGTAAGTAACTTTCCCTTCTATAAATATCTACACTTTCACGCAGCTGTTCATTTTTACATTGTATGTATTCTGAAAAAGTGTTGCATTATTCGCTTGCTTGTGTGGTGCAATCAATCAATCAGCATTTGTAGAGCGCAGTACTGTCACACCTGGAGGTATCTGGGCCCTGAGGTGCGAGGTCTCCGTCGTGCCAACTATCCCTGCGACAGGTCTTGAGGAGACGGCGGGAAAAGGAAAGAAACTAGCAGAAAAAGGCAAAACAGAGGGCAGAAAAAATAGCAGAAAAAGGCAAAACAAAGCACAGAAAATTAGCAGAAAAGGCAAAACAGAGCAAGAAATGAGCAGAATAGGCACAAACGGAGGGCAGAAAAACGAGCAGAAGAGGCAAAACCGAGCAGAAGAGGCAAAACTGAGCAGAAGACGGCAAAACAGAGGGTAGAAAAATGAGCAGAAAGGCAAAACAGAGGGCAGAAAAACGAGCTAGAAAAGCAAAACAGCAGAAGAGGGCAAAACAGAAGGCAGAAAAATTAGCAGAAAAGGCAAAACAGAGCAGAGGAGTGCAAAACAGAGGGCAGAAAAATTAGCAGAAAAGGCAAAACGGAGGGCAGAGAAATTAGCAGAAAAGGCAAAAGAGGGTAGGAAAAAGAGCAGGAAAGGCAAAACAGAGGGAGGAAAAACAAGCAGGAACAGGCAAAATAGAGGGAAGAAAAACGAGCAAAAAAAGGCAAAATAGAGCAAGAAACGTGCAGAAGGCGCACAAACAGAGGGCAGCAGGTAGACAGGCAGCAGAAGGTATCGGACTGCGAGCAAGCTGGACAGGAGAACTGTCACAGGGTGAGCTGGCATGAGGACCTGCAACAAACAAGTAATATTGATTTGTTAACACTAGAAAAGAGTCATTGTGCTATCACCGTGTAAAGCAATAGGGAAAATGGAAACCGAAATAAAAATGGTTTCTTCCAAAGGTACACATATTAATATAGCACTAAAACAGCATCTGTTGACAATTTAGGCACAAACACTTCTCATATGAAATCAGATAAGCAACAGGTGTTCTTAAAACATTTTCTGCAGTGTGTGGTGGCTGTTTCTGTCTACAGATGACAGAACAGAGGTTTGACTGAGTTTACTTCTCATAATCGAGATGTTGTCATGTATGGTTTAAATTGTTTGTATCACTTTATTCTCCAGAATTGGTTCTCTCTCAGATTCAATATCGTGTGAACTTCTCCTGCAGTTTCATTCAGAATCCTATAAGACTATGAAGTGGTAAATGATCAGCATCCCCTGATAGTAATCACGATCAGTTCCTAATCGCCTGATGTATCCAAGGTTAATTTTCCTTGCACTTAATAATTTATGGCCTCATTAGGACACACACGTTAGTGCAAAAACGGGCAGAAAAAAATTGCATTCAATTTTTACCAGCACTAATTAGTAGATGTCTGCTAATTGCAATCACTTGGGTTTAGCACTCAGTTAACACAGCAATAATGCTGTTGGTAAAACTGGAAATTTGGCATTTGCAGGCATAAAAACATTTGTGCCACTAATCCTCCAGTTTTAACACTATGGGCCCGATTACGATGTGGTTAGGAAATCTTCCCGACCGAATGGGTTTGGGAATGGTTTCTGACCCACTTGGATCGAGAGAGTCCGACCGACCAAGTACGATGCATCCGGATGCTTCCAGATACGATTCGGTCGGACTCCCATTAACTTCAATGGGAGCTTAGGTTCCAACGGAATGCTTAGGCTCCCATTGAAGAAAGGGGTAACTGGGGAAAATTGGGCACCCTGGTGCCTGCCACACTGTGCATATCTGGTAAGAGGGGGCCCATGGGTACCCCCACGGGCCCGATTGGGAAGGCTCCGGGTGCAGCGGGGCCCGCTACGGGCCCCCAAAGTCTGATTCCGACTGCCGATTCGAGTCGGACGGCACGATTCGGAAAGGCTGTCCGAATCCAGCATCGTACTCGGTCGTTAGTAAACGCAGCCCAAAGAGACGTACGATTCTGCTCCGTACGTCTCGGTCATTCCGAATGCTGTCGGGTTCGGATTTGGATATTCCTAACTCGTATCATACTCGGTTGGTAGGAAACCTTTCCGAGTCGGTCGGGAAGACACGTTCCCAATCCGATTCGGACGGAGCAAATGCCGTTAGGAGGCATTCCTAACCGCATCGTAATCAAGCCATATATGTTAAACTGGACGTAAAACTCTTTGGGAGTTTTATACCCAATTTTAGCATAAACATCTGAAAGACAGCCCTAACGAGCATAGATGTTCATAGGAATTTTCATATATCATGGAAAGTAAAATCCTTTTGAGAAACGTTTACTTTAGGAATTCTATCCTGACATCTTTTGGCATTTTATAGTGTTTTGATGACATTATTGACACTCAGTGATGCCTCCACATGAGTCCGTCAAGGCTGGGGCATTGTCAGAGTTACTAACTAAAAAGATATCTATTATTAGACTTTAAAATCTATAGTGGCATTGTATAATGATGTCATGGAAATCAGTGAAAATGAATGTTTTTTCCACAATAATGTACACATTGATATTGAGAAGCCTTTGTGTTGCTTGATCAACAATCATCACCAAGGCATGCATTGAAGTGCCTTGAAGTGGGCAAGCCTTCAACAGCAAGACACAAAGAAAGATTTCAGCGTGCAGCTTCTCTGCTGCTGAACCTGTTAAGAATACCCTAAATGTTACTGCCACAACTAGGCGTGTAAGAAAGAGCAAGTGGCTCCTCAAGAACCACAAAAGGCTACAGATATTACAGTAGGACGTCATCATCATTCGTCATTTTGACTCTCATGGCAGCAAGGGCAAGCAGACCAAGGTGTCTCAGGGAGGTGGTGTGAGGGTTAGAAACTCAGAACTAAAGCAGATAAATAATAAGCACACTAAGTAAATTTCCAGCTCAGTGCTTTTCTTGTATGGAAAGAGAAGTACTTTAATCACTCCGGAACATAACCCACTACATTAAGAAGTAGTTAGCACTACTGGGATGCACACAACAGGGTCTACAGAGTTAACTACACAGAGAACCAGAAGGTCTTAGACTTAATGGCCGTTGAAAGTTCACTATGGCAAAGTGGAGCAGCTTTCCTCTAATCTGTGATCCGTAGGTCAGTAGGGTATCGTTGACTAGGCAGTTCTAGGGTATGGCAGTGACAACGTCAGCACAGGTCCTCCATTTTCCTGCGTGATGGTCGCTGGAGCGCTCACTCTGGTAGATCATCATTTATGAACTTAGTTTCCTGAACAGACAGGGAGATCCAGAAATCACTGGGTTTATGTGCTTTAGGTAATGACACACTTCCTTGGCAATCTGCTTCTTTTAGGCAGCTCCTCTCCCCGGACTTGGTGGCTGGCCTTTTCCTCATCGGGCAGACAGCTCCTGCAAGACAAGGCACTACCTTCTACCCTCTCAACAGGCAGTCAGGATCCCAGGTCTCAGGAAGACACACAGCTTTTCCAGCACAATGTGCAGATTTCAGGAAGTATACCCACACCTCTGGGAGACTGGCTTTCAGAGATACCGGCCCTGGATCACAGCAACTCTTTAAGCACTTTGCCGAGAACAACCTTCCTTGGTCAGTGAAGTAGCTTTGAAATGAAACCTAGTGGGAAAGTTTTGTCCCACTTTTATACATAGTTTACAGACAGTGGATGTGGATCTGCTCCCTACAGTTCACGAACCTTTTGGGGTAGTAACTTTTCATAACTTCATAATCTTTCTGCTTTGCAGACAATTCTTTGTGTAAGGTGATAGTTCTAACAGCACGTAGTGATAAAGCTAGCTCCAAGCAGAAGTACCTATAACGTGAGCACCTGGCTTTCATCATCTATCTTTGATGAGCAACTCAAGGAAAGACAAAGGCAGAGGCCCTGCCTTGAAACGTCCCTCCATCTAACAAATGAACTTGCTCATCTCCATTCCCCACCATCGCTCAAATTGTAGTGCTTATAAACTACTAATCAGCAACCACCTGCTAAATTGGTCACATGGAATTTCTAAAGGCAGTCCTGTTTCCTTCCCTTACACATTTCAGTGTCTGGAGCTACACCCTCGAGCTCAGGAATGCAGTCAGTCCAATTCCATTGTCTTGGGAGGCTGTATCAACACCTGCCTTGTGCTCTGTCAAAATAAGTGGCAATCCAAAATAAATTCCAGTAGCTGCAGCATAAACACACTCACAAACAAGATAGAGTCCTGTTGTCAGGCACTGTATGCACAACAAGCATTTGACATACACACAAGGATATCAGTGCAGGGTCTGAGCATGACACGGTGACAGAGAAGAGGAATTTATACGATCAGGTCAGTAGGCATCACGGCGAGAGCGGACGAGCGGTCAGAGGGAGGAGCACCCACCTTGAAGAAAGTGTGACTACAGGGGGTCTCTCCTTGTCTCTCGCCAGTTCTATCAATGTTCTAATGTAAACTCATATTGCGGGAGAGTGTTACTTGGGGGATACCTCGGTGCAGGAACAATTGGTTCATGTACAACCGCACTCTAGGTAACGAGGTAACCGTGGTCTTGGGATCGGAAAGGTCCTGACAAAGGCTGGCGTGACCCTATACTGTGGGCACATCACTACGGCTGAAACATGTTGACAAATTGGCAGTAAGGAGGGGTGTGAGGAGTTCATAATCTCTTCCAGTCACCACCATCCTTCACGTTTTTACCTGGCCGGAGGGTCCAGGAATAAAATGCACGCATAGCAACACCTCCGAACTAGTTTTAACTCACACTGCACTTCCACTTTCGGTGATCCCAGTCAAACTGTTTCTATATATCTTTATATGTTGTGTCTTGTCTTCCCCTACCCTATTGCTCCACCCCAGGCGTTGGTCTGCGCAGGGGTGTACTGAAGCGGCCCTATGATGAAGCATGTCACACAATTGTGTGAGTGAGGGCAGTATTTCGACACAGAGCACGTGCCACCACAGAGACAGATATTTTGTCACTCTCTACTCCTTTTGGTGTGTTCCAGTAGGCATCAGGCTCATACACAGAACAGGGCAAAAGGCTGTCTAACCAATATGGATTCCAAAATGCTAGGCTGCCACCACAGCTCACTGTACATGTCCCAGGGACAAAGATGGTAGTCTTATTACTTATTGATACTTCTACATGCAGATTCCTCAGGTTTGAATACTCCCCAGGCACCAGACTGGTCCCGAACCTCCTGCAACAGCTCTCAGGTGCAAGTTGAGGGCATAGGATCCATTACGATGTTGGGCACGGATTCTGATGATGTTATCAAGGCCATCTAGCACCAGGATCAGTGCCCTATGATCAGTTCTGTGTTTTCACGCTTTTCAATGTGTCAGGAGCATCGTTCTTTCTGTGGAAAATTTTCCGCACAAAATTTTCTAGTTGGTACAAGATAGGGACATGTCTCCTCTGAGGGCATGTGGTTACAAGCCCTGTTGTCAGCGCACCGATCAAATGCCCATCACAGGTCAGCACGATGACTGCCTCAAGGCCAGCAACAGCAGAGGACCCCTGTTGCACTACAGTTCAGAAGGAAATGCTGTACCAGACAGCTTACTCCCTCCTCTTGTCCAGCACCTCAAGGGAGTCAGCAGTAGTTTGCTCGGGAAGGAGCACAAATGCCAGTGGGTGATATAGTGTCTCTTTTTCTACAAGCCAGGAAGGCTATCACTTCAGACCTCTGGGTCTTACAATTTGTAGAAAAGGGATACACCCTGCCCTTCTGCCAGCATCCATGCAACTGTCTTCGCTGTCCCTCTTAGTTCCTGGAAAAACACCTGGGGATCCTGCAGCAGCAGGATGAAGAAAGGGGATGTAGAGCTGGTGCCAGAGAATGTATTGGGGTAGGGGTGCTACTCTCAGTACTTCCTAATTCCCAAGAAGGACATGGATCTGCAGCCAATCCTCGATCCCAGGGTCCTGAATAAGTTCCTCAGGAAGTACATTTTCAGAATGCTCTCCCTGGCTCAGGTTTTAGTGGCACTGGAGATGGATGACTGGATAGTGTTTTTAGATTTGCAGGACACATAATTTCACATTCTGATCCTGCAGTCCCACAGGAAGTGCTTGCAGTTTGTGGTGGTTACTACCCATTACCAGTTCACATCACTTTCTTTTGGTATGACGTAAGCACCCCTTGTCTTTATGAAGGTGATGGCAGTGGGGGGTGTCTCAACTCAGAAGGTTTGGATCACAGTGGTACCAGGAGCGGCCGGTGTTTACTAAGAGTGGCGGGGCAGGGGGCATAGGGGTTACGAAGGGAGGGGGGGAAAATACAAAATAATAATAATTGAAAAACGTACCTTCAGCCGGTCGCATCGCGCTCCTCTGCTCCTCTTCTTAACGCACATGCTCCCAGCCTGCTCTGCAGTCAATTCTGAAGCTGCTCTTGCATGAGAACAGCTTCAGGATTGGCCATAGCACCCTCGATTAGCGCCCCAGGACAGACTGGGACTCTGTGCCTGCTCTCTCCAACCCTAGCAATGCAGCTGGGGTTGGAGAGAGGTTCACAGCGCATGATGGTTTGGCCAGCCTAAGACAGCCAGCCAAACCATCATGCGCAGTGAAGCGAGTGCACTACCACTCCCCTCAGTGCCGTCACCCCCCAGGCCCCGCCCCCAAAACTCGGCAGGAAAGGAGAAATGAAACTTGTGTTGTTTTTTTCTCTGTTCCTGACATTTTTGGTGGGGGCAACGCTCCTTCGCCATAGCGGAGGAGCCGCCGCTGAATGGTACCTTACCTGGACAACTGGCTGATTAGAGCCAAGTCGCCTGAGCTAATGCTCCATCATTTGCTTTTGACAGCTTCCCTGTTGTTTGACTTGGAGTTACCAGTCCGTCACCCCAAATCTCACCTGCTGCCCTCTCAGCACCTTCTGTTCATAGGTTGATACTGGATACCATCTTGCTCAGATCTTTCCCTCATCCACATTATATATGGGACATTCTGGATATGATTCTGATGTTTTAGATGGGAGCTCAAGTGCAAGTCCTGAAGGTCCTTCGTTTGCTTGGTCTGTTGGCTTCCGGCATCCCGAAGGTCACTTATGCACACTAGCACAAGAGGGCTCTGCAGTAGTGCTTTCGCTATTATATAAACAGAAACAATGGTTCCTGTGGACAATGTAATTAATAGCAATGGAAATATGCACAATGGCAATAGGAGCGGGTTATGTTGATGTCCAAAAGAGAAGAAAAGACCATATACTATACCACACAATGTTTGTAATCTCAACAGTTTTTTATATGAAACATCAGATTGTATCCAAAAAAGGTGTATGGTGTCCCCAGTGAACATGGAACCTACAAAAAATGTGACATATTGTGACATAGAAAAAGTGGTTTCCAACAATAATAAAGTCGACCATCAAACTAATATACAATGAACACAGCCTTCTAATTCAGTAGTAGAGGCTGGTGAATGGTTCGCTTTAGGTTTTGTCGACGGCCTTTCGACCCCCTGAACAATAAGGGGTCTCTTCAGGACCTAGTGATGTAGGGGCATCTGAAAATTAATGAGGAAAGTGACAACATCAATGTCATGCCCAGAAGCAACTATATGGCTATAGGAAAAGACTCCGGAATAGTATGGATGGGTACCTGAGAAGAAGGAATCGCTGTCAGAGTGACAATAGTGCACCACAAGGAAGTGAAAGTATAGGAAGGGTACTCACATGGGACCCAGCTGGGCACTGGTAAAATTAATGAGGAAGAAATTAAAGGGAAATATGAGACCTCAATTCATACACATTAATAACTGTTAGGAGCTGAGGATAGGGGAAAACTTACCCCAGTGAGGGGGAAGGGGCTGACAGCCTGGATATGTACAACAATGTGCAAGACCACTTAAATAAGTGTGTCCGGAAAACTGTGCCCGAGGGCAGGAGTTATACGAAAATCCGTGTAATGGAGCCGGTCTCTAAAGAAATGATGGGGGAGGCTACGTGAGTGGAGACATTGGCAATGCTAAGAAAATCAAACACGTGTAGCAGAACAATGCAGGGGAAAGCTCTGTTTACTCTTACCGGTTCTCGAGTAATTGTGGCGGGATTTGACACTGTAAAAATACCCAATGGCATCAACTGGGGGTAAAGCAGATGTATAACAATTGGCTGCAATCCAATTAATGTAGCGCTCAGAATCCGCAATAACACTTCCGTCCGTGAAGGATTCGTGTGGTTCTGAAAATATGTAAAAATTCCCTTATAGTAAAAAATCTCTTGTCAGGAAGGGTATTTAAATTGAGGGTCGCAGGTACATGGTAAGTACACTCACCGTGTTTTAGAATTAATCAATCAGGATACATGTTGTGCAGGGCATTGGTCACTAAGGCACATTTTTTACTACAGTCGCACTTCAAGATAACAGATAACTGGATCAGACTGACCAGCAGCAATCACGAGTGATGTCTGCCGTGACGTCCGGTTTTTGGCAGGGAAGACTGCAGTACTTGGCTCATCCGCAGCGAGTGCCGGCCCCTTGTCATTCTACAAGTGGAGACGGACTCGTGCGGTTCTCAAGAGTGAACGCGTAGCGGATGCATGCATCCATGTATCCTGATTGATTAATTCTAAAACACGGTGAGTGTGCTTACCATGTACCTGCGACCCTCAAATTTGAGAACCCTCCAGCATCCATTGCAGACAGCCTTGGGGGGGATGCATTTCAGTTGGAGTGGAAGTTTCACCTCCACTACAGATTTCCCTCATAAACTTGATTCCACAGGTTCTGAGGAATATTTGCCCTGACAGGGCCAAAGTCATTCTTATTGCCCCAGTCTGGCCATGAAAGGTATGGTATATAGACTTTCAGCACCTGTTGATTGCGGCCCCTCTTTGGCTTCCACTCAGAGTAGATTTGTATTCTCAATCAGGGGGGCAGGCCCTTCACCCCAATCTTCACAGCCTACACCTTCATGTGTAGAGATTGAGAGGGGATATATGAGTGCCTTTCAGCTACCTCCGGATGTGGTGGTCGTGGTCCTTTAGACACAATGCCCTGACAAGAAGTCAGTTTACTCAGGGAGATGGAACAAGTTTGTTTCCTGGTGTGCAGAGAGACGATTGATCCTCTAAAAGTGTCCCTAGACAACATACTGCAGTTCACACTGTTCGTGGTGCAACAAGGCTGTGCGGTGGCTTCAGTCAAAACAGAGGAAAGCACTGTCTGCTTTCCTCTGTTTACTAGATTAACCCTCTCTCTTTAGGTCTCTACTGGTGATAAGATTTCTGAAAGGTCTGACAAACATATATCTGATATCCCCTTTTATAATGCCTCACTGGGACCTTCATTCAATTCTAACGTTTCTTATGGGAACTTCATTTGACCCATACATAGTTGCAAGTTGAGGCTTTTGAAACAGTTTTCCTAGCTGTCTTCACCTTGGCTCGCTGAGTCAGTGAGTTGTAAGCCTTGTCTGTCTGACCTGTTTACATGTTTTTCCCAGGCAAGTCGATGTTGCAAACTAAGGCAGCTTTCATTTTAAAGGTGTTGTCTTCTTTCCGTTTGGGACTATACATCACGCTACCATTCTCTTTTCCTCCACCATATCCTACCGAGGAGGAAAGGCTTAAAATACTCGACCTGAAGTGTGCGTAAGCTTCTACATCAGCTGTACAAAAGAATTTCATTCAGATGGTCCGCTCTTTGTCGGCTACACTGGCTGTAAGAAAGGAAAGGCGGTACAGAAATGAACTCTGTCTCGCCGCATCATTTTATGCATCAAGATGTGCTGTGCTCTAGCCAAGAAAGACTCGCCAGAACGAATCAGAGATCATTCCACCAGGGAAAAATCCTGCACTTCAGTCCTGGCTAGAGGGGTTCCAGTGACTGATATCTTCAAGGCGGCTACATGGTCCTTTCTCCATATTGTCGGCAAACACTGTTGCTTAGATTCAGCAATGAGGAGAGATGGGCACTTTGCCCTATCTGTCCTGAATACTTTCAGATTTAGTTTTCCATTCCCACCACCCAAGGGGAGTATTACTTGTGAGTCTGTTCAAAGATGGGGAATCTGCATGTCGAAATATCCATCAGAAGGAAAAAGTTACTTATCTTTGGTATCGATCTTTCTGGTAGATACTCTATCTACCTGCAGATTCCTCACTGACCCTCCCTCCTCCCTGCTCTAAAGAAAATGTATTGCCTTTCCTAATAAGATGTCAAGTTAGTATTGTATTGCACCACTGCTTGATTGTCATTCTTCTCAATAACGCCTAGTATATCGCAGCAAAGAAATTTGAATTGACATCAGGGCACCTGTCCTGGCACAATATGGCCCAATGACATCACGATCCAGTGTCTAATGTTGTAATGAAGCCAGCGCCCTCTACTGGCATCAGAGAGCTATTGTAGAAGTTTCCAGACCAGTCTAGTACTTGGGGAGTATTCAAAGGTGAGGAATCTGCAGGTAGTTAGAGTATCCACCAGAAAGATCGTTATTCAAGAATAGTAACTTTTTCATCAGCTAAGGGTTGCACACTCTGAGTTTACTGCTTGACTGCAGAGTTAAGCTTTGAGTCTAATGGTCAATTTCGGGCCTAGGTCTTGGGTTGAAAGCAGGATTTCTTAAAAGCAGCCAAAGGAAACTCAGAATGCTAGATTCATTCACAGCTGACTAACTCAGGGCCAGAGTGCATGTCCATCTACCATGTAGGGAGCATTCCCAACCCAACACTCATGATACAGACAACTGAGACGCTTCAGAAAGTTAACTCAAAGTTTTTTCCTGAAGGAAGGTAACCAGAGACAAAATACATACTGGTGAAGGAGTATCTGGCATCTATTCAGGCCCTTTTATGTAGATGTGTACCTGGTGGACCGTTGATTCGGGCATATGGATTTGGCAGTAACCATAAATGTCCTAGGTGCCTCTAACTTTCTAGGTTTTATACAATGCAGCAAGCAAGGTCATTAAAATGCATTTTGATCTCCTCTAATAAGTAGCCACCATATTTGAAAGAATGAAGGCACAAAGTCATTCAAATTTAGAAGCTTTTGCCATTTCGACCTTTCTGTAGATTGAATGCAGATACTGAGAGATTAAATCTCTCGGTACCTGCATTCAGTCTTCAAGAACATCAAAATGTCCATAATAAGTCTGGTTATATCAATTTCTCTAGGATCTCTGACATTCTAAAGAGCGCTTTAACTAAACCGCATTATAAGGTTTATGTAGAATATGTTCTGTGTGTAATCATAAAGCAGAATAGTCACCCTGTGAATGTTTTGCCAGCAGATGCTAGCAGACGATGCTCCTCATTTACTATACTTCGTATTGTCAGAACTACAATTCCTCTCATTCAAGGTGAAATTATCAACTACATATATAATCTGAATAGTGGTCTGGATTCATTATTTTCTTTTCAGCATATTCAATTATTTTCATTGGTAGCTGAAAGAGGGCATTCATTCAAGTTGCTAGGCCCGCTTTATACTTGGAGCTCAAAATATACTTTCAAAATTGAGGGGGCTTTGTTCTAACCCATGCATGACAGTTTACCTCTCTCTTTTAAGATTACTTTTAAAGTAACTGTAAACTCACCACAGAGAGTTAGAATGATTCTGATTCTGTAAGTTGATGAGCCTATTTACATATTTTCATAATTCAGCTATTTTATTTCAGAATTTTGAGTCTACAGGGAGAGTGCACTCATACTCTGGATCCCAAACAGATAGTTAGATTTGGTGTAGGGCATTAATAGAGTGAATCCAGACTTTCAAAGCAGTTGTTTGTGAGTTTTGACTTTAGATCCAAAAGGGAAAGCATTTTCTAAGTAAAGCATTGCCCGATAGGACGTGGTATGCACCAGGCTTTATTACTCTAATGTGAAAATGGCCTTGCCATTCCACAAGCATGTCTAGAATTACTCTAAGATAGTTGTGCAAGGTTGGTTCCTGGATGGCAACGCATACATTTGTAAACATGAATTTATGGCTGTGGCTTTGTGTGCTGCTTAGGCTACATTCCCTAATACGACCATTTTCATGATTCTGCTGCCGCGTACATCATATTGAAGCTATGAAAGATCCATTGCAGGAGAAGAAAGCATTTCTTACTTGTACTTTCAGTTCTCTAGTTTTGGCACATGTACTAGAATTAATATATGACCCCTGTGTATAATATCAAAACACGCAATCTCTCGTGCGCTTAATCCTCCAAAGAGGAATGTAAAATGGTGCCAGGAGTGGGAGTCTCATGAACCCTTTCTGAGGTCGTCATGGTGGCTGGTAACCTGATTCTGATGAATTGCTAACTAAAAATATTTGCCCTCTTTATAGTCATTTAAGATACTCAAGTAAATTGCATAGAGAGGTTTACCACGTATTGTTTTTGTGGGAGATACCAATGCTGGAGATTCATTTTTACAGGTAACCTTTCCTTTCTGTACTTCCTTTTCACAGTGGAGGGTCTTCATGAGCATGCAATCTAATGTGGGCCGGTAAACGCTCCCCATGCCCAAGGCTGGTGGCCTCTGGAGCAGGGGATTGCCAGTTTGACTGTTTTGCCCCTTGGTACCTGCACTAACCCCATGTATTCTTCTTGCAGTGGTCGGATTCATTATAAGGATATGTACAGTTTACTGCGGGTTATTTCCCCCCCGCTGGGCCTAGGCAAGAAATGCCCTCATAGGGTGGCTTGCAAGGTTTGACTTCCACTAAAAACTTTGAACTGCAACCTGCTAGCATCAACGGAATGAATGTCGCTTTTGGTTTTTTCTTTCAATATATATATTTCATATATATATATATACATACATACATATATATCTCCTCTTGCATTTTTTTACTCGGCGGAAACCTTTGATTGCCATCCGGATTGCATTGACATGAAGCTGTCACTTCTGATTGCAGCATGGAGTGTGAGGGGGGGGGTTTATCTAACTGTTTCTGCTTGCTGGCGCTGGGCATTATGGGGACAGAGGGGGTATGCATTGTCGTCATTAGGGGTGGATGCAAACTGCATTGGCATCTCCCTTCACCCCTTTCCATTTGATACTCTTTCCTCCCTCCCTCCCTCCTCTTCCTCATTCCTCCATGCCCTCTCCTCAGATCCATTTTCCCACCCGAGTCCTTCTAACGATTGCGTGCTAAGGCTCATCAACACTTATAGACCACCAAAACATAAGACTAAACTGATTTCTGCTCATGTCTCTCTGTCTCTCTGCAGACAAGCAGTTGAAGTAATCTTTTTTTATTTTTTCCTTCCATTTTTGTTCGTTTAAATTTCTTTTAAACAATTATGATTTTTTTGTATGGTTCTTTGCATCTCTCTTTTTTTCGTGCTTTTTTGGCTCATGTTTTTTGCTCCCAGGGGCCGAATGAATTACCCAGACATGTATCAGATGCTCAGACACATGTCTCCACCCTTGGGTTTGGGGAAGAAATGCCCAGCACGCGTTGCCTATAAGGTAGAATAAATACATTAAAAAGAAAACTATTTAAAAAAAAATAGAAAAAAAATAAAAAATTGAAACAACTAAATGAATTTTAATTAAGCGTATTCAATATCTCTTTATCACTCATTTATTTCTAAAATTTAAAAAGTGCAGTGTGTCCGTTAGTGTTTCGTGTGCCAGAGACTCCATTATGGCCACTAGGTGTTGGGGGGTGCGGGGTTGGGAGGGAAGGTCAAGTGTGCTCCTTGACTTCACTGGACCCACAAGGCGCGATGTCTTGCTACAGTGATAGTCATCTGCAATCACATGTGGTCCACAGTGTGGCCTAACTAGATGCAAGAGAAGCAGCGGAGGACTCCTAACTAATCCAGACAAGCCTCTGTTTGTTCTTCTTTCTCACCTCAACCTGGAGCGACTATTATCCCTCGTTCTTGAGATCTCTGAGTACAGATAACGCTGTCTTTATTCTGTGCTTCGAGCGGAAATGTGTGTGAATTAGGTGTCAAATCATGCAGTCCACAGGTCACAAGGAGAGGCTGAACTTGTGGTACAGGGTGTTCCTTTCTGCAGGTAAATAAATGAGTTACCTGAAGCATCGAATGGGGGCCATTAGTCTTGCGCCTCACAAGCCACAGCCGCTTTGGCCTCCTGGCCATCACAGATCCAGGAATAGTTTCCTTTCCTGATGTGGACTTCCGGTATTAAGTGGGCGTAAGCAGCAAAGCCCGCCCTTCAACGTTTGGTACACCAGCTCCTGGTGGACATCCCTACGTCGCCACTGGCATATCTGATGTCTGTCACTCATGGCTCTAAATGGACCATTCCCCTTTTATTTTGCAGAGGTCAAACACCATGTTGCTGTCTGCAGTGCATGATGGGAAACCACGTGTTATGTTCAGCCACGCCATTTTACAAATATCTTGCTGAGACCAATGCTGCTTATGATGCAAAGACATATCCTATTCAGCTCGTCCTTTGCTTTGGTCATTGCTTATGTATTGCCGGAACAGTGGTTATAGTAGGTAATATTAACAGACTCGGACTAGCAGCACTTCTCAGGAGTGTTACTATATTATTAATATGAAAGTGTGGGCACTTCCCTGCGGGGGTGTTATACTTGTCAAAACAGAGTATGCACACTTCATGTAAGATCTAGTATACTTGTATTGCAACAGTATTGACCCTTAGGGGGAGCTACATGTTTAGCAGTGCTGTATTAATACTCATCTAGAGGGCTGCTATACTTTTAATACTAATGTAATGGAACATCTCAGTAGCTACTCTGAGCTTTTAATGAGGCAATCCTGGCACTCGTGAGCTCTGATATACCTTTAAATGGGACAGTGCCAGCAGGGCTGCTGTACTTTCAATGAGACAGTACTTAGAAGGTAGAATTTACTGTGAAGCAGATTTTGTGTTTCTCCACTTTATTAGTATTCTTAACAAATTAGAAAAAATCTCGAAGTCAGTGCCATTTACCGAAGCATGGCCTGTACATTAATGTGCAGTTGGGTGAACACAGGCAAGCGTCTTCTGGTTTGTTTCATGAAAAGAAACACTCCATTCCAGCTAACCCTTCTGCGACAATCACTGCAAATATCTTTACTTCCACAGTCACTCCCTCCTAAAGACATGGTGTTTCCATCAGAGTGTTTAGCAGCCATTTTCCCACAATGCACTGCAGGCCAGCCATGTGTCCAGAGAGGTTTGATGCGCGGCTCTGCAGCATGTCACGCCTGCACCCACAGCCTCTGTTGAATGCAGAGTATTTGCTAAGGCAGTCTTTCGCCCTGTGGATTGCATGACATCATAACTCTAATCAACATAAAACAAAATAAAATGAACAAGGTCCTGTTTTTTATTCTCAAGTTAAATAGCTCCTTTTCCTCACTCTCGTCTGTCTCCCACTTCCCTTCTGTCAATGCAGTTCTCACCTGTGTCACAGTCCCTTCTCTCGCTCTCCACCTCACCCCTTTCTTCATGCCGCTGACATTCTGTCCAATATCAAACCTGAATGAAATGGTCTCACTGCTCTTCATTACAACCATCATGTTCTCTCTTTCAACATATCAATCTCTTTCCTCTCACCTCCCCTCAAACTTTATCTACCACTCTGTATCTTACCTCTTACACGGCAGACCTTGGGGTTGACAGCCATGTCTGAATCGGTCAATTGATAACCTATGGTCTCTGCCCTACCAAAGAAAGCTCCTTCACAGAACGTAGTTGTTGCACCGCGTTTCAAATTCCTACCTTATATGTGATATTTTAGCTTCTAAGAAAGGGTAGGTGGACAGAATTTGAGCCATGCTCAGCTATGTTTCAACTAATTCCTTATCATTTGGTCAGGTTTCACTCTAGAGCCCAGTGAGACAATAAGTCAAAATTATCAAGATTAATAACCAAACCCCAGTCTGTCTTGTGATACAGAAAGAGCATAGATGCTAAATCTAAGTGTTATCATAAACAAGATTCTAGAAAAATTCCAGCTGGCAATGAAAGACTCAAGAATGGCCAATGCTCTAGACGGCTCTAAAATGCTGAGACTGGTTGTTGCCACAGGCAACATTTCAGATAGCTCTAATATCCTGAGAGCATAAGACAGCAAGGACTCTGTTCGAAATAGTTATCAAAAGCCAATGGCTTATGTCAGTATGGGCATTAGTCCAAATAACACTCAAATGCTATGCCCCATTGTCTGTATTGACACTCTTCATATATAGAGACAACGTTCTTGGTGACTCTCAAAGGCTGGTGCCTATTATCAACATGCACATTTTTCTAGATAGTTCTCAAATATTAAGACCTAAAGTCATCACGAACAATGTTCTAGGTATCTCTTACTGGTGAAGGTCAGGTGTCAGCATTGACGATGTTCTAGGTATCTCTTACTGGTGAAGGCCAGGTGTCAGCATTGACGATGTTCTTGATATCAGTGTTTCACAGCCAAGGGATGGTAACAGCATCAATAATTTTCTAAATAGCGTTTGCATGCAAAGTTCTTTAGTCAACATCTGAACTGTTCTGGATGAATGAAAAAGCCAGATGCCAGGTGCCAATGCAAATACCGTTCTAGGTTTAAGAGTGGGCAATGATCTGGATAGCTCTGAGCGACTGGGGGCAGATGTCGGCATGGATAATGTTCCAGCTATCGATCAGTGACTGAGGTCATGTGTCAGCATGGACCATGATCCTAATGGCTCCGAAAGGCTGAGACCTAGTGTCAGCATGACAGCAGTTCTAGATAGATTCAACAGACTGAGGCCTGATGTCATTCTGCATAATTAACTAAAAAAGCTTTTAAATGTGAAGGCATAGTCTAAACATGACTAATGTTTGAGATATCTTTTAAATTCTAAAGTCTGTGTCAGCATCAACAATTTTCAAGCTAGTTTCCAGTTTCTGGGGTCATAGCTTTCTAATGGAAGCACTTTTCTCTAACCACCAGTTGCCATATCGAGTCAGCACAGAGGGCATGCATCAGATATATACTAAATACTCCAGCCATGTGCCTCTATGTGCAGTGTTCTTGAGAGATCCCTATTAGCTATTCTTCCAGTGTATAAGGCTGCTGTGCACATAATTGCAGACCACAATGACATAGGTGTCCACAGTCTATGGTCTGCGGTGATACCTACCTCTAAGATCATGCATCACCATAGAGTTGGCCATCAACAGATCCAAGTCTGTAGGGTTAGAGGTCATTCCATATAAGTTCTGATACCTCATAGTTCCTAAAGTCGTAGGTCGAAATTGGTTGTGTTCTCAATAGATTCCAAGTCCTAAGTTCAGGTGGTATGAAAAACTCTAGGCTCTTTGGACTATAGTCCAACAAATATCAGTCCATAAAGTTATAGGTCACCCAAGGGTATGCTTTAAAAGGAAATCTCTGTACCTGTGGCCGTTGGTCTCCTTCATATATTTTCTTGACTCAGCCCACTGGATGAAGAGTTGCAGTTCAACCACCAGTCTATTCCTCCCCTCCCGCCAATCACAGCTTGTTCCACAAGCTGCGCAGCGACTCTCAATTAATACATCCTTTAAAATTCTCTTGAATCAAATAGTTCACAATTTCTGTTTTTAAAGAATATTTAGCGAGTTAATTGACGTTCTAACAATGCAGTGTAGCCAAACAGTGAGTGTGTGAGAGAAATCCTACATGCATACTCAAGGTATCTGTGTCATGCATCAGAGTCCTTTATATCAAATTCTGCTATGTGTCATTGTACCATGAATTACATGTTTATTCTGGATGGTTCGTTCTTTTGGTTGGGAAGAGGCTAAGCTTGCTGTTTTATAGATTGTCACTGGGTGAGTCAGGCCTGCATACTTATGCATAACAGCCTGTCCATTTCAACGTCTCTGCCGTTTTCCCAGACTCATACCTCCGACCACTCATTCACTGTTCCCCCATCAGCCCGGGCACTCATGCCTGGGACTTCTCATTTCACTTCTTCAGCCCCCTCAGTGCCATCTTGCCCTCAGGATGCCCTCGCTAGCTCAAGCCTGTGAGTTTATTTCAATACCCAGTGATTCCTCTGCTCTACCCCTCCCCCCAACCCCAACATGGCCAACCTAACTGACAATATCACCTCTAAGTGCCTAGTCAGATGTGCTGGTTACATCAGCACTGTTAATAAGGCCCTCTCTTCCAGAACCACTTCTACTCCCACTCTCACCACATAAAAGGTTTGCCTCTGCATACAGTAGCTGCCATTTTCAAGACTGCAACCCACCACTGGCAAGCAGGTGTTTGCCATGCAGCCCCTTTTCTAGCCACTCTGACCAGCTGCCTAGCTCCTCTGTTCTCTCAAGCTAATTTTGTCATTGCCCTTCCAAGCTTGACTTTACCCATTTCCGAATCTACTCTGTCTACTTTGTCCTTCCCACCATGTCCTTTATGGGATCTTTTTGTGCAAACCTGATCAGTTGTTCCTTTTTGATTGGAGACTTTTTGTGATGCCCTTCCTCTCCAAGTATCCACTGTACATTTGGAAATTCTGACTATCTCTTAATCCCAGAGTGTTTGATTACCACTACTGTGGAGTATGGCTGATGGAGTCCTTAAGTGCTTTTTGAACCCTGGTGTGCACAGTCTACAAAGCACAGTGTGGAGTCTCCTGGTGCAGTCACTGCGCCCTACAGTGTTCAGTCAGTACAAAACGCAAATACATCTATGCTTGCAGCTTCCCGAACTCCACAGCTGAATATGACATCACCTGATGACCTTTGTGCTTTGTAGCCCTTAGTTTGCACAGTGAACATGGGGCCTCTGTTTGGGCCTCTGTTCTGCGGTCTACAGAGGGCACAGAGCTCTACTGTATGCATGTAACACAGAGTCCTCTGGTGTCCCATGCACACTAAAGCCTCATCTCAGAAACCACAACTTCCATGCCGCTTGCATTCAGGTGTTTTTTGCTAGCTAGTGATCTTTCCTGGCTGCCTGCCGCCAACAACCCCAGTATCACCTTTAAACCCAGTTTCAAAAAGAAGAAGCTGCACTCGACTCAGATCCCTACATGATTTGATATGTTTGGAAGCCTTAAAATCACACATATCTCTCTAAATGAATCTGTTGGGTTGAGAAAACAAAGTACCTTGACAGTGGGTTTCACTATTATCGACTTCTTCAAGGTTACAACAAGTCTTTACGTCAAAGGGATCTTTGCATATTAGTAACCAAGCTGGGGCCAACATACATTTTCTTTCATTTTCATGAATTCCACACAGTAATCAGATATTCTTATATTTTGATTATCATTTTCTCATCTACAGTTCTAGTGTTCTGTGATCATTATCTCCTCCCTTTCAAAAAAGTGAGACACCTAAAAATGGAAGTAGAAATAATGGTACCATTTTTCGCAACTGTAGGATAAATTAAATAATGAGCCAAGGAAGCGACTTTTTGAAGAAAAAAAAAGCCATTAGGTAATATATAAATAGAAAAAAAAATAACGATTTATCTGGAAATTGGAAGCCAAATTTGTTGTTGCCTTGAAGAAGTTTGAAGGAGTGAAACACCTTCCACGTTCATCTTGTTTTGCCTTTCCTTTCTTCCGCCTGATTCATCAATGTGCAGACAACAATGCTACTTCTAAGAGCTCTGAAACAAACGAAAGCATTAGCAGGAAACAAATGCGATGTGGCTGCCTTTTTATGGAATGTGATGAAGCCTTCTACTGCTACAAACCATGGTGCCCTTGGAGACATGGAGCCCATGGATACAAAGAAGCCACCTTTCTGTACAAAATGTGCAGCCCTTTGGTGCACTGTATCAGCTGATGTCCCTCTATGTGTGTACCATGGAATTCTCCAGAGCTCTGTTTCCAAGGCAAATCCCTTTTCTATACATTGAAAAGTGCATCTTTGCCTCCACTCCATGTTGTGCCCTGTGGCTCCCCTATGTGTATGTAATATTTGGCACTTTGTTGCCAATTGAGAAAAATGCAGCAACTGTTTGAACAATGGCAGGAGATGGGATTCTCTGTGATACTTATAAACAGTAAACTATATCTGAACATGTCCGTGATCCCAGAACCCTTTTTTGAAAATATATAAATGGCAATTTAGAATTAATGTAAAGCTTAAAACCAGCCTTCAGGATGGTCCATTTTGTGTCTGTGTTTTATTTATATGTTAAAGTAGTGAATTAAAGTAAATTTGCGAAGTAACGTATGTTAGACTGAAATCACTAAAGAATGCAGCCACCTGAAATGAAAATAAATCACCAAATGTGGCTCCCTACATAGGCTACAACAAGAGTATTAAGTGCTGGTCCTTCTAGAAGAATTCTGGTAGTTGCAAAAGTCCCGTCGAACACAACAGGACTCATTTTACCCTGACAAAGGAAGTAAATCCTGACTATAAATGTTTTTCAATTGTGTTTTTGGTCTGTTTTTTCTGTCTCTTTTCAAGGAACTGTCATCCTCCAACAGGTAATCTCGAAGGCCTTCCGAACTTATAGGTAGACAAACGCAGCAGGCTTTTTTTGGAAAAAAAATAAACATGATAATGAAGTAGTCATTACATCCATAATGAATGGGGCATTTCAGAAATCGTCCATTCTGATGGATACTTCTAACCGCAGATTCCACACCTTGTGACTACCCACAGCAGCCAGACTGGATCTTGAGATATTTTTCTCAGCAATTCCCTTGCAAGCCGGTAGGTAGCATTGTTTGGCTCCGCATCGGGTCCGTCCGACGCCCGAAATGATGTCAGGGCCACAATATAACTGCCACCTTTGTACATCTATGTCAGTTCCTTTCTTTCCGTGCCTCCAAAGAGTATTTGGAGTTTGCTGCCTGTATTTCTGTTGCTTGAAGAAACATTCTACCTTGAATGTTTTTTTCAGTGTGCAAGGGATATGTCTCCCCCTAAAATGACACGGGGTTCAAACCCTGGAAAGACTGACATAGACAGATGTCAGTGATGGACCGCACAAGGTCTGTCTCTGGTGTCTCAACTCCTTGAATGACTCAAAGTTGTGCAATAAATGTGCACAAATGATCCTAAAGGCTATCTGGGACTGCGAGGCTAAGCTCTGTGTTGTTGAACACTGTAGGAAGGCTTGAAATGCACGATCCTGATCAAAGTTGAGTATGGAGATGTGTTCTCAAATCTTCATCTCACTCCATATCTTCAGGTAAGTCAAAGAAGAAAAATACAAGAAGTCCAAACACGGCTCCCTGTCTCTCTGCCACTCTCTTCAAGAGATGTCGTATGGGCATCAGGGAATCTCCAAATCATGGTCACCCATCACAGAACTGACTCTTGCACTAGTCCCCATCCAGCCTGAGCTTCTGGGGCCATCGGCAGTGCCACAACAAATTCAAGCCTTCAAAGAGGCATATTTTTGGTACCTGTCCGGATCCCTCTGGCGTGCTTTCAGGCCCCATGGATCCGAGCCGTCCAGTTGTGATACAGCCAGCAGATCCATCTCCCACTGTGCCATTTAACCCTGATTCAGGGTCCATTCCAACTCTGGGGCGGACGCCTGCTCCGATTCCTTCCCTGGTGCCGAATACCACTCCAGTTCCTCGGGCAGCGACGCCGCTGATGTTGGAAGGTAAACCCATAGTCTTTTCAGCAGTGAAAGTCAAGGGGTATTGGGGTTCAGCAGCTGCCCTTAATCCTCATGCATTTGGAACTGGTTTTTGCTGCTCTAGGCAATGGGAGACCCCTTACCCATTGTTTTATACGTATACCAAAATGCTTCTGAGCAACACGTAAAAATATTAAGTATAAGGAGTTAATTCCAATATGCAGGTAGTAAAGTTTGATATCACTGCTTTCCAGATCTTGGTTTGTGCTTTCCACAAATCTTTTAATGGATGTGTATATTCATAAAGCAGCCAGGAAAACATAGGTCAGCCAACACTTGTTTCGCCCTTGGCCTGCAAGCCGGGGCTTTTTCAAGGCGTTAGTTTAAAAGGATTAAAGCTTGTCTGAGTCATTAATCGGTTGTCAGGCTGTGTTCATGTGGCTATATTAGCGTTGAGCTCTTAGTGTGCGTGCTAGATCGTCTATCCCTATTCAGCTCCGTCCGCGTCAAATGAGCTGGCAGCCGATTGATTGAACTTATGACAGACACCAATTAGTTTATTTTTACTCATTTGACATGGGCCAAGGGCGAAACACGTGTTGGCTGACCTATGTTTTCCTGGCTGCTTTATGAATATCCACAGCCATTAAAAGATTTGTGGAAAGCACAAACCAAGATCTGGAAAGCAGTGATATCAAACTTTACTACCTCCATAGTCTTTTCAGGCCCAGAAGCGAAACCATCACAACCACGATCAAAGTTGCACCCAACTCAACCTCTCTCACATCCACATTATGATTCTTATACGCTTTCATTGCCACATAGATTCTCAGAACCAGACATTGACAAATTGCAAGTATATGACAGTGAAAATCTTTTCCTGAACCTCCAAGAGGCCAGTGACCTTGACAGTTCCCCAAATACTGGACTGAATTCTCCACCTAGCCCCTCTACGGAAGAATCTGTCTCTTTAGCCATGGAGGGTGGCAGAAGTCTTGACCTCCAGCTTCCCTTAGTGGAAGTTAAGACAAATGTACTGACTGAGGTTCTGCATCCAAAGCAGACCTCTTTGGAACATTTGCTTCCACTGAATGAGGCCCTAACAGATACCCTCTTAGGCATTTGGGTGAAGCCATGGTACTGACCTCCTGTAAATAGAGAAATAACCCAACAGCACAGACCAGCTCTGGGGCACCCACCTTCTCTCCTGCAGCACCCAACAACAGTGAGCCTCGTGGTTCAAGCCTACTAAACCCAAATCTGTTTCCGGCCACCCCACTAGACAGACAGTTGAAATGTATGGAGGAATTCGGGAAACAGATGTTTTCCTCTGCCAGTCTTGCCCTCCAATCTCTCAAGTTGAGTTGCCTCCTTGGGCATTACTCGCACTTATTTTGGGACACGGTGAGTGATATCTTGCCTGCGGTCCCACACGACCTTCGTGCCAACCTCCAACAAATAATTCAGCATGGTCGAAGTATGTGATCAGGTCAGGCCTGGACACTACTGACTGTCAGGGTAGGGCAGTTAGTACCAGCGTGATGCTTCGGTGCCACTCATGGATAAGATCGATGGGATTGTCCAGTGAAGTCCAACAGTCCCTCATGGACATGCATTTCAATAGCACCTGTCTCTTTGGAGACAAGGTAGACTCAGCATTAGAGCGCTTCAAGGAAAGTAAAGCAACAGCGCACTCTCTTAGCTTTGAACCGCCCATACCACAGTTTCCCCAACAATATCCTTTTGCAGCTTCGGAAGAGGGATGCAGCTGAGGCCGCATCAAACTTTGCCTCCTTTCGAGGCAGAGAATCTGGCTGCCAATGTCCAGGCCACTAGGGGCAGCACACTACACAATCTGGACCCCCCCCCCCCAATCCCCCCTCCCCCTGCTGCAAAATCCCTTTAGTTTACCCTGCACTGTTACCCGGTTGGAGGCTTTATACGTTTTTATCCCCATGGATGCAAAGCAACAAGTTAGTGTTTTTTAGTGATTTCTGTCTAATCATCCTTATTTCAGTGATTTGGTTTTATTGGCTAATTTAAAACATGAATGATATAAAGGCAGAATATGTTGCCTTCTGAAGGCTGGTTTTCTGTACTATACAAAATACAGTTTGTAATGGAATGTGTTTAAAACCTGTTCTGGGATTCACCACATGTACAGAGGTATACTACTGTTTATGAATTCAGGAAGATTAACCATGAACGAGAGCTAGTATTACAAATGAGCACCTTTCTCTTCTGAATAGGCACTTCCACATTCTAAGTAATGTTCAAGATGAGCAGTCTGATTTTCAGTCGATTTGAACTTGCATCTGGCTCAACCCTTTCCTAATGCATTTCTGGAATCCTTCTGCAATACTGAAACTCATTTTTTGAATGCCTTGCCTTCTAATTTCCTGACCTATCAGCCCCTGCGTCCCTCCAGAGCATCCAAGTTTCCATCATATTTCCTCTCAGGCTTGGGAGATGTCTGACCTGGCATTTACAGTCCCAGCATCCAGCACCCTCTTTCCCCACAGTCTGTATAGCAGCACAGCTACCCCCACAGACCTCTAACCTGACACTTAATTGCTCTGTTCTCACCTAGCTGCCATTCCTTCAAGTTTATTTGATGGACTTTAATGAAATTGTCTGAATTTCCAGACATCAAGCCCAGCACTCAGTTTCTAGACCGAATAACTCTTCATAACCCTTGCCCGCCTCACTTTCTCTCTTTCTTTTTCTCTATCTTACTGCTTTGTCCCTTCTATCCTTCCTGGTTTTGCTTTCTTTCCAGAAGTATTCTACTGGTGTCATAGGGTCAAGAGGTTTAGTGACAAAGATTACTGCCTGAGCCCTGACACCGTCCCGCTACTCCACAGCCTCACTGAGTCAGCTCTATTGCGGGGGCTGCTCCCAGAATCACTTAGCGTTTGACATAAAGCAAGCTGAGCTACTGAGTGCTCCCTTTGAGGCCCTCTCTGCGCCTTTGCACTAAGAGCAGGAACCTGGACGCCCCCTTGGCTAGTCTCAACCAGAGCTATGAATGAGTCTCGAGGTCCTTGTTGTGACTGATTTTATCTACTCCGTGTGCCTTGCTGGTCCCGTGGAAGTTTGACATCTGTGCTGCATGCTGCATGCTGCATGCCCGCTGCATGACCCAGGCGGTGATGCCTTGTCGGTGGTCAGTCAGACATGTGCATTGTCATTCTGGTTCAAGTTTGGCACAAACTGGGATGGCATTTTGTGAAGTTTGCCTTCTTTCCGCTTCCTTTTCTTTCCGTTTGCTTGCCTTGGGGACTATAATTGCACATTCATTTGATATTTTGACTCTTTGTAACTGGGAGTGAGCCAGCATCTGAAGAACTCTACAGGCATGGTAGATGGATGGGGTGGAAGGAAATGGACTGTCCCTTGCTGGTCAGCTTTAAGATTAGTCAGTTGAAGAAATGCAGAAAAATCCACTCTCATAGATAAAGACAAAGAGCCCCCTCCTCCCACGAGTTGCCAACCAAAACTAAGAAAACAAGGAGCAAGAGCCATGTAGGCTGATGGTAATCACATGAAGCTGAATTGAGTGGAAAATGGATACAAGCAATGGAGAACCTCAAAGGGGCCTTGTCAGGATGAAACCTTTCAATTGAACTTTGCTTTGGCACAAAACTATTAGGAGAAACAAAACTATTACTGGTCAAGTATGATTGTCAGACCATTGAGGAAGGGCTTTGGGGTCTATGAATGTTAGGCAGAGCACTGGATAGAGCATGGGTCTTTAGATGAAGGTGGAGCAGATTTGGTACTTGTGGGGGGATATTAGGAATCAGATGATGTAGGCTAGAGTAGAGTAATCTTAATGTCATTGGAAGGAGAGAAGGAGGATATAACTCTGAAGGCTATAAATAGCTAAATAAAATGATGAAGTCGAACTACAGGTGGGGAATAACTGAGAGGGAACATGGTAAAAACTTTTGGCTGCAGCTGAAAGGATGAGACAGGATAGCATGGAGAATGTCGACTCCGGAATCCCTTAGGACTCATTAAACGAGGGGAAGAAATAAGGAACACAGATAATTAAGCGTCTTGTCTTATTGGAGTTCTCCAGAGCTGGTCTCGTTTTTGGTGAAGGTGTACTGTGAGTGGGCTGGATAAAATGTTCTGCTTGAATTTCGCAGAGGCTTCTGCGCATGGATCTCCCTGTGGCGGATGACAACAGCGTTCACTTTAACTCCACACTCATGGCACTCATCCGGACAGCTTTGGATATTAAGATCGCAAAAGGTAAGTTCTGCAAGCCTGCCCGAATCCTGGAGAAAATACATCAGAGAATATTTGCTAAAGCGCCTGACTATGCTGAGGCTATACTGTGATATGTATTGTGCACACGTTTAACACCAAAAAAAGGGAAAAAGCACTGTATGTCAGGTTTAGCATGGGAGCATTGTCTTTAGTGCTATGTTACTGGTATTTGAATAGCACATCTCTGCATCTTAGCAGTTTTTATTCAATATTTGGGTGTGTGTTGCTACACAATTGTGTACAGTCTAGAGTGAACATGATTGCATGACCTGGGCTATCTCAGAGGCTGTTGCCGTGCATCCATAAGAGGTTTGAATACCAAGGTTGCTGCACATTGGTGGATTACATTGTTTGCAGAGGAGCATGCTAGTCAGGCAAAGGCAATCAAATTTTCTGAGGGCTTCCAGAACATGCTGTCATTAGTATGCTAAAGTGGGGAAATGGCACGCTTAGAGTGTGAGAGGTGTAGCTGTGCTGATAGATAGTTAAGTGGACTTGGGACTGTGGCTGGTGTGTTCAGGCAAGGCAAGTAGCTGGCAGGCCAACTGGAAGCGAGCATGGGCATGCAGGGCATTTGGCAAGTGAGAGGCAAAAGTAGTGCTAATGGTGTGTGTAGAAGGCGTCACTATGCTAGTGTGTTGAGCTATCGTGTAGGGGTGGATTTGTAAAAACTTAAAACACTTGGAAAAGGCAGGTACATGTATTTGCTAGAAGCAAGGCATTGGAAGCAGCATGCATGTTTTGTTGCCATGTCACTCAATTTGGTATAGCATGCCATTTTTGCATCTCTTAGTCTGTGGGGTTGTTGGTAGTTTTTGAATGCAGACTGTCAGGTGCAGGCTCTGTGTTTTACCATTGGCATAGGCATCATAGAATGTTGCAGGCAGGGGTAGGGGTATATTTGTGAACTTTTATTGAAACTGTGCGACTGTGATCATTGAGTTGTGGGTTTGAGTAATTGTTCTCAGTGGCAAGGGCTTCTCAGAGTTGTTGGGTCATGCCACTTTCAACAAAAACCATGTGAGTGTACTATTGTGATCATCAGATATTGCGATTGAATTAGTTTGTGCATATGTGCCTTCTGTGAGTGTGTGAGCCTGCATCTCTCTGTCCTAGGGTGCTATCAATATAGTCTTGTCCCATTCAGCATGCTTCTGTGTTTTCTGTTCAAGATGTTGGACAAGATATTAACGTACACGTAGGTCAGCAAGGGCTGTAGGAGTGCCATCCCTCTCAACGAGAGTAGATTGAGTGAAAAGTGTTATCAAAGCTCAAATGTAAATAGATTACGTATAGTAAAGTGTATGCTTACATTGTAACTAACCTTTTGTTTGTTTCACACTCATACTCCTTACTGATAATTTACAGAAGTCTCAAGTACATTGGAGAGTCAGAATCATTTTATACTGCTAAGGCATATGAACAACATTAGTCCATTGTTAGAAAGAAGAGAGGCCAATTGCTCTTTGGGGATAACTTAGAGTGGCATCAGCCCAGTGTTATAGGGAGATGTTAAGGCTGGTATCTACGCCCAGGGTTATCCTTTGCCATTAGACAAATTTGGGCTCATGTGGTGTGCAAGCAGTTCCCTAGGGATAGCAAAGGAACATGTTGGTAAGGAATGGCCTTGTGGCACTTGCTGCTAGGATGATGATGGGACACCTTCTCTAATGAATGGTGATGGGAAACATCCTGTATGGAATAGTGTGGGGGGGACTTTGTATATGGAAGGTTGTGGCAGCATTTTCTGTGAAGAATGGTGTTGGTGCACCCTCTGTAAGGAATTGCATAGGGGCATCTTCTGTGCCTAAAGACAACCAGCACTTTATTCGCGAGGAGCAGTTATATGGACTTTCTATAAGGAGTGGTGTGAGCCCTTTCAATGAGAAATACTGTTGTGCATGGTGGTCCATATGGGAAAAATAAAGAATGATTTGGTATCCAAATTCAATCCTTACATAGGTGGGGTCCTCAAATGCCATGTCAGCAAAGGATGTGTGCTGGTAAAAGTGTTTACTACCATAGACTGTGGCGTCACTATCAGGAACACAGCACTTCCCACATCTCTAAATGAGTCGAGGAAACTTAGAGTTGGATGGATGGGCCATGCACCAATTGATGACAGAAGGTCCATTGCCACCAACCTCTAAATCGGCCCCTTAGTGCTAGGTAAGAGGTAGGGCCTCTGATAGGATTATGAATAGAGCAAAGGATAGGGATTTGTGATGATCCCACGCCAAGATGATGTTTTTGAGGTAAGCGTACTTCATGGGTATTTTATATCTACAGTTGTATAATAGATTAATAAGGTAATGGCAGACAAGGAAGTTGTATAAACACTATGACATTGATTTTGCATTACAAAGTGCAGAAGCACTTTTTGAGTGCTGTGTGTGAGTTACTGGGTCAGACTGCTGGCTGTGAGTGATGATGTTGAAAGGTTGTTTGTTGGACATATTATTTGAGTGCTGTTTGCAAATAAAGAAGAAGTTGCTCTGGAAGACTTAGTTGCTAGTAGGCCCTCAGCTCCTGCTAACTAAGTGGCCTCTATGAGACCATGTCCCTTTATAATGCCCACTCTTCTGATCTCTGTAGGTGGGATGGACAAGCAGCAAATGGACTCCCAGCTTCGCAAGGAGATGATGGCTATCTGGCCAAATATGTCCCAGAAGACGTTGGATCTCCTGGTCACCCCACATAAATGTAAGACTAAAACAGGCGTACACACACACAGGTATGCGCGCACTTTCACTTCCAGTTTCTTACAAGGTTGGAGCACTGCAAGGTTGGTAAGGAAGATAATCCACTGATTTCTAGTGAATAATGTTTTTAGGTTTTTTATGTTAGGCATTTTAATTGGTAAATGTTTAAACACACCTGTCATGAGAAAACCATTTTCACACCAACCCAATTTGGAAGTAAAAGTGTTATAAGAAAATAAATAGCTTTCTGCTTCATAGGATTCTCACTGATATTCATAAAAGTCGACTAGTCCCGCCTGCATGTGAGGACCCTGGGACATTTTTCCATATAGATATGCATATATAATAATCTTCTGAAGTTGAAGGTAGTCACCCCAGTGTTGAACAGTTCGGTGACATCTTCAAAAGTCTTTGACTGGCCACCTTTAAGTGCATTTTTCTGTAGAAAAGTACGGTGTTCTAAATAACATAGAAGATACTTTGCAGCATTTAGTGTAGAAATGTGATGCCTAGTGAAACATCTGCTGTAACTCTGAAGAAAAATGAAGGGAAAGATGCCTGTCAGGTAAAAAGGGCATCAGCTAGACTCAGCATACATTATAACTTTAAGAGCACCAGTAGCTTCCAGTACCCAGCATGCACTGCACTGCCAGTTTGTCTCACAGCCTTAGTTTTTTTTTCCGGCTTGTGCTGACTGGATCTCAGGACACTTCAGAGATCTTCAAAGTACAATTTTCTCAGGATTTTTTTCAGAAAATTAATTTTTCAACATTAACTTGACGACCTTTAAAGAATATCAGATATTAGGAATTTTCTTCTCTTCGTTATGACTTCGGCTTTTGTTAAGTGCCCCAATGGTGGGAGAAAGAAGGCTGCTACTAATCCCCATGACCTTTGTGTGGTCTGCCTTCCAGCTTCTCATTCTGTTAACGACTGTCCTCATTGTCAAAAAATGACAAGATGATCTCTTAAGATCAGAGAAGGAATACTCCTGAGAGGCAAACTATAAGACCTTGGAGCAGAGGAGGAAAAGAAGAGACAGGGGAAAAGAGACAAGACCTCCTCGACTACACCAGGCTCCTCCTTTGAATAGAACACCCACAGAGGTAGATAAAGGGATAGGAAACATCAGTAGCATCACCACCATTGCTCCAGTCACTCCTGTAATTCTGAAGAGCAACGGTCAACATCAAAGCCATGGGTGTCGACATGTCCGCTGTTGAGAGGCTCTACCATTCAAGTCACATCAACACCGATGGCTCAGGTATTAATCATCATGTCCATGGTACCAGTTCTATTGAAGTCGAGACTGGTTCCTACAACTGCGACAAATACCACACTGGTGTAAGACATGTCATGAGTCCATCACATCACCGACTTTCAATGGCTAAGACTCCACAGTGTAAACACTCGACTCCAACACACTCCACGGTGCCGTCATCGACATTCAGACATCATATCTTGGCATCAAGAATGTCCATAACTCCACAGTCTACAGTCAGATCGACATTGAGAAGATCACCATCAAGAAGATTGACAATGAGGCACACTTCAGTCTCAATACATACTCTATCTTCAACACACTCTGCTGCAGTTATTCCTCTAGACAAACGTGCATTACTACTGAGACCAAGGTATGTTCTACCTGCATAGGACCCTATGCAAGTGTCTTTACAGCTACTGACCACCTCTTCCAGACACTCCGGTGCCACACCGTGTCATCACTCCTCCGGCACCAACTGTGCCACAGCCACTTATGCCACAGAAAGTTCCAAGTGTACAAGAATGTCAGAACCCACAACATCTCATCTGAGACGTACTCCGTACAATGCAAATGGAGGAGAATGCACACCACCTTTCTAAGCACATCAAGAGTCCATACAATGGCACAAAGACACTTCCTATACATCAGCATCACCTCCAACCTCTCCATTAAGATCGTTCCCACTGGATGACATTCTAACTTTCCAGGAAGTGCTACATATAGAAAGAGGTCATCCATTCTTCTGTATTGATAAAAATGGAGATACTGCAGCCACAAGCTTCCCCAAAACCATTTTTACCACTGGTCCCAGGCTTGCAAAAGACAAAATGTTAACGCTAGCCTTCTTAAAATTGGCCGCTCCACATCTCCTCAAGAAGTGCAAGCCTGCTCAACAAGATCCTGTATTTCTATGCCAGGAGCCCAAACCAGACACTGTTATAGTCTCTGCAGTGCACAAGAAGCATTCATCAGCACCAAAGACATCAGTGCCACCAAAAAGAGAAAGATACTCTTGGTGCTCATCTGAGACCAATTGGTAATAGCTTGTATTGATGGTGAGTTTTACCAATGAAGTAGAGAGTAATCTTTATTGACCTTGCCAGGTAGGTCGCTCCCCCACCACACAGCTCCGCCTGTGTTGTCTGCCCGCTGCTTCTGCAGGTAAGATCGCCCTCCGCTTGTGGCCCCGGTGCCCGTATTTCCTGCTTGTCTCCCTTTTCCTTTCTGTGCCCCTCGCTGCCCCATTAGCGTTGTGCTTGCCATTTTGTCTGTTTTCACCCCCTTTTCCTTTCTGTGCCCCTCGCTGCCCCATTAGCGTTGTGCTTGCCATTTTGTCTGTTTTCACCCCTTTTTCCTTTCTGTGCCCCTCGCTGCCCCATTAGCGTTGTGCTTGCCATTTTGTCTGTTTTCACCCCCTTTTTCCTTTCTGTGCCCCTCGCTGCCCCATTAGCGTTGTGCTTGCCATTTTGTCTGTTTTCACCCCCTTTTCCTTTCTGTGCCCCTCGCTGCCCCATTAGCGTTGTGCTTGCCATTTTGTCTGTTTTCACCCCTTTTCCTTTCTGTGCCCCTCGCTGCCCCATTAGCGTTGTGCTTGCCATTTTGTCTGTTTTCACCCCCTTTTTCCTTTCTGTGCCCCTCGCTGCCCCATTAGCGTTGTGCTTGCCATTTTGTCTGTTTTCACCCCCTTTTTCCTTTCTGTGCCCCTCGCTGCCCCATTAGCGTTGGGCTTGCCATTTTGTCTGTTTTCACCCCCTTTTTCCTTTCTGTGCCCCTCGCTGCCCCATTAGCGTTGTGCTTGCCATTTTGTCTGTTTCACCCCCTTTTTCCTTTCTGTGCCCCTCGCTGCCCCATTAGCGTTGTGCTTGCCATTTTGTCTGTTTTCACCCCTTTTTCCTTTCTGTGCCCCTCGCTGCCCCATTAGCGTTGTGCTTGCCATTTTGTCTGTTTTCACCCCCTTTTTCCTTTCTGTGCCCTCGCTGCCCCATTAGCGTTGTGCTTGCCATTTTGTCTGTTTTCACCCCCTTTTTCCTTTCTGTGCCCCTCGCTGCCCCATTAGCGTTGTGCTTGCCATTTTGTCTGTTTTCACCCCCTTTTTCCTTTCTGTGCCCCTCGCTGCCCCATTAGCGTTGTGCTTGCCATTTTGTCTGTTTTCACCCCCTTTTTCCTTTCTGTGCCCCTCGCTGCCCCATTAGCGTTGTGCTTGCCATTTTGTCTGTTTTCACCCCCTTTTTCCTTTCTGTGCCCCTCGCTGCCCCATTAGCGTTGTGCTTGCCATTTTGTCTGTTTTCACCCCCTTTTTCCTTTCTGTGCCCCTCGCTGCCCCATTAGCGTTGTGCTTGCCATTTTGTCTGTTTTCACCCCTTTTTCCTTTCTGTGCCCCTCGCTGCCCCATTAGCGTTGTGCTTGCCATTTTGTCTGTTTTCACCCCCTTTTTCCTTTCTGTGCCCCTCGCTGCCCCATTAGCGTTGTGCTTGCCATTTTGTCTGTTTTCACCCCTTTTTCCTTTCTGTGCCCCTCGCTGCCCCATTAGCGTTGTGCTTGCCATTTTGTCTGTTTTCACCCCTTTTTCCTTTCTGTGCCCCTCGCTGCCCCATTAGCGTTGTGCTTGCTATTTTGTCTGTTTTCACCCCCTTTTTCCTTTCTGTGCCCCTCGCTGCCCCATTAGCGTTGTGCTTGCCATTTTGTCTGTTTTCACCCCCTTTTTCCTTTCTGTGCCCCTCGCTGCCCCATTAGCGTTGTGCTTGCCATTTTGTCTGTTTTCACCCCCTTTTTCCTTTCTGTGCCCCTCGCTGCCCCATTAGCGTTGTGCTTGCCATTTTGTCTGTTTTCACCCCCTTTTTCCTTTCTGTGCCCCTCGCTGCCCCATTAGCGTTGTGCTTGCCATTTTGTCTGTTTTCACCCCCTTTTTCCTTTCTGTGCCCCTCGCTGCCCCATTAGCGTTGTGCTTGCCATTTTGTCTGTTTTCACCCCTTTTTCCTTTCTGTGCCCCTCGCTGCCCCATTAGCGTTGTGCTTGCCATTTTGTCTGTTTTCACCCCCTTTTTCCTTTCTGTGCCCCTCGCTGCCCCATTAGCGTTGTGCTTGCCATTTTGTCTGTTTTCACCCCCATTTTCCTTTTGTGCCACCGCTGCCTCTCGCCATTCCCGCCGCTGCGTCCCCTGCGGCCCCGCCCCCTGACTGCCCATTCGCTGCCCCTGCCTCCCGCCTCCCAGCTGCTCCTCCCTCCCACCTCCCCATAAATGGCGGCCGCTGCGCGGCCGCGCCGCTGGCGCGCCGAAGGCGCGCCTAAGGCAAGCCCGTCTGCGCCCGTCCGCGACTGGACCGCGCCCAGCGCCAGAACCCCTGGAACCCACCGATGCAACACCACTCGACGGACCTACGACGCCGCCACACTCACCGCACTCAATGCCGGCCGGAACCCTGCCTGCTACCGAGCCTCACCGAGACGCACCCACGGACCCTTCACCTGCCAAACCTGCCGATTCACCTGCCCCCGGACGTGCACCACCTCCGCCAAGTCGAGCACCAGCAGCAACCACCTGAAATGCATCCTGTTGAACACCCGCTCCGTCCACAGGCACGCCGTGGAACTCTGGGACCTGCTCGACGCAACAGCACCGGACATCGCCTTCCTCACCGAAACCTGGATGAACGCCTCCTCAGCGCCCGACATCGCCATAGCCATCCCGGACGGATACAAGATCACCCGGAGGGACCGCCTCAACCAGACGGGAGGAGGCATCGCCATCGTACACAAGAACACCATCCGCATCTCGACTAACTCCGACGAGACCTTCACCGCCGCCGAACACCTACACTTCCAGATACACACTGACCCCAAGACCACCCTCCGAGGCACCCTCATCTACAGACCCCCGGGACCACGCACACTATTCAGCGAAGACATCGCAGACTTCATCAGCCCGCACGCCATGCCCTCCGCCGACTACATCCTCCTAGGGGACCTCAACTTCCACCTGGAGAACAACAACGACAGAAACACCACCGCCCTGCTGGACAACCTCGCCAACCTCGGACTCAAGCAACTGGTGAACACACCCACCCACTACGCCGGCCACACGCTTGACCCCGTCTTCTCGTCCAGCAAACACATCTCCTTCAGCCACGCCACCGGACTCCACTGGACCGACCACAGCTGCATCCACTTCAGCTTCAGAAAGACTGCGACCCACCACCACCCGCAACAGGCTCCCCGCCGGAGCTGGAGCAAGATCACCGCCGAGCAGCTCACCGCCTCCCTCGGCCAGAACACACCCACCAACACAACGGACCCAAACGAAGCAGCCAGCAACCTCGCCAAGTGGCTGACCGCCTGCGCCGACGACCTCGCACCACTAAAAACCCTCCCAGCAGACCCGGAAGCAAGAAAACCCCTTGGTTCACCAACGAACTCAAGGAATCCAAGAAGAACTGCCGCACTCTCGAGAAAACCTGGCGACTCGACCAGACCACAGACAACAGGACCGCCCTCAAGCACGCCACCCGCAAACACCACCAGCTGATCCGTGCCACCAAGAAGTCGGCACTCAAAGAACGACTGGACAACAACGCCCATGACAGCAAGGAACTTTTCAGCATCGTCAAAGAGTTCTCCAACCCCAGCGCCGGAAACAACGACATCACCCCCTCGCAAGACCTCTGCAACTCACTCTCCGCGTTCTTCCACCGCAAGATCACCGACATACATAACAGCTTCGACGCACAAACCACGCACCCTACCGCCGAACCAACGCCCGCCACCACCACCCTCTGCAACTGGACCCCGATCAGCACCGAAGACACCACCCGCACGATGAACTCCATCCACTCCGGATCACCAACCGACCCCTGCCCACACCACGTCTTCAACAAAGCCGACGCCACCATCGCACCCCATCTCCGGGACATCATCAACTCCTCCTTCCACACCGCCACCTTCCCGGAGAGCTGGAAGCACGCCGAGCTTTCCGCCCTCCTGAAGAAACCAACGGCGGACCCCACCGACCTCAAGAACTACCGTCCCATCTCGCTCCTTCCGTTTCCGGCCAAAGTCATCGAGAAGACCGTCAACAGACAGCTTGCCGCCTTCCTCGAGACGAATGGATCCCTCGACCCCTCGCAGTCCGGGTTTCGGGCCAACCACAGCACCGAGACCACCCTTATCGCAGCCACCGACGACATCAGAACCCTAACCGACAACGGGGAAACAGCTGCCCTCATCCTCTTGGACCTCTCCGCGGCGTTCGACACCGTCTGCCACCGCACCCTAGTGAAGCGCCTCAGCAACATCGGAATCCGAGAGAAAGCACTGGAATGGATCATCTCGTTCCTCGCCGGAAGAACCCAGAGAGTCCGCCTCCCCCGTTCAGATCCGAAGCCACCGAAGTCATCTGCGGCGTTCCACAAGGATCTTCACTCAGTCCAACCCTCTTCAACGTCTACATGAGCCCCCTCGCAGCCATCGCACGCCAACACAACCTCAACATCATCTCCTACGCCGACGACACCCAGCTGATCCTCTCCCTCACCAACGACCCCACCACCGCCAGAGCCAACCTACACGACGGGATGAGAGACGTCGCCGACTGGATGAGGAACAGCCGCCTTAAACTGAACTCGGACAAGACGGAAGTCCTCATCCTGGGCTCATCTCCCTCCGCCTGGGACGACTCCTGGTGGCCCCCGGCCCTGGGCACCGCGCCCAAGCCAACGGACCACGCACGCAACCTGGGCTTCATCCTGGACTCCTCCCTGTCGATGACCAGACAAGTCAACGCCATCTCATCTTCATGCTTCAACACCCTGCGCATGCTCCGCAAGATCTTCAGATGGATCCCCACTGAAACCAGGAAGACCGTCACCCAGGCACTCGTCACCAGCTGACTGGACTATGGGAACACCCTCTACGCCGGAACCACAGCCAAACTTCAAAAAGACTCCAGCGCATCCAGAACGCCTCCGCACGACTCATCCTGGACATCCCCCGACACAGCCACATCACCGGACACCTGAAAGACCTGCACTGGCTCCCCGTCAGCAAGAGAATCACGTTCAGACTCCTCACCCACGCACACAAGGCCCTCCACGACCTGGGCCCAAAGTACCTCAACGACCGCATGACCTTCTACACGCCCACACGCCAGCTACGATCAACCAGCCACGCCCTCACCACCGTACCACGCATCCGCAGAACCACCGCCGGAGGAAGATCCTTCTCCTACCTGGCAGCCAAGACCTGGAACTCCCTCCCCACTCACCTTCGGCGAACCCAGGACCATCTCTCCTTCAGGAAGCAGCTCAAGACCTGGCTGTTCGAGCAGTAACCTACCCCCTCCCCCAGCGCCTTGAGACCCTCCCGGGTGAGTAGCGCGCTTTATAAATGCCGTGATTGATTGATTGATTAAATAAGCACCCCGAAGATCTGGAGAGCAAACCCTGTCTCCTTTCATGAGTTATGGATAAATCTGATATGGTGCAAGCAACTGTAATTTCTCCCTTTTGATGTATTTGTTGCTTTTCCATCTCTTTGTCAGTATAAGGGCTGAAGAGTACATTGGGATGCACTATCAACGTGCCAAAGTCACACCTGACTTTTTCGCAGAAGCTTCCTTTCATCTGAGCCTTTCAGGATGCGGTACATTTTCGTGCCTTTCCCCTGGAGTGGAAACTTCAGTTAATTCTTGCTATGATCTTGATGTTTCAGCCTCTGTCTGGGATCTTAGTGCGTATGATTCTGAGGCTGCTGGGATTGTTGGCCTCCTGCATGCTACTGGTGAAACATGCCATATGGCATATGCAGGCTCTGCATTGAGACCTGAAGTCCCAGTGAGTATAGTAGTGGTTACAGCTGGACTGCGATTAGGTCAGTGGCAAACCCCTCTCCATAGCCCACCCAGATTTCACACTGGTAATGGATACATCACTTTTGGTTTTGGGAGGCCACCTGGGAGAGGTAGAGATCAAAAGCCTCTGGTCTTCTGCAGAAGCTCGGCTCCACATCCATTTGTTGGAGTTGAGGGTGATTCACCTAGCATTGAAGGCCTTCCTGTCCACTATCAGAGGAAGGCTGGCGCAGGTGCTCATGGACAACACCACTTCCATGTGGTCCTGCAACAAACAGTCCGTGGTATAGTCTTGGGCCCTGTGCCAGGAGGCTCTACACCTCTGGAAGTGGCTGAACCACCAGGGGATTTCTCTGGTGGCAAACCACGTGGAGGGATCTCTAAATGCCAGGGCGGCAAACTCAGCCGCCAGCACTTAGTGGACCACGAATGGCGCAGGGTGTCTTCCATCAATGGTGGGGAACCCTGCCTTAAATTTTTTGCCACTGCCGATAAAAAGTGCAATTTCAATATTTTTGCCTGTTGGAGTTCCCAAGAAGACTCACACTGGGAGACACAGTTCTCCTAGAGTGGAGTTTGGACTCCGGTACGCTTCCCCTCTGCTGCCTCTTCTGCCCTGAGTTCTGAAGAAGATCTGGAATGACCATGCCCAAATCATCCTAGTGGCACCGGATTTGGCAAGGTGAGTGTGGTACCTGGGACTCCTGGGAATGAGCATCTATCCTCTGATCAAGCTGCCACTTCAGGAGGATCGTCTATTGCAGCAACAAGGCAGGGTGCTTCATTGCCTGCGCAATATGCATCTTGATGCTTGGTGATTGAGTGGCTCCAGTTGTCCTTTTTTTACCTTTCTCCTGAGATTACTGATGTCATCTTGACTGCAAGGCATCTGCAAAATCAGTGTAGTCGTTGGGACAGATATGTGACTTTATGTGGCACCTGCCAAACTGACCCACTGCAAGTTAAGTTATCTGAAGTTTTCTTGTTTCTCTTGTCCCTGGCCCAGCAAGAACTCACTTTGAACACTTTTAAAGGCTCTTTTGGCTATTTTACAGTTGCCAGAGAAGCCTCCTTTATTGAAAGGTTTGCTACACTTGTTTTCCCCAACACCCTTTGTGAATCCACAGTGGGACTTTAAATTAGTTCTCACTTTTTTTGATATGCACCCCTTTTGAGTCGTTGCACGGTTGTACATTAAGGCTTCTGATGTTGAAGACAGTCTTTCTCATCGCCATAACATCGGCTAGGCGTGTAAGTGAGCTGTAGGCTTTTTCTCTTAAACCACCTTATACCACATTCATTCTAGGTAAGTTGGTGTTGAAGACCCAAGCTTCTTTCTGCTGAAAGTGGGCACTCCATTTCGTGTTCCGGCATTCTTTCCCCCACCTCATCCCTCTAAGAAGGAAGAGAAACTCTATCATCTGGACCCTAAAAGGGTACTAAAATTATATATAGATTGCACCAGAGGCCATTAGGTGGACAAAATCAGATCTTGGTGGGGTTCTCCGTAGCAAAGAAGAGGAAGGCAATGCAAAATGGACCATCTCTCGATGGATTGTTCCCTGCATAAAGATCTGCTATGCACTGGTGAAGAAACAACCCCCAGAATTTTTACAGGCTCATTTTAACTGAGTTAAGGCTGCTACCACTGCCTGGCTCATGGAGTACCTGTCCTGGTCATTTGTCTGGCGGCTTCGTGGGCATTGGTACAAACATTCATGAAGCACTGGTGCCTCAACAATCAGGTCCGTCGAGAGGAGCATTTTGCCTGCTCAGTCGTACAGGACCTTTTGGTCTGAGCCAGTTCACTGACTTACGGGGTCCCCAGGGCCTAATAAGGCTCGGAGAAGGGGCCGTGCGGCCCCCTCCCCTTTTTAAGTGTATTTGGTTCCTGGGGATCGGGTCCCCAAGGCCTGGGAAGGCTGGGGGGGGGGGCGCACAACCCCCCTTTTACATTAGATACAGCCATGGGGGATGGGGTCACCAGGACCTAATGATGCTCGAGGAGGGGAGCTGCGCTGCCCCTCCCCTTTTTTATTGTACTTGGCCCTGGGGGATGGGGCCCCCTGGGCCTATTATGGCTCAGGGAAGGGGGCTGCACGCCCCCCTCGCCTTAGAATTTGGCCCTAACGGGTTGCGTTCCTGGGGCCCAAGAGGGCATGCCCCCCTCCCTTTTTATTTGAATTTGGCCTTGGGGGATAGGTTCACGGGCCAATTAAGGCTCGGGAGGGAGGCTGCACGCCTCCTCCACGTAATATATTTGATTTGGTGCCGGGGAATTGGGACCTCGGGCCCAAAGGCCAACCTATACCACACAGGCCAAGGGCTGTGCGCAGCATGGCGTTGGCAGCCTGTTGGGGGTTTGAACACAGGTCCTGGCAGCAGGCCAAGTCTAGTGGACAACTCCCCGCTGCGCATGGCCAAATGCAATCACTGTTCAAGACCGCTAGGAAAAGCTGCTAAAAGGAAAGCCATCTTTTTTAGTCTGTATCACTTCTCCATGCAGAGTTAGTGACCTGCAGCCCCTCTAAGTCGGCGAACTCTGTACAGTCTATCCGTTAGGGTAATGATGAGGACTGATCCTTCATTTTTACACATGTTGGTTTTAGAGTTTCATATTATTACGGCTAATTCCCTTCCAGTATTTTTCATTAAATTAATCACTCAAGCTGAATGCTCTCTCCGTTCTTTAGATGTTAGGAGAATTGTATGTCTAATCTGCTTCCTGTTAACTTTGGTTAGTTACATACAGGATTAGCACCTTGAAGCAATCGGTGTTACTCTGAATTGTTACTTGCATTTTCTTTTGTTACCATTTGGCAAATAAATCTTTACTGGCAAGGCCCAAGGCCCGTTCTGCTAGAAGAAATGCAGCTTCTACTGCCTGATGGAAAACCACATTAGCTGAAATTTGTAGGTTAGCCACTTGGAAATCTGGTCACACATTTACAAGGTTCAAGGTACTACCGTCCTGATTCTGATTATTGAGCTCATATGAGTATTGATTGTAATATTACTGTAGGTCAGGACACACTTAAGAATCTTTTTGCCTGATACTCTTTTAAAAGTATTATAATAGCTTCTTGAGCTTGCTATCTTTTCTCATCGCCAAGAGCTGCAGTACATGAGAGCTCTATTCTGTCATTTATGGCTACCAATAAAGATCCTATGAGGCAGAAGAAATGGTTACTTGCATGTAGTCCTGGTTCTGCTTCATAGTGATCTTCATTGAAGTCACAAACGACCCTCCTGTCTCCCCCTGCCCTCCTGTTTTCTCAACTATGTGAAATAAAGCCATGAAGCTTAGTCTCTGTTTAACTCTACATCTCTGTCAAAAATATTTGACTCTGAGAGGTAACTGCCAGTATAAACCATCATGGGATAGGAAGCCTCTAGACCTCTTAAAGGCGCAAGGTGCTTTTAACTTTTGTGTGTGACTTGATGGAAAACTGAGAAACCAAATCATGAAAAACCAATTTTAAGGAAATGCAAAAAAATCGGAAATTAAGGGAAACATTTTAATGGAAGGATGATTTTAAGGAAAAATCCCAAATTACATGAAACTTGGGTCGATTGTAGGGCTACTGTGGGGTTTTTGGGTTCAGGGATGGGTAATGTTTAGGGTGATGAGTTTTTAGGGGTCAGGAATAATTGGAGTTCAGGCATTGAAAGCGGTTTTTAGGGTTCAGAGATGGGTGAAGTGTATGGGTGGTGAGGGGTATTTAGGATTCACGAATGATTGGTGTTTAGGTGTGTGAAGTGTTTTTAGGTTTCAGGGATGGGTGGAGTGTAAGGGTGTTTAGGAGTTTTAAGGTTCATGAATAAGCAGAGTTTAGGGCTGGTGAGGGTTTTTAAGGTTTAACTATGGGTAGCAGCTGTGGTGGTGAAGAGTTTTTAGGGTTCTGGATGGGTTGGAGTTTAGGGTGGTGAGGGGTTTTAAGGATTATGGGATGGATGGAGTTTAGATGTAGAAAGGGGTTTTTAGGGTTCAGGGATGAGTAGTTTAGGGTGATGAGTTTTTATGGGTCATGGATGGCTGGTGTTTAAGGGCAGTGAGTGTTTTTTAGGGTTCAGGGGTGGGTAGAGTGTGGGTGTGCTGAGGTGTTTTAAGGGGTATGGGATGGGTGGGGTTTAGGAGTAGAAAGGGGTTATTAGGGTTCAGAAATGGGTGGAGTTCGGGGTAGTGAGTGATGTTATGGTACAGGGATGGTGGATTTTTGGGGTAGAAAGGGCTTTTAGGTAACAGGGATGAGTGTAGTTTGTGTGGTGAGCGGGTTTAGGGGACAAGGATTGATGGTATTTAGAGTTTTTTAAGGGATCAGCGGTGGATGGTGTTTACAGGTGGTGATGGATCAGTGAACTAAAAGCATCCCAAGTAATTGTTTAACAATGTGAAAGATACAAATATGAAATAATGTCCCATGAAGTAAAGCTCTGAAATAGTTATCTCCAGCAAAATTGTTTCTGAAAGTAAGACCTGCAGCAATTATATTTGCACTTAAAAAATAAGCGTTCAAAAGCCAATTTCGACCAAAAAGACATTCTATGAAGTGGTTTCTATGAATGGTAAATGCCATTCATTCTGAAAATTTCCATTAAACAGTTTAGATGAAATGGTTTATCAGTAATGGTGTTCCATGAAATCGTTTTTCTATGAGATCCCATACAACTGCTTTTAACTCTTATAATTTAAGCCTATAGGGGCAGCAATTTAGAACTAAAGGTGGTTCAGTGAGGTTTTGAGAAAGGTTTTGGAAGGAGGAGGAGAATTTTGGGATAGGTAAAATTTCAGGAAAAACTTCAATGTGATAGGCTTTGGAGTGTGGTCCATAGCACTGGATGTGCTGGATTCCGTGCCTTTTAAAAAAAAAAAAAAAAGTATGTGGATTAAGTGTTCTGGTGTCCACTCCAGCAGCACAGAACTATTCTAAAGTTTATGACTTCAAATACGATTACTACAATGAAGAAACAGGACCACAAATAAGTAACCATTTATTCCTCCTCAAGTAATTCATTCAGGAGGACCCATTGCAAATTATCAGCGTCCTCTACTTTCTTTCCCTCTCCTCAGCCACAGACCTGACAGTGGGGAAAATCTATGCTGCGATGATGATCATGGAGTATTATCGGCAAAGCAAAGCAAAGCGGCTGCAAGCACTACGGGAGGAACAGGTAGGATCACTGCAACTAGTCATACATGTTTAGGCATCTTGACCTACTCCTGGGTACAGCATCAACTCTGTAAACTTTGCTCATTTCCTATCTGTGCTGCACATCCCACCTGTCCACTAATGTTGCTCAACATGGTGGACAGTGCTATCCCACCTGTCTCATAATGCTGTCCCACCTGTTTGGTACTGTTTTCCTACCTGTCTGTTAGTGTTGCCCCACTGCCCTCTTAACATTATCACAGCTGCTTGGTAATGTTATTCCACGTGACTTTTAATGTTGCCCGCCTGTTTGATAAGGCTTTTTCATTGGTCTGATAATACTGCCCCACCTGTCTGGTAACACTGCCCTGTCTGGGTAGTAATACTTTCCAACCTGTATGATAATGTTGTGCAGATGTCTGCTAATGCTGCCCTGCCTCTTTGGCAATACCTCCCCATCCATCTGATAATGCAGCCCCATCTGTTTGGTAATGTTGTCCCACCTGTGTGGTGTTGCTGTCCCGCATCTCTGGTAATATATAGGACTCGATTTCTGCTTTGAACTGACCTTTGTTTTTCTCTTTGGGGAAGCTCTGGTTGGGTTCACATAAGTCACTTGCTCTGATCATTCATTTACAGAATCGAACACCTCTAATGTTTCAACGAATGGAACCACCATCACCAACAGAAGAGGGCGGCATGGGACACAGTACTCTGCCGTCCTCACAAATGGAGCAAGGAAGTGACGCGTAAGACTTTTTTTGTTCCTTCAGTCTCTTTTTCTACAACCAAATAACATTATGTTCCTTGAAACACAGGTGCTTCACCATGTAGTCTGCATTTCTTCAGCATTCTACACACAGTGTCCTTGTTTTTCCCTCAAAAATGTACTCCTGTGTTATCACCTCTAGGAAAGAACTCCTACCTGCTTAATTCCTGCACAATTCCCTATAACCTGGGCTCTTACAGTACTTCTGCAGATACCCTAATAGTTCTTTGAACAGGTATTGGACTGGTGAAGTTGTGTCCTTTCTGACACTGTTTTCATTGTGATGTGCTGGGTGGATTTGAAGGAATATCTATATTAGGAAGTGTTTCCCTTTATAGTAAGTCTTTGTTTTGGTTAGATTACATATCTTAAAGTTTCCCTTATACAGAGCCACCAGCCTTGTCTTGTTTCCTGCAGAAATGCTCCTGATGGGGGAATGAAGGAGAGTCAGTCGTGGGTGACACAGCGAGCGCAAGAAATGTTCCAGAAAACAGGGACCTGGAGTCCTGAAAGGGTGCGACCAGAAAGCGTGCCTCATAGTCGGCCAAACTCTCAGGTACCTACATCTGTATATTACTCTCCTAAAGCATTCCTGAATGGATGGATGTCCTTTGCTTTTTTGCCTTCTAGTTTACTTATCAATCCTTTTTCTGTCATTTTCAATCTCACCATTTTCTTAGTTCCCTCTATCCATTTTTTCAAACATTTCTTTTCAATTCCCACTGGTGGGATACCTGACCTACTTATTCCTTCTCCGAGGTGTCCATGTTTCTACCAGAGGTCCTCTCCATCATCCCAAGTATTCTCATATTCTCTGGGCATCTCTTCAAGGCAGTGGGCCTTATCCAACACTGTCAATGTTGCTTACTGCACTCTGTAAATCTCCTTCAGTTTTCAGTGTTTCTAATTTGTACTCACTCTTGCAGATTCATTACATAAACCTTTATGCCAGGCATCGGGCAAGACCTGGAATTTTTTAAGTCATTGTCCTTCAGCTGCACTACATGGTACCCATCACAGCATCAATCTGCTTTGCAAGATGATGCCGTAATTTATGCTCTGAATACAAATATCTGTTCCTTTTTGCTAAGTCTCCACAGCTGCCGGATACACAGTTGTGGCTGTTTATTAACCAATTTTTCTAAACTTCTCTGACTTTTTCTTATCTAAGGAGATATGTCTCCAACGAAATCATTTGGTTTTAATCCCTGTTCAACTTACAGACTCTCAGGGACATATTTACGAGAAAACGTCGGAGTGCAGAGCTGTGCCAAATTTGGCAGCGCCACGCTCTGACATTTTCAAAATGTAGGGATGCGCCATATTCACAGGAGTACGGCGCACCCCTGTGTTTTCCCTAGCTGGCACAAAATTTAGCTGCCTAGCTCCAACGCAGGCCCCCTTGCACTACAGGGCAAGGGAGCCTGCGTTGCAGGGAATGATTGTTTATGTGAAGGAAGGTGTCCTTTCCTGCACATAAACAATCACTAATGGCGATTTGTTACTTCTATGTGTGCTGAAGAATGCAGCACACATAGAAGTAGCAAGTCGTCATTATTTCATGATTGTTTATGTGCAGGAAGGGACACCTTCCTGCTGATAAACAATCATTAATGGCATTTTGCTCTTTCTGTGTATGCTGCAGAATGCAGCACACACAGAAAAAACAAAAACAAGGAGAAATAAAAGTATTTCTCCTTGTTTTGCCATTCTAACGCCTGCTCTTGCATGACGTTAGTTCTCCTCCTGGGGATCCTCATCAATAGTCATAAGCACTGAATATTCCTACCCATGCGCGGGGACCCCGGAAAACTATAAAATAAATTATATATGAAAACATATATATACAGCTCTTTTTATATACATATATCATTTTTCCACACATCAATGCAGCCTCCAATAAGATAAAAAGGATAATCAATGCACTGACAAACACTGTTTTAGCAACCATATAGTATAAAAATATAGACAACAGGAGGAAAAGTATCACTTGAACTCTCTTTAATGAGTAAAATCCAAAAACTCCATCTGCAAAAGAAGCAGTCATTATTAGTATACAGGCTGCATTGAAAAACACTATCATAGAAAATTAAAATAATTTCAATCATAAAAACTGGCACTGTGCCTTTAAGCCAGCCATGACCCCCAGCTTCCCATCATAGCCTCAGGGGTGACAGTTAGGTGAGTTGTTCAGTCAGGATCCTGGAGTTTTCAGCTCTGACTAATTTTGACTTTTTGTCAATAATTTTCACTTTTATTAGTTATTTTTTACCTCTCAATTGACGTTTTTCACCTTGTAGAGTGAGGTTCTAACTTTTCTGACAGAAACTTATTATTTTTCTGTCACAAAATGCCTTCTCTTTTTGGCCCTTGTTGTCAGGATAAGCTCCACAGGATCCAGTAGCCGTAAGACAGGGTCCACCTCCTGATATCACCAACACCCTGAATAGAAACAGGGTGCTCGAGCGATCAGGCGAGGGAAAAGGAATGGAAAGGGACAGCGGTGGAAAAAGGACCTGAAAAGAGAAAAGACACAGCTGTAATTAAAGCAGGCAACAGTCTACTCTCATATAGTCTCACTAAGCCCTTTCCATACCTGGGATATGCACAATCATACATCTGAAAACGTGCAAGCATAGGACTTCCGGCAGGCTAGACAACATGCCCACGTTAAGGCGAGCCCAGATGGAAGTCACAGAGAACGAGACCACACTGCTGGTAGCGAGGAAGCAACCCCTCAGCTCTTCAGTAGTAGGTTGCAGGAAAACCCAATGTACTGTTCCACGATACTCCAAATAAACAAATGAAAAGCACAGGTCTAACCGGAATCACAGACACGGTAAGGGGTGGTGGAATACCACTACAGTCCGCTCTGGGGGGAAAAACCCATGAGGCAAAATCCTTCCCCTTTTCTTCTTGACATATACGGGAAAGCGTGGTTAATTCACCACTGCGATCCGCTATGGAAAACCATAAAATCCGCCCACGAATTTCCTATAGGCTGATGACGTCTCAGCTACTAACCTTCAGACTCGGTAATGTGTGGTTATCCACACCACCACATTCCGCTCTGAGAAATAGTGACTCCCAACAGAAATCACATCCAGCCTTTACCATACACGGTAGCGCGTGGTAACTCACCACTGCGGCCCGCTATGGTACCACCTCTTCTCCCTTAGGTGCTGCTTACAACAGAGGACAGCAGTATACAATAGCGCTAGAACACGGTAAAGAGTGGCCACAATACCACCTCCTTCCGCTTCCAAAATAAATACAGAGTTTCCACGCTCCCAGCCGGGCAGCGAGAAAGGATCCTCTAATTCGAAGTGGTAGCTACCACTTCCCTGGAAATCCTACCGGATAACTTTAGGAGACACCAGCGTACTCCGATGTCTTTATGCAGTAACCTTCCTCCCATCACTGGCTCCTGCTCACAGAACTGCTCTCTCGTACTCCGCCGAAATAGGAGAGAACGAAAACAAACCAGTATTACGCACGACGGCCAGTGCGCTGTGACGCCTTAAATACCGTCCCGCCGAAGGCCTCATGGGAGGTGTAGTTCCAGGACGGATGAGGTAGGCGCCGCTACGGCCGATCCTGACAGTAGGCCCTTCCCTAGCGCCTCCTAGGCCCAGGTTTAGACGGGAACCGACGATGAAAGGAACGAATCGCCACAGGGGCATGTATATTCTGCCAAGGTTCCCAGGAATCGTCCTCCGCCGAATACCCTTTCCAGGAGACCAGATACCACAGAACACCCCGTCTCCACCTGGAATCCCGAATGCTCTTCACCACGTACTCAAGCCCACCATCACACATCACCGGAGGGGGAGCACGTCTGCGCGCCGACATGGCAGGCTTCAGGAGATTGCAGTGAAATACTGGGTGGATCCTGAGCGTACCTGGCAGTTTTAACTTGTAGGCGACAGGATTGATCCGTTTCACAATCGTGTAAGGGCCAATGAACCGAGGGTGAAACACGCTGCGCAGCTTGAAGCGAATGTTCTTGGTGGACAACCACACTCGGTCACCCACTTGGTATTGAGGCCCCACCTGCCGGTGTCTATCCTCCCACTTCTTGTACTCCCGCTTAGCTCTTATCAACTGCTCACGGACTTTCCTCTGCAGTATGTGGAGCTTCCTCACCCGCTCCAGGATGGTGGGCTGGTTGGCAACCTCCTCAGGGATGCTAATAGGGAGTATTCTGGCATCGTACCCATAGTTGGCACGAAAAGGGGAGATTCCCACAGAACTGTGCCATGAATTATTGTAGGCTAATTCAGCCATCCACAGCAACGACACCCAGGACTCATGGGCTTCCTTGGCATAACACCGAAGATATTTCTTCAAGGTTTGATTTAATCGTTCCGTCTGCCCATCCGTCTGTGGATGGAAACTTGTGGAAAGAGTAGACTCGATCTGTAGGGCTCGGCACCACAGCTTCCAGAATCTGGCGATAAACTGGGGACCTCTGTCCGATACGATCACCTCGGGCACCCCATGGAGACGGATGATACTGTTTAGCAACAACTGAGCAGTTTGACCTGCTGTAGGAAGGTTCGTGCAAGGAATGAAATGTCCCATCTTGGTAAGGCTATCTATGACTACCAAGATGGCCGAACTTCCCTGTTCTTGAGGCAGACCTGTGACGAAATCCAGACTGATGTTCTGCCAGGGTCTCTGCGGGGTGGGCAACGGTATCAGCTTCCCTTTCCTTAGAGTGTTTTCATTTTTGGCTCTAGCGCAGTCCTCACAGCGCGCTACCCAGGCCGACACGTCGGCCCGTACCGTACTCCACCAGAAGTGTCGTTGAAGTAACTGAAGGGTTTTATGTACTCCAGGATGTCCTGCCAAAAGAGAAGCATGACACCAAAGAAAAGCTTTCTTCTGTAGGTCTTTAGTGGGTAGATAAAGATTCGATTTATAGAAGGGCAGCCCCTGTTTCACTGTACGCTCTGTGTCTTGAGTTGCCCAAGTTTCCCACTCTGTTTTCGTCTTTTGAAGTCTTATTTCCTCCAGAAACTGATCTGCTCGGACAGCACAGACCACTTTCGAGGGGTCTATAATGGCACCTAGAGCTCGGGCATCGTTTGAATTCTCCCTCACGTCTTGCCTGGACAGCGAGTCGGCTTTACGATTCTCAACCCCAGGTCTGAAGGTAATGAGGAAATCATATTCGGCAAAAAACAGCATCCATCTCATTTGACGCTGTGACAGATGCCGAGCAGACTTCATATATTGAAGATTCCGGTGGTCTGAATATACCGTAACTGGACAACTAGCCCCCACAGATAGTGTCTCCATTCCTGAAACGCTCTCTTTATTGCCAGTAGTTCTTTCTCAGCGATGGTGTAGTTCTTTTCCGCTGAGCTCAACTTTTTTGAGAGGTAGGCTATTGGATGGAGTTGTCCTGTTGTTTGATCTCTCTGTGATAATATGGCTCCGATAGCCTCATCTGAGGCATCTGCTTCTACCACGAATGGGTTCTCTGGTTTAGGATGGGCCAGTACAGGAGCTGTGGTGAAGGCCTTTTTAGATACAAAAAGGCATCCTCGGCCTCCTGAGACCACTGGAAAGGCACTCCTTTCCTGAGTAATCGTGACAGAGGAACAGCCACCTGGGAAAAACGAAGGATGAACCTTCGATAATAATTAGCAAACCCCAAGAAACATTGTACGTCCTTCATATTCTTTGGGGTTGGCCAGTCCTGAACTGCTTGCACCTTTCGCTCTGACATATGCAATCCTTCTGGGCAAAGCATCACACCAAGAAATTCCACCTCTCTCACCCCAAACTCGCACTTACTCAGTTTGCAATACAATTTATGATCCCTCAATTTCTGCAACACCCTGATAACTTGTCCCGCGTGCACCTCTGCATCCCCAGAGTAAATAAGGATGTCATCAATATAAACCACTACAAAAAGGTCCACGAACTCCTTCAAGACATCGTTAAGGAAATACTGAAAAGCTGCCGGGGCATTGCAGAGACCGAAGGGCATAACTGTGTACTCATATAACCCATAACGAGTCTTGAAGGCAGTTTTCCATTCATCCCCGTCACGAACCCGCACTAAATGGTACGCCCCCTTAAATCCAGTCTGGTGTAGATTTGGGCATCCTCACCTGGTCTAGTAACACAGATATGAGCGGTAAGGGGTACCGATTCCTTACCGTGTTCTTATTTAGCAGACGATAGTCCACACAAGCCCTCAAATCTCCGTTGGCTTTAGCTATGAAAAACAGGGGTGAAGCCGCAGGTGAGCGGGATGGACGGATAAACCCTATTCCCAGATAGTGATCCAAGTATTCCTTCAGGTGTCGCGTCTCGGGCACCGACAACGCATACACTCGACAAGCAGGGATGGTAGCCCCTTCTACCAGATCTATGCGGCAATCATATTCTCTGTGAGGTGGTAACTGTTCTGCCTTAGTTTCACTAAAAACGTCCCTGTACTGTTGATATTCCACCGGTAATACAACCTCCTTTTCAACTGCAGTAGCTACCAGAAAAGGATTCGTCAAAGCAGTTGCCTGCGTGGGTAGCTTCTGTACTAAGTGACCCTGGCATTCTTCAGAAAGGAACTGTAGTGTCTTGGTCTTCCAATCTATGGTCGGGTTGTGGTGACACAGCCAAGGCATACCCAAAATCACTTCATACTGGGGCGCTTCAATGATGTTTAAGGATAACTCATCCCTATGCTTACCGTTCCCCACAGAAACAGTCAACCCTACAACTTCTGTTTGTTCCGTGATGAGACCGGACTTTAATGGTTGGCCATCCACAGCCAGCACCTCTTCGGGAAACCCCTAGGCACCCGGTTTAAGGCTAGACTTGTAACCAACCCACTATCGATGAAATTACCTGTTGCCCCGAGTCTATCATAACCTGTACCTGATGGAACTGCAGATTACTCTCAAGACTCATAGGGAGCACTATGTGTGACTCAGTGTCTTGCAATGCCACGACCGACAATGAGGGGAGTTTCAACCCTATGTCTTCCTCTCCTTCCCCTCTATCTTCTCCGGTAGCATGGTCTGCCGGCCTAGAGGTAGATACCGCCACTCTCTTATTCCGAGACCAATTCCCTGCATTCTTGGGTTTTACTGGACACTCCCTGACGTAGTGCCCTTTTTTGCCGCAGTACATGCATAAACCCTGTACCCTTCTACTCTCCCTTTCTTCTCTAGTTAACGGGGCTCTGACAGCACCGATTTCCATAGGTTCGTTTCCCACATCGGACTGTACTACAGATTTACGGGGCTTCCTATCCGTTCTGACATATCCCCCCTCCCATTTCTTTTTCTCACTCCCTCTTTCCGACATCCTACCATCTAGTCGTAGTGTCAGGTTTATCATTTCTGCACAGGTAGAGGGTTGTGGATCAATCTGGGCTATGACGTCTTTCATTCCTTCCCTTAATCCCTGGTAGAACAATGACATTCTCTTCTCCTCGGGCCAAGATGTTTCGGCCACCAGCCGATTAAAAGTAGTTAGGTACGTAACCAAGTCATTTCTGCCTTGTTTTAATTCCAGTAGTTCTCTGTCTGCACTAAAGGTAGTGGCCCTCCGATCGAACACTCTCTCGAATTCCGCTCTAAAAGCCGACCAGTCAGACAACACAGCATCATTGTTCCTTACTAAAGGAACAGCCCAATTAGCAGCGTCACCAACCAAATAGGAGATAGCAAACGCCACCCGAGAATGGTTATTGGGGAAGGAGGCGGGTTTGCATGAAAAATGCAACATGATTTGTGTTAAAAACACTTGCACTTTCAATGGGTCCCCTGCATACCTCTCAGGATTGGCCAAGGGTATAGGTGGTGGTACAGTCACCTGTATCTGTGCGGGGGAAGAGGATACATCAAAGGGATTCCTGGCCAATTTATCCACTTTCTCCCGTAACGCGGCTGTCTCTGCCCTAGAGGCTGCCAATTCTTGTTGGACTAATACTAATGCCTGGAGAACCTCTTCCATGGACGCCATGACTCAAGACACCTGGACCGGGTGGAGCAATATACGTGGGTGCGTAATTCTGTCAGGATAAGCTCCACAGGATCCAGTAGCCGTAAGACAGGGTCCACCTCCTGATATCACCAACACCCTGAATAGAAACAGGGTGCTCGAGCGATCAGGCGAGGGAAAAGGAATGGAAAGGGACAGCGGTGGAAAAAGGACCTGAAAAGAGAAAAGACACAGCTGTAATTAAAGCAGGCAACAGTCTACTCTCATATAGTCTCACTAAGCCCTTTCCATACCTGGGATATGCACAATCATACATCTGAAAACGTGCAAGCATAGGACTTCCGGCAGGCTAGACAACGTGCCCACGTTAAGGCGAGCCCAGATGGAAGTCACAGAGAACGAGACCACACTGCTGGTAGCGAGGAAGCAACCCCTCAGCTCTTCAGTAGTAGGTTGCAGGAAAACCCAATGTACTGTTCCACGATACTCCAAATAAACAAATGAAAAGCACAGGTCTAACCGGAATCACAGACACGGTAAGGGGTGGTGGAATACCACTACAGTCCGTTCTGGGGTGAAAAACCCATGAGGCAAAATCCTTCCCCTTTTCTTCTTGACATATACGGGAAAGCGTGGTTAATTCACCACTGCGATCCGCTATGGAAAACCATAAAATCCGCCCACGAATTTCCTATAGGCTGATGACGTCTCAGCTACTAACCTTCAGACTCGGTAATGTGTGGTTATCCACACCACCACATTCCGCTCTGAGAAATAGTGACTCCCAACAGAAATCACATCCAGCCTTTACCATACACGGTAGCGCGTGGTAACTCACCACTGCGGCCCGCTATGGTACCACCTCTTCTCCCTTAGGTGCTGCTTACAACAGAGGACAGCAGTATACAATAGCGCTAGAACACGGTAAAGAGTGGCCACAATACCACCTCCTTCCGCTTCCAAAATAAATAAAGAGTTTCCACGCTCCCAGCCGGGCAGCGAGAAAGGATCCTCTAATTCGAAGTGGTAGCTACCACTTCCCTGGAAATCCTACCGGATAACTTTAGGAGACACCAGCGTACTCCGATGTCTTTATGCAGTAACCTTCCTCCCATCACTGGCTCCTGCTCACAGAACTGCTCTCTCGTACTCCGCCGAAATAGGAGAGAACGAAAACAAACCAGTATTACGCACGACGGCCAGTGCGCTGTGACGCCTTAAATACCGTCCCGCCGAAGGCCTCATGGGAGGTGTAGTTCCAGGACGGATGAGGTAGGCGCCGCTACGGCCGATCCTGACACTTGTCCCTCCTGTGGCAAGAAGAAAGCCAAGGGTTGAGGAGTATACTCAAGGTATTTTCTAGTGAAAGGGAGAGAATTCGTCTCTATGGCATCGACTTCCAGAGGAAGATCTCCGATGAGGCAGAAGAAGAAGAGATCCAGATCGGCGTTGAGAAGTAAGGTCCTGATCTGTTCTCCGTCGGGAACGGTGTTGAATAGACCTCCAACGGCGAAGAAACGAGTATCTCCGCCGTCAAGACCTCCACTGTCGACTGTATCGGTGCACCGCACGTCGACGAAGAACAGACCGTCGGATCAGCCTTCTCCGTTGACGTCAACTCGGCGGTGTTCAACGTCGAGGAATCGGTCTCCGTTGTCGTTGCCTCAACGTTCGACGTCGGAGCACAGGACTCCGTCGGCGACATCACATAGACATTCGACATCAAAGCACAGGACTCCTTCGGCGTCATCACATAGAGAGCCGACGTCGAGGTGCTTCCCTCCGTCAACGTCAACAAGTCGACCATCGACACGAGGCCCAGATCCACACCGAAGCGACGTCGGTCAACTTCTAGTAGACTTTCGCCTTCGGCAACGCATCGCTCGACGTCAAGACATCGGTTTCCGTCGGTATCTGTTCAATCGATGTCAAGGCATCCGCTGTCGAGATCGACGTCGAAGGCTAAAACGCAGCCGGTGCCTCATTCTCCGTCGGTTCCATCTCTCCCGACGTCAAGAGTTCAATCGCCTTTGGTGGCCCAAGAGACACCGACTCCACGTTCGACGTTGAGACACTCGCATCAGTCGACGTCGACCCATCATTCTGTCCGATCAAGGTCAAGACACATAGTGTCGTCAACCTCGAGGTCACCGGAGGTTATCTTATCGACGTCGAGCAGCCCAACGTCATCTCCTGAACATCCCCGTCCACAGGAGACCGAGGCCCCTACACAAGAAGAGACAAGGAGGCAAACATCACCCTCTATGCATCTCTCTCCTAGGTGGATGTTGCCACTGCATCACTGGCAGAAGTCCACAACGGGGCAGGTACAGGAATCACAGGACTACTCCGGTCCCCTACACAGGTCACCACTGGCTTGTCTGGTTCAGGCAGTAGATCTCTCGCCTACCACTCCCTCGAGAGGTCGAGATCATGCTTGTACAGTGACAACTTCCTCAAGAAGGAGGTCTACATCTCGTGGGCATCCGAGAAGGCGCAGATCACCAACACCTTCTTCGACTCAGTCTTTGAAAGGGGACTATTCTCTGACCCTAACAGACTGTCCACCTTCGAGGGTCTCGCCAGTGGATGATGTCAGTACTTTCCAAGATGTATTGGCCAGGGGGGCAACAAAATTGAGCATCGATATGCCTACCCCCCAAGCTTCATCCTCTGTGATTTTGAGATTTTACACCACAGATCAGCGGCCAGGCCTTTGTTGCCTCTGGTACCGGGGCTTCTGCAGCCTGTTATGGACGTGTTCCTCACACCAGCAACTATCAAGGCCGCACCAGCAAGGATCTTGAAAAAATACAGGCCTCCAGAAGAGGATCCGCTATTCCTTAGAGCCGATCCACCTCCAGACTCCGTGATCATCGTGGCGGCTAAAAAGACACACGCAGTAGCTTCCTCCTCAACACTGTCTTTCGATAAGGAAAGCAGAGCACAGGACTCTTGGGGAATAAAAGTTTGTGGTACTTCGACCTCCAGACTGAAGGTTTCCAGCGCTTCAGCCCTATTGGGGCGCTATGATAGGGCTTTGTGGGACTCTCTAGAAAAATTTAAGGACAAACTTCCCAAGGGGGCTCACAGAGATTTCGAGGAGGTGTTCCAAGAAGGAGGTTTGGTGGCTAATTAAATCATTAGTGCTGCAGCTGATGGAGCAACTCTATCTGCTCATTCTTATGCACATGGGATCTGTGCCAGACGTCCATCCTGGCTCTGCCTTACTGCACTAAAACCCGAGGCTCAACAACGGATCCTGAATCTCCCTTTTTCAGGATCCTCCTTATTTGGCACGCATACAGATGACGAAATGTCAAGAATGAAATCGGAGCTAGACACATTGAATGCGGTAGGGCTTGAAAAGAAAAAGGAGTTCAGGTGCAGATACAGGCCATACGACCGCCCGCCTTTCCATCAGAGGGTTCAAACCCCTCAGTGGCAGAGGCACCAACAGCAACTGCACCAAGCCAGAACCCACTATCAGGGGCGTCGCACCCCCAGAGGGAGAGGGGCATCACGTCAATCGGCTACCTCAGCAAAAGCCCCATCAAAACAATGAGCAATCTCTTCCCCCATCGCCGTTTCCCACTCCAGTCGGGGAAGTATAGCCAACCACCTGGAAGAGTGGCGCAGCATCACAAACGATCAATGGGTTTTAAGTACGTTGCTGACTGGGTACTCTCTACGTTTCCGTTAAAATCCATCCGGAAGGAAAAGTTTTGCATGTTGGCTCTCCATCAAATATATCCTCATCTCCAGCAAGGGGACTGGATGTGTTCGATAGACCTGCAAGATGCATATTTTCATGTCCCAGTCAACCGGCATCACCAGACGTTTCTGCGTTTTCTGATGGGAGCCAAGCACTATCAGTTCAGAGTTCTGCCCTTTGGGTTGAAGTCAGCTCCCCGAATGTTTACCAAATGCATGGCAGTAGTAGCAGCTGCTCTAAGGCGACAGGGAATGTTTGTGTACCCTTACCTCGACGACTGGCTTCTGAAGGGTCCATCTCCACAGTGTGTGAGGACCCACTATCAACGATGTCTAGCCCTTTGCCAACGGCTGGGCCTTCATGTCGATTCCGAGAAGTCAGTTCTACATCCTACTCAAAGAACCCACGATCTGGGTGCATCAATAGACTTCGCAAGAGGAAAAGTGTTTCCTTCGGAGGAGAGACTATCATCTATCACTCTGAAGTGCAGGCAGATCCTTCGCACTGCTTTTCCTTCAGTCCGACAGTTTGCTTCTCTCCTAGGGTCGATGGCATCCTGCATCTTTCTCATCCCCAACGCCAGGCTGAGGATGCGTCCTTTACAGCAGGATCTGTAGGACAAATGGGATCAACGATTGGCTTGATGGGACGACAAGATCCATCTCTCGAGAGCAGCCACATCATCTATCCCATGGTGGATGCGACAGGAGAACCTCTTGGTGGGAGTTCCCTTCCATCAGCCTCCTCTGACACAATCGTTAATCACAGATGCCTTTCTCCAGGGTTGGGGAGCGCACATGGGGTCCCTCCAGACTCAAGGTAGGTGGTCGGCAAAAGAACAGTTGTACCATATCAATATGCTGGAGCTAAGTGTGGTGCATCTAGCCCTCAAGGCTTTCCTACGCTCTATTCAGACCAGCTCCATACTAGTCCAGACGGACAATACGACCACCATGTACTATTTAAACAAACCGGGAGGGACTCGATCGCATTCTCGGTCCCTGGAGGCTCAAGCGCTCTGGCATTGGCTCCTAGCAAGGAAACTGTCGATCACAGAGATACATCTACCAGGAGAGCAAAACTCTCAAGCAGATTCCCTCAGTCGTCACTTCGACGATCAACAAGACTGGGTTCTACACGACGAAGTGGTGGAAGGAATTTTTCGAGAATGGGGTCGTCCAAGCATCGATCTTTTCGCGGAGAAGACAAACAAAAAATGCCGCAACTTTGTGTCAAGGTTCTACCGGCCAGGGTCGAGAGGGAATGCCCTTTTGATCAACTGGTCAGGGGGCTTTGTTTACGCTTTTCCCCCTCTTCCTCTCATCCCGAAGGTCGTAACCAAGCTCTCCCACTCGAAGGCGAGAATGATTCTGATCACTCCAGACTGGCCATGACAGTGGTGGTACCTGGACCTTCTACATCTATCGGAATGTCCACACAAGAGGCTGCAGTGCAGACCGGACCTGCTGTTCTAGATGAACAGGAGCATTCATCATCCCAACCTTCCCTCGCTAAACTTGGCAGCATGGCTCCTGAGGTCCTCCAGTATGGACACTTAGGACTTCCTCAGGACTGCATGGGCATTTTGAAAGAAGCGAGAAGGCCTTCTACAAGGCACTCGTATGCATTTCAATGGAAGCGTTTCTATTTGTGGTGTGTACAGAATGGCTTCCAGCCTACCAAGGGGCAAGAGGAGGTAATTTTGCCTTATCGCCTCCACTTAGCCAGGTATGTCCTAAAATTTTCTTCCATAAAGGTACACCTGGCGGCCATTACAGCATACAGGCGGTCTCCTTCTCAACCTTCTTTCTTTCAATTGCAAGTGGTGAAGGATTTCTTGCAGGGATTAAAGGAGGTCTACCCTTCTATCAGAGCTCCTTCGCCTCCCTGGGAACTAAATCTGGTTCTGTCCAAACTCATGGCGTTCCCTTTTGAACCTATCCACAAAGCATCCCTCCAGCACCTTACATGGAAGGCAGCTTTTTTTGGTAGCAATCACTTCTGCCCGCTCTGTTCTAAGGAACTGTACACAGTTTTTCACCACAACAGAGTTGTTCTGAGGACCCACCCCTCCTTCCTTACGAAGGTGGTGTCGGACTTCCACGTTAATCAATCCATCTCGCTGCCTACCTTTTTTCCTAACCCCTCTACACCAGCTGAGAGGTCGCTTCATTCTCAAGACCTGGAAAGGGTTTTGAAATTTTACTTGGACAAGTCTAAAGCTATTAGGAAATCTGATCAACAATTATGGTTCCATCAGAACAGGTTTCCCAGCCTCTAAGCGTTCCATCTCCAGATGGATAGTGTCATGTATCAAGCTGTCTTATCAGTTGGCACAGAAACATCTGGGTTCTACTCCCAAGGCTCATTCCACTAGAGGGAAGGCAGCTACAGTAGTGTTTCTGAACAATGTACCGATTGCTAATATCTGCAAGGCAGCCACTTGGAAATAGATACATACATTTATGAGGCACTATTGTCTCGACTCGGATACCAGAGCAGACACTCAAGTAGGCCAGACCTCCTTGAGAAATTTGTTTCGATGCTAAATCAGCTATATAGCTTTGGTTGGTTCATCTCTCATTTGTCTGCAGGCGGAGGATGGGCTTGCTACTAGATTCAGTGCTTATGACTATTGATGAGGATCCCCTGGAAGAGAAGGATAAGTTACTTACCTGTAATCCTAGTTCTCTTCCAGGGGTATCCTCATCAAAGTCATAAGCAACCCACCCGCCTCCCCAGGCAAATGAGATCTTCTTTAAACCATATCTTTGTGCCCTGACCCTCGGGTCTCCGCAAAGAACAACTGACCTAACTGTCACCCCTGAGGCATGATGGGAAGCTGGGGGACATGGCTGCCTTAAAGGCATGGTGCCAGTTTTTATGTTTGCAATTACTTTCATTTTCTATGCTAGTGTTGTTCAATGCAGCCTGTAGGCTTATAATGACTGCTGTTTTGCAGATGGAGTTTTTGGATTCTACTCATTAAAGAGAGTTCAAGTGATACTTTTCCTCCTGTTGTCTATATTTTTATACTATATGGTTGCTAAAACAGTGTTTGTCAGTGCGTTGATTAGCCTTTTTGTCTTATTGGAGACTGCATTGATGTGTGGAAAAATGATCTATGTATAGATATAGAGCTGTATATACATGTTTTCATATATAATTTTTTTAATTGTTCCGAGGTCCCCGTGCATGGGCGGGAATATTCAGTGCTTATGACTTTGATGGGGATACCCCTGGAGAACTAGGATTACAGATAAGTAACTTATCCTTTTTGGCGCTGCCTCAGATTTACTCCTTCTTGTAAATCTGGGGCAGTGTCAAAAGCAATGGGTGTTGCAGTGGAACACCCACAGCAACACCCATTGCACGCCCCTTTCACGCTAAGTGATGCATGTAAAGGGGCCTTATTTACAAGGCGGCGTTAAGCCACAAAAAGTGGCTTAACGCTGCTTTGTAAATATGGAGAAGGGCATATAGCCACCAGAACGTCCATAAAGTGATGTTCTGGTGGCGATATCCCCTTGTAAATATGCCCCTCAGTGTCAGTAACAGTCTCACACAATGAATGCTTGTGCTGTGTGGGTCACAATCACGATGCAGGTTCTGTGATCTTTGGCTTTCTATGCATCCTGTAACTGTTCAAGAGAGTGATGCCAAGTTAATGGTGGCCCCAATAAACAGTCGCTCAAGATCCACTCTTAGAAGAACCAGCACTCACTCCGTGTCTAGGACCTGGTCTTTAACCTGTTCCCCTTCAAGGCATCACAAAAAACTCCAGCAAGAACACAATTGTTTCCCTTTAGTCATAAGAACAGAAAAAGATCACAGGATAGACCTTCCTCTTCCTCAGAGCCACTCCGTTGCTGGAGATGATTCCAATTCGAAAGATGAGTTTGGAAGCCAGGTATTCAGAGACGTTACTTTGACAGTTTTTGCCAGAGGCTGCGTTGTCGGTCCATGGTCACTGTGTATGGCATGTGTTATCTCACATCACCGTAATATAACATCCTCTAAAAAGGTTTAACCACTACATTTCATTGTTAGTATACTTAAATAGATGAAGAGTTAAGAATAGTAAAAATATATGTAGCCTGCAATGTCATGGTTAGATTGATGCATGCAATATTATTGTGGGTTGGTATTCATGACCTCGATATAGTGGTATACGACTGCTCTAACGCTCCTTCGCTGGTTGTATTACACCAGCAGCTGTGACCTTCCTTAGATCCAGACCAACTCTGTTGGCTTTGGCCACAGTGTCTCTTGCTCCTTCTTTGGTCGCCTCCGTTGGAGGCAGTCTCAGTGCTGCTCCCATGTCCCAAGCCTATGATGCTGTTTTCAGTGCTTTGAAACATCATCTCCTACACCAGGGTCTTCAGGTCCAGTGACAATCTCTACAGCAGCATTGATGTTGGTTGTGTGTCCAAACTGTATGCTTCCGAGAGACAGCTCAGGCAAAATCTTAGGAATATTTAAAACCTGAATCACCTAATAGTTCACCTGTGTCAAGGAAAAAATCTTTTCAGCATATGGAAGAAAACTGGTTGTGTTTCAGGCCCTATTCAGATGCCCCAGGGAGTACTTCATACAGAGGATGATAAGAGTGATGCAGATAAATTGTTTTCGCCTATGGACACAAAGACCATAGTAGTCTGGATATAACTCTTCTGATTTACCATCAGCTGAGGGACCCCCTTCAGCAGAACAAGTCCCATTTTCTGCCATGATTCTGAGACTGTCCAGCACAGCGCATGTAGAGGCCAAAACGTCACTTTTCAGAAAAAGGTTGTCAAACTTTCTGAAGAAGTTAATACCATTGACTCCAAGTGAATTACATTTGACCGGTTGTCCGTTTTTGTTGTATACAGTGTTTCACTTGTCCAGTTGATACTTAACTATATAAACCAGCAATATAAGAGACGCCATTGGAAGGGCTGGTGCCATGCAATTAAACTTTGAGAGACCAGGTCTCCCTGCTTTGGACAAAATTCTTGCTGCAACTATGGTGGCTAGTAATATCTTTCACAAATATAAACCTGACCCATCCTAACTACACACCCATCTCTAGAGAGTCTAGTAGTTCAAGCCTGTTCAGCCTCTAACAAAGAAGCCACATTCAAGACGTGCAATCGTCTGGTCAAACTTAGCAGAACGGTGTCTGCCTCCATAAGTGTAGTTCTTAAAGTTAAAAATAATTATTGTTTGTAGTGTGTTATTCCCATGCCCTATGGGAATTGGCAAATTTTGTAATTTCCCATGTCTCAGAAGATATGAGGAAATCTTTTGCGGATTTATGAAACAATGGTATGGTTGCAGCCAAACACACTCTGCAGTCTGTCCTAGATTTGGCTGATGCTGTAACAAGAGCAATGGGGTCTGCTGTTGTGGTATGGAGATACTCTTGGATAGAAACGACTAGGTTCTCTGGCAATGTGCGATTTGAACACTTAGCCATGCCATTTAATGGCTCATGCTTATTTGGATCGTGCCTATTTGAAGAAAAAGCAGACACCTGTCTAGAGATGGTCCAGCAGAACATGGCCACTCAACGGGCATTAGGTTTAGCTTCACCTTCTAGATGTTTCCATTGCAGAACGGAAAGTTCAATGCATTTTGGTCACCCTTTTGGCCATCAACGCATGCAGACTTCGCTGCAGCAACAACAATAATGTTCCTATTGATAACACAACACACAAAGCCATGTTAGGGGCAAGTAGCCTTCAGTTTCCTCCTCGTCATTAACTATGGTGACCACTAGACAGGCTTGGCCTGTGTGTCTTACATCACAAAACTCCAGTCATCAGCAGACTTTCCAGTTTCTTTCCAAATAGCAGGGAATAACCTAAGATTCGTGGGCCATTAGACTGATTCAATTGATTATTCCCTGTCATTTGTGAAGAAATCTTTCCCGGTTCTCCCTTTTCTCTACTCTACCTTCTATACAAAAATGTTGATGCAAGAGATTCTTCTGGTCCTTATGTACAAAATTTCCATTTGCAAAAAAAATCACAAATTGTGCACTAACTTGTTGTGAATGGAAAGGAACTTCGTAAACCGAACCTATGTACGACTAGGTGAGTTACCAAAATTCAGAATCGTAGTGAGTCGCAGTTCAACCACCTCATTAATATTCATGAGCTAGGTCCCAAAGTGCAACTCAGTACAATTGGATGCTATCACATAGAAGGGACCTGCTGGGGTCAATAGACCACCAATGTGATTGCATTTTAAATAAAGTAAACTTTTCTTTTAAATGCAGATGGTTTTCCTGAAAGGAAACTGGGCTGCATTTAAAAAGAAAAGGTTTTTTGTGTGTTTGAGAGTTGGAAGTGCTCACAGGGACCACTTCCTGCTCCTCAACAATTTTTTTTTTTTTTTTAACATTCTCAAAGTGGAAAGCATCCAAGGGTACCACTTTCCATTTACAAATGGGTTATCACCTCCTTTGAGGTGACAGTAAAATTTTAATATTTTGCTACTGGATTTTGGTTGCAAAACATTAATACATACCTTAATGAATCACTTTTTGGAAGGGACTCCCTAAATACGGCCCTTGCAAATAGCAATTTGTTATGCATTTCTAAACCCATTTTGCAATGTTGTAACCTGTTACCAATTCACAAAATGGGTTTAGTATATAACAAAACTCCATTTCTGATGGATACTTCCAAGTGCACATACCTCACCTTGTGAATACCCGCCCCCGTGTCAGACCAGATCCGAAAAAATTTCAGCATTACCTCTGCATGCCAGTAGTTGGCATCATGTGGCTTTGCACAGACATCATTCCGCTCATGAAGTGATGTGAATAACTGCATAAAAGCGCCACCCATGCACGCTGACGTCAGTTTCTTCTTTTTGCGCCATCAGATGCCAATCTGGAGCTACTCCTTGGTCTCTGGTGAACTCTTTTTCTCCAAATTTACTCTTAAAATCCAGTGCGAGGGATGTCCCCACTTAAAACAGCAGGGTTTATACCATGCAGGGACTGTCACAAGTAAGGGGCCGATTATGATGCGGTCGGAAACGGCTCCGACTGTCGGTTGGAGCAGTTCGGACCGCATCATAATCAGCCAGTCGGATTCCTTTCCGACCGACCCATTACAATGGAGTTGGTCGGAAAGGAATGCGACCAGTCATTCCGACTGACTTCCGACGTGTTCGGAGAGCCCGTCCGCCAGTCGAAATGCTTTTAGTAATCTCAAGGGCAGCTTTTTCCACCCGAGGGATTACAATGTCGGGTGGAGACAGCCTTTCTGTGCCGGCCTTTCCGACACAAAAAGGCTGTCGGAACTCGACTTTGGGGGCCCCCAGCAGGGCCCCCTTTGGTGCGCGGCCTCCGGTTGGAGGGCAATGTTGATCCCTGCACCTTGTGGCAGACACCTTGAGGTGCCTGCCACGGGGTGCAGGGATGAACTGCACCTCGCATTTTTACAATGGGAGCATGCATTCCGATGGGAATACATGATCCCATTGTACAGTATAGGAGTGCGACCGAACAGTGTTCGGTCGCATCCTACTTAGTCGGTCGGGACCGTGACTGGGTGTCGTCGGTCCCTTGAAGGGCAGAGGAAACTCTGCCCAATGTCGTAATAGGGCCCTTAGTTGTATTAATGGTAGTGTTTTTTTTTAAGTGTTTAGTTTGGGGTTTGCGTACACTGTTTTAGTAATGTTTCATTATGTTATGGATTTTATGATGATTAAGTATAATGTATATGTACTTTTGTGAATGTTACGTGTTTTGCGGGTGGGTTTTCTTGTTTGCTTTACATGTTTTTGTCATAAAACGTGTCCTGTTGGCATTGGGAGTTACCTTTTTTTGGGGGGAAGGAAATAATTTTTAGTTTATAATAAACCAATATTTTTAGCTTTCATTTAATTTTTTGGGGGTTTACAGTAGCGTTTCTTTTTTAAGCACTTTTTTCAGGTTTTTTGTATGGTTCCTACCTACTTTGGATTGCTTCAATGGATGTCTGTTGTATTCGTTTTATTTTTGCATTTTGGGGGGGGCTTTTTGGAAAATATTTTTCCTGTTTTGGGCAGGTTATTACTTTTGACGATGTGGATACAGAAGAAGGTCTGTAGTTACTGAACAGTGAGTTATATTAATTTTAGTTTTTTGTGGTGGGAAATATATTTTATTGTTTGTGTAAATATTATGTGATCGTTACTTGGAAGTGTATTGTTTATGTGTTGCATTTATTTTACGCAAGGGGTTGTATTTGTTCTATTATCTCAGTCTTATTTAATATTGGAGTTTTAGTTGATGTTTAGACTGATGTAATGGAATATTGTTTATTAATTACATAAAAAATGATTTGTCATCTTGGTTTAGATTTTGTGACAGTTTATTGGGACTTTTGTAGGTTACTGGGTTCTGCCTAGTGTAGATTGGAAGGCATAATGCCATCCTTCCACTCTGCTGCGTCCACAAAACTGAATTAACTGAAAAGAACAAAGGCTACATGGACATTATAGATGGGTTCTGATTTTACACACACAAAACCATAGAAATTCAGCAGATATAGGTATCTCAAGCCATAACTCGTGCCCTAAGATAACTATAACTCACGCTCCTGCCATGCACAGTTTTCTCATCAGTAATTTCACTGCAAATGTTGCAGTGATATTATCAAAAATGTCATGAGTGATGTAGTATGTGAGCTAATTAGCAGTGCATGGTGAGGGCGGGACTTTCCTCTCAGTTTGTGGTCAGCCAGTAACCTTCTTTCTGTGCTGAATTAAATGTCATGGGATGCTCCTTGCCCGTAACCGAAGCCGCCCTACAGAGTTGGAGGCTTCCATCAAAATGGAGACTGTTGCTGCTTTAAATCAAATTGGGGAGCATGACTCGCTCGCTTTTCATGCTACATTATGGACTTTCTGAATATTTATTGCATGAAGGTGGAAAGGGAGACAGGAGGGGAAGTGTCTCCTCTTACCGATTCTGAACCACTGTTGCTTGTCTTAAAGCATTGATTTGCGAGTGGCAGCTGATTAGTTGAGCGAGTATGGCATCAAAGAAGAAATATGTACAAATGAACAGTCATTGAAGGGCCGTCCGAGACCCCTGCACACCGCATTCACAGCTCAGAGCCAGGCAGCCAGGCCGCTAGCTGGGGTGGGACTCAGTCCCCCAGCTTCCCTCCCTTTCCAGCGCGGGAGGCGGAGCCGGCCTTTCCGGCTCCGCTAAAGCCAGCACTTCGCTCCCGCAGCGTGGGACGCACGCGGGCACACCCGAGCCAAGGGTGGGCCCGTCGGAGGCTGGGCTGGGCCTATCTCTTGGTTTTTAATTTTGAGAATCCAGGAAAACTAGTGTCGCACCCCAGCTTTGTGAAGTTTCCAGAAAGTAAAAACCTTTTCTTTTCCATTGTACTCTGCCGCGGTCCCCCTGTGGGCTATATCTTACTAGCAGCCCGGGGTGTTTAAAAAAACTATAGTGAAACGAAAAGCAACGCCTGCACTAAAATCTACTGATACCACTTTGGACGGTTTCCTCCAAAAAGCATTGGGGGCCATCAATAAAGAAATAGAACTGGCAGAACGAAGACTCTCGCTAGCCCCCCTCCCCGCCTCAACTCCCTTGCCAGACCATTGCACAGACACGATTGAGACGGACAGTGAGCCTGGGACTCAAGCACCACTTTTGCCCTCTCTTACACTTGTGAACCAGGTTGGAGCACGTGCCATACATGATGGAAATGAGCATGCCCCCAACTCAATCTCGGAGAAGGATGGACCATTGCAAACAGTAGGGGAAAGAGGAAACGAATCGAGAAGGCAGGGGCTGATCACAAACTGAAGGGCCATTCACCTATGGTCAAGAGAAACAGACCAGACCGCGTAACAGGCAATGCAAGTAGAACACGAGTGGGGGCGGGAAGAGAGGCTATACCTGAAAGATCAGACATCTCCCTTGGGACAATCAATAAATTAGTATCTGAGGTGCTGGCCCCCCTTTTAGCTTGATTAATCCGCATTGAAGAGCAGCTTTCCCGGGTGTTGCAGGACTTAAGTAAGAACTCAGTAAATAACTTGCAGAGGGATAAGGCCACCCAATCAAGCAGCATAGTCAGCAGCACAGAAAATGTTTCTCTTAACAGGTTGGACCCTAAAAGCAGAACACCGACTTTAAGTAAGGGTGACTTCCGCCGAGAGGCCCCCAATGCTAACCCTCCAGTCCAGACCCCTTGGGAATTCGTACCCCATAGGAACAACCAAAAGCTGGGACAAGGGGTCCCAAACCGGTTGAGGCCTGACTTGTCAAATGAGGGCAGTTCCCAACAAGGTAATTCAAGTACTTATGCTTCAGCATTCAGTTCCCCAAGCTGGGTGGGGGCAAAAGATAGACTAAATTTACCGCCAGACTGTATACCTTATACATTGATTTTGACGGGAGTCCCCCATCTTTCCCCCAGCTGCCAAGAAAGCTGCCGAAGCCTTATAAACAAATCAGCTTACTGGTGCCTTACTAAAACTTCGCCTCAGATAAACTGGTTTGATCACATTATCATGGCCAGGCGGGTGAACTGATTGGGTTATACTGCCAAATCGGTTGAAGGGGATTGTGTGGTCCTCAATTTTAGGAACACTAGGTCTGTGCACTTTCTCCTGAGGCACCTTAAAGATACATTTAGTGAGAATAAATCGATAAGGGCTACCCATTGGGCTTTTTTTATCCCCCTCATTCGGGATTTAGTTTGAGACAAGGTTCCCTCCCTATAGCCTTGAAAACACACTCTCTAACACAGCCTCCTCCATTCACCCACCCGAACCACTTTGAGGCTCTCTCAGACCTCACTGACATTGATTGACTACAAACTCATTTTAGATAGGTAGCTGAGAAGGGATGGCTGGGACAGCAATGTAACAACCCAGGGAGTGACCCTTATGAAGGTGAGCCCGGAAGTAATGGGCCCGTACACCCAGCTGGTGCTATACCCAATATACCCACTAACACTACTAAGTGCCCAGACAACCACGAAAACACATTCTCCCTTTTTAATAACACCCCTGAAGGTGAACCCGTAACTGAAGGGTCCAGACTATTAGGCTATGATAGATTGCATTTTATGTTGCTTATGTGTCCGTCATAATCATGTATGCATGCATGTTTTGTGTTTTTATCCACAGGTTCTCTACCATATACGTGTCCGTAAGTACGTTGACACGCAGTCCACACACCTTAGCGTGTGTGTAGGTACTATTTTAAAAACTTTTTTGCACTTTTTCACGTGGCAACACATTTTTGCCACTCACGTTATTTGCACGGTCCTGACGAAAGCCCCTCTTACTTCCTTGTGCGGGCTGAAACATGTAGAACCACCACATAGCCAACTATAAGATCATTATTTCTTTTTTAGTTGCATCACATATAATTTTTAATGATATCCTGAGCCGCCAGTAATAAATATAAATGAGGCAAGGATTCTCAGAGATATTTTTAATTCACATCACACTTTTGCACTACACCAGCTCCGCTGTAATCAGGCGTCGTAGCACAACCGGGGGGCATTCGGCCACCCGGTTGGGATCCCAATGATGAAGCATGACACCAACCAGGTTGGTGTGTGAGGGGTCTTTTTACAAACCCAGTGGGTTCTAACACTGCCTTCTAGTGATGGTGCTTCACATAGACAGGGTTCGTCCATAGTTGTTTAATACTTATTATACAGGGGATACGGTCGCACCCTCTTTCTCCCTTGCTCTCCCCTTGTTTCTGATATCATTTACAGCGCATAGCTGCGAGAGCCTTCTCATTTTTTAACCTCACACGAAACACGCTTTGTCACTATGGCTGAGAATCCTGGTCTAGGGTTCACTCTGGACGACGTTACCAACATACTGGAAAACCCTCCATTACTGGCGGATTTCAACATGGCATCTTCCATCGCACAGACTGCTGACTGGGAAAGCCTTAATGAAAAGAAACGCAATCGGATCAGAACCATTCTTCATGGGGTAATCCTAACCGAATACTTACGGAACAACACAGCACCCAGAGGACTAATCGTCACCAATGCCCCACGTATTTTTCTAGAAGATGCCGCCTTTCGTAAAGATTGGGCCCAAATAGCATGGCGCTGCACACGCGACTGGATGATCCTTATCATCCAAACATCCAAACGCCTCTCAGACGCCTACATCATTGAGATACAAACAACAGAAACTCATTTTAAAGCCACACTCTCTTCATACAAAAAACGGCTTGACGAAACTAATAAGGAAATCAACGAATACAAAGAGGGCCTTACTCAAAGCAAAATCAACAAATTCCAGAAGGACTTGAAAAATTTTTCCTATGCCAAAACTTACCCATATGCGGAAGCCGACTACCAACCACCCACAAGAGCGGACACGTCAGGCGCATCATCCGAAGATGACTCATCGGCAAGTAGCGGCTCTAGTACGGGCAGTTATCGTAGAAGACAACAAGGAAGGGGTGGACACATGAGTTGGCCACAACCGTGGACCCAAGGACCACCTGGACCCAATTTACATTACCCTCCCATGTATCCCCCAATGCACCCGCATTTCGGATACGGTTGGAACACACCCTTTGGACCACCACCACCATATATGAACCCAAATCGACAGCAACCTTTTTTAGGAAGAGGCCGACCTGGACGTGGAAGGAGACGCAGAGGGAACCAGGTACACTGGGAAGACGACCCACAACAAGGAGCACTGACAAGGAGCAAAACACGAGACCAACAACCAGGCCCGAGCACACGTTGAGCCTTATCACCAACCTCTCTACATATGCCCTAACACCAGCAGAAAAAGCAGTCCTAGAGAAAGGACTTGGCTATGCTCCCACAGCGAGACTCGACAAATTCCTATTACACTGTGAGTTAGCAGAGTTCTTCCGCAAACTGAAGCTAAAAGCTTTCTTTGAGAACTCTCCTCCCAACAGGATCCTGAAACACAAGGGGACACTCCCTTCAGAGCCAAATCAACGTTCATACCACCATCAAGCACAGTACCTCCAGAAATACTCGTGTATGAACAGACAGTGTTCAAAGAGATTGAAGCATTGGAAGAACCCAACACTTTCCAGAACACGAGCCGATCCGAACGCCAGGCTCTACAATCACTGAAAAACAACACCGAGATTATAATAAAACCAGCCGACAAAGGCGGGGGCACTGTTATACTCAACAAAGCAGATTACCACCGTGAATGTGACCGGTTACTCAATGACACTAAAAACTATGAACGATTGGCTAAGGATCCAAGTATAGCACTGAAAACACGCATTCACACCCTTGTAGAGGATGCAGAAGTGAGGAGCCTGATCACCAAAAATGAGGCCAAATTCCTGACTAACACGCCAGGTACAATACCTTATTTCTATATTGTCCCAAAAATCCATAAAAACAAAACACCACCGCCGGGACGCCCTATTGTTTCAGGTATCGGTTCATTATTAGAACCTTTGTCTCGCTATTGCGACTACTTCCTACAACCCCTGGTACAAGCCACCAGCACCTATCTGAAAGACACTAAAGACCTACTAGGCCTTATAACGGCCATTCCATATGACCCCAATACTTCACTGTTGGTGTGCTTGGACGTGGAGAGCTTATACACCAGCCTCCCACAAGACGACACTCTCAGGGTACTAGCAAGCACCCTGCACAACTCGAATTGGCAATATCGAACCTCCATATCCTTTGTTCTAGAATGCGCCACTCTTGCACTCAAAGAAAACTTCTTTGAATATGAAGGCAGAATCTACCTACAGAAGCACAGGACTTCCATGGGAAGCGTTTTCGCCCCCAGTGTGGCAGGCCTGTATGTGTACGACTTCGGGATTTAGTTTGAGACAAGGTTCCCTCCCTATAGCCTTGAAAACACACTCTCTAACACAGCCTCCTCCATTCACCCACCCGAACCACTTTGAGGCTCTCTCAGACCTCACTGACATTGATTGACTACAAACTCATTTTAGATAGGTAGCTGAGAAGGGATGGCTGGGACAGCAATGTAACAACCCAGGGAGTGACCCTTATGAAAGTGAGCCCGGAAGTAATGGGCCCGTACACCCAGCTGGTGCTATACCAAATATACCCACTAACACTACTAAGTGCCCAGACAACCACGAAAACACATTCTCCCTTTTTAATAACACCCCTGAAGGTGAACCCGTAACTGAAGGGTCCAGACTATTAGGCTATGATAGATTGCATTTTATGTTGCTTATGTGTCCGTCATAATCATGTATGCATGCATGTTTTGTGTTTTTTATCCACAGGTTCTCTACCATATACGTGTCCGTAAGTACGTTGACACGCAGTCCACACACCTTAGCGTGTGTGTAGGTACTATTTTAAAAACTTTTTTTGCACTTTTTCACGTGGCAACACATTTTTTGCCACTCACGTTATTTGCACGGTCCTGACGAAAGCCCCTCTTACTTCCTTGTGCGGGCTGAAACATGTAGACCCACCACATAGCCAACTATAAGATCATTATTTCTTTTTTAGTTGCATCACATATAATTTTTAATGATATCCTGAGCCGCCAGTAATAAATATAAATGAGGCAAGGATTCTCAGAGATATTTTTAATTCACATCACACTTTTGCACTACACCAGCTCCGCTGTAATCAGGCGTCGTAGCACAACCGGGGGCATTCGGCCACCCGGTTGGGACCCCAATGATGAAGCATGACACCAACCAGGTTGGTGTGTGAGGGGTCTTTTACAAACCCAGTGGGTTCTAACACTGCCTTCTGGTGATGGTGCTTCACATAGACAGGGTTCGTCCATAGTTGTTTAATACTTATTATACAGGGGATACGGACGCACCCTCTTTCTCCCTTGCTTCTGATACCAAATATACCCACTAACACTACTAAGTGCCCAGACAACCACGAAAACACATTCTCCCTTTTTAATAACACCCCTGAAGGTGAACCCGTAACTGAAGGGTCCAGACTATTAGGCTATGATACATCGCCTGCTTTTATTAATATATCTGACGGTCTAGTAAATCAGGGATATACTACCCGGATATACTACCCTTCCTTTTAACATTATTTCCTGGAATATCGCAGGAATTCGCCCCAAACTTACGAATGAGTTATGGCTAGAGTATATTAGAGGTTTCAACATCATCTGTCTTCAGGAAACCTGGTCCAGGGATGACATTGCCCTAGATGGTTATCACTCCTTTACTGTCCCTGCAATACCTTCTTTAGCAGAGAGGGGTAAAGGAGGGATCGTGCTCTTAATTTCGTTTAAATACGGAACTATAAAAGCTCTCTGTATAAGCTCATCACCCTGGTATCAATTAATTATGATCTCTAATCTAACAGAGGCTAAGATACTAGTGGTGAATTGGTATTATAACATCTTTGACCGAAATAGCTGTCATGTTATTGAATCCCTGCAGGTGGAAGTCACTCAAATCACCGGCAAGTGGCAGCCATTATGTATCCTTTGGGTGGGGGACTTCAATTGCACAACCTGTAAGTATAGCTCCTAACGTGTCTGTGGGCTGTTAGATACTGAGGGCCAACCCCAGCCACATTTTATTCACTCGCCCCAAAGCGAAGCCCTAAATTCTATCCTCTTTGGGAATTATTTAGGTTTCATTAATAACTTGGTCTGTGGTTCCCTACCCCAGTGTCTTACCTATGTTGGTGGTGGCAGGGAAAGTTTTCTTGACTATATGGTAATATCTAGGAACTTTATTCCGCTTGTCCGTGATTTTATGGTGGAACCCAACTGTGCCAGTGACCACAATCCCCTTATAGTCTCACTCAATTCAACGATCCAGGCAGGGGAGGGCGATGATCGCCCGATTCACTATAATCCGAATAAAGGGGCAAGACTAAACTGGGGTAAGGTAAACCCTCAAGAATTTGAGGAAAACATTTTTATAGCAAACTATCACTTAATCACAAGGTGTTTGCAGCAAAATTCTCCCCCAGCTGAGGTTGTCCGGGAGTTTGGGCTGCTCTGCTCGGTTGTAGCCAAGAGGCTGACCAGACCCGTACATCGTAGGGAGCCCCATAAGGTACTGTGGTTTAATACTGAATGTACAAAGGCCCAAAAGAACATTAAAAGGGCCCTTTATACTATTCCTTGCGATAGAAATTTAATCAAAAGCGCAAGCCAAACTTATAAAACCACTATTTGGAAAAGAAAAGAAGAATTGAGAAGACGGCCATGGGAGGACCTGGAGAGAGCAAGCTCCTTTAAAGATACTAGAAGCTTCTGGGACATTATTAACCGCCCTCTATTCACGGAGGAAGTGAGACAGATGGACTCACTGATTCTGGGGGATGCCTGGGAATCTCATTTTACTGCTATTTTTAACCTGCAGCTTAAGCAGTTAGAGGAGAATATAGGGGATCTGCATGTAGATTTAATTTTAGCCTCCCAATTAGGTTCCTCTATTATAGTATCTGAGGTTTAGGAGGCTTTAGCGCAGGGGCTTTGTTTGAAAGCTCTAGGACCTGACGGGGTCCCACTTGATTTGTTTAAAAGGGATCCTAACCTGTGGGCACCCCTATTGACAAATGTTTTTAAAGCAGTAGTTATCAGCCCCATGCCAGCGACTTGGAAAGAGGCCTTTGTGGTTCCCGTTTTTAAAAAGGGCAACAGGAGTGACCCGGCTTGTTATAGGTCAATCTCTCTTATTGGTGCCACAGCAAAGGTACTGGGGAGGGTCCTCCTTGCCCGACTAGAGGCCTGGGCGTCCACTATAGGGGTCATTTCAAAAACACAATATGGCTTTAGGAGGGGATTGGGTACCACTGAGCAGTGTCTCAATTTGTCCCTAATTATTAACAAGTACATGAAAGCCAGGATGGGTTCTATCCACCTTACCTTCATGGACCTGTCCAGTGCCTTTGACACTGCTAATCGGGACAAACTGTGGGCCTTGATGGGAAGAATGGGTGTCGAAGAAGCGCTGATTCACCTTCTTCGCAGGTTACATGCTAATACTACAGTTGCCATAAGATATGGCACCCAAGGGGAAAAGACCAAGCTGATTGTCTCTACAGAATGTGTCCGGCAAGCGTGCATTTTAGCTCCCTTCCTCTTTTTACTTTACGCAAACGGTCTAGAGGCTTTTTTATTAGGTAAGGAGATTGACTTTCCTTGTATCGGTGGTAGCCCTGTTCCACTACTATCATATGCAGACGATACAGTGTTAACGGCAGTGACAGCTAATAGCCTTCAAAAATCGCTTAATGCTTTTAATGATTTTATGTCGTCGCTTGACTTAAAAGTCAATTTTATTAAATCATATACCATGATGTGTGGCCCCCAAATCGACAAAAATCAGAAACTTTGCTATAAAGGGTATAGAAAAGCTGAATAATTTTACCTATTTGGGGAACCTATTCAACAACCAGATGAATTGGGAACCACTTATAACAGCAAGGGTGCATCACACAAGCCGGGCAGTGGAGGGGTTATTTCGCTTCACATGCAAATTAGGTCACAAGCCTGTGGGAGAGTTAGTTACCCTTTACAAAACGAAATGTCTGTCTGTTGCAACTTGCGGGCCTGGGGTGTGGGAACACCATAAAAGCCGCCAATTACAAGTCTTGGAAGATAAATTTATAAAAAGATTATTAATGATCCCAAATAGCGCCCCCACACTCTTTTGTCACAAAGTACTGGGGTTAGAGTTCATAGAGGACCGCATAGGTAGCGCCGCTCTGCTCTTATGGGCAAAAATGTGGCTGGGTGACGAATTAATGTTCTCAATGGAGGTAATTAAAGATTGTATCAACTTGGACAGCGCCTTAATGATTCCATGGCTCCGATTTGTGAGAGATCATTTTCAAGAGATAGGACTGGGGCATTTTTATGATAATCCTGAAAGCATTCCTATGAATGAAAAAGTTATCATTAAATAGGCGCATTACTCTAGGGCCATTATGTGCTACTCACAACATGAGGGTATGGGCATCTTATGTTCGTTCCCCGTCTCACAGCAATATTTTTGAACTTTTACTAACAATGTGCAGACTAGATTCCTTTTAACCAGATTTCGTTTACGCACTCTGCATTTTCTAGTGGCATTCTAGCGCCAAATAGGGTGGGCCGACAAGCTCATGCCCTGCCCATATGATAATTCGGCTAGCCAGAGCACTATGCACTTTATTTTATTTTGCACTTTATATAAAGAGGGAAGGAGAAAGTTTTTAGTCCCAGTTTTAATGAAGATCCGCCCCTGCACATATATTGATGGTTTTAATTTTCTGCGCACTTTGGCTACCCCTGTTATTTGCACTTCGGTATCTAACTATATTAAAGTGTTGATGGCTATTAGAAAGCGCTATGAGCTATAGAGGCTGAATAAGAATGATGTAATTTCATGCTATCTAAATTTATATTGCTGGAATTTTGTATGATCTGTGTAATACCATGTTGTCTTAGACCTTCCATTTTATGAAATTGAACTTTTTAATTGCAGAACCTCTCATCTCATTTATTGTGATTGTTCTATAAATCTTTAAATTGTAATGTTTTTATTTGGTAAACTTATATTGTTCTTTTGAACCAAAATAAAGTTATTCTTGACTTGACTTACAAATGATTTACTTTTAAATACATGTGGCAATTTAATTTTTGAACATGGTGCACTTGGATACTCAGTTTAAGTTTCAGTTTAATTATGTCTTTATTTCGATTATCGAAAATCATAAAAGACAACGTACATCAGCAAAACATACAAACTGACTCAATACCACATTATCTGGTGTTCCCATAAAAACAGTTAAAATAACCAGAAAAGAAAATAAAGAAAGGAAAAAGGTACATATGGTGTAACATTATATCAGATTATCTAAAAAACTGATCTTATATCATATAAATAGCTAAAAATCACAAGGGAACAAGTGACATAAAAACAATGACAAATATAAACATGATACATAATACTAAAACTGTGACAGATTATTAATAATTTAATAAAAATAGCCGTATTAACAATCCCTCATCTTGTTTGCTCGAATGACCCACAGCCAACTCAAGAATTTGGCCACTGCTATAATAATAGGATCCTCTGTGTTGGTTTTCAGAATCCTTAAAGCCTCCATAGCTACTCTGATGCCCATATTCTTACAAATGGGTTTCAACCATTTGTGCCTGGGTGACCTATAGGCAGGGCATACAAAGAAAATGTGAGCTAGTGACTCAATCTCGGCTGGACAAAAGGGACATTTGTCATCCGAAGGGGGGTGCCAACTACTGGTAAACACTTTGATGGGAAGAGAACCCACCCTAAACTGATGGTACAGCTTCCTATCAATAGGTCTAGTAATAATGTCCCAGTATGTTTCGAGTTTTGGCTCAAGTTTAAGTTCATTAAAAACCCGAGTCAAGGAGCTACATTGGTGATGTGTCAGTTGCTGCAATCTAACCATGCTCCAATAAGCGGCTTTCAAATCCTTTTTCGCAGGGAAGATAGCAGCAGCTGGATCCTCCCACAGTTTACTCAACCCCATACTAAACAGTGTAATTTTTAGATTCCTTATCCAAGGGATTTTATTTGTACAACCCAGCGATAATGTGGTTTACCGCCTCTTGGGAGGCGCATTCATGTAAAATAGAGAGTGAGTGGACGACCAAGGATTTCATCTCAGCCACATCACCCTTGTTATCCACCAGCCTAGCCCATCTAACTCTCCTCATATCATTGGTAAGTATGGCCTCGGTTAACTTGTCCTCAGCGGCCCTAGAGTCATTACTAGAAAGGCCAGGAATCTTTAAGGTTAGAATCAGCGGGTTGTGGTCACTTTCATTCCGCGCCTGGACCACCATATCCAACATAAAAGACCAGAATTCCACATTAAGAAATATGTAGTCAATGCGACTACTTCTTGATCCATTATCAAAAGTGTGAGTACCCTCACTATCTGAATGCGTCCTCCCATTGGCTGCTCTGAGTCTCCTTTCCAAACACAACCCCTTGAGCTGTAGTGCAGCCTCAGTCCACTTTTTAATTGTGCTTAAATTTAGTTGCGGGATGTTCCATTGTGCATCCTCTTCCAGACTAAGATTACCGTCTTCGTGGTCGAGGGGCTCAAAAGTGCAATTAAAATCGCCCGCTATTATCAGGTTGCAGCCACCCCCCAGACTACCTAAAAACTTGTCAAGGTGGGCGACAACAGATGATGCTTTACCCCCAGGCGACCCTCTGGCATAGACATTAATTACCAGAACGTCTAACGCGTCAGCCATCCGTAACCGCAATACCATTATGTCGGGACTGTCAATGTAAACTTCCTGCACCACACATCCATCTAACTGCCTGACCCAGCATGTGAGTCCGCCAGACGGCCTACCTTTCTGGCCCCTCAGCGCTGGTTTAGAGAAATTAAGATAACCAGGGAAGAAAATGGGAGCCAAAGACCAAGTTTCTTGAAAAAAAACAAATGTCATATTTATCTATAAAGACTGCCCAATCAGTAGAGACAGTTTTGGTAGACAACCCCGCTACATTCCAGGAGGAAAAAGACATCGATGGCTGTGCAAGCCGTTTTACAGTAGTATGAAGATGGTCAGTTGCGCCCGTACTACTATTGCCCACAACCACTGACTTACTGGGAAAACTGTTGTACTGTTGGAATACGCTATAGGGGGTAGGGGTAGCCGAGGGGGTAATAATAGATTCCCTCGTCCTCTCCTCCAGTGCTTTAACCATCCCAGTTCCACAAACATTCCCAGGGTCGGCACGACTACGATAGACACAACCAGAAACTGAGACATCCCAAGTACGAAGTGACCGTGTATAAGCTAGGGCTCCTGTTTTAGTCGGGCTGCCAGGAACTTTAAGTCAATCTATTTCTTCCGTGGAAGTTAAAGCATCAAATCGGTTGCAAGTGGAAATCTGAAAAGTATGTTGACCACACAAATTTGGTTCACCCCTCTTCGCTCTATGGCCAATACTCCCTTCTGTTTTATAGAAAAAGCCCAGCGGGACACAATTGATATCATCCTCCTTGGTATAACAATTGCCCACCCTCTCCAATATGTGCTGAACCAATCTGGGGGATCTAAAGCTAAGAACCACACAATCACCTGGGAGAGACTTGTAGGATTTACCCACCCAAGGAACTCTACGAACCATCTTAAACTCACGAAAAAGAGGTTCCTTGATACCGGTCCTAACACTCAACAAATGTAGTGCCTTATTTCTAAGCGTGGACCAGTGCTCCTGCACTCCAGAAGGGAGCACTGGGACGTTGGACAGAACAACTGTATGTGGCGTGGCTTCCGGGGATAGATGTAGAAAGGTCTGGGTACTCGGAGGACTAGAAATGAGGGGCTGATGTATCTTCGGGCTAGTGAGTCTCTCTACCTGCCTCTTAGTAGAAGATAAGGGCTTTATGATTTGAGGTCGATTGTCAGGTTGTGTTACCTTAGTGACAATACCTGACAAAGCTGGAGAGCAACTTACACTGCTGGCCAAGCCCCTAGATACTCCCACTGACCTCTCATTCAATTGTATTGGAAGCCCACCCACCGTTGTCCCATTGGAATTGTTTAGGGGGAGATTAACAATGCCCATCTCTATTTTGCCAAGTCTTTCTTCAATCAGGGACAACTTCTTTATTATGGGATCGATCAGTGCCGATAATTTAAGTTCTATCCTAGTACAAAGATCTCCCTCGTTACTCAAGTGGGAGGAAACACATACATCCACTGGGCGAGGCTGGCTAGTTAAACCGCTACTAGCCATCATGTTACTAATGCTCGCGATAGGCTCCCCTTTACGTTTGCCAGATCTAAGGGGCATATGATTATTTTTTTAATGGTCCTCGGGCTTTCCTCTTTTTAGACGGTGGTTCAACAATAATGACATGACTAGGCTTCTGACCACTGGTAGATACCAGAGAGGTATTAAGAGGACTTTCCACATTTCCTAAGTTAGAGGAGAGAGATATCGTTTGAGTGCTGTGAGGTAGGGGAGACGAACCGCTCTGCTGGTCAGTAGCTTCAATGGCAACTAACTCACAGCACGGGAGAAGTGGGGAAGGTCCAGGGATACTGGCGGAAACTACTGGTTCGAGCGATAGCCTACGTTCAGTGAGCTGTATTTGGTGATTTAACACTGATTCTGCCCTGGTAAGAAACGCATCAAGAGTCCCCACAACCCCCACACCCGCTGTAGGTTTGCGTTTGTTCATAGTTTCCAAGCACCACAACTAAACCTACCCTACTCACTACTCCAGCCCACACGGCCCACAAACTAAATGTCAGAGGGGTGGCCCAGCCCGGCCTTATCCGGTCCCTGACGGGCACAGACGGGCCCGCCCTTGGCCCGGGCTTGGACCGGGCTACGTCCCGCGCCGCGGTGGGAGAGGCAGCGCGATGACAAGCGCCTCCCCCTCACGGCAGCACCTGTGGCAGCAGCAAAGAGTTCTGGGACCTGTAGTCCCCTTCCGCGATGTTGGACCCCTCGCGGGAAGCCTTGCACAGGAGATGTTGGCCCTGGGACTCCTATCCCACCAGGGCGTACGGAGCGTGCAACGAGGAAGTTAGAGCAGCCAAAGGTAAGTGAATACTTGGATACTTAATTCATTGAAGACTGACTTTTACGCTATAAAGCAGAACACAATTGGAGTGCAGTCTTGCAATGATACGATTTTCAACAACAGTGCATTGTGGGAATTGTATGAACACGTGAAAGTCACGTGATGATGAGACTATAAAATCTGAGAACACTCTCTTTATTATCAGGCTCACCTGTGATCAAGGCTGATGTTACATCCGAAACGCATCAGGAAATACTGCCTCTCTGTTATTTAATAAACAGCGGTGTTTCATAGAGTTGGGCTTCGGTAACCTTTCTGTGCTGAAAATATATATATATATTACACTTACCTGCAAAATGCTTTCATTTTTGTTGTAAAGGCATGTGTGGTAAAGGCATATTCGTTGTAAAATCCTGCGTGGTAAAGACGCATGCGTTGTAAAGCCTGTGTGGTAAAGGCATGGGGGGGATCAGCCATCATTGTAAAGGTTGTTTCCCATCATAAATATTTCACCATGGTATTTTTGGAATCTGGGTTGGCGTCTGTGTCCAGAGCGATGCAGTTTGTTATCTTTGAAATAATCCATTAAGGGGCTTAGTTTGTCTTCATTTTGTTGGTGGAAAGGGCTTTCTTTTAGCAAATTGTAGTGGTTAACTACATCCTTGACAAAGACCTAGGCTAGTGCTATCATTTGTTTTACCTCAAAGGTGAATTCGCTGTTTGTAGCATGTTCTACACTCTGGGCCATATTACGACTTTGGCGGTCTTCAGCTGGGACAGCCACCGCCTTAGTCCCAGGGAGACCGCCAAGGCCGTGGTGAGCCCACCTGCCAGATTATGACTTTAATCCAGGGTGGGTGGGCGGTGCTGCGGCGGTCTCACAGTGGTGGTATGTTACGCTCATAGGAGAGTCTAACAAGCATACCACCGCCGTGAGAGAGCCTGCAGCATGTTTCTGCACGGTGTGGCATGCACCATCTTATGCATGCCACTCCATGCAGGAAGAAGGGTGCAGTCCCAAGGGGGCACAACATGTGCCCTCCCCCGCATGCACCCCCAGGCCCTGAAACGGCCAGGGGTCCTGTTCAGGCTGCCTTACCTGCATGTCCGCCACCCTTGTCATGGCTGGGTCCCCGCAACTAAAAGGGTAGTGGATATGGCGGTTGGAATATGCTCTGCGGTGCTGGCTTCAGCACAGCCAACATATTCAGGCCGTTGTCAGGCCGCAGTGGGAACCTTGATCCCGGGAGAGGCGGCGGTTTTGTTGCAGTCTCACCACCCCACTCGTACTAGGGCAGACGGGTGATGGTGGTCGAAATGATAGTAACAGCCTTGTATGGCTGTGTGGGGGTACATTTTTAAAATTGCCTAAATCATGGCTTGTTCAAAGTCTATGATTATTGCTCGTGGGTAGTAGTTATTTGTTTTTAGTTTAATGTGGTTTAAGAGTTTGTAGTAAGGGCTGCTTTGCTTATTTAGTAGTAGGGCATATATGAAAGGGATATTTGTGTTTTGATATTCACCATGTATGATGTCTATCTGAGTAAATGGCTTGGGATACATTTTTAAGGTCCCATCCATCATCCAGGTTTGATAATGGCTTAGTTTTAGTAAGTTATTTACTGTGGAGAATATTGGGATTTGTTTCTCGATGTTTAGGTTGTCATATAAAACGAAAGCTTCCTCATTATGTGTCTTTGTTAAATGTTCAGGTATTTCAATGAATTCGTATCGTATAGGAGCAGGAGGAATATCACCGGTGGCTTTTTAGTTTGTTAATTTAAATGTTTTAAAGTGGGTATGGGTGGTAGTTGCCCTGTGACGTGCTTGTAGACTTTATGCAGTATATCTTTTAGGATTTTGGTTGTAGGTTCCTGGAAGGTAGTGCTTGCCTCTCTTATACCCAGCGATGCCTCCCTTACTTCTATTTCGGTCACATTTGGGGGGTGGTTGTGTTCGCCTACATGAATTACAGCATCATCTTTTGCAGTGGCCCTCCCATAGCATGCATTAGAATATTATTTGGAGCATTTCCAATTCACATGTTCTGTCGATGCACTATCTTGGTTGTAGGTGTAGCCCATGTGACTTAGTAATTGCTTTCCTTTTCTGGTATGTTATATACTTGCCTTGCTGTGCCATTGTATTTGAAAGTAGTGTAATAGTCTAAATAAATACAATTGTTTAAAGTGTGTCTGTTTGTTATTTACTTATAAATGTATGTAACTACTTCTATTTTTTATACCTACATTTATGTTCTTTTTAGATGTTTCACACTGTTTTGCAGCTATTGCGTTGGGTGTGCTGTAATGTGTAGCAGATGATTCCTTTTCTGTTGGAAGAAAAAAAAGTGTCTGTGTAATTTTAAATGTTTATTTGTTGGTAGTTTGTAGAGGTTGAGGTCGTTATGTTCATTTCTACTCGCTACTGGGGTGAGTTTATATTTTTATAAATTGTTTTATACTTACTTTTCTAAAGCTTTTTGCTGGTTAGGGATATTTGTTTTTTTCTGGAAGCTTAACACTTTTCGAAGTCGTAGTGTTTTCTTTAAGGCAGTGTATGTAAAGAGATAGAAGTTGGATAGTTGTTTGTTAATTAACAGCTATTTTACATTTTTAAGTTAATTTATGAGTACATTTTTGTTTAAATATACGTTTTACTTACTTGGTTAGGTAGTTGTTGAGGTGTTTATATTTCTTCTTTTATGTGTCCGGTTAGGGAATCTGGCAGAGTGCCCTCGTCTTGCAGTGTTTGTCGTTTTAGAGTTAGAAGGAATATGATTTTATTTATATATATTTAAGTTTATGTATAAATGTTTGCAGTGAATGACTATATTTTTGTTGTTGTATTGTTATGAATTTACCTATTTTTGGGGGGAATGACTTGTAAATATTTTGGTGATGTAATATGTACAATTTTAATTTAAACATGGGTATGATTTGTTTCATATTTTTTTTAATTATTTTACGTAAAAAGTGTTTAATTTAATATTTATTAATGATATTGTAAGTACTTTGGTGATATTATTTAGTCGATATTGTGAGAATTTATATTTTTGAGATATTATATTTTTATTTAAAGGTGACAATATTTTTGTTTCTGATATTTGTGTTTTTGATATAAGTAGAAATCGATATTTTTAACAACGATATTCATGTTCTTGATATTTGTGTTTTTTTTTAGTTAAGTATAGGAAGGCGATATTTTTGTAAACGATATTTATTTTCCTATATTTTTGTGTTTTGGTATTGTATGATCGATATTATGTCAGGGATTCATACTTAACCCCACATATATGTACCTAGATGATGTATATATCTTCAAGGTAAGTAAATGTGGAGTTAAGAATGGTAAATCTATACTTATCTATTTGTCTATCCTTCTCAATATTTTGGTCCTCAGGATTTTTGACACGATATTCTGTCCACACAATATTTTTAACATCGATATTCTATCAGAAAGTCGCCCGTGTCCCTTGAATCCACATCCAGTTCATCACCAACTTTGATACCCGCTTTGGCGGTACTTCCTGTGCCTGCCCCATTTGCATCAACGACGATTCTGGCATCATTGACGCTGGATGAAGATATACATACTATAGTGCTATCCACTCCGACCTGAAACTTCCATGACCTCAACCGAAGATGTGCCTGGCTTCGAACACTTTGGCAACCCATCTGACTCTGATACTTTACCCTTACCACTTGGTAGGGCCCAGTCGTTATATAACTTATTTGGCACGGATTTTGACAACAACAATTACGATGAAGGGAATGAATTTGTTCCCCAGTATACTGAGGGCAGCTGGCTTGAAGAGTTGAAGAATACCAGTGGGCTTGACACTTCACCTGATAATTGCCTTTTCTCCCCCCGGGTCGTGTTATGGGGGAAACCTCCTCTCTTGCTGTTGTGGTTCAAATGTAATCTGAAGCAATAGCCTACTATTGGCAACCATGGAAGTCAAAACTAATGTTTTACCTGACGTTTTGCAACCCTATCAGGCTCCCACTGAGCAACTCCTACCCTCCAATGAGGCACATACTGACACCATCTTGGGTACCTGGGCCAAGCCCTGTTCAAGGCCACCCATTAATAGACAGGTTGCCCGTCCCATCGCCTTGTGCCTTGCGACTCTGCCTTCCTAACTTAAGATCCCACTCCGGAGAGTCTGGTTGTTCAGGCAGGGTCAATCCGAATGCTTTTCCCACTACTCTCGTCCATGAGTCCAACCAGATTGAGACTTCTGGCCATGCCTGGATAAGGTCCACAGGTTTCTCAGGGTGACTCCAGGCATCTTTAATGTACATGCCTTTTGACGGATCGCACATTTTTAGGGATAAAGTGGACTCAGCCTTAGAGCTCTTTAAGAAGAGCAGAGCAACACCAAGTTATTTGGGCCTGTCTACTCCCATGAAGCAATTCAATCAGAAATTGTGACCGCTTCATGGCTATGGCAGAGGGTTCCCTGTCCATCAATGCTAGACCCCTCCTCTAGCCCACCAGGCTTTTCAGCCCTTTCGTGGCCAAGGCCACGGTTCCCAGAGACCACAAGGTCAGCTGGGACAATGTGAAGCTCAGTCCACTACTCCTCCAGTGGCTGCAACTGCAAATATGCTTTCGTGTGTCTTTGCCGGCCCACAGCCTCCATTTTGGAGGCAGGATTCAATATTTCCTCCAGGGGTGGCAGGCCATAATGATGGCCTATACATATTGTCCGCCAGGGCTGTGCACTTACCTTTCTTTCTGCCCTGCCACACCTTCCACCGCTTTCAGTGGGGCTGACAGAGGACCACCTGTTCTTCTTACAACAGGAAGTGCAGGCCCTTTTGGGCAAAGGGATCAGATAGAGGATTCTGGAGTCTGAAGTCGGAACTGGGTGTTCCTCCTGCTACATTTCTTGTGCTGAAGAGATGTTAGATTGCCATCCTCTTAATGCCTTCCTGCAGAATGACAAATTCAAGATGCTTAGGCTAGCCCAGGCCCAACAACATCACTGCCGCCCAACAACTCTGCCACCACCTATCCAACTTCTTTCACAGCAAAATCGCAAACATCTACAGCAACTTTGCACACCAACTAACCCTCAGGAACTCATCGCTAACCTATCCACCACCAAGCAAGATGCCACCTGACCGAATGGAGAACCCTCATGAGAAACAACACAGGGGTAATCATGTCGACCACCCACTCATGGGCCTCAGCTGACCCATGCTCCCACCAAATTTACAGTCTGGGAGCATCACCAATCAGCACCATCGTGACCCACATCATCAACTCCTCCATCACGTCTGCCACTTTCACGGATAAATGGATACTTGCAGAAATCAACACCCTCCTCAAGAAGCCCACAGCCGAGCCAAATCAACAGAGCAGTTTCTGACCCAAATCCTTGCTCCCCTATCCAGCCAAAGTGATTGAGAAGGCCATCAACAAGCAACTCACAACACACCTCAAACTTCACCATCTTCTAGACAACGCTCAATCAGGATTCAGAAAGAACCACAGCACCGAAACAGCACTCAACGTGGCCACTGACGACATTCGAATAATCCTGGGCCGAGGAGAAACAGTGGCCCTCATCCTGCTCAACATCTCTGCAGCGTGTGGCACTGTCTCCCACAAAACCTTCATCAGAAGACTCCATGAGATTGGCATACAAGAATCTGCTCTCAAATGGATCTGTTTCTTCCTTATGGGACGAACCCAAAGGGTCAGACTGCCACCCTTCACACCAGAGGCCAAGAAACTGATATGTGGAGTCGCACAGGGATCGTCCCTCAACTCCACCCCTCTTCAACATATACATGACACTGCTCACCAACATCATCCGATCACAAGACATCACCGGCATCTCCTACGCGATGACACTAAACTTATCCTCTCCCTGACGGACAAGAGAACCATCACCATAACCAACTTCACCAACTGTGTGAACAAGGTAGCAGAATGGATGTGAACCAACTGCCTGAAACTCAGCTCCGACGTGATGGAAGTACTGGTCTTCGGAAAGAGACCTCCCCATGGGACTCCACCTGGTGGCAATTAGAGCTAGGACACCCACACGCAAAGACCACACAAGAAATCTAGGGATCATCCTAAATGACAAGCTCAACATGACAACTCAAGTCAGCTCACTGTGCGCCTCCTGCTTCCACATCCTACGCATGCTGCGAAAGGTCTTCAAATGGTTGCCTCAGAACACCAAGCCGACCGTTACACAAGCACTCATCACCAGCAGCCTGGACTATGGCTACACTTTCTATGCCAGAATCTCCAAACAGCTGCTACGCAGACTCCAGACCATTCAGAACACACTGCAAGACTTATACTCCACCTCCTATGCTGCACCCACATCACACCGCACCTAAGGAAGCTTCACTGGCTCCCCATTCACAAGTGCAGCAAATTCAAACTTCTCACGCACAAATACAAAGCCCTTCACAATACAGGACCAGAATACCTAACAGCTGCATACACTTTCACCAACCTATCAGACATCTACGCTGTGGCTCGCTCTCACTTGCACACACTCCCGCAACTGCAAAAGAAAAACTGGAGGTCGCTCATTCTCCTCCATCGTGCCCTAGACATTGAACAACCTCCCTTTAACACATCAGAGCCTCCTCCTCACTTCTTGAGTTTAGCAAGAAGCTAAAGACCTGACTTTTCTTATAAGCACCTACACACCTGCCCAAGCGCCTGGAGACTCTCTCTTTGATTAGTGCACTGTAAAATTCAACATAACATCACATAACATAACAGGTCCTGCCTCCCCTGGACAGAACGTACCAAGGAACACAGAGTGGACGATCAGCTCTTTGTATGGTTCTCCAAAGCAAAGAAGGGTAACACAGTGCAAAAACGGACCATCTTTTCATTGATTGTTCTCTGCATAAAGATCTGCTACTCACTAGCTAGGAAGCAGTGTCCCGAAAACTTGCAGGCTCACTCCACCATTGCCAAAGCTGCTACCACTGCATTAGCACACAGAGTGCTTGTCCTGGATATCTGTCATGCAGCCACGTAGGCTTCGGTATGCACGTTCACAAAGCACTACTGCCTCGAGAGAAAGGGTCTACCTAGAGTGGTATTTTGCCTGCTTGGTCTGAGCTAGTTCACAGACCCACCAGCTTGGGAGGTACTGCCTTGGTATCTATTTACAAGGTGAGGACTATGCGGTTAGAAGTATCCATCAGAATAACAATTTACTTGCCTTTAGTAACAGTCTTTCTGGTTGAGACTGTATCTAACCGCAGATTCCTCTTTATCCCTCCTACCTTACCCTTTCTGTGAACTGGACTTTTTTCCATCTACAAAGGTCCCAATCTAAAGATCTACACACTGCAAAAATTTTCATATGTGCTCTGCATCTGAGTGAGCGGAGAGCCTAGAAAGCAAATGACATCACCGAGTGTGGGTGGCTCTTATATGTTCCACATGTCACTTTCGGAGTGGAGCAATGCCAGCGCCACTCTGCACGGTTTCCCCTACCAAATCACAGTGGTACTGCTGAAAAGTTTCCTGGTCCAGTCTGATGCCTGAGGTGGTGTATTTACAAGGTGAGGAATCTGCGGTTAGACAGAGTAGTCACCAGAAAGATTGTTTCTGAAGGTAAGTAACATGTTATTTGCATTCTCTAACCCTGTTATTTTGCAAATCGCTGGGATTGGGACCAGAAAATGGCTTTCTACATCACACATTCATCTCTTCTTGCCAAGGGTGCTGTGGAAATGTTCCCCTCTCCTAGTGAGGTAAAGGGTTATATTCAACGTACTTCCTCATCCAAACAAAAAACAGCCAAAGACTAAGGGCCTGATTTAGATATCGGTGGACCGGTTACTCCGTCACAGCGGTGATGGATATACCGTCCACCAAAATCTTAATCCCATAGGATATTATGGGATTTATATTTCAGCAGACAGGATATCCGTCCTCTTTGTGACAAAGTAACCCATCTGCCAATATCTAAATCAGGCCCTAATTCTAGACCTCAGATTCTTAATCAGTTCTGATGATGATCCTTCATTACATAGTGGCTGCTCACTGGATATGCAGGATGCTTATTTTCACTTCCCAGTTATTTCACAACACAAGATGTACCTTCTTTTTGCAGTCAGGTTTCATCATTTACAATTCAGAGTGCTAACTTTCAGTCAGATACCAGTACTAGGGGCCTTCAAGAAGGTTCTGGCTACAGCAACTTCATTTCTCCACAAATAAACAATTGATGTGAATTCCTACTAGCACAATTGGTTGATGAAAGCAGGTTCACCTCAGGTTCTTCTGCAAAATAATCTACACTCACGTGTTTACATTGATGGGGCTTCCCTGTCAATCAAGAGAATTTATTTGTTTTATTTGCAAAGTTTTATATAGCGCTGGCTAGACCCGGAGGTATCAGAGCGCTTTACATGAGGATCAGCGAGTTACAGGATACATAGTTATATCAGTTGAATCAGCGAGTTACAGGTTACATAGTTACATCAGTTTGAATCAAAGAATCACAGAGGGAGGAGGAGGGGGAGGGGAGGAGACACGAACGGGGAGACGAGGAAAACAATGTCAGATGACCGGCTGGGTAGGTGATGGCCAAGGGGCCAGACTCCTCTATAGCTGCATAGGACAGCTCCACCGGGCATCGGCCAAGGTTGCTCGGTCTCCGCAGTGGGTACAAACAGTTTTGGTATCCGCCCAGGGGCGCTCGTCATCGTTCCATCGAAGGGGGAGAGAAGGAGACACAAACGGGGAGACGAGGAAAAGCAATGTCAGATGACCGGCTGGGTAGGTGACGGCCAAGGGGCCAGACTCCTCTATAGCTGCATAGGACATCTCCACCGGGCATCGGCCAAGGTTGCTCAGGCTCCGTGGTAGGTACAAACAGTTTTGTTATCTACATCAGTTGAATCAGCGAGTTACGGATTACATAGTTACATCAATTTGAATCAAAGAATCACAGAGGGAGGAGGAGGGGAGGGAAGGAGACACAAACGGGGAGACGAGGAAAACAATGTCAGATGACCGGCTGGGTAGGTGACGGCCAAGGGGCCAGACTCCTCTATAGCTGTATAGGACAGCTCCACCGGGCATCGGCCAAGGTTGCTCGGGCTCCGCGGTAGGTAAAAACAGTTTTGGGATCCGCCCAGGGGGCGTCATCATAGATCCATCGAAAGCATTCGGTGTTCCTGACTGCTGTGTTGGAGTGTGAGATGGGCGGTGGGAGCTGAGACCGATCCACGTAGAGGCCTGTGTTGCTGCACCCAATGCTTAGGCGCCATCATAGAAACAGCTTACAATAACACCAAAATTCGCCCAGGAGTTGTAGCTTGCATAAAAATTGAACATACTTTGTTGCTTTCCAGCATATAACACGGCGCTGTCACAATACAAATGCGCACTCGCCTCCTGGTGCAGAATGATGACGCTGGCGGCGACGGCCGCTTGGGAGGCTGGGGCTGGTGGTCCAAGTCCCCCTTCTCCCCTCCGATGGCAGGCAGCAGGCAAACAAAATCGGAATGGAGTCTCCAACTCCGACAATTCAGTTTGTAGGCACACTTCTAGTGATTCTTCAAATGAAAACAGGTCTGCCGACCGAGCACTTGCAGTATATTGAAAAAATGATATCATGTTTGCCTCCTCACCTAGTCAGAATGCTAGAGTGAAGCTGCAGTTATTGGGTATCATGGACTTCTGTTTATTTGAAAAAGTTGATCCTCCTAAACCATCAGATAATTCAGTCCCTGCTGTGGTGAACTTTGGCAGAGAATGCTTTCAGTGGTCAATGGTGTAATCTCTTTTCATGAAAGAGGCTAATTTCTCCCTGTCTGAGTGGGTGCCTGGGTCTACAGCTTGAACTTTATGCTCTGTATTCTCAAAAGGAGACCAAACAGCATAACTCTGAAGGTTTTCCTAACTAAAGTTGGCAAAAGGCAAGTGCAAATCCTGAACACAAATCTCTTACCTTAACAAATATGGACACGTCTGATCACTTGCCTTTTTCCAGGAACCCAGAGAACTCTGGCAATGGGCTACAGACAGAGGAATTGGTCTGGTAGCAGCTCATTTAGCAGGGAAGACAAATCAGATGGCAGACCTCCTCAGTCATCTCTTGTCTGCAAATCACATGTGGCAACTACACCAGGAGGTTGTGGATCAGAACTTTGGCCCTTAGAGCATACGTATTCTGGATTTGGTTGCAACTGCCACAAAAAAATGTCTTGCTTGAGACAAATGCCAGTCCTTAGATCACTATGAAATGCTTTTTAACCTATGGACATACAGTCTGCACAGCGTTTTTACACCAGTTCTGCTGATGCAGAGAGTTCTAAGGGTTAGCTGCACACCAGATTGGTCCTGGAAGTCTTGTTTTCCCCGCCTTGCTACAGCTGGCACAGGATGTCCCTTGGAAACTTCCAGTCAGGGAGAGCTTGCAATCTCAGAAAAATTAGTTGTTTCATCCCAGTCTGAGATCTCTTATCCTTCATGTGTGAATCTTGAAAAGTTAACTCAATACACGTTTCAATTAGATAACAAAATAGTTAACATCCTGCTTTGTGCTAAACGTCTTTCAGCAAGGGCACTCTAATCAAGTGGATGGATGATTTTTGCATCATGGAGTAAGGATAACTTTCTGGATTCTTTGAAAGGAAGGGGCATTGTCATTTTCCAGTTCACCTTAGATCTAGAAAAAAAGTTTTTTTATATTGTCATAATGGTTTCTATCAGCTTTTGCCACGTCTCTTATTTCCTCATCAACATTCACTATTTAAGATGCCACATGATATGAAAAATAGATTCCTTCCTTCTCCCTTTGTTGTTGGCCAATGGGATCTAACTTTAGTCTTGATAGACAGTCCAAGCATTTGCCGTCTTGCTAACTGAAATTTCTTACTTGGAAGATGGCTCTTCTGGCGGCAATGACTTCAGTGAGGCGCATTAGAGAAGTTCTGGCTTTTTTGGCTACTCTTCCCTTTATTGTTTTCACTAAAGAAGAGGTACGTTTTAAGACTGAGGCCACTTTTTTAGCCGAAGTAGCATTGAACTGTCACATGCCAGAAGTGATATCATTGCCTTCCTTTTTAAGTCATACGCTGTCATAGATAGAAGAAGAATGGTTGCATCACCATGAGCCTCGTAGGACTTTGAACCACTACATACAGAGAACTACGACCGTTAGGCTTCATGATAGTCTTTAAGAGGGCTTTTCAAGCACGCTGTAAGGTAAAGTGGTCCGAATCTTCTTTACAATAGCCAACAGCTATCGATTGGTTGGCAAACCAGCACTCTTGTACTTTAGAGTCCATTCTGCAGTGAGTACTGTAGTCACTTCACCTCTTTTAACAGGTGTTCCGATTCAAGAAATGTGTAATGCTGCTACATGTCCATATGCTGAATCTTTTGCCAAGCACTATTTTCTCATCTCAAAAGGGCAAGAACATTCCCAATTTGGGAGAACGGCCCGTCAGTCTTTCTTACCTTGAGCATGTGGCCTTGACCCTCCTCCATCAGATACTGTCTGTCAAACTGTAAATAGGGCCCTTAGTCCTGTCTCTGTTTTCTCTGAATTCACTGTGTTTTACTGAGTCTGTTAATGCTCTATGTGATTCCTCATTAGATGGTTGACTCCGTTGGTGCTGTCTGTGTTGATTCTTCTGCAGTGTATGCCTCCCCAGTAGCCACTGTTTCTATCCCTCGGCTGTGTGTGTCACACCCTAAATCCTGTTTCCCTCCCCTAAGCCAGGCAGCTCCTCCTGTACCTTGAGTCTCTTTTATTGCTATGTGTTCCTCCCTGAATCCTATGTATCTACCTCAGCACTCATTTTCTTGAATGCAGAGTCTTCGATATATGAGTCTCTTAGTCCTCTCTATGCACATCACTGCACCCCATGTGTATAACCAGTATTTATTGCATCTCACAGTGCCCTCAGTATCACCCTAAGCATATTGTGTCTCCTTTGAGACACAAATCACTCTTTCCTCTTAGTTTAATTGTAGAGCCCAATATTTACCTTGATGCTGTCCAAGTCTCCCTTCAAACAATAGATGTTTCACCCACCCGCTGTATATTTTTTTAGAACCCTGTGCATCTGCATTATTTCTACAGCCCTCTGTTATCTCTTCACCAATCCAGAACACTGTCTTCTCCATTTCAGTTTCTATGGATTCTTAGTCTTCTTGGTCCTTCTCTGAACATTCCTAAACACATCACTGCCACTCCACAATCGTCTGTTTTCCACTGTCCTTTGTTTTCTCCCTGTTTCCACAGAGCACTGTCTCTCAAGAGCCCTGTGTTTTCTGCCATGCCTCTCAAATTCCATGTTTCATCCTGGTCTCTCCAGAGCTCAGAGTCTACTACTTGTCCCTGGATCTTTGACTCCCCTCTGTGTGGCTTCCCAGACCCAATTGTTTTCTTCTCGTCTCTCAAGAGTTTTATGTTTCTACCTTGTGTCTCTTCACACCCTTGTGTATTTTTGTTGTGCATCTTCATCACCCAATGTCTCTCCCTCCCTTGGGTCCCTCCTGAGCTCCTCATCTCTTCAGTGCCTCTCGAGAGCCCCCTCTCTCCTCCTTGTCTCTCCTGAGTCATTTGATTTCTCATATTGCCTCAGAGGCCTGTCCCCACATCTATGCTAATAGTTCATTTGAAAAAACATAGGAGTCCAAACCACATTTCTTAGGAGCCTGCTGCTGGTACTGCTGAATGGCTAGGTTGCCAAATACCAAGGATGCCTAGTCTTTCACCTTGTACCTCTTTCTTCCACGACCATACGCTTGCTGTTTCTTTATCTTACCCCTGCAGGTTTTTTTTTCATCCCTGCTTTTTGCCTTTGTCATTTTTTTATGTATGTTTCTCTTCCCCCTTCTTACTCCCTTTTCTGCCTTTCTTTCTCTTGCTGTGTGTCAAAATCTCACAATGACCTACATATTTGCAGAAAGTGAATATTATATAGAGTCAATAGATACATACCCCATTGGTGTATTTCCAGAGCTCTTTGTCTCCCTAGTGCCGCTCCAGAGCGCTGGTCTCCTTCATGTCCGTCACTTGTTGCAAATCCTTTTGTTACATCCAAGAGCCTTTTCACATTCCTATCTCCTTAACTCTCCAGAACTTTGCCTAATTGTTTCCCCAGAGTCATGTGTCTTATTACTGTCTGTTTAGAGTTATGTATCTCCTAAGTGACTCCTGTCTCTCCAGAGCCCAGTGTATTCTCCTTGAGGCTCTTATATGCTTCTACCAAGATGACAGATCTACTGTCTCCAGAGCTCTGTGTCTCTGTGCCTTATGAAAGTTCTTCTTTCACCTCACTTCACAATTATAGGCCCTATTCACAAACTGCTTTTTGTAGTACTTTAGTAGTACTAGAGTACTACTGCAAAAGTACTACAAATTGCTATTCACAAACCTACATGTGTAAATCTCCACCTCTACCTCTTCTACCTTTTGTTTGGGGAGATCCTCAGACATGTACGTTTAATACTTAGTAGTAAATATGAGAGAGACTATGGGGTGTACTTACTACTGACAATACAAAGTAGGTGAGGTTTAGGTTTAATTCAAAATTAGGTTAATGGTGCTGTAGGATTTTTTCCTTTGTTCTAGATTGAAAATAAATGTATAAAAATAGTTTGCAATAAACTTTCACAAAAAGTGTCTTTACTAATTTATTAAAAAGTTTAATTTAATTCAATCCAATTCAATAATAATACTTTATTCCGTCGGATATACGATCATAAAAGCTCCAAAAAAAGACAATTTATATACAGCGGAGTATTAAAACTTGACATACTATTAAATATCAGTTAAAATCATAAAATCTCACATCACCAGTATAAATTCATAATACAAACGTGTTTCTCTGACTCAGCAATATATTATAAAAGGACAGTAAAAGTACAATTAAACATCAGATTAAAACAATTCATGATGGGTACCTTTTTCTCAGTCTCAGGACCTGAATTATAACATTTAAAACAGCAAAACAGATCAATGGGGACTCTAAGTGCTACAGGAAAGGCAAGCCTTCAAGACGCGAGTTAAAAGACCTCTCTTTAAGGATTGGTCATAAGAATCGGGATCTATAGACTACGTAGAGTGTGCAGACTAATATAAAGAGCTAAGTAGTTTGGCTGGAAATCCTGTCACAATGACAAGGCGGCAAGGAGGTGAACCACAAACCTGTGGTCGGGAACGCCCCTAAATAATGAGTCATGATCATGCGAAAACGTGAAAGATAAAATCTATATTGGGGAGTTCTAATACACAAAAGATAGGGCTCCATTCCAGAGCACGTGGAAAGATCTATCTACTTTTGGACTGTTATCATGTCAATGGCTTTCTACATCCTTAGCTTTTCCTTGCGTTCTAAGAACTTAGACTTAATCTGCGCCTTGGTAAGAAAGGTAATGTTTCCTGTGTTTGCCTACAGATATGCCAGCCCCAAATCTTGCAAGGATAACTTGACATAATTTAACCATGGAATGGCCTGTGCATTGCTTTGTTTTAGACAGTCTTCTCAATGTCATGTGTGAATTTCAAATCCGGAGATAACCATATTTTGACCCATAGCATTATAGGAGCTAGCCTCACGAAATCTTCCAGGAAGCATAGACCCATTTCATTATGTGTGATCAGGCTTGTAATGGATCTAGGAAGTCCTAAAAGTTTGGACAGAAATGTATTCTCTACTGTATGTAAAGATGACACTGGGGCGTACCCCCATACTCCCACTCCATACGTAGCCACTGAAAGACACTTGCTTTTATATAACATCACTATTTCTTTTGGGGGTTTATGTCCCAATTTTTTAGCAAATCTATCAAGTGCCTTGCAAGCTGCTTCAGTAAGTTGAGACCTCTGACTTACCAGTCTATCCCAGGTCAGGTTAGCTGAAAATAAAATCCCCAGATAGCTAAAAGTAGATTTTTTCATTATTGACGTTCCTTCCACAAAAAAACTTCATAGAGCGGGTGTTTTTGGGACCACTAATCAAAATATAAGTTTTTTAATGATTGACCTTGAGCTTCAAATCGGCCATAAAGGTATTGAACACGTCCAGTAAAATATGCAATCCGTTAGCGGTTCGCGATAAAAGCCCTGCATCGTCTACGTAAACGAGTACGGGTATTGAACGGTTGCCCATTTTGGGAGTATCTGTAGTTAGGGACCTTAAAAATGCAGCAAGTGCATTAATATAAAATAAAAAGGGGGCCAAAAGGCAACCTTGTTTGATCCCCTGAGTAAGTGGAATCGAAGAAGTCAAAGCCCCATCCTGTGCAAAACGAACCCTCATGGTAGTGTCTTGATGTACCGTCCCAAAACCAATAAAAGGGGGGGATCCACCCCAGCTTGCCCTGTAACCTCCCACAGTTTATCTCTGTCCATTAAGTCAAAGGCCAAGGAGAGGTCCATAAAAGGCACGTACATGGCACCTCTCCTGGCCTTGACATACTTATTTAGTATAAGGGACAGATTAAGTGCTTGTTCTGAGGTGCCTACGCCTGGTCGAAACCCATATTGGGCTATTTCATTTGCCCAGGCTTCCAGTTTCCCCAGTATCACTCTCCCAAACATCTTTGCAGTAGAATCACTGAGAGAGATGGGCAGGTAATTTGCCGGGTCTTTTTTTTCACCCTTCTTATAAATGGGAATTGTCACTGATTCCTTCGAAGAGTTGACCGGTCCACTAATGACCAGAGCTCTAAAAACATTTGTAATCAATGGGGCCCAGAGATCAAGATTATACTTAAAAAGCTCAGCAGAAACCCCATCTGGGCCTGAAGCTTTTCCTGAAGCTGAGCTGACAATAGCTTTTCAGACTTACCCAATTGTAATTGACTTACTAAGAGTCACCAAATCCTCGCAATTATTTACAGTAGCTTGCGAAACTACAAGAGACACCTCCCCGGGCTCAGCAGTGAATATTTTTGAGAAATTGGAAGCCCAGTCTTGCTCTAAAATAAGACAGTCGATTCCTGAGGGAGTTTTACCACTAAAAAAGGGACGATTTGCTATCTCCCAGTAAACCTTGTTTTCTTTTCCAGAGGTAGCACGCTCCAGATCTTGCCATGCCTTGGTTCTTATCTCTTGTTTTCATTTTTCAAGCGCAACAGTATAATTCCTCCTCACTTCTCTAACTTCCACAAGATCACAGGGTACTTTATTAGTTGCTTCTTTCAAGAGTTTGAGAGCCTTAGTGCAGTTTTTATTAAACCAAGAGTTTACTGGGCGGGCCTTCAATGGTTTAACCACTGTTAACAACTTTGCAATGAAAGTGCATATTTTCTCAAAATTATCCTGAATTATCCCAACTTCAATATTTTCGGTTAGGCAATACATAAACCCATCAAGCCTAGTCGAAACCAGTTCAGAGTGAATTATGGAGGGATCTACCTTTTTCCATTTTCTACAGACCCCTTTGTTTCGAGATAAAGTTAGGGATGTGATCTGTCTAGCAGGCGTGGGGGGTGGATGAAAAGGAAAAAGTGAGACTAATTGGTCGATGATCACTAAAGGGAGAGAACAAAATCTCATATTTGCATAAAAAAGGAGTCAAGGTAGCTGAGACTAGAATATGGTCAATAGCACTCCTCTTCCCCCTTCCCACATAAGTCGGAGTGTGTTCTTCGGAATTCCCACAGGTCTCAAATGCAAAACACAGTTCATTCGTCAGCATTATCCGTGTCAATGCTTCTCTGTAGGGGAATGGTGAAAGTGAGCCACCTCAACATCCTGTCCGTCTACTATCCCACACACTCGACTCCCACCAAAGGTACATTTAATAATATTAAAATCCCTGGCCATAGTATGGAAAGACCATTGCCCTTGTTACTTATTAGGCATCGGATAACAGACCCCAGGTCCTCAACAATATTCACCGGTTGTGAGGAATAAAAATTGTAGTAAAAATATACTTGAGGATAATGAACTCTGTGGTAAAGGAAAGCTTCAAAATCTGATAGTAAGGGCTTTAGGTTAACTGTGTAGCACATAGATTCTAGAGCCTAGTGTAGACAAAAAAAGCCATTAGAGGGGACCGCTGGAGAACAAAAAGATCTGAACCCATCTATTAACACTTTGTCGAAAAACCAAGTTTCTTGACAACAAATGACATCAAAGGGATCTATAAAAGACAACCATTCAGGATTGCATATCTTTGAGGGAAGACCCGCCACGTTCCAAGAAATATCAGCTGTAGTGTCATAGCGTTTTATGCCGGCACTGTTCATGCCCATCACATTGTCAATTTTGGGCAAACTCAAAGGTTCCATACCAGGAGCTTCGGCAACATGATTCCAAGGAAGGAAACTAGAGACGGTGACCAAGAACATCCTTGTGGACCTCATTACCAGCTAACAGTTCCACAGCATGGTTTAATTAACTTATTTGATTTTCCCTATAGTTTGCCATAGGGACAGTTCCACCCCGACTGGCGAGTCTCCTATAGTAAAGTATTAGTAAAAACATTTTATGTACGATATTAATGTAACATAATATTATATATTTATTTTAAATGTAGAACAAAATAAAAAAGTGAGTGCACCATTAATATAATTTTATAATTTTAAATTAAATCTTTAATTAATTTAAATATATTACATTAAATAGAAAATATTTTTCTGAAGTTTAAATAAAAAAAATAATTACCACTTGAAAGCTTCAAGTCTGTGGTTTCTGTTTCCTAATGCAGTCTGTGGAAATGAGGGAGATGGGCCGGGATGGCTACTCAGACAGTGATCACTACCTCCCAATGGAAGGGCATGGCCGGGCTGCTTCCATGCCACGGCTTCCGGCTGAGAATCAGGTGAGCCTACAGCTCCTTATTTGGTGTTCTCAGAAACATACGAGTCCCTACTGATTATATGTTTCACTTCCATTGCATGTCACTGTACAGAGGGTATTCCCTGGAAATTAATGCATTAATAAAACCCATGGGGCAAGCTGAAATGTGTGCATTGAATCTAAAATAATGAACTGCTGAGCAAAGGACAGAGAATGAGTTCTGTGATAAGTAACTCAAATTCGGTTTTCAAAAGTAGGGAACTCTTTTTGATGCAAATTAGATATTTTTGTGCTGATATTGTTGTATTCATTGGCACATTGATGTTTTGATAAACCTCGTATTTTATTACGTTTATTGTGAATGGTGCAACAAACTCCCCGTCATTTACCATCTCCCTTCTGGTGACAGTGCCCTGTTTGTTAAAGACCAGAGCAAGACTCTGCACTCTTAAAGTGTGGGCATTCTGTCCATAGCGGAAGTAGTAACAATCTCTTATGCAGTAACCGTTGGGCACGAATGTCAACAGATTAATAATCCAAGCCTCTTTTAATTTAATCTAACAAGCACCACACACATAATGGATAACAATTACTGCACGGTTGTCCCACATTGGTCGATTCTCTTTATGGGAACATCACTCTACTCCCACTCACTGCAACCGCTTCGACATTCCGGCACTTTAGTCTTCGACTCCGTCAAGTCTTTTTTGATCTTTGCCAAGCTGTCCTGGAGAATGCAGTCAGGGAGTTGGTGAGGGAACACACACTCTTCCAATTTTGTCCGAGGTGCAATGCGAAGCACCCTTGGGCATCCCAGTACGGCGTTTGCAACCTATGCCTCTCCCCCGACCACAAGACCTCCTGTGAGTTCTTTCTTGCCTTTCAGTGTAAGAAGGCCTGGTGGTACCCAAGGGAAAGATGTGGGGTACGCTTAAAAATGCAGTAGCAATCATACTCCGAGATGCCCAACATCTTAGGCGAACAAGACCCACTTGGCATCAAGGAGGCAGAGGCTGGTCCCTCTTTGTTCCCAGGGGCCCAACTAACAGCCAGCCCTGAGATGTTGTCCTTAAGTACCTCCAAGGAAGAAGATCCAGATTTGGTGCCTTGGCATCCACAGCAACAGTCCCCTGCACTAAAAAGACCCAGAGGGGCATGAGTATTACTCTAGTTCAAAGTCAGGGGGCCAAAAGCCTGCTCACTTGAGACCACCTCCCCTCTGAGGCAAAGCACCGTTCTTGCGGGAGGCAGGCTTCAAGCCCTGAACATGGCAGAAAGAAAATCCCAGGCTCCGGCCTACCACCACCCTTGGACTTCAAAGTTGAGTAAGCTCCCAGTAAAGGGCATCGAACCTCAACTGTCATTAACCCTGGCCCGTTCGAAGGGCACTGAACTTTCCTCTTTGCAGCCAAAGTAGACACAAGAAAGCCTCCGAGACTGAGCGCTAAGTCTGTAGTGGTCCATATGACTCTGTAATCAGAGGAATATGAGTCTCTCATTCTGTAGAGACTGGCAGAACACTCTACACCAGGCAAAAGTGGGTTTTCATACGCACAAAGAAAGTCAAGGTCAATGCTAAGCTGCCCCTGACGAAGCACATAGCCATGTGGCCCCCTATTCTAAGAAATGGATGCTAACCTTTGAGGAGGAGCTTGCCTTGGATGCACCAAGACATCTGAGGCTCAAGAAACACAGGGACAAGGATACCCGTTCTCCAGCCCTACCTCCCCTCCACCACCACCAGAGTCCCCTGACAGGTCGGTGCACTCAGATTCTGACCCAGGTAGCCCTTATGGTTGTAAAACCCTTATGATCAGCCTGCTAGGGCAAAGAGTGACCACTGGGATGACTACAGTGTCGGCCCTGCGGACAATGCATATTTGGAACCAAAGCTGGCTAAGCCACTCTGCCAGATGATACCACTGTGCATCATGCCGTGATTTGGAGGGTAGCCTGCCACCATAAAGTCGGCGTGCACGTCTTCCAAGACTTGGACAATTTTTTAGTCAAGACCCTTTCTAAGATGGAACGTCCATCTCAGTCCTTCCCCATGCTCAAGGGCATTCTGAAGTCAGCCCCAGACAATTTCAAAGACTCCAACAGGGAAAAAGAATTAACGCCACAGATTAAGAAGAAATTTATGTTTTCTCCCAATGACCAACTTTACAAATGCAGCCAGATCCCACTCACTCTCCCTGGCGGTACACACAGCAAGAAAGCAGGCCTCTACTCAAGCCATGTAGGGTGCCCCCCACCCTCGGACAAGGAGATTAAGCCCATGGCAGTTAGTGCACCCACCCAATGGCTTATCACCAATTCATTTGGCTTGCTGTCCAGGTACGATAGATTTCACTGAGAGGAGATAGAGGCGCTGGTGCAGCACCTCTGTGAGATTTACAGAAAGTGGATGAAGAAGTTAGTCGCAGAGTGGCAAATCATTTCTTCTTCAGGTGATCGCAATTGACAATCATAAGCACTGAATTGTCCCACCGCCTTGCGTGGATCCTGGAGGACTTTTTCCAAAGTCATATTTTGTGTAGTATCGGTGCTTCAGAAAGGCCAGGAAGTACATGTGACACAAAAGTAAACTTTTGCAGTATGAAAACAGGGTATATTCCCAATTCCATTAATTTACTTTAAAAGATGGAAGAAATTACATCAAGCCTTAAAAAAGGCACCAAATGAAAGAAAAGTGACATTTTAAAAACATCTTTTAGAAATCCTTTAGTTTTCTTTTAGAGTAAATGATAGTGAAGGATAGGGCAATGTAACTGCATAGGCTACAAAAATTTAGGAAAAACAATAGAGCACTGCACCTTAAAGGGCACCCTGACCTCCAATGTCCTATCATGCCCTGTAGGTAGCAGTGGAATCAGTACTTTTTTCTGGCTTTTTCCTTGGAGCACTAAGCTTGGCCTTTTTGAATGTTTTTTCCTCTTAAAATCACTTCAGAACCTCTTTAAAAGTGATTCACTCAACATCCTTTAGGACAGAGAGATTTTTTCTGTAATTATGTCACTGGAATTTGTTTTCTTTTTGCGCCAAATTACATCTCTTTTTGTAAGCTGCCCAGAGAAGAGGTAGAGGTACTTGCTCGCCGTCAAAGGTTGGGTCGACGTTAAGGGCCATACGACTTTGAGAAGGAAGAGACCATCAACATCGAGGGGTTCATCAATGTCGAGACATGGTTTGCACTGCAGAAAACAAGGCGGTAGAGTGGCTTTTGGGGATGAAAGTGGGCAGGCTTCCCTCTGAATCAGACTAGTCCAGGGCTTACTAACCTTCCAGACCTGCTACTCCAGTCATCATACTGGACTGTCCTTCTTCACCACCTGCAAAGTCACCTCCTTAGCCACTTACAAAGTTTCCTCCTCCTCCACCGCCTCTGGTAATTCCTGCAGAAATTCCTCCAGCCATACCTACTAGCCCCCCACAAGCAATTGTTCCAGTGACACCTACACCAAGGCTTAAGATCTCGTTTCTGACATATCAGACCTCACCGTAGGTCTAGATCAAATTAGAGGTATCTTATAGAGACTTCTAGCCACATATTCCTTACCTTAGAATTATCCCCAGGTGCCAGATTGGATCTGGAAATTTTTCATGAGCAGAACCCCTGCACACCGGTATGTGGCGCCATTCAGTTCCGTGTGGCGGCATCGCCCATGCCAGAAATGAAGTACGCGGTGCCTATACAGGCGCCACCCCAGTAGGCAGAAGAACCTCAGCTCATTACGGTTACTTTGATGCATCTGATAGAGACTTCTAGCCACAGATTCCTTACCATTGAATTTCCCCAGCCGTCAGACTAGATCGGAAAGATTTTTCATGAGCAGTACCACTGTGCGCTGGTAGGTGGCGTCGATCGGATCCACGTGCGGCAGCATTTGTGCCAGAAGTAACATCGGTGGCACCTCTGCACGCTGGCGTCAGTTCTTTTCTTTCCGTGCCAGTCAGCGCTGATCCGGAGAAGAACTACCCCCAGTCACTTTTTGTCTGACCTTATTTCGACCCTTTTGTCAAAGATTTTTGAGAAATTGTCATTTGGTGTGGCAGGGATGTCCACGAGGAAGGCTGGTTACAGATGTTGGTTGCGGACCCGCACCTCGTCTGTCTCTGGTGTGTTGAGCGCGACCACGACGCCAAGACCTGTGTCAATTGTCTCGCCATGCACCCCAAGGCCTTGAGGGAGAGGTCCCTCAATCTCCTTGCCGCTCGACGTGTGACGCCATGACAATCATGATCCCGGTTGAAAGGAAGGTTCCGTGATCAGTCGCGGAGCCATCAATCTTATTCATAGTCAAAGTAGGCCCACTCTGGTAAGTCCCACAAAAAGAAGAAGAATTCGAAGAGGTCTTTGACTTCGCCCCAGCTGTCAAAATCATCCGACATGGCGAGGGAGCATCGACACTCCAGGCCTGGCTCCGCTGTTGAGTCTGTGCCTGGGCTGTCTTCGTGCCTCCCCTAGTTTCCAGGAGCCTCAGCGACCCCCACCCAACTCTGCAAATTTTATGAAGCCATGCACCTCATCTTTGGGTGGCCCATTCCTGCTGGAGTGCCTTTGGGCCCGCAGGTTCGGAAGGGGCCCCTACTGGTTTATTGCTGGTGGGTTCAGCCCCGTGGATCCACAGGTGTATCCAGACCAGCATCAGCAGAGACACCTCGACCTTCCCAGTCACCGGCCCTGCTGTCGACGCTCCAAGCACCCGCCACCAGCGCCGCCCCATTCTCATCCACAACTCCGACACAGAGCCGGATGGGCGTCGACTGGAGCCATTCCCTCTAGGCCGAGCCCAAGCCCTATTCTTATGGGCTGGGACTTGGGGAAGATTGGGAGGGGCCACTGGACCCTTATGAATACCAGTCCCTAGACCCCAATGAGGACACTTGGCGTGAGGAATTGGCAGAAGCCAGTGGCCTGGACACCTCCCCAGATTCTGGCTCAGTCTCTCCTCCTACCGTGGCTACAGAGAAGGAGCCTCATTTGCTATGGTGGCGAGAAGGGTGGCCGAGGTCCTGGACCTCAACTTACCCTCGTTGGCAGACATGCCTGGCTGAGGACAACTGGCTTTTCAGGGGATGTCCAAGCTTAGCATATGGACATGCCTTTTGATGGCGCCTGTCTTTTTGGAGACAAGGCGAACTCTGCTCTGGAGCGCTTCAAAAATAGCTGAGCTACGGCAAGGTCCTTGGGTCTTTCCATGGTCTCTCGCCCACCCCAGTCCACCTTTCGCTCCTTTCGTGGCCACGGAAGGAGTTTCCAACCGTGTCCCTACCCACCCAGCCACCACGCCACGGAAGATTCCCAGCCCCTGTGTGGCCAAGGATGCGGTACCCACAGACCCTGTGGGTCGGGCAGCCAGAGGTCGGGCCAGTCCACTATCTCCGCAACAGCCTCAGCCTCCAAGCCTCTTTAGTTTTCCCTCCAACCATCATAGGCAACCAGTGGGAGGCAGGATACGCCATCTCCTGCACCACTGGAGGTCAATAACAGCCGACCGATGGATTCTCCTGAATGTTTTAAGGGGCTACTCTCTCCCCTTTGTGACCACCCCTCCACCCATGCCACCCACTTGAGGCAGACTGACGAAGGACCATCTCTCCTTACTCTGCCAGGAAGTGGTGGCTCTCATGGCCAAGGGAGCGATAGAGAGGGCGCCATTGTCAGAAGTAGGTCATGGTTGTTATTCCGGTACTTTCTGGTGCCCAAGAAGGATGGAGGCCTTCGTCCTGTCCTAGACCTGTGCCCTCTCAATTTCTTCCTGAAAAAAGAGAAATTCAAAATACTCACGCTCAAATTCTGTCTGCCCTCGACCCAGGAGACTGAAGTGTAGCATTGGATTTGCAGGATGCATACTTCCACATTCCCGTCCTGCCTGCCCACAGACCTTACCTGCAGTTCACAGTGGGCCACAAGCACTTTCAGTTTGCCGTGCTCCCTCTTGGCCTTACCAGTGCCCCTTCACCAAGGTGGTAGCAGCTCATCTGCGGAGATCAGGGGTGCCAGTCTTCCCCTATCTCGACGACTGGCTGTTGAAGGCGGGCTCGCCCCAGGCAGTCGTCTCCCACCAACATGCCGAAGTCATAACTGACTCACTCTCAGACACTCCCTTTCATCTACGCTGGTCTGGATATGGTGCAGTTTCGGGCTTATTGCCTCGAACAGTGAGTCCAGGATATTCAGGCTTTCATACCGATGGTTCAGCCTCTACCTGGGTTTAGGTGAGACGACTCTGAGGCTGCTCGGTCTCATGGCCTCCTGCATCCTACTTGTGACACATGCCCCCTGGCATATGCGGGCTCTAGAGTGGGACCTGAAGTTCCAGTGGGCGCAGCATCAGGGGAATCTCTGATTCCAGATCTTGGAGGGTACTGCAAAAGATCTGCAGTGGTGGTAAACGAACCGAGATTGGGTCAGCAGCAGACTCCTCTCCCTTCCTCAACCAGATCTGACAGAAGTGACAGATGCGTTACTCCTGGGATGGGACGGCCATCTGGGAGAGGTAGAGATCAGAGGCCTCTGGTCTCCGGTGGAATCTGGACTCCACATCAACCTGTTGGAACTCCGAGCGATCAGGTTGGTATTGTAAGCCTTTCTACCTTCCATCACTGAAAGGATAGTGCAGGTGCTCACGGACAACATCACCGCCATGTGATACTGCGACAAACAAGGCGGGGTGGGGTTGTGGATCCTTTGTCAAGAGGCCCTGCGTCTCTGGAAATGACTGGAACATCAGGGCATATCCCTGGTGGTTCAACACTTGGCAGGCTCTCTGAATGCCAGGGTGGACAGACTCTGCCGCAGATGCCTAGCAGATCACGAACGGCATCTCCATCTGGAGGTGTAGCAAGGTCTCTTTTAGCAATGGGGTAAGCTTGGTTAGATCTACTCACCACCATCGAGAACACGCAATGTCAACAGTTTTGCGCACTGGAGTTTCCAAGGTGGCTCTCACTCTGAGACTCTTTTCATCCTGAGTGGAGTTCAGGCCTCCTGTATGCCTTTCTGGCCATACCCCTCGTGCCCAGAGTTCTCAAAAAGATCAAGAATGACCGGGCCCAAGTCATCCTTGTGTTCCAGACTGGTTCTACTCATTATTGAACATGGATGCCCACATTTTTTCCAATATGCTGGCCATACACTGTATAATCCTAAATTGGTGAAGCCATACCAGTAAGGGTTTGTCCAGGGTCGAACCTGCAGTGATAATACAAAAAGAGCCCTCACATAATCAAATATATCAAAGGGGGGGGGGGGGGGTGGCCACGCCGGCGACCAAGATGACCGCTCTACGCTCAAGCTACGATGGATTGGGGTCACATCCTGGATTAGATGGGTCAGTTGGGTGCATCGTTGACCATCGGGAGCTTGGCGGCTTGCCCTGTGGCAACTGAGGACTGCAGGGGCCAACTTTAAACCCCTCATGGGGTCGGCGCGCAGTTTGGCGAGATCTCACTGGGCAACCCCCACTCGGCTTGAAGGCCCAGTGGTGATAGGGGGGGTGGGCGTGCGGGCTGCACGGTGCAGCCCATGCCCTCTGGAGTGGTCTGGGCTGTGCCAGAGCACTGAGACGCTACTTGGGCGCAGAGCGATCTGTGACTGTGCCACAACCACCACAGCCTGTCTACAACGTGCTTGCGGTCTAAACGGCTGTCGGCAATTGTGTTGTGCCGGGAAGGCCTGGGCCTCGTGTCGCCCATGCCTAGAACTTCTACTTCGACTGCCATTGCACGGTAAGATGCTATACTCCTGAGCATGGAATGAGCACCGGAGGCTTGAGGGCCTATTTTGGGTTATAACACACACTTTGATTGACTCGCTTTACTGCTGGGGCCCTACTTTCTGGCTTGCTGCTGCCTCTTTGCCAGGGTCTTTCTGGGACATCCGCGCATGCTGCCTGGGGTTGAGTGGCCCGAAGACTGAATTGCATACGGACTATATCACAGCACACATGGGATGGGCTGGGCACCCTTCCACGCGCTGCTCTCCTGCTACAGGGGGGTGAAGACTGTGTCCAACCTCTGATTGCCCTACATTAATCCTGAGGATTGGGCTCTATGTACAGTGGCGAACTCCCCCCTTACACACGCTACTAGTTGGGAGATTGTGATGATGCCTTCCATCAGCACTGATCCTGGTGCTGGCCCTTAACCCAATCGTTGGTGGCAAGGGTGCAGATGTGCCAGCACCCATTACTACCATGGTACAGAGCAACCCAAAACAGCGTAAACTGCCCTTCTGAAAATCGAAAGCTGCTGATGGAGCGGAGACTGTGTCTGACAAGGAGGGTGGTGCAGCAGGAGGACCTGCCGCGGAATCAACGATTGGCATGGATGCCATTGTGTCCGAGTTCAGGGCAGGATTCCGTGCAATAGATGCCTGCTTCGACACTATCGCAAGCCACCTGGATCGCACAGGTGAGCGCTTAGACAGACAGGCTGCATGGATAGTGGTAGCAGAGGAGCTTATATCTAGCGTGGGGGACACTACACAGTTATGAAGCACATGGAGAGGTTGGAGACGCGGCTAAAGGCTGTGGCCATTAAAAATGAAGATTTGGAGTCCAGAGGGCGTTGCAACAGTATCCGCATCCTGGGTATTGCGGAGACAATAGACACGGGACGGCTCAACCTCTTCATTGAGTGGCTGCTCTCTGATTTACTCGAGAGGCAGAACTTCTATCCCCCATTTGTGGTGGAGCAAGCACATTGGCCCTTGGCCCCCACCCAGTGCCTGGGGCCAGCCGCAGCCGATTGTTGCCCGACTCCTCAATTTCAGGGACCGTGATGTGGCACTTTGGAGGGCATGAGAATTGGGCCCACTCTAGTACCAGGGATCTACTGTCTCCTTCTTCCCAGACTCTACCATTGCGGTTCAGGGTGAGTGGCGCAAATGTGGTGGGGCTAAGGTGGAATTGCACAAAATGGGACTCAGATATGGAATGCTATATCCTGCCCGCCTCTGTGTGGATGTTGATGGAAAAGCCCATTTTTTGATAACCCAGCAGACACAATGGCATTCTGCAAGAACTGTGCCGGCAATCACCCCCCTCTGCAACACAAAACCTGCCAGACTGTTAAGTTGCTGCAAGCATGGAGCTTTTCCTATCAGAATGAACACCTCAATCGCTTCCCACATTGAATGAGAGAAGGGTCAATCCTCCAACGTCCTTCTGCCCCTTGGGGCCCGCTCTTGCTTTTGGGCTTTCCGGACATGGACCAATCAGGCCGCCCACGTAGACCCATCTACCTTCCTAATACCATATTTCATATATCCGACACCAGAGCCACCACCATGGCATTGCTACTTCCCTGAGATTTATACCACAGCTGCATTGGAGGCAATGTTTTGTTGTTTTTCGATGCTACTGGGATCCACTTGGCATGTTGGTGCCAGGTGTTGGAAGGGGTAAGGGGGCTTCTGTTGTTGGTTTGTTTATGTTGTTTTGACTAGTTGGATACACTATCACGCTCACATACCATACCAGCTCCAAAATGGCCTGATATTGCCCACGACTAATGTTAACACATACTAAAACACGCCCATTCACAGACACCACGTTCATGTCTTGGAATATCCGTGGCCTTAACAGCCCGCGTAAGGGCAAACAAGTGCTGCAGTATTTACAGCTGCACAGCGTAGATATAGCCTTCCTTCAAGAGACTCGTTTGCTTCCCAGTCCCTCACTCACGTTTGCAAACACGCTGGGTCCACACCTATTCTTCTCTAGTTACACTACATATTCCCGGGAGGGTCTACGCTGATACATAACCGTATACCTTTCCAACCCTATGCCACCCATTCTGATGAGGAAGGCAGATATCTTCTGGTGGCAGGCCGCTTAGCTGGGCACTGAATATTGTTTGTCAATGTCTATGCCCCGAATGTTGACAACTCAGACTTCTTTCATAGGCTACGGGCCTTGATTGATCGTATTGATGCAGGTCACATTGTAATGGGGGGTGACTTTAATATGCTCCTTGATCCAGTCTTAGACACTACATCGTGAAACCCAGTGGGTAAGTCCCGCTCTCTACCTATCCTACGGGACATATGCGATGCCGACACACTTCGGAACGCCTGGCGCTTGCTACACTCCAATTCCCCTGCATACACAGTCTATTCTGCGCCCCCACAATACCTGGACAAGAATGGATTATTGTTGCCTATCGGCCACACTTACACAATGGCTCGGCTCAATCACGCATCTCCCATGGACACTTTCTGATCATTCCCCCGTTGAGATGAAACTACGCTTTCCTATTGCGGGCAGCCTTGAACAACATTGGCGATTCCCCAATATGGCACTCCATGATGAATTTCGTACAGAGCTTCGTTCAGCCATCATTGAGTATTTTGAACTTAACAAAGAGTCTGTTCCCTCAAAGGTCACCCTCTGGGAGGCCTTCAAGGCATACACCAGGAGCATAAGTATATCCAAACATGCTGGGGTGCTGCGCGATATATACGTGGACTCTGACTCTTATTGAGGCAGATCTGACTGACTTGGACCACGCCAGTGCTCGGCGTACCCCTGAGGCCCACCTGCACAGGCGTGCTGTTTGTTGGCAGAGTTCAGAGAAATTGCGGAAAATGAGGCCCAATATTTGGGAAAGTATGCCAGCGCCCGTTGCTATGGGGAAGGGGAAAGACCGGGGTGCACACTGGCTCGTCTCTTAAGACCACCTAGGGGAGCATCTTATGTTTCAGAGTTACACCGGGCAGACGGCACCCACATCACAGACACATCGGATATACAGACTGAATTACTTAATTACTACACCAATCTGTACACCAGTGGACTGGGCGACGACAGTACTGAACGGGCAGCTTATGTGAGCAAGGTCGCCATGGTCTGGCTTACTACTGCACACCAACAGTTTCTTAATGTGCCTTTCACCACCAAGGAGATCGTTCAGGCGATTGACTCCATGGACGGCTCCAAAGCACCTGGCCTTGAAGGACACACTGGCGCTTTTTACATAGCGTACAAGCACATCTTAGGCCACACCTCCTTGTTATGTTCTCTGAAGTTTTGGAAACAGAGGTCCTCCGGGCTACAGTACCATAAGCGGTCATTACACTACTTCTGAAACTGGGTAAAGACCCTCAATATTGTGGTTCCTATCGGCCACTATCCCTATTGAATTTTGATAACAAAATTTTAGCTAAGCTACAATCAACCTGCCTCACCCCCTAATGGGCCAGATTATCTCTCCGGCCCAGTCAGGCTTCATCCCGCATCGCTCAACCTCCTTTGCTGTCCTTAATATAATATCCCCCACGGTACTTGCGGTGGTCGTTCTATTGGACGCAGAGAAAGCCTTTAATTCGCTGGAATGGCCGCTTCTACACGCCACACTTAGTAAAATGGGCTTTCCGCGTAACTTCTCAACCCTGATAGCGCTCCTTTACTCGCTGATGACAGCCCGGATTAGGGTTAACTGCACACTATCGGCCCCATTCACAATCACGCGGGGGACACGACAGGACTGTCCACTCTTACTGTTACTTTTCATTGTAGCAATGAAGCCATTGGTGCGCAGCTCCAGGATAAAGATCTACATAGGGTTTTGCAATTCAAGCCAGGCCCACTTCAGGTTTCACTCTATGCCGACGATATATTGCTTTTTGTACGGCACCCTGTCGACAACTTAGCCCCGATACTTTTGGAATTAGCCAGGTGTGGGGCCTTATTGGGCCTCCATATTAACTGGAATAGGTCAGAACTATTTCTGCTGACAAACGCGACTACTCGGGCACTCTGCAACTTCCCTTTAGCGTGGTGCGACAGCTCCATTTGATATCTGGGCATCCATATACACCAAGATAAGGAACAAGTCATTTGTTTAAATTATGGCCCAGCGGTGGACAGGCTGACCTCCCAGGTGGAGCTTTGGATTCTCCTCCCACTGTCCACGGCGGGACGCATTGCCTTTATCAAAATGGTGGTGCTACCCAGTTTTTTATATTTACTTCAGAACAACCCAATACCACTCACTTATTCTCTCTTTGCAACTTTTGCGGCGTATACTGACGTGGCTTGTTGGGCAGACAGACAGCCTCGAATTGGCTGGGACTCTCTTGTGCTCCCATATGAACGTGGAGGCTTTGGAGTCTCTCATTTACACTTATACTACCCGGTTGCACAGTGTCAATTTGCCTGACACTGGTACCATGCAGATGCCTGCATACCATATTCCAAATCTAAGGCGGACATCAAGGCTCCGGCGTCACTGAGAGCGCTACTACCGGCGGGTCTCCCATTAGTTCCAGATGATATATAAACACTGTATACAACCTGCTGGGCTTGGAGACTGCTAACTCTGAAGTTGGGTGGATAAATGCTATACTCTCTTGTGATCCCCCTGGACGACAACCCCTGGCTTCCCATTACCAGGGAACGTTAGGTCCAGTACACACTGATTACACATGATATACACTCATTCGAAGACATTTTTCCGGACGGGCATATTTTCTCCTGTATAGAAGACGCACAATTTAAAGACACCACCTCATGGACCATTTTGTGCTCCAACGGCTTCAGAGCACACTAAGGGCACAGATTCCTTCTTACCCCTTGGCCTCTGCCTAGTTCCCACCGCTGACATTAGTGATCACTGACACGGAAGGAGACAGGCTCATCTCCAAACTATATCACTCCTTTCTGGGCCTTCTACCAACCTGAGACTCCAAACTCAGGGCTGCATGGGAGACAGATTTGGGGCATCCCCTGACGGACAAAGTCTGGACTGCATGTTATACGTAGACTCCCCTCATCTCCCTTAATCAATCAATCAATCAATCATGTCACTTATAAAGCGCACTACATACCCGCGAGGGTCTCAAGGCGCTGGGGGAAGAGGGGGGTGGTGCTGCTACTGATCGAAGAGCCAGGTCTTGAGGAGTCTTCTGAAGGCCAGTAGGTCTTGGGTCTGTCGGAGGTTGGTGGGGAGGGTGTTCCAGGTCTTGGCGGCGAGGTGGGAGAAGGATCTGCCGCCGGCGGTCGTTTTCCGGATGCGGGGGACTGTGGCGAGGGCGAGGCTGGTCGGGCGGAGCTGGCGGGTGGGGGTGTAGAAGCTGAGTCGTTTGTTGAGGTAGGCTGGTCCGGAGTTGTGGAGTGCTTTGTGTGCGTGGGTGAGGAGCTTGAAGGTTATCCTCTTGTTGACAGGGAGCCAGTGCAGGTCTCTCAGGTGGGGTGTGATGTGGCTGCGTCGGGGGATGTCGAGGATAAGACGTTCAGAGGCGTTCTGGATGCGTTGCAGCCGTCTCAGGAGCTTAGCCGTCGTTCCTGCGTAGAGGGCGTTTCCGTAGTCCAGCCTGCTGGTGACGAGGGCCTGGGTGACTGTTTTTCTTGTTTCGGTGGGGATCCACTTGAAGATCCTGCGGAGCATTCGGAGGATGTTGAAGCAGGATGAGGAAACGGCGTTGACCTGCTTAGTCATGGAGAGGGTGGGGTCGAGGATGACCCCTAGGTTGCGTACGTGGTCGGTGGGTGGCGGGGCTGTTCCCAGTGATGTTGGCCACCAGGAGTCGTCCCAGGCTGAAGGGTTGGAACCAAGGATGAGGACCTCCGTCTTGTCCGAGTTCAGCTTCAGGCGGCTGGTCCTCATCCATTCGGCGACGGCCTTCATTCCTTCGTGGAGGTGGGCTTTGGCGGTGTGAGGGTCTTTGGTGAGGGAGAGGATCAGCTGGGTGTCGTCGGCGTAGGAGATGATGTTGAAGTTGTGCTGTCGGGTGACGTGGGCGAGGGGTGCCATGTAGATGTTGAACAGCGTTGGGCTGAGGGAGGAGCCTTGGGGTACGCCGCAGATGATCTTGGTGGCCTTGGATCGGAAGGGGCGAGGCGGACGCTTTGTGTTCTGCCGGAAAGGAAGGATGTGGTCCAGTCCAGGGCCTTCTCTTGGATCCCGGCGTCGTGAAGGCGTGTTCGTAGTGTGTGGTGGCAGACCGTGTCGAAGGCGGCTGATAGGTCCAGGAGGATGAGGGCTGCTGTTTCTCCGTTGTCTAGCAGGGTCCTGATGTCATCGGTGGCGGCGATGAGGGCGGTTTCGGTGCTGTGGTTGTTGCATAAGCCAATACAGTACAAATTTTGCACAGAGCATATGTCACACCCGTAGCATTGGCCCGTATCATCTCCGCCCATCCATCAGAATGCCCGAAATGCCACACAGAGGCCGCAGGCTTTGCGCCCATATGGCGTGGACATGTAATACTGTGGCACCATACTGAAGGGAGGTATTCTCAAACTTGCTATGATGATCCATATAGCGCTTGAACCCTCCCCCTTACTAGCACTGCTAGGCTATGTACACAACATCCCCAAATCTATCCGTCGATATGGCGCCATTGCACCACTTTTGGCCAAGAGGGAGGTAGCCATTCATTGGGGGAGCAAAAACATACCTAAAATAGCAGCATGGATATAAAAAGTCTAATATACTGTGATACTAATTGGGAATTGTATGCAACCCTACAACCATCCACCTCATGCCCAAAAGATAAGTGGCAGCCGCTGAGAGATTACCTACTGACATTGGACTCTGCAGACTCTGCTTAACCACCATGAGCTACCCTTCCTGGTGACTGCGGACACTGCCCATATTTTTCTCAAGAGTCTTAGGGATGCATTGGCCTCAGAACATTCTTACTGTGTCAATATGAGACAGAATATTAAGCTAACATGATATTCATTGTTGTGTCTAGTTCTCTGTTTGTTATGTACAAAATGTAACAGTGCACTATATCACTTCTCATTTGAACGTACACCTCTGTATGTCTATGGTATACTTTAAAAATTGATAAATAAAGTTTTTAAAAAATATATATCAAAAGTGCTAGAAATAAAGACCTGCTTGTATCCATGGACGATAAGAAGGCATTTGATAGGGTGCCTTAGCCATACTTGATAGAAACCCTATTAGGTTTCGGCCGATGTTTTGTGGCCTTGATATTTAGAGGAGCCCAAGCACCAGAGTGTCAGTCGACGGCAAGCACTCTTAATGAATACCTAGCTAAAGAAGTACAAGACAGGGTTGGCCTATGTCAGTCTTATTATTTTCATTCTCAGCTGAACCAATGGCGGAGATGGTAAGGAATAACCCAAATATTTAGGGGTATGGAAAGGGCAAAGCCTGGATGGACCCAATCACCTCCATACTGCATTGATTACCGAAATGAAAAAATTCAGGGAGGCCTCTGCCTATAGCTTGAAACTATGAAGATCCCTAATATTAAATTTAAATACCCCAAGTGGCAAACTCGATTGCAATACAGAGGCAATTCTCATTCGTATCGGCCCCAAAGTTATTAACTATCTGGGGATACAATTGACTACCACCATGTCTGTCACCATACAGCCAAATTACTCAGTCCACCTTGGTACCATTCGAAAGGATACCCAATCGTGGCATAATGCAGGGCTTTCTTGACTGGGCTGGGATGCAGCAGTAAAAATGAGCATACTCCCTAAAATTATCTTCCTCCTTTAGACCCTCCCTCTCCAACCATGGCCACACACACACAAAAAAAACTGCAGGATGTTATCAATCATTTTATCTGGGAGGCAAGAAACTCAGACTGACCAAATGCCTAACTACAAGACACCTAAAAGAGAATCCACTGTAGCTCAGATTTTCTACCGTGTGACTGAGTGCCCGTAATTAACTTTGAATTTCAGGATTTTTCCTCCCCTGGACGTTATTCCAGACCCAACTTCAGCCTCTATAACACAATGAGTATGTTTCCTTTGTTTTTTCTTCTCTCCCTATATAGGAATTAGCCATAATGCCAAACGCGTGTCACAAAGAGAAGAAAACTTGCTTGAATCGTTCCTCGTCATCAAACTGGGACTCTCAGTGTAACCTTCATCCACAGTACTAAATAGTTGCATTGTAAAACAGCATAAGCAATGCCACTTCAGTAGCACAGTCAACTTTATTTGAAAAGACCCAAACTTTAGCCATTGAGGTGTGAGTGCACTGAAATCCACTCCCCACAGAGGTCACCACACTTTGATTTCTACTACACATTGTGCGGAAGGGAGCCCCTCTCAGAACTCTGCTCTAAGACTGTTCTCTCACCATTTTTACCAGTTATTTCCACTGGATTACTAATTCGATGGGTATTAATTCATCTGTGCCTTTGGAGTTTTGGCCTCATGAATGAAAGAAGAAATTTTTTCCTTACCAGGGAATGGCTGAATCACCTAAAAAGCCTTTTGTGGGAAGAAGAGGTCAATTTTTGAATGATCTACATTCTGACTCATTTACTGCCTTCACCTACCACATAAAACCAGGCACTGCAAAATATGCCGTAACATGTCATCAAAGACCTTGAATGACTAATAAGGCTATTTACTCAAATGGCTTCAGAAAAAGGCTAGTGACCAGCTTTTTTTGTAGAAGAATGCGCTCATAGTGCCTCCTTTTAAGGTAAATGGGAGCTTAGACACCAATTAGAATGGAAAAAGCACTTTGCAGAACTTCCTGTGAGAGAAATCTACCTCAGGAAAGGCCTCCCACCTTCGCCCCTACCCCTTAAGGACACTAAAAAGTCTGACAGGAATCTAGGTAGGCCATTAGAGTCATCCTGTGTCTTGCATTTCAAGACCAAACACACTTCAAAACAATCAAAGCATCTACAATGCTCCTGGCTACAACTCTCTTAATGACGGGCCCAGCTTTCACCAGTCTACCACTGACAAGCCACTGTCAAAGGCCTCTTTATTGGCATCTTCTTCTATCGACACCTCATCGGAATCTGCTTTATCACCAGTGACTCAATATCCACAGTCAATGACAACACCGACAGACCTACAAGCAGCAATGCAATTCACTGCAAAGCCACCATCGTTGGCACCTCAATCTATGATTCCACCAAAAAGATAATCTATTTCTTTCCCTTTGGATCCTCCTAGAAGGTTCTTATTTTCACGTAGTAAAATTCCATCACATTTACCTGCCAAGATCTTTGTGATTCCCAAGATGAAGGGCCCTTTGGAACAGCCACCAGTCCTTCACAAAGAAATGCCAGGAAGAGGATGAGAAGGATGGTCAGTATGGACATGACCAACATGAAGAGTGCAGGCCTGGATATTCTGAGGAGAAATATTCCCATTGGGGTACAATCACCCACATTACGACAGGCATTATAAGTACTATGAAGACCAATCCTACTAAGATCCACCTCTGGTGAAGGTCCCTGTAGAGTTGATCTTCATTGAATGATGCAAAACTATTATTCCGGATTTCCTCAGAATCTGACTCATCTGGACTGTCCATCTCAAAGTTAGCCACCTTTGACTCAATCAGAACCATCACACCTCCCTGCTGTTCTCCCAACTCCACCAACATCACCACAACCAATACCACTGCAAAGGCAAGTTCTGCAGGTGCAAACAGACTCCTCAGATGATGACTAAGAAGATGAAGAGGAAGGGGAATTTCTCAAGCGGCTGCAGACTGAATTGGATGAATGGGATGACTTTGTAGCCCTCATGGCTAGTGCACCCAACACGCCTCACTCAGGCTCCCTTCCGGATGATATTGCCTGTTTCCACTCCTTGGTAGAGAGGGTATCAGAGAGTTTTGATTTGCTGCTGCCAGTCACTGAAATAGGTTGTTTCTACTAAGATATTAAGAAGGCATCCAGAAAATCGCTAACAGCGATCCCCATCATTGATAATATCTCAAAGGAGGAAGTTAAAACTAAGTTGACAGCTACTTCAGTTTCAGCTTTGGTCTCCAGGCTCAATAAAAAAGGAGCAGAGCCCCAGACAACATACCAGTATGATTTACCAGACATTTAATCAGGTTCAGTTGTGGTACAAGTCATGCAGCACCACTCTTTGAATCCCTCTCTCCGTGCACATCTGTCCAAGACTGCGAAGTTCTCAAAATGGATTTCTTTGGGAAGTTTTACTCGAGCAGAACCATGCAATGAAAAGGCAGACTCTCTGGCCATAGTCGGCAGATATGATCTCCAAATGTGGGTAGTTTTGACTCCAAACTGTAATTTACTTCCAGACGAAAAGAAAGAGAAGGGTTTGCCATTCTCTGAGAAAGAGAACACTTTATTGGCCATGACTGACGGTACCATTAATCTGCCCAGTACTGTTTTTCAACAAATATCAGAGGCCATAGTCCATAGATGGCAGAGATGGGTGCACTTTGCTTCGTTCAAGCCAGAAGTATAGCACCAAATCCTAAATAAGCCTTTTTTAGAAGGCATGTGCCAGTGTGCTGCAATCAATTAAGTCATGTACAAATACAGCCTGTTCCCTGTGAGTGCCTCAGTATCGAAGGCTGGTGTCCTTTTCACGGAGCAAGATGCAGACGTATTTCTTCACATAAAGGCAGTTACCAACCATGCTCCCCTGCACAACAAGCCCCACAGATGCCAAACTACAGACAGCATTGGTATCTGCAACCCTCACCATGCACCTTATTCAATACGTTCCAAGTAGCAACCTAGGAAAGAAACCTGCAGCTGTTGTGTGCAGCAAGACTCTTCATACTGACATTGACTCTGTACCAGCCACGTCTACCCAGCTCGCATCTCCTATTCTACCAGGCTCCAAGGGTGGCAGGATTTCTATCTTTTATAAGCAGTGGCAAGATATTATGACTGACCACCTGTTCTTAGACCTAGTAAATTATGGGCATCCTCTCTCTCAAGTTTGTCCAGAAGCTGCCGCAAATGCACTGGTGAAGACTGCACACGAGCATCTACAAATGTTGCAAGCAGGGATACTGTCCATTGTTTACAAAGGAGACCAGTAACCCCTCTCAAAATCCCAGCAATGAAAGGGGTTCTACTCCAGATTCTTCCAAGTGAGGAAAAAACTGGAGAATGGCACAGCATTCTGGTTCTTCAGCAGCACCACAAAAATGTAAACAAGCAGTCATTCAAGATGGTGAGTCTGCACAATGTGTTACAGCTCCAACAAGAGTAGCTTGAGACTTCTCTGAACGTAGAGGATGCCTACTTCTACATACTAATTCACCCCAACCTTGAGAAATATCTGAGATTTGAGGTAACCACCATTATCACTTCATGTATTTGCCCTTTGGTTTCAAGTCAGTACCATGGATATTCACAAAGTTCATGGCCCCAGTGGAAGCTTTTTACTTTGCCAAGGACATCAAGTATTCCCATACTTGAATGATTGGCTGCTCCAGGGGAAGACATTATGCATGCCAGACACATCCACTGTTCAGCAAATTGGGTCTTCTACTCAAAGCAGACAAATCCCATTCATCGCTCAAGACATTCATTCACTTCCTAGGGGCCAACATGAAAACTTGGTTTCTGATGGATACTTGTACCGGCATATTCCTATCCCTTTTGAATATCCCAGTTATCAGACTGAATCCAGAAACTTTTTTATAGTTTCCCATGCCGATAGGGCCACTGGTTCCACTTTGGCTCCAGAAACGGCGTCTTCACAACATCACTGAAGCCGTAAAGCGTCCCCTTTGGCACTTTAACGTCAGTTCCCTTTTTTTTCACCATCGACATGTATCCACAGCTCTACTCTTCTGAGGAAATTAATCAAAGTTTGTTGATCTCTCTCAAAGGTCACCCCTCTTTCAAAGCGGTGATCTCCCCTTAAACATTCAGAATTTAAACCTTGCAGTGACGGTGATGGGCAAATGTCCATCATGAACTCACATAACATCTGCCTGTGGTGCTGGAGTCCGAATCACAACGTCAAGGCCTACGGCTACTGTCGGGGATGCACCCCAAAGCTGTCAAGAAACAGGAGGCAAGATGTTCATGGCTTGAGCTCAGGATGAACATCGACTGAAGAGGTACTGACCCACATCAAGAACCCTGGATTTGCCGCCTTCATAGAAGTTGTCAAACTCAAGCAAGGAAGAAGAGACATCACAACTCCAAGTGTCAATGATCTTCAAGAGTAAATGCCCCTCTACTCCACAAGTGTCTTCTTCGGAGCTAGAACTTGTGGAGGAACCCCTGGAGTATCCGGTAGCTGCAGCTTCTTTGAACCCAATGCTGATCCCATACCCGCTACTTCCTGCTGCACCAGTGCCAAGGTTCCAACTAGGTCAGTCTTAACGGAGTTTTCCAGCCCCAGGACAGATCCAACTTACTTCTGATATGCAATGTTTGAAGTTTTCAAAAGTGCCCTGGTCCCTCTGGAGAGCCTACTGGCCCCATGGGTCACATGGGATACACCTTTACAGCTATCCTAACACTGTACTCCATGGCCTTGACTCCTTTCCTACCATTGCCATCTGTCACTTTTCTGACCACAATGCCAGTTCCTGCTGCAAGCTTGGAGCCACGCCCGACACCACTTCCTCTTACTAGCCCATCAGTCTCTTTACCTTTGACACCAAACCTGCTGACCCCTCCAGGGACACAATCGTCTTCACCGGCTACACGGTCGACGTCACCAACACCACAATCAAACCTTCCTGCTCAGCAACCGACACCATTGGTGCCTCAGGACCTTAGGCCGGATTTGTTGCCTCTCATTGAGTTTAATCCACACTGATCTCTAAGAGAGGCTCAGCGCCTTATACAGGAAGGGCAGTATTTTTTCACCTTCTCTGACCCCAATAAGGAATCCTGCCCAGACACAGACGATGATGATGATGACGGGCACTCTACAATGCTGGACCCTGTCTTTGCTGGTCTTAAAGATGCTAGTGGCCTTGACACCTTGCCTCAATGTTAGGTATGATCCCCAACTGGATTACCTCCCCTGGAGGTCACCTCTTATCACCCTATTAAGAAGGTAGCAGAGGCGTTGGATCTCCAACTTCCCTCCACTGAAACCAAGGCCAACCTCTTGACAGAGGTGCTACTCTGCAGATCCTCTTTTGCCTCTCAATGAAACCCTCACTGATCCCATTCTTGCTATTTGGGAGAAACAAACATCCTCTACAGCTGTGCATCAGGTAAAAAGCAAGAAGATATAGACCGGCTCCGGGGGGCCCAGCTTTTCTGTTATCACACCCTTCACCTGAGAGCCTTGTGATCCAGGCTTCCTGCTCATCCAAGCTTTCCCTGAGGTGCTTTCCCCACAACCCCATCATACAGAGTCTAAAAATATTGAGAAGTTCACCAAGAAGTCGTTTTCAGCGAGCAGTATCATCCTAAAATCTTTAAATGCCACTTGCCTCATTGGTCGTTGCACATATGCCCTCTGGGACTTGGCCCAGCTGGTACTACCCAATTTGGCAGGCCACCTTTAACCTCACGTCTCAGAGCTGGTAAGGGATGGCCAAGCAACAGCAAAATAAGTCATTCAGTCTGGGCTAGACACAGTGGACTCTGTCGCTCCGGCCGTGGGAAATTCTATCTCCCTTTACCACCACACATGGCTGAGAGGTTCAGGTGTCTCTCAGGACGGCCAATCCACCATTAAGGACTTCCCATTTGATGGTTCACGTCTCTTCAGAGCCAAGGCCGACTCTGATGTCAAGAGGATCAAAGAAAGCAAGGCGGCTGCAAGATCTCTCGGCCTCCAAAGCAGCAGAGGGATTACCGCCAATAAAAAGGTTTTTTGGCTTCTCCAGGGGGTTATCCTATTGAGGCAGAAAACATAAGCCTATCAACAATAACAGCAGGCTAACCTACTCTATAAACAATACCAGTGGCAAAGGAAGAGGTCACCCCCTTGCACTCCCTCCCCTCTCTTCCTCTTCTTTCTCCCCAGCTTCCCCTGGCAGAAGCCTTAGTTCCCTCTTGTTGGAATCCAGGGCTCCAGTTGGAGGACAGGTATCCTCCCATCCACAGGCCTGGGAGGCCATCACTTCAGACGAATGGGTCTTGCAAATTGTGGAAAGGTTTGTGCCGTACCCCTTCAGCAGGACCCCTCCACCCATTACCCCCCTTCCTTCCGCCCTTCTAACCAATCAACTTGCAGCCCTTCAACAGGAGGTAGAAATTCTGCTGCAGAAAGGGGTGGTGGAGTTGGTGCCAGAGCAGGAACAGGGCCAGGGGTGCTACTCTTGGTACTTCCTGGTCCCAAAGAAGGATGGTGGTTTTCATCCAATCCTTGACCTCTGGGTTCTGAGCTGGTTCCTCAAGAAGGAAAAGTTCAAAATGTTGTCCCTGGCTCAGGTTTTGTTCATGCTGAAAGCCGAAAACTGGCTGGTTTCTATCGACCTGCAGGATGCATATTTTTATATTCTGATTCTGCATTCACACAGGAAGTACCTTTGCTTCAAAGAAGGATCTGTTCACTAGCTGATTCCAGTCCTTCCGTTTGATCTAACTTCAGCATCAAAAGTTTTCACAAAGGGGATGCCAGTGCTCGCGGCCCATCTCAGATGATCAAGGATTCCTGTATTCCCTTACTTGGATGACTGCTCCTCAAGGCCAGCATCCCAGAGTTGGTGTCACATCACCTGCAAGTCACAGCCATGTTGCTGTTCGACCCTGAGTTTTCAATCAACAAGCCCAAATCCCACCTGGTGTCCTCTCAGTACTTTCTGTTCATAGGGGCAGTACTGGACACTATATCAAGTTGAGCCTTCCTCCCTCCATTGAGGGTTCAGGACATTCAGGCTGCTTCTGATGTTTCAGAACAGAGCACAAGTCTCAGTCCTGATGGCGTTACGCCGGCAAGTTTCCTGATTTCTGTTGGACACCCACACATGCTGGCAAATGAGGGCCTTCCAGTGGTGTCTCTGGAGACAGTGGTTCCAACATGGGGAAGTTCTTAAGAGTTCCATTGTGACCTTCTTGGACACTGCGGCGGATTCGAAATGGTGGAGCATGAAGGGAAGTCTGAGTCAAGGGAAGGCGTCCCCATCCCTACAGGCAGTGGCAATAGTTATACCGGATTCCTTCCCCTAGTGTGCGGGGCTAACCTTAAGGAACTGGAGATCAGAGACCTTTGGTCTCCAGAGGAGCAGAGGTTTCACATCAGTTTGCTGGAGTTACCGGCTATGTGGCTGGTGCACAAAGCCTTTCTGCCTTCCCTTAGCAGCCTGTCTGTCCCGCTCTTGATGAACAATACGACTGCGATCTGGTACATCAACAAGCAGGGAGATGTAGGGTCGAACCTTCTATGCCGGGACGCTCTGCGGGTCTGGTGCTGGAGTCCGCAATCAGATCTGGCTGGTAGCCAACCATCTGGCCGTTCTACTGAATGGACATGAAGACAGTTTCAGTTGGTGTCATCTTGCCAATCATGAGGGGCTCTTTCACCCAGAGGTAGTCAAACACATCTTCAGTCTCTGGGGAAAATTCTGTGCCCTCCAGTATCTATTGCAGGGAGCATTGGGGATGAGTTTGACTTGCAGTGGAACTTTCCACTTCACTACATGTTTCTCTCATACCCTTGATTCCTTGGGTCTTGAAGAAGATCTACCTTGACCAGGCCCAAGTCATTCTGCTAGCCCCGGATTAGCCAAGAAGAGTGTGGTTTGCAGACCTAATGCACCTCTCCCGGTACTCCCCGCTCCATCTCCCTCACAATGTAGGCCTCCTCTCACAGTCACAGGGACAGGTTCTGCACCCCAACAGCCAGAGCCTCAACTTTCATGCATGGAGTTAGAGCAGGGTAATCTGAATGCTTTTTCTTTACCTCCTGAAGAGGATGTCATCTTGTTTGCCTGAAGACATTCCACCTAAACGGTCTGTTCAGGGAGATGCAGTGGGTATGTGAAGTGGTGTATGGACAATTTGGTAGACCCTCTTCAGGCCCAATTATCAGACATGTTCCAATTTTCCCTTTCGCTGGCTCAGCAAGGGTGCGCAGTAAGCACAATCAAGGACTATTTATCAGCCTTAACTCCTTTTCTCTGTTTCCCGGTCCAACCATCCCTTTTCAAGTCCCCTTTAGTCATGAGGTTTTTGAAACGTCTTGCAAACAAGTTTTCCCCTTCATCATGCATAATGCCACTATGGGACCTGAATCTTATTCCCACATTTCTAATGTGTTACCCATTTGAGCTGTTACACAGTTGCCTGTGGCAGCTGCTTATTCTCAGAACAGTTTTTCTTATTGCCTTTATGTTGGCAAGACTGCTGAGTAGTTGCAGGCATTAAGTGTCAAGCCTTCCTTCACCTCTTTCTTTCCTGACAAGCTGGTTCTCAAAACCAGGGCTGATTTCCTCCCAAAGGTGGTCACTTCCTTTCATTTAGGCCAATCTTATCATTTTGCCAGCCTTCTTTTCTCCCCACATCCTGCAAAAGATGTGAAGAGACAGGTGCCCCAGTCTTCTATACATAAAGGAGGGCCCCCTCAGCTTGTCAGCTTGAGTGTATGGGTATTGACAGGGGCCCCCTCACCATCCCTTGAAGGGGGGCAGGGCCCCTAAAGTTTCCTTACACCACAGTGAAGAGGCTCCCCAGACTAGACCCCAAGAGAGCGGCCATCTTCTACATCGGCAGGACCAAGGAGTTTAGAATTGATGTCCAAATGTTCATTGGTTATGTAGGCAAGACGAAGGGCAACTTAGATCACAAGAGGACACAATCAAGTTGGATCATCTTGTGCATCAAAATGTGTTAGGCCTTGGCTCATAAAGAACCACCGAAGGGTATCCGGGCTCATTCCACTAGAATCAAGTCTTTTACCGCTGTGCATTCAAAAGAGGTTCAGGTTGCAGAAATTTGTCAAGCGGCAACTTGGGCTTTTTTCCACACTTTTGCAAAGCATTACTGCTTGGACTCGGAAGTGTGAAGGGAAGGCACTTTGCACGATCACTCTGGTGTATACTCTCTCCACCTACAGATTCTTCACCGAGCCGCTTTCTTTCTCATTCATGGCTAGTTACTAAGTAAACCTTTTAATAAGGTCCCAGTTGTGTAATTGTACTCCACTTGATTCATCCTGTTATTCTCATCTGTCCACCTTGAAGATGTGTTAAATAATGGATGGGAAACTAATGTCAGTGCGCTAGTGGGGGTCCTTTATGGATCCATTGATGTCAAGAGGATGCCGTTTCCAGCATCAAAGTGGAGACAGCGCCCCCTATCGGTGTGGAAAGCTATTGAAAAGTTTTGGATTCAGTCTGACCCTTGCGATATTCAAAAGGTGAGAAATCTGCAGGTAGAATGAGTATCCACCAAAAACATCATTACAGAAGGTACATAACTTTTTTTTTCATGTGTTCAGAACCTTACTCAACAGACTCAAATGCTAAATTCGGCATGTGTTTGCTCTAGTCATTGCTGGGCATGATGTCTTCTTGCGTCCCACTAATCGCCTACTGCAGACTGTGAATGCATCCTTTACGAGTGAAACTGGAGGCCCAGTGTCTCCAGGTGTCCGAATTCCGCAAAAATAACATCCAGGTGTCAAACAAAATCAAGAACACCCTGACGTAGTGGGCAGAGTGCACCAACCTCATACATGGGCTACATTTTCAACCTCATGTGATTCACTTCTTCAGGAGCTTAGATACATCGCAAGAAGGTTGCCAACTTCCAGAAGATGGACATGTGGGTTTGTGGGATGATCCAGGTGAAACCTGTTTTCCATGACCTTGAACAGGAAATGCCAGTGCTTTGCTAGCAGGTTGTGACATCCGGGCTCAAGGGGACTTCCCTCTTCGATGTCATGTACAAGCCTTTGCATGTACCTTTCCTTTTCACCACTTCCTGTCATCACAAGAGTTCTGAGGAAAGCCAAATGAGAACCTTGCTAGCTAATCATTGTAGCCCTATCCTGGGCTCACTATTGGTATACGTATATCATTCATGATTCAGAGGCTTCACCCATTCCTCTGAAGGCATGGCATGACCTTCCCTTGAGGGAGGATGGACAGATACTGTACGATGAACTGGCATCACTGAAATTATTGGAATGGCACGTAAACACCTAGATTTTGCACACTTAGAAATTCTTCTGGATTGCTGGGATATTTTGGCCCTGGACGGAGAATCTTCAACCACTAAACTTATCAGGCCAAATTTAAAGTGTTTTCCATTTGGACTGTTTTGCACCCGAGCATTGCATAACTGCATCAAATTTTACCTTATCTGTTACACTGGTGCAACCAGGCCACAAATACACCTCCATGAATGGCCACCTTGTGGTTATATCGAGGTTTAGGCAATCCACTCAAGGCTCATCTCTTCTTTCAGTGAAAACAATTAAAGAATTCCTTAGAGGAATCTTGAAGGCATTCCCATCTGTGAGGGCTATGGCCTCCCCATTGGAGCTTAATGCCATCCCTTGCCAGGTATGAAAGAACCTTTCAAACATTAACATAGAGAAGATATCAAGTTTTTATCATGGAAGATAGCTCTACTTTTGGCTCTTATGTCCACTGAACGAGTTAGCAAAGGTTTTGTATTCACCCTTATACTTCCTTTCTTGCACTTTTGCAAAGACAGTGTACTTTTGCACACCAGTCCAAAATTTACACCAGGTGCCTTCCGACTTTCAACTCAATTAACCAGTTGTACTCAAAGCATTCTTCTAAATCCTAACCACAGGTGCAGAAAACTCACTGCATTTTTGGGATGTCCTTAAATGCTTGAAATCCTACATTGATCTTTCAAAATAGTTTACTTAATCAGACCAGCTCTCTGCTCCTTTGGGCCAGCCATATAGAGGGCTTTTACTCTCAAAACAACAACTAGACTGCAGCGACTATTGTGTTCTGTCACTTTGAAGCTGTTTGTCCTTTATGATATAGGGGGTCAGCCCTTTCTATAAGAGGTGTAGGAGCGACTACAGCACTTTATTCTGGTGTGCCTCGTGCCTCTGCCGAACATCTGGAGAGCTGAAATGTGGATGAGCTACCACACTTTTACGACACATTAGTTTGCAGACAAACTCTCTGAGAGACTCAGCCTTCGGCCTGGTGGTTTTACGTTATCTCTTTCATTACGATGAGCGTCTTTTTGCATTTCTTTAATCTTACTCATAATGACGTCGTTCAACATGTATATCATGTGTATGGATTGTTTACTGATACTATTTGCTATTCTGATTTAAGCACGTGATTCTATGAAAGATCCAGTGCTGGAGAAAAAATAAGTTACTTGCCTGTTACTACAGATCTCCGTGTAAGTATTTTTCATAGATTCACATAACGTGCTTCCTCCTTCCCAATCAGAGGCTTTTATTATTAAAATCCTTTCATATGGGTACTACAGGAATCTGAAATATGGTGGCTCCTGGGAGGAAGAGGATTTTAGTGCACTCTCTTGTCTCTGTAGGAAGTTTGGGTCTTTTCAAATGAGATAAAAATTTGTGCTACTAAAGTGAAATTACGTATGTTGTTTTTACAATGCAACTCTTTAGTACTGCTATTAAAAGCATGTGAATCTGTGAAAGATACCAATGACAGAAAACTGCAGTTACAGGTGATTAACTTACAACCTATTTGCAGCTGACCGCTACCTTGAGTGCATTTACTGCTTTTATCCTTAACAAAAGGCATTGCAGAAGATTCTCTTCTAAGACTGTTGTGACTGAATGTAATCTTTCAGGAGCAAAGGTGAGATGCCTCCACCTCTGAGGATGCCCTTACATAGGCAATGATTCTGCAAGACGTTTCCCACCAGCAACTTCTGTGAAAAAGGCACAAAAAAGGAAATACTAGGAAATGTTGGAGGTATTAACAAAAGAGGAACCACTAAAATTCCTTTCTGCTCTTAAAAAGCAGTTCACCTTTCTTAATACAGTCACATACCGCTATTGTGGCCTTTCGCTTGTCAAAATGGTGAAAAACTATCTGCCACTGATGTTCTGTTACCCTTCATTCCAAAAAAGCCTTCCAGAAGAAAAATCCTGTCAACTGACAAGACGCAGCTGACAGAAACCTCGTCATCGAATTAGTCGTCAACACTCCATTGTCGACAGGCACCTATATGGGCAGTTGGCACCTTGCCATTGTCGATGGGTTCTTCATCATCGACAGGCAACTCATTATCAATAGGCAACTGATTGTCAACCTCATTTACCATCTCCTTGCTGATGGCCACCATGCCATCATCAATGCTTACCTGGTGGACGGTAACCTCATTTTGGTCTAAGGTCAACACCTGATCAACAGGCATCTTCTAGTTGTCAACAAATCTTCCACCATCTGTAATGCTGTTGCCAGCAGGGAAAATGGATTTTGGAGATATTTAGATTCCATAGTTGCTAAAGGTGCCACTGAGTTTCATTCAATGTCCTTCACCACTTACCTACACATATTTTATATGCAGAAGTGGAAGAAGAAGAAGATGATCTTGAAGAGGTTCTTTTAGACACCAAACCACCCAGTTCATGTCTATGAAAAGTGCACTAGGTCCCAGATTATGAGCCTGAACCGCCACATGGTCACTACTTGATGGTCATTTTGAAGACAGTGGCCCAGGAATTATGAAGACTGTTGAACTCTATTACAACCAATACTGTGATAGAGGGTAGACAAGGAGACTGATGAGGATGAAGAGGATCACGTCACAGAAAACTGCAAGGATTTACTGACACCAGACATCGAGCAAGATGCTTAGTCGGGTGACATTTCCAAGTTTCATGCACTCTTGGCGAGAGCTGCAAAGAAGTGTGAACTTATGACTTCTGCAGAGCAACGGTGTTTCTTGTCTGACTTCATAGAGCAACCTGGGGGGGCTTTCCTGTATCTCTGTGAGGACATATGAGCCACATTGAAAGCAACCATGAGATAAAGGGCTAATGTCGCAACTGTTGTAGTTGGTGTCACCATGGATGTGTCAATGTGGGCTTCTGCCAAATAGTATGGGTAGGTGTTTCCAACGGCAAGGCTGGTTGAAGAGCACTTCTTTTTGTTCTGAGCTGCAAGAAAAAGTCCTGAATATACCATATGATGGTCAGACGCTCTTCAAGGCACTCCAAGACATCAAGACAGATACTGACAGGGCATGCTCATTTGGGGCACAATTTTGCAAGTGCATTTGATTTTGAAGTTCCACAAGTCTGCAGTCTTAAAGAGGAAGCTGCACACAATATGGGTTCCAGCACAGACAAAACTAAAAATGCTGCCACTCCTTCAATGGTCAAGGTTACTCCAGGATGCGTAGACCATAAGACACTGGAAAAAAGAAGAGGAGCATCACAAGCACAGGATCAGGAAATACACAAGCAAACCTTGCTCCTTGGCACTGCCAGCCAATTCCTATTTCCATTTAGTGGGGGAAAGAATTTAGATGTTTCCTCAGAATGGGAGAATATCACTCTAGATTATAGGGTATGCCAATTTGTTCATTTCTGATAGAGACTTCTAACTGCAGATTCCTCATCTTTTGAATATTCCCCAGGCATCAGACTGGATCTGGCAACTTTTCAGCAGTACTTATGCGCCATGCAGCTCCGCACTGAGACCGTTCTGCTCGAGAAATGCCTATATAGGTGCCACTTCCACACTGACATCAGTTCTTTTCTTTCCACGCCATCAGACGAGTATCTTGAGCTACCTCTCATCTCCTTGCGATCCCTTTTCCCCTTTTCCCTCAAAACGTTACAGTGTGCAAGGGAAATGTCACCTCCCAAAACAACAGGTTTCAAACCCTGTAAGGACTGTCACAAGCAAATGTTTGTGAAAGATCCTCATCAGGTTTGTTTGCGGTGAAGTCATGACTCTAATGCCTGCAGTGACTGTGCTTCGATGAACCTAAAGGCCCTATGGGACAACAAGGCGAAACTCTGTCTCCAAGCCCTGCAAGACATCATGTAATGATCAGTCTAAGTCCAAGGGTTGGTCTTGGTCCGTTTCTCAATCCAAGAATCACAGGAATCAATCCTGAGGTACTCCAAATCTTCGGATAAGTTGAGGAAAGAACATAAAAAGCGTTAGTGGGACTCGGTCCCCTGCAGCCACTCTCGTATGCCTGAGAAGGTGGAAGTGCTTCATCATGCCTCCTAAACTTGCTCCAGATGATGTCAATGTCGGTGTCCAACCCGTAATTTGCCACTGCACAACCAAGGTTTCCGGGGCCTTCTGCAACACGAAGCAGATCGAAGAATTCAGTGAGGCCATGCCCTGAATCTTCAGATCACTTCCTACTTCCTCTGCGCGGCTGTGGGATCCATGGAGCAGGAGGCCCTCCATCTGGGATCCCGGTGGCAGGTTTGTCCTCGGTGCCAGTTAGACCCTCCAAACCCTTCACTGGGCCTCTCTCTGCACCTGCTCTGACTGCGCTTCTAGCTCCACGATCCACCCCCGGAGTGTGGATGCCGATGCCGACTTCATCAACGCCAAAGGACGAAGTGCCCATTTTGCTTTCTGACTTCGAGTCGGTGCCTCTGTGACCGAGGCCGAGATGGATTACTGCTGAACCACAACCTTCTTCATTTGACTCGCATAGCGTCCCACCTCCACAAGGCAGGTCTCATACGCTATATTTCTTTTTAGGGATGAATTCCAATAATGACTACAATGCGGTTCCACCTTGCCACGAGAAAAACTATGATCTCCGAGATGCCAGTGGTCTCAACACCCTACCTGATTCTGGCCTTGTCTCAGTCCCAGGTTCTGCCCCTGAAGAAAGTGCTTCTTTTGCGATGATCATACGGAGGTCGGCCGAAGCTCTTGACCTCTAGCTCCTCAATTTAGATGTTAAAACCAATGTCCTGAACCGAAGTTCTCCAGCTAGGGCAAACCACTACTGAGCCCCTAGTTCCTGTTAATGAGGCAGTCACTGATACTCTCCTAGGGGCCTGGGCCAAACCCTGCTCTAACTCCCCAGTCAATCGCCAAATCCCAAGGCGTCACCAACCTGCCCCTGGCGACCCTGCCTTTTTGTCTCAGCACCCCTCTCTTGAGAGCTTGGTGGTGCAAGCTTACTTCCACCAGTCGGACGAACCCAAATACCTTTTTGTCTACTCCCCTGAATAGGGGATCCGAAGGGAATGGAGATCTTTGGGACTAGGGTATTATTTTTCCAGTACTTTGGTCTTTCAATGTTGACTGTAGGGCAGCTGTTCCCACACTCTCTGGGATTTGATTGCTCAAGTCCTTCCAGGTGTTCTGGTGTTCCGGAAGACCTTCGCCCTATCCTTACCCAAGCCATATAGGATGGTCGTGATGCTGCTAAATTCACAATTTTTTGTGGCCTAAATACCATGAATTCCATTGTGCAAGCCACTAGCACTAGTGTTGCCGTTCGTCCCCACACCTGGTTGCAGTCAACAGGTTTTTTTGAGCGATGTGCAGTCATCTCATATTGACATACCCTTTAACAGGACTCACCTTTTTGGGGACAAGGCAGATTCTGTTCTGGAGCACTTTAAAGAGAGCAGGGCCACAGCAACTCCCAGGACTTATCTGCCCCACCTCGCCAGCCGCATCAGCCCCATTGGTTTTTTTGCGGTTTCAACAGAGGTACCCATACCGACAGGCACTTCAACCTTTGCTAGGTGCCAGGAGTTTCACGTCCAAGACCATAGCAACCACAGACCCTGCAGCCAGGGGCTGTGACACCAGTCAGTCTACTGTCCCCTCGTGGCCCCTCCTGCCAAACACTTTTAGCGTGCCTTTCGTGGAGCAGAGTTACCCAGTTGGAGGCAGAATCCAACTATTCTCACCGGGCTGGCAAGTCATAACGTCGGACAAGTGGGTACCGCAGATTGTCTGGAAGGGATACACCTTACCCTTCATAACCACTCAGCTGTGCCATCCCCAGAATGACTAATGGAGGACCATCTGTCTGTCTTATGACAGGAAGTGCAAGCTCTTTTGACCAAGGGGGCTAATGAGAGGGTCCCTGCGCCAGAAGTGGGTTGTAGTTTTTATTCTTGCTACTTTCTGATGGCAAAGAAGGACGAACGCTACCGCCCTATTTTAGTCTTGCACCCTCTCAACACCTTCCTCCAGAAGAACAAATTCAAGATGTTCTCAGTGGTCAATATTTTGTCTGACCCATGAGACTGGATGGTGGCATTGGATCTGCAGGAGGACCATTTCCACATACCCATCCTTCACCCCCATCAGCACTACCTGCAGTTCGTAGTCGGACAGGAGCATTTTCAGTTCGCTGCACTCCCCTTTGGTCTGACAAGTGCCCCTTGGCTGTTCACGAAAGTGATGGTGGTAGTCACAGCACATTTCAGAGTACAAGGGTTCCAGTCTTCCCCTACCTGGACAGCTGACAATTAATAGCGGGCTCTCCCCAGGCAGTTGTCAACCACCTTCAGACTACGGTGAACGTCCTGTCATCTTTGGGGTTCACTCTCAATGTGCCGAAGTCACATCTTACTCCTTCTCAGACGCTTCCCTTCATCAGATCTATTATGGACACAGTTTGTTTCATGCTTATAAAGGATGCTTATAAAGGAGAGTCCAGGACATTCAGTCTCTGATCCCAATCTTCAGCCTTTGTCCTGGATTTCAGTGAGGTTAATTCTGAGACTCCGAGGACTGATGGTCTCCTGTATCCTGCTGGTCAAACAAGCCAGGTGGCATATGTGGGCTATGCAGTCGGATCTGACGTCTGTGTGGGCCCAACATCAAGTGGACCTCACTGACTATGTCCAGATTTTGGAGGAGACTTTGACAGATCTGCAGTGGTGGTAACTGGACCGCAATTTGGTCAGCAGCTGAACCCTCTCCCTACATTGCCTCGAGCTGACAGTCGAGAACAATGTGTCCCTTCTGTGTTGGGAATGTCACCTGGGAGAGATGGAGATCAGAGGCCTCTGGTGTCCGGCAGAGTTCCAGCTCCATATCAACCTTCTGGAGCTGAGGGCCAAGCTATTGGAAGCCATTAAAAGTCTTCCTTCCGTCCACGAAAGGGAGGATGGTGCAGGTGTTCACAGACAACACCACCGCCATGTGGTATTGTAACAAAAACGCAGGGTGGGGTCATGGACCCTGGCTATGAGGCGCTCTGCTACTGGAAATGGCTTGACCATCAGGAATTTTCCTGGTGGTGAACCACCTGGCAGGATCTTTGAATGCCAGAGAGGACGAATTCAGTCACCAATGCCTAACAGATCACGAGTGGCAGTTGCACCCAGAGGTGGCGCATGGTCTCTACTGCAAATGCGGAGAACCTTGGCTCGATCTGTTTGCCACAGCAGAGAACCAGCAATGTCAACAGTTCTGCACATTGGAGTTTCCAAGGTAAGGAGAGAATGGTATCCAGAACTCCTGGGTATGAGCATCTGTCCTCCCAGTAGACTGCCCCTTCGAGAGGATCGGGTGTCACAGCAACAGAGCAGGGCTCTGCACCCGGGCTTCGCAGCCTCCACATTCATCCTTGGAGATTAAGCGGCTCCAGCTGACCACCTTCGACCTTCCTTCAGAGGTGGTTGATGTAATCTTGGTAGCCAGGCATCCATCGACAAAGACAGTATATGCCTGTTGTTGGGACAAATTTGAAGCTTGATGAGGAACACGCTAGATTGACCTTCCTCAGGCAAAGTTGTCTGATGTTTTGTTGTTTGTATTATCCCTTGCCCAGGCTTTGCTCTGGGTACAGTTAAAGGGCACCTATCGGCTCTTTTGGACTTTTTACGGTTTGGGGACCAGCCCTCACTGTTTAAATCAACTGTTGTGATGCGTTTTTTGAAAGGCCTACAACATCTGTTTTCTCCCTCTCTTTTTGTCATGCTACAGTGGGACCTTAATTTTGTCCTCACATATTTGATGTGCATTCCCTTTGAGCTGTTTCACAGCGGTCCCTTGTGACTTATCACCCTCAAGTTAGTATTCTTCATAGCCATAACATCCGCATAGCGAGTGAGTGAGCTTCAAGCTCTCTGTGCCAATCTGCCTTACACCACTATCTTTCCAGACAAGGTTCCAAAGGTTCTGCGGACGCAAGCATCCTTCTTGCCGAAAACGGTGCCGCTGTTCCACGCTGCTCAAACTTTCACTTTGCCAGTGTTTACAAAAATAGAGACACAACCCAACGGCGGACCTTTCAACCGTACATATCACTCAGTTCCGGAAGGTAATATTTTGGTGCACTTCAACTCCAATATCAGCCGCTGTGTGATATTACTGCAAAGCAGAGTAAGATTGAAAAATAGAAATGGAATGGTGCACCCGCAGAAAAAAGTCCACAAATCTCCCAGTACATTTTAAGAAAAGTTCTTCATTTATTTAATTCCAATTTTAAAATAAAAGGTCCAGAAACCAAAACATACAGCCAATGCGTTTCATTCAATATACATTGAACTTCATCAGGGCTGACATCAAATTCTATGTTTCTACAAATGTTTTAATAAGCATCTGCATCCTAGTAGAGTAGCTTCAGGGCAAAGTTAGGAAAGAAAATGCGAGGCAAATGTGATTTGAAACGAAGGATTATGGCTGTCCAGATCTCAGCTCCACACACTTGTTCTCAGACCCAAAAAAAGACACACCACCAGCTAAAAGAGCTTTTATTCAGCATTGGATTATCACAGATCCACCTGCTTGAATCATTACCCATGATTACACTGGGAGTCCCCATGGTGGCATTTCAATAGCAGTATCAAGACATTCTCATGGAACACCAAACAATCATTCACTATAGTAGCACAATCAGTCATTAAATAAGACCTGAACTTCAGCAACTGAGGTGAGAGCACCCTGACATCCTGTTGGGACCAGATTTCAGATTTCTTTAGCACTGTGTGAAAGAATGCCATTAAGCAGACCCCACCAGCTTTTCGCTATTTTGCAAATCGCGATAGTTCTGTGAAATCTGAGGAGGCACGCAATGCCTGCTATTTGTAACTCATCTGCTGCAATAAAACAACATGTTGTTTGTTTTATCACTGTAGTCGGCCTCCTGCCCTAGGACAGGATAAATCACTGTCTCAAAGCCTGACAGACAGCAGAAGAGGGAAAGGATTTAGCCTTACGGCTGGAGCGGTCGGCCTCGGAACTGGGGAACCAGGTTCGAGTCTCGGCAACGACGCTCAACATCCTGTGATTGTGGGCAAATCACTTAATCTCCCCGTTCCTAAACAAAAAAAATGAATGTGTCCATCTGAAACGAAACTGGTGCTCATGTAAAGCGCTCTGATATCCTCGGGCCTGGCTCGCGCTATATAAAACTCTCTCAAAAAAAAGAGGCAGCTTTCCCCCACTCCTCCTCATTGCTACAGGACTCCAGTGGGTCTTGTAATGTTACATCTTGGAATCCAGGCCTCTTAAAAAGCATATATATATATAGATATAGATATACCAATACACATATATATGTGTGTGTGTGTGTATATATATATATATACACACACACATATACATGTATATTCATCTATTTGTGCAATTCAGCCACTACATGGGTATCACTCTCCCTTGTTTTGCATAAAAGTTTAATGTTTTGGCATTAATTCTTGGCACATGAAGTCAGAGAATATATATATATTTATTTGTGTGTGTGTGTATCTATCTATATATATATATATATATATATATATATATATATTGTGCGATAAAGTACCCTCTGCCATACATTATAAGGATATTGCAAGCCACCAAGGAGTTCCATAACCAAATAGAAGAACGAGGTCGATGGCTGGGTTCCTTTATAAGGTTATGGAACTCCGAGGTGACTTGAAATATTCTTTTCATGTATGCCAGGAGGTCCTTTATCCCATATAATACATGGTCACACCATCACCTTTCCCACAAACCACTTAAAACTTTGGTGCATCGCTATTTCATATGAAAGAGCTAGCATGTTTGCAAACATGAAGAATAAAAAAAAACCTCTAGTGCAAAATTAAACACATCAAAAACCTTTTAGATATTTGTTGCAAACAGATATTAGAAACAGTTCAATACAAGTCATTTTTAAAAAATAAAATAAAAGCTGCAGTAGCGTAGAATGTATAGAAACATGCGGAAAGATTGTAGCTTTTCTCTAACTGTCTAAGCAGTGCTAAAAATAAACACGTTCTCTCTGCTTGTCATTGTAAACTAGAAAGAGCAGAAGAAAGATAAGCAATGTTCCATTTTCGTCGCTTTAAATAGCTTTAAATAGGCGACCTGGATGCTACTGTATATACAACATAATGTGGTGCAATCATCCGAATATTTTCGTTGGACAGTGCTATTGCCCTGATAGCCATGACACAATCACCCTCCAACATAGTGTCCACATAATTATTACTCCCTGAGTTGGTAGTTTCATGTCCTACTGATAATCTACAGAGGGAAAATATACTCCCTAATGAGTATAATCCAAATTGCCTCTCAGAACTAAATCAAAGAAAATAATATAAAATCTGCGAGGACATTCCATTCACTCATCAGATCCAATGTTACCCCCAAAATGCTCCTCTATACAATGTACCACCAAGTTCCCTATAGAAAATACGCGGCCTACATCCCAAATGTGTATTGAAGCTCCTGCATAAAGTGCACAAAATGGGTCCTAAATTCGAATCTAATCTAACGGAGATTCACTCTCCTATATAGACCCACAGCTCCTCATCACTGTTAAGGCCCACAGATATCTTGGTCTGTAAATTTATAATATATCTTGATTCCAGCTATCTTAATTTGCGGGTCCTGTTTCCCCCCTTTCCCATTTCGGTACTTGGTCCAGGCAGAAGAACCTCTATTCATCATGGTTACTTTGATTCATCTGATAGAGACTTCTAACCACAGATATCTTACCTTTGAATTTCCCCAGCCGTCAGACTAGATCAGGCGTGATTTTTCATGAGCAGTATCGCTGCGGGCTGGTAGGTGGCATCGATCGGCTCCACAACTCGGTGTGGATTGGACACGACCGACTCACTGGGCAGAGCAGTTTCATCGACAGTGACCCTGAGGCGCCATGCCTGGTTGAGTATGACTGGCTTTTTGGGGATGTCCAAGCTTCCCTTATGGCACCGTCTCTTCGGAGACAAGACAGATTCGGCGCTGGAGCACTTGAAGGACTCACGAGCTACGGTCAAGTCCTTGGGCCTCTCGGCAGCCCCACGTCACCCCAATCTGCCTTTCGCACCATTTTTGGTTACGGAAGGGGCTTCCAACTGCACCAGTTTCCTCCCAGCCCCTGCATGGCCGAGGGTGTGGTGCCCACAGACCTCGTGGGTCAGGTAGCCAGAGGTCTGGGCCATCCACTACTCCCCTCCCCCGGTAGCTGCAGCCAGCCTCCACGCCCTCCTAATCTGTCGCTCATGTCTGCCCTGGATCTAGGAGACTGGATGGTAGTGTTAGACTTGCAGGACGCCTATTCCCACATTCCTGTCCTCGCTGCCCACCGGCGCTATCTGAGGTTTACGATAGGCCATTAGCACTTTCCATTCCCCGTGCTCCCCTTTGGCCTTGCCAGTGCCCCTCGGGCGTTCAGCAAGGTGATGGCAGTAGTTACAGCTCATCTGCTGAGGTCAGGGGAGTCAGTCTTCCCCTATCTTGACGACTGGCTGTTGGAGGAGGGCTCACCCTAGGTTCTTGTATCCCACCTCCAGACTACGGCGAAACTCCTGCACTCGCTCGGGTTCACTATTAACGTCCTGGAGTCACACCTGACTCCCTCTTAGACTCTTCTTTTCATCTGAGCTGTTCTGGACACAGCACAGTTTCGGGCTTATCCTCCCGAGCAGCGAGTCCAGGATATTCAGGCTATGATACCAATGTTTCAGCGTCTATCCTGGATTTCGGTGACGTAGACCCTGAGGTTGTTGGGACTCATGGCCTCCTGCATCCTGCTTGTGACACATGCCCAATGGCATATACAGGCTCTGCAGTGGGACTTGAAGTTTTAATGGGCACAACATCAGGGGAACCTTTCCGACATGGTCCAGATTTCAGTGGGAACTGCAAAGGACCTGCAGTGGTGGCTTACGAACCGGCAGACTCCTCTCCCTTCCCCAGTCAGAGCTGACAGTAGTGACAGATGCGTCACTCCTGGGATGGGCTAACCATCTGGGAGAAGTGGAGATCAGAGGACTCTGGTCTCTGGTGGAATCCGGACTCCACATCAACCTGCTGGAGCTCTGTGAAATTTGACTGGCATTGAAAGCCTTGCTACCCTCCATCAAGTGAAGGCTAGCACACGTGTTCACAGATAACAACACCACCGCCATGTGGTACTGCAATAGACAGGGTGAGGTGGTGCCGTGAACCCTTTGTCAAGAGGCCCTGCGCCTCTGGACATGGCTGGAACAACATGGCATATCCCTAGTGGTTCAACACCTGGTAGGTTCCCTGTAAGTCAGAGCAGACAAACTCAGCAGTCGATGCCTTGCAGATCATGAATGGCATCTCCACCCAGGGGTGGAGCAAGGTCTCTTTCAGCAGTAGGGAGAGCCTTGGTTAGGTCCGTTCGCCTCCATCAAGAAAGTGCAATGTCAGCAGTTTTGCACGTTGGAGTTTCCAAGGTGACACTCGCTCGGAGACTTTTTTCGACTTGAGTGGAGCTCATGCCTCCTTTCCCCCCAGACCACTCTTGCCCAGAGTTCTCAAGAAGATCAGGAATGTCCAGACCCAAGTCATCCTTGTGGCTCCTGACTCAGCACAGAGAGTTCGGTACCCCGAGCTACTAAGCATGGTAATCGATCCTCCAATCAGGCTGTCCTTTCGGGAGGATCTTCTGTTGCAGCAGTAGGGGAAGGCCCTCCTCCCAAACCTGTCCACTCTCCGCCTTCTTGCATGGAGATTTAGTGGCGGCAGTTGACAGCTTTCGACCTTCCTCCCAAAGTCTGTAATGTCATTTTGGCGGACAGGCAGTATACGCCTGCCATTGGAAAATAGTTGCGGCATGGTGTGCAGAAAAATATATTGATCCCCTTTCTGCTCCCTTTTGCGAAATCTTGCTCTTTATTATTTCCTTTGCCCAGCAGGGCTCTGCTCTGGGCACCCTTAAGGGATATCTCTCTGTTCTGTCTCCCTTCTTGCATCTGCCTGACCGACCCTCTTTGTTAAAATCCTCCATTGTACATAGGTTTTTGAAGGGTCTCGTCGACCTCTTTCTCCCTTTGCAATTCATTATGCCTCACTAGGAATTTCGTTTTCTTTTTTTTGATGTGTGCTCCTTTTGAGCCTCTCCACAGCTGTCCCCTCATGCTTCTCACACTAAAAACAGCCTTCCTGGTGGCAATGACATATGCCTGTAGAGTTAGTGAGCTGCAGGTCTTGTCATCTAATCCACCATACCTCTCAGTCTATCCTGACAAAGTGGTGCTTCGCCCAAGGGCCTCGTTTCTGCTAAAAGTGGTCTCCCCATTTCATATAGGGCATTCCATCACCCTGCCTACCTTATATGCTCCTGCACATCCCTCTAAAGAAGAGGAGCGACTCCACCGTCTGGACCCAAAAAGAGCATTGTCATTCTACCTTGACCGAAAACATGAATTCCGGGTAGACAACCAACTTTTCTTGGGGTATGTTGGTACGAATAAAGGTCAGGAAGTGTAGAAGTGAGCCATCTCTCACTGGGTCATGCCCTGCATCAAAATCTGCTAGGCATTGGCCAAGAAGCAACCTCCTGAAGGCTTGCAAGCTCACTCCATCAGAGCTCAAGCAGCGACCACTGCGTTAGCACGTGGAGTTCCAGTCCTGGTCATCTGCCAGGCAGCAACGTGGCCTTCCCTGCACACGTTCACCAAACATTACAGTCTGGACAGTCAGGTCCATAGGGATGGGCATTTTGCCCGTTCGGACCTGCAGCACTTCCTTGTGTGAAATTGGTCCGCAGAACCACAACCGGGGACGGTATTGCTTTGGGGATCTAGTCAAAGGTAAGGATTCTGCGGCTAGAAGTCTCTGTCAGATGAACAAGTTACTTAACTTCGGTAACGCCTTTTCTGGTAGAGACTATATCTAGCCGCAGATGCCTTACAAGACACCCATCCTCCTGATTCTGCAGACAGATTTCTAGGGTCGCTTTCAGGGCCCTAGTTTATCCACACCAGTGTCAGTGTTCTTCATGGCTCCGCTCTTCTGGTGTGGAAAGTCGTCAAAAGCAATTGACGTCAGCGCACCGAGGTGGTGGCTATATAGGTGCCATGGATGTCACTTCCGGCGCGGATGACAACGCATGGGTAGCCGATCGACGCCGCCTACCGGCGTGCAGGGGTACTGCTCACAAAAAAATCTTCTGGCCCGAGTCTGGGGAAAATCAGAGGCAAGGAATCTGCAGCTAGATATCGTCTCTACCAGATATGGCGTTACTGAAAGTAAGTAACTTATTCATCAGTTCAAAACGTCTTGCAACAGGGTATGTTGTGTCTTTGTGGTGCGTTGATGCTCAAGCACACGCTTCTTTGCAGAATGCGTAGTGCTCTCAATGTATTTCTTATCACATGGGCATATGAAACAGTATATTGTATATTCTGAGTTACAGTTCAACAGTTTGGTAATTTTGCTCTTTCTCTTCGACCCCAGACTCTCATATTCTTTGACCTTACTTCTGAATTTGCAGGCCTTGCATCTAGTGCAAGGAAAACCCCCCACTGTTCTCTTCTTCTGATAGTCTTTGTTAGTGAACTGACTGTGTACCAGATAATCTCTCAATGAAGCCGACCTCTTATATGACATTAGCGGTTGTACTGATATTACTCCTCATCACATTGTCTGCTTGTAATGTCTGCCAATTCCTTTTTAGGCTATTATAAATCTGGGGCGAACCGATGGAGAAACTAGTGATAATCCTAACCTGGCTGCCTTACTTAATATCCTACCTTCTATCTGCTAGAAGTTGTTGTCACTCCTGCTTTTGTACCTTTCCTTTGGCTTTCTCGAGGACTGATGATGAATATCCCCTGACTCGGAACCTCCCCAGTGTCTCAGCTTGTGCTATTAGGTAGTCTGTTTCAGTTGAGCAGTTGCGCTTAATGCGCATTAGCTCCCCGTATGGTATACTGTTTTTAAGACTACGTGGATGATGGCTTTTCGCATGAAGCAGGGAATTCCCTGCCGTGGGCTATCGATACAGTGAAGTTTGTAGCTGATTATCTCGGACAAATACTGTGAGGTCTAAAAATTATACACTTGCTGATGTGACTCGTAAAATGAAGGATAAGGGAATTGCAGTTGAGAAAGACTATGTATTCCTCTGTTGATCGGCGCGCACCCTTCACACAATAAATACGTCATCGATATAACATGCCCATAGGGCAAGGCTGTTAACCCATACTTCACATTCTTCTGCCGAGGTAACGTGCTTCTCCCACCAGCCCATGAATAAATTTGCGTTGCTGGGAGCGAAGCACGTGCCCATAGCAGTTCCTTGCTTCTGCCTGTATAGCTGGCCTGTGTAGGAAAGTGTCCTTTTTGACATGGTCACCCCCACTTTTTACCGTAGTACTGATGTTTTTTGACTGGCCCCCAGTGCCAGTGCTGTTTCCCTTAAAACAAGGTAACTGTTTAATTGTAACCCAGTTGGCAAGGACTTTAGCACCCCAGTAAGTCCCTAGTAAATGGTACCTCTGGTACCAAGGGCATGGGTACTAAAAAAAGGTCCCTGCAGCATGTATTATGCCACCCAAATGCACCCACACAAAAACTGCATGCAGACTGCCATTGTAGCATGCGTGAAATGGTGAAAAACATTTTGAAAACACGACATGGCACACTCCCTGTGTGCCAAGCCAAGGTACACTTCATATACTATGTGTAAGTCACCCCTACAGAAGGCGTTAGAGCTCTAAGGCAGGGGGCATTATATTATACGTGCGGGCACATCTGCATGAACAGTTAGACCCCTTTGATGTCTAGTTCCATTACTAGATATTGCAAGTGATCAGGCAGCCATCTTAAGGACATGTACTGGGCATTGGTCATTACGAGTTACCCAGCTACATTATGGCTGCACTGAAACCAATGGTGTTTGATATCAAACACCTTGTCTTAATAAATCTGTTGTGATGCAAATACTTGATTTATTATGACATGCACCCAGATGGTACCTTAGAAGTGCCCCCTGAAAACCTACTAGTCCCCGAGTGTGCTGGCTGTCTGGTATTTCCCAGCCTGCCACCAAAGATGAGTTTCTCACCCCCTGTAGGTGAGAGCCCGCGCTCTCAGAGGCCAAAAACAATGCCTGCTCTGATGGAAGGTTATCACATCTCCTCCAGCAGGATGGCTAGTGAATTAGCATGTCAAGGCCAGAGGCTTCAAAGCCTCAGCCACCTTTGATATGCAATAATGGCTTTCCCCACACCTTGGGAAGGCCACCCCCTGCCCTGGGGCCCATTTGGCACTAGAGCAGGTGGGAAATTAGATAGTCAGCAGGCATGTTGCACTTTCAGGCTAGACACAGCCCTAAGGTGGGCCACCTGAAGTAGACAGCCAAGGAAAGGTTTCACCATTTTGAATTTGGGGAAACTAGGAACTCTGGGTCAGGATTATGCCCACTCTCCACACAAAGTGGTCATATAATTGGTATAAGCTAACAAGAGTGTTAGGAGGGAAGAATCCCTACCTAGCTGACGGGAGCACTTATTTGAGAAGACGTTTTCTTCATCTAATTTCAAACATTTATCAAAACTTAGATCAAATAATAAGCACTTAATCCAAAGTCAAATCGTCATCTTGTGATTTATTCTTTCACATCCATGCCATTATTCCAATGGTTCCTTGGTGGCAGTTGTATTTATCATCCATATCCTTATACAACCCAATGCATTTCGGGTCAATGCTGGCCCTTCAACATGAATCTTAACAAAGAATTCTATAAACATGAAATGAAAACAAGAGACTATTTCAATATAGTCCTTAGGGTATACAACGAGCTTAACATAAAATCCAAAAAAAAGCTCTGTGATTTTTAGCCTTGTGCGTTTATGTACTAAGCAAGTCATGCTCGTAACTACGTAAATACAAAGTGGCTCGGAAAACAAACACCTGCGTGTAGCATGTCGTTCTTGAAAATAACGTACCGCTGATCATTAATACCAAATGAAAAGTGCGTACATACAATATAAATCGTGCTCGGTTAAACGAAACCAGATATTAACTCTGACTCAGCGAAATAAGTGTTTACCATTGTGCAAAGAAACTACACCAAATAAAGTCCACCGCTGTGCTCAACTTAGCCTGATAATCGCATCCCACTCAATGCTTACCTAATCGGCATTCGGGAAAGCCCCATGACGGGAACAGGAAATGCTAACTGCTCAGCGTGTTCTCCCATATTTAAATAACGTGCCACGACGTGTTAAAGTGATAGCAGCGCTCTGTTAGTTTGTTAAACATACACGGTAAATAAAGTTAAGTTCAACGCATGCATACAAAATATCATGCTATTACCTATTTTAGTGACGTGAAAGGATGTGTTATGACAAGGTAGCTGCGCTCTGCTTGTGCTTGTACAGTGAATAAAGTTAAATGCGATAGCGAAAAAGTTCAGGAAGATGCTGGAAAATGTGAACAGCATAATTTGAATAATATCGAACAGGTACATTTCAGTAATTGCGAACTGAATAAAATTAAATGCAGAGACACAAAGGTAAAAGATACAAATAGTGGAAAAAATGATAAACTACAATGGTATCCAACGAGTGAATGACAATACATAGCGTGAACAAAAATAAATATCCAATATCTTCAAGATTGCACTATATAAACCTGAAATACAATCCGTATTATTATTAAAGTGAGGTTATAGAAAGCAATTGAATTCGAGGCTATCATTCATCCCATTCGGTTGCATGGCATGCAATTTCTTTATCCAAAAGAATTCTGATCTGGCTAATGCCTTGTGATGGTCCACATCCAATCTAGGTTTAAGAACCTCTAAAATAGTAAATCGTAGTTGTGCTATGTTGTGTTTAGCTTCCTTCCAGTGGGTGGCTACAGTGGACTTCATGTTTTGATTTCTGATGTACTTTTGTGTTCAGTAATGCGCACTTTGATTTTTCGTTCTGTTTTTCCTACGTAAATTTTCCCGCAGGGACATTTCAATGCATATATCACATTAGATGTATCGCACGTGCTGGAATGTAGTAACTTAATAATGTTTCCTTGTGTAGGGTGAATGAATTGATCACCCATAATTACGTTGTTGCAATGTACACAGTTCATACATTTTTGCATTCCTTTGTGAACTCTAGAATCTTTTTTCTTTTTTGATAACAGTTCTTTCAAATTATTAGAACGTAGGAAAGCAAATGTCGGAGGTTGATCAAATAAATGTTTTAAGTCTGGGTCTGTTCTGATGATAGACCAATGTTTCAGGATGATCGACTTTATTTGGTGCGATTTTGTCGAATGTTTCAAAACACAGATAATCTGATCTTTTGATTTAGGTTGTTTCTTGCGTAACAACGACTGTCTGTCAATTCTGGAGACTTTTTGTATTGAGGTCTCTATCTCCTTAGGATATCCACGTTGCCTATATTTCATGGCAAATTTGTTAATGGTGTCTTTTGCTGCCTTTGGGTCAGATGTAATACGTTTAAGCCTCAAAAATTGAGAATAAGGCAAATGTCGCTTAAGGGAATCTTGATGGAAACTCTTAAAAATTAAAGAACTGTTTCTGTCGGTTTCTTTGGTGAACACTGTAGTCTTGATTCTCTGAGTATCTATTTGAATCAATACATCCAAGAATGCAATGGAATTTTTGTCGATTTGATGAGTAAATTTGATGTGATCGTGGACTTGATTGAGTTTCAGTATGTTGTTCTTTAAGGACTTAGAATCCCCTTTCCATAGTACGAAAATATCGTCAATATATCTTTTGTATAATACCAAGTTTGCTTGCCAATCGGTGTTCAAAAGAATATGCTCATACTCAAGTTTGGACATAAAGATATTAGAATATGATGGTGCTCCTGCGAAGCCCATCGAAGTTCCATTGCATTGGGCATAGAAAGTTCCTTTCCACTCGAAATAGCTGTGGAATAATGCGAAGTGTAACAGTTCCAGCTACAGGATTTTATTGGCTCCTATGTCTCCTTGTTTTAAGAGTGCCCATTCTGTAGCTTCTATACCATCCTGATGGGGAATGGAAGTGTAAAGAGCAGTCACGTCTATAGTGCATAGCCACCAATCCTCGATTCCATCTGTGTCAAGTGTTGACAGCATATTTAAAAATGCTGTGGTGTCTTTTATGTATGTTTCACTTTGTTGAACTATAGGTTGCAGGAAATGATCTAAATATTTCCCAGTGGGTTCAGAAATTGACCCACAAGCTGATACAATGGGCCTAAAGGGCGGGTGTTGCATTTGTGTGGATTTTTGGTAACATATACATTTGGGGTCGTCGTGGAAAATCTGTGTATAAATATTTTTGGGTGTTGTCATTGATCCAATCCATGCTAAGAGCTCTGGACAATATTTGATGGAGAATACCTTGATAAGCTTTTGTGGGATCTTCATCAAGCTTCATGGATGTGTTAGTGTCTTGTATATGTGCCAATACGTTTCTTTCATAAAATTCCGTGTCCATTATTACGAGGGCTCCCCCTTTTTCAGCTCTTTGAAAGGTCAGTTGTTCATTGTTCGCTAGAGAGGCTAGAGTACTCCATTCTTTAGAAGTAAAATTGGTATGTGTAGTTTGTCGGAAATTGATCTAGTTAATCTCTGAGTTAACTAGTCGTTCAAACGTGTCAATAGATTTATGTGAAAGAGGGGAACAGAAAGAACTCTTAGCTTTAAATTCCTTATAATCAGATTCTTGTGTAGCAGAAATGAAGTTCCTTTGTTCAACAGCTGAGTTTGTGCTGGAGTCAACTTGACTTTTGAAATGTTAATGACTAAGTCAGTTTCGTTTTGCTTCGTAGAATCATTTTTTCTGCCTCTGTATCGGGTTCTTTGGCTCCTCCTTGTTTTTCTGAATCTTTCTCGGGTCGGTTGTTGGCCGCTGGGCTTATCAATAAAAAAGATGCCTTAGAAGATTGTTGTCCTTCAGTACTTGTGGATGGTTGTGTAGATACACGTCCATTTCTAATTAAAGGTGGTCTATTCTGTGCCACTTCTGTGTCTGATACGACGCTCTCTTGTGATGAGCCTGCATTAGGCTCTTTTTGCCATTTTCGTTGATTATATACCTCGGCCCATTTACCTTTGTGTCTCTGCATTGAATTTTATTCAGTTCGCAATTACTGAAATGTACCTGTTCGATATTATTCAAATTATGCTGTTCACATTTTCCAGCATCTTCCTGAACTTTTTTCGCTATCGCATTTAACTTTATTCACTGTACAAGCACAAGCAGAGCGCAGCTACCTTGTCATAACACATCCTTTCACGTCACTAAAATAGGTAATAGCATGATATTTTGTATGCATGCATTAAACTTAACTTTATTTACCGTGTATGTTTAACAAACGAACAGAGCGCTGCTATCTCTTTAACACGTCGTGGCACGTTATTTAAATATGGGAGAACACGCTGAACAGTTAGCATTTCCTGTTCCCGTCATGGGGCTTTCCCGAATGCCGATTCGGTAAGCATTGAGTGGGATGCGATTATCAGGCTTTCTTGAACACAGCGGTGGACTTTATTTGGTGTAGTTTCTTTGCACAATGGTAAACACTTATTTCGCAGAGTCAGAGTTAATATCTGGTTTCGTTTAACCGAGCACGATTTATATTGTATGTACGCACTTTTCATTTGGTATTAATGATCAGCGGTACGTTATTTTCAAGAACGGCATGCTACACACAGGTGTTTGTTTTCTGAGCCACTTTGTATTTACGTATTTACGAGCATGACTTGCTTAGTACATAAACGCACAAGGCTAAAAATCACAGAGCTTTCTTTTGGATTTTATGTTAAGCTCGTTGTTAGACCTGGCACCATTGGCGTGGGTCTCCCTTCCATTTTTTGCTGTTGCCTCTTATGTTTTTGCTGGTTTTAGATGCTTTTGGGCACTGTGCCACTGCTGTTCAGTGCCACAGTGCAAGTGCTCCCTATGGTAAATTGATGTATGGATTAGTGACTCCATGATTGGCTTGTTTGGCTTACTGTCAGACCCTAGTACAGTGCACTGCGTGTGCCCAGGGCTTGTAAATCAAATGCTGCTGGTGGGCTTGCAGCACTGGTTGTGCCACCCACGGGAGCAGCTTGTAAGTGTGTCTCAGGCCTGCCATTGCAGAGCCTGTGGGCAGTCTGGTACTGCCATGTTGACTGGGCAAGTGTACCCACTTGCCAGTCCCTAAACCTTCCCTTTTATACATATTAGTCACCCCTAAGGTAGGCCCAAGGGCAGGGTGCATTGTAGGTAAAAGGTAGGACCTGCCCTGGTGTGTGTGGCATGTCCTAATAGTGAATTACAGCCATTTTCGTTTTTCACTATTGCAAGGCTACCTGTTCCCCATAGGCCAGAATGGGCAGTTAGATTATTACATCTTATAATCCTAACTGACTCAGGGAACCAGGTAGAAATTCGAGTTTAGTACGCCTGAACTCAGAATGATAAAATACATCTTTTAGTGAAGTTGGTTTTAACATTCTGTGTTTGAAAATACCACTTTTAGAAAGTAGGTATTTTCTTGCCTAACTATCCAAGCCTGCCTCTGCTAGGTTGTGTATTCCTTGTCTGGAGTTTGAGTGACAGGGGCTGGGGGCTTCCAGGAGACAGGGTGAGTCAGCACAGGGCTGAATAGAGAGATCTGCATGCAGATAGGAGGGAGGAGTTGCACCTGGGACCTGAATAGGGCTGTGCCTTTCCTCCACAATGCTGGCTCCACCTCCTGTGGTGTGTCTGATGTCCCTGGCCTACACTGTGAAAGGAAAGAAGGAGTCCTGTCAACAAAGTGCCCCAGGACTGACCAGAACTGGTTTTGGACTAGGCAGAGGCCTCTCTGCCTTCAGAGAACAAAGAGAAAAGTAGTATAAATATTGGGGCCCAGACCCAAGAACTTTAGATCACTTCTGGGAATCAAGACGAACCTTTGCTGAGGAGAAGAACCAGGAAGCTGAAGGAGGAGACTACCCCTGTGCTGTGTGTTTGGGGGTTGGCCTGCAGTGGTTGCTTCATTGCCAAAGAAAGGAGAAAAGGACTGAGTGTGCTTTCTATCAACTTGAAGAAGAATCTCCAAGGGCTTGAACTAGAGCTTGCCTCCTGCCTGAAGTCTCAGGGATACAAGACTTCACCAACCAGCTCCCCCTGAATTCCCTTGCTGGGAATTGAAGTGCCTGCTGCTGTGCTGGGCCTTCTGAGAGACTGCGTGTCGCTGGGAGCTGGAAGCGCGACGCAACAACGAGAAGCGTGTCGCCGCTGCAGCCTGTCATCGCATCGCTGAGGAAGCGAGACGCCGCTGCCGCTGTCATCATCGCATCGCCGAAGCGCGGCGCATCGCCGGAGAAGCGGGACGCTGCCACAGAGGACATCGTCGCATCACCGGAGAAGCACGTCGCAGGGCCTGTCGCGGCTCCCAAGATCATCAAGTCGCCGCACGGCCGTCGGGCGAGCACGCATCGCACCAACGTTGTCGCATCGCAGCCAAGACGCCATTTTTATCGCATCGCACCGGAGAAGAGTATCGCATCGAGGTGCCATCTGTCGCATCGCACCGGAGAGCAGTAATAAACCGACGCATCAACTCCCCACACAGTAAGGAAGCGAGCATCAACTCCCCTGCGCAGCAGTAAGGAACCGACGCATCCACTCCCCTGAGTGTACGGAACCGACGCATCACCTTCCCTGCGACCCTTTTGTTTTCTTTGCGTTACGCATTCAAGGTACATTGAGAGTAAAGTGTCGCATCTACAACTTGAGAGAACTGAACTATTTTATAACATTCTAAAGTCTATCTTTGAGTACAGTATTGTGGATTTTTGTCGTTTGGTCTTGTGTTAAGTCTATATAAAAATACTATTTTTATAATACAACCTGTGTGGTGTCCATCTGTAGTGTTGTCACTGTATTACTGTATGTGTTCACAAATGCTTTACACACTGCCTCTGAGATAAGCCTGCCTGCTCGTGCCAAGCTACCAAGGGGGTGAGCAGGGGTTATTTTAGGAGTGTAGCCCCTCACCCTGACTAGACGCAAGGGTCCCTATTTGTCACAGGTACCTACCTATGCCAACTAGAGACCCCCAAATCTAACATTGGTGGTCAGCGGTGAGGATTTGGACTTGCATTTGTGATTCATATACAGTGATTGGTGTACACTACTAGTGAGTGCAGACCATAACGCAACCACATACTTTTTGAGAATTTTTTTCCTTGGAACTTCTGTTCTATTTTTGATTCTTGAGAACTGCCAGTCTTTTTGCTACCATGAGCAAGACAGCATCCATAGTATCTGTAGACATTGTTTTGGAAGAAGAGAGAATTGATACTTACACTGTGCCTTATCTCAAAGCTTTGTGCAAGAAATTTAAAATCTCTGTGAAAGGCCTCACCAGGAAAGAGGAATACCAAAAGGCGCTGAGGGCCTGGGTAGAATCTAGGAATGCCAGTGAGCATCCTGAGGAGCCAGTAATGGAGGCAGAGGATTTAAATGAGCACCTTGAGGGGCCAGTGGGCCCAACTGGAGGGAAAGCACCTTCAGGGGCGGGCAGCAGTGTTTCTTCCAAAGGGTTGTCCCCAGGAGAGCTGGAGGACAGAGCAAGGGAGAGGATGCATAAATTGGAGCTAGCTAGGCTCAAAATGGATGGTCAGAAAGACATAGAGAGCAAGAAAATAGAGCTTGGGATGGAGTTAGAAATGAAGAAGTTAGCCTTAGAGGAAAAGAGAATGCATTTTGAGCATGAGAGAGGATTGAGGGAATTGGAACTCAAGGCCAAGAAGTTAGAGGTTACTCCCTCTGGTGGCAGCACACCGCCAGTGCATGTAGAAGCAAGAACCTACATTCCCAAAGATGTAGTTAAAGATTTCCACAAGAATGAGGATATTGGTCAGTGGTTTAGGGCTTATGAAGCTGCAATGTTGGCCCACCGGGTCCCTGAGAAGGATTGGGGAGCGGGGTTGTGGGGCCGCTTTGTTAGTGATGGGAGGGACACTTTGTTGGATTTGCCTACAGAGGAGCAGATGTCCTATACCCACATGAAGGGAGCCCTAATGTCCAGATTTGGTTTGACCCCAGAGCTATATAGACAAAGGTTTAGAAATTGCAGAAAACTGGAGTCTACCACTTGGGTGGAATATGTGTCTTTCTTTTGCAGAGCATTGGATGGTTGGGTGAAGGGTAGCAAAGTGGATAATTTTGAGGCGCTCTATGATTTGCTTGCATGGGAGCACTTGTCAAATAACTGTTTTCCAGAGCTACGCCAGCATCTTATTGATAGCAAGCTGACTAACCCTAGGAAGCTTGTTGAGGAGGCGGACCGCTGGGTGAGCACCCGGGTCCAGAAGGGTCATGTGGGAGACTTCGCCAAAGGTGGGCAGGGTCCCCAGCAGAATAGTGGGGGGGACAAGGGTAAACAGAGGGAGTTCCAGAAAGGGCCCCAAAGTAATCCCCAAGGGCACCAAGGGAAAGGTTCCCAGCCTCCCCTGAGAAGAAGGCAGTGGCCCCGACAGATAAGCCTGTTCACAAGGGGCCCAAGACCTGTTTTAAGTGTGGTCTAGTAGGCCACTGTTCTTATGATGCTAGATGTCCCTTGTATGGGAAGACAGCACCCACTGGTGCACCACCCCGGCAGTTGGCTAGTGTAGCCCTGGGGGAGGAGATGGGTGCCCAAGGTGGATGGGGTCCCGCAGAGATGTCCCTTGTCTCTTTAGGAGACTGTGAGGTGGTCCCCAGGACCCAACAGCCTGATAACACTAAAAAATACAGGCAGTGGGTGACCATCAATGGCAAGAGGGTGGAAGCTCTTAGAGACACCGGAGCCAGTGTGACAGCTGTCAGTTGTCGGTTGGTGTCTGAAGAGCAGGTAGTCCCAAATGCATTTTACCCAGTTGTTGCCGCTGACAACACAGAGAGCCACTGCAAGGTGGCACAGGTTCCCTTTGAGTGGGGGGTCTCAGGGACTCTTCAAGTAGCTGTGAGGCCAGCCATGCCTGTTGAATGTCTGTTAGGTAACGATTTGGAGAGCTCCCCTTGGGCTAAGGTGGAGCGGAGAGCTCATTTAGAGATGTTGGGTTTGCCTGAGTGGGCCTGTGTGACCACTCGGTCTATGGCAGCCAGTAAGGGTGTTCAAGAGGACCTGGAGTCTGAGAAAATGGCCCAGGTGCCTGCCTTAAAGAGAAGAGGTAGGGGGCCCGGGAAACCGGCCCCTGAGGTTCCCACGGCCCAGGAGGTGGCGGACCCTGAGGGGGATGCCCTGGAGCCTACTGGGGAAGAGATTGCTGAACTGGGAGACCTGCCTGAGCTGACCCATTGGCAGCAGGAAGGAGGTCCCTCCAGGGAAGAGTTCTGTGAGGAGCAGAACAAGTGCCCTTCTCTTGTGGGTTTGCGGCAGCAGGCTGCAAACCAGGCAGCAGGTGATCAGTCTGGATCACATTGGATCTACTGGGAGAATGGTCTCCTGTATAGTGAGCCTAAAGTTGCTGAGCCTGGGTCAGCCCGTGTGCTGGTGGTACCCCAGCGCTTCAGAGCCTTCCTACTGGGGCTGGCTCATGATGTGCCTTTAGCAGGACATTTGGGGCAGGACAAGACCTGTGAAAGGCTTGTCACCCATTTTTATTGGCCCCAAATGCGCAAGAGTCCGGTTACCTACTTGGTGGTCTTGCGGTCTCCCAGGAACCCCTACGGGTCCTGCATGTCAACCGCCTGAAGCCCCACTTAGAGAGGTCCGAAGTGGGCATGCTCCTAGCAACAGATGCTGGAATGGAGGAGGAGACTGAGCCTCTTCCTGACCTCCTGTCTGCAACAGAGCAAGATGGGTCAGTGGATGGAGTGAACCTCTCTTCCACCCTGACCCCTGAGCAGCAGAATGACTGTCACCAGTTGCTGGGACAGTTTTCTGACCTGTTCTCCCTGATTCCCAGTGTCACTGATTGGTGCGTCCATGATGTAGACACTGGGGACAGTCCTCCTGTCAAGCACAAAACTTACAAGGTGACTGACAGGGTGAGAGCTTGCATCAAGGAGGAGGTCTCCAAGATGCTTGCGTTGGGGGTGATTCAGTCCTCTAACAGTCCTTGGGCCAGCCCAGTGGTCTTGGTCCCAAAGGCTGCCGCACCGGGTGTCTCACCAGAACTGCGGTTCTGTGTGGACTACCGAGGGCTCAATTCAGTCACCAGGACTGACGCGCACCCCATCCCCAGAGCTGATGAGCTCATTGATCGGTTAGGGGCTGCCCGGTACCTCAGCACGTTTGATTTAATGTCTGGGTACTGGCAGATCGCCTTGACTGATGGGGCAAGAGAGAGGTCAGCATTCTCCACACCAGATGGGCACTACCAATTCCGGGTTATGCCCTTTGGGATGAAGAATGCCCCTGCCACCTTTCAGAGGTTGGTCAACCAGGTGTTGGCTGGACTGGAAGAGTTCAGTGCCGCCTACCTGGATGACATTGCAGTGTTCAGTGCCAGTTGGGAAGAACATCTGCGCCACCTCTGGGAAGTGTTGATGGCGCTGCGGAGAGCAGGCCTCACGATCAAGGCGAGTAAGTGCCAGATCGGGCAGGGTTCCGTGGTGTACTTGGGACACCAGGTTGGGAGCGGCCAGGTGGCGCCCCTACAACCCAAGATTGAGACCATCCTGACTTGGGAACCCCCAAGACCCAGACAGAGGTGAGAGCCTTTTAGGACTCACTGGGTATTACAGGAGGTTTGTCAAGGGGTATGGCAGCATTGTTGCACCCTTGACAGAGCTGACTTCCAGGAAGCAGCCCAAGAGAGTGATTTGGACTGACACCTGTCAGAGAGCTTTTGATGCCCTGAAGACTGCCATGTGCACGGCGCCCGTGCTCCTGGCACCCAACTTCTCAAAAGAGTTTATTGTGCAAACAGAGGCTTCAGAGCATGGTGTGGGGGCTGTTCTATCACAGATTAATGAGGAGGGCCTAGACCAACCTGTAGCCTTCATCAGTAGGAGGTTACTTCCACGGGAACAGAGGTGGAGTGCAATTGAGCGTGAGGCATTTGCTGTGGTCTGGGCACTGAAGAAGTTGAGACCATACTTGTTTGGGACTCACTTCCGGGTTCAGACAGCCCACAGGCCCCTCAGATGGCTGATGCAGATGAGGGGTGAGAATCCAAAGCTGTTGAGGTGGTCCATATCCCTACAGGGGATGGACTTTACGGTGGAACACCGCCCTGGTACAGAACACGCCAATGCTGATGGTCTGTCCAGATTTTTCCGCCTTAGTGATGAGAACTCCCCGGAGGTAGGGTAGTTCTCCCCACATTTCAGCTGGAAGGGACACGTGTTAGACCTGGCACCATTGGCGCAGGTGTTTGTTTTCTGAGCCACTTTGTATTTACGTATTTACGAGCATGACTTGCTTAGTACATAAACGCACAAGGCTAAAAATCACAGAGCTTTCTTTTGGATTTTATGTTAAGCTCGTTGTTAGACCTGGCACCATTGGCGTGGGTCTCCTTCCATTTTTTGCTGTTGCCTCTTATGTTTTTGCTGGTTTTAGATGATGTTGGGCACTGTGCCACTGCTGTTCAGTGCCACAGTGCAAGTGCTCCCTATGGTAAATTGATGTATGGATTAGTGACTCCATGATTGGCTTGTTTGGCTTACTGTCAGACCCTAGTACAGCACTGCGTGTGCCCAGGGCTTGTAAATCAAATGCTGCTGGTGGGCTTGCAGCACTGGTTGTGCCACCCACCGGAGCAGCTTGTAAAGTGTGTCTCAGGCCTGCCATTGCAGAGCCTGTGGGCAGTCTGGTACTGCCATGTTGACTGGGCAAGTGTACCCACTTGCCAGTCCCTAAACCTTCCCTTTTATACATATTAGTCACCCCTAAGGTAGGCCCAAGGGCAGGGTGCATTGTAGGTAAAAGGTAGGACCTGCCCTGGTGTGTGTGGCATGTCCTAATAGTGAATTACAGCCATTTTCGTTTTTCACTATTGCAAGGCTACCTTTTCCCCATAGGCCAGAATGGGCAGTTAGATTATTACATCTTATAATCCTAACTGACTCAGGGAACCAGGTAGAAATTCGAGTTTAGTACGCCTGAACTCAGAATGATAAAATACATCTTTTAGTGAAGTTGGTTTTAACATTCTGTGTTTGAAAATACCACTTTTAGAAAGTAGGTATTTTCTTGCCTAACTATCCAAGCCTGCCTCTGCTAGGTTGTGTATTCCTTGTCTGGAGTTTGAGTGACAGGGGCTGGGGGCTTCCAGGAGACAGGGGGAGTCAGCACAGGGCTGAATAGAGAGATCTTCATGCAGATAGGAGGGAGGAGTTGCACCTGGGACCTGAATAGGGCTGTGCCTTTCCTCCACAATGCTGGCTCCACCTCCTGTGGTGCGTCTGATGTCCCTGGCCTACACTGTGAAAGGAAAGAAGGAGTCCTGTCAACAAAGTGCTCCAGGACTGACCAGAACTGGTTTTGGACTAGGCAGAGGCCTCTCTGCCTTCAGAGAACAAAGAGAAAAGTAGTATAAATATTGGGACCCAGACCCAAGAACTTTAGATCACTTCTGGGAATCAAGACGAACCTTTGCTGAGGAGAAGAACCAGGAAGCTGAAGGAGGAGACTACCCCTGTGCTGTGTGTTTGGGGGTTGGCCTGCAGTGGTTGCTTCATTGCCAAAGAAAGGAGAAAAGGACTGAGTGTGCTTTCTATCAACTTGAAGAAGAATCTCCAAGGGCTTGAACTAGAGCTTGCCTCCTGCCTGAAGTCTCAGGGATACAAGACTTCACCAACCAGCTCCCCCTGAATTCCCTTGCTGGGAATTGAAGTGCCTGCTGCTGTGCTGGGCCTTCTGAGAGACTGCGTGTCGCTGGGAGCTGGAAGCGCGACGCAACAACGAGAAGCGTGTCGCCGCTGCAGCCGCTGTCATCGCATCGCTGAGGAAGCGAGACGCCGCTGCCGCTGTCATCATCGCATCGCCGAAGCGCGGCGCATCGCCGGAGAAGCGGGACGCTGCCACAGAGGACATCGTCGCATCACCGGAGAAGCGCGTCGCAGGTCCTGTCGCGGCTCCCAAGATCATCGAGTCGCCGCACGTCCGTCGGGCGTGCACGCATCGCACCAACGTTGTCGCATCGCAGCCAAGACGCCATTTTTATTGCATCGCACCGGAGAAGAGTATCGCATCGAGGTGCCATCTGTCGCATCGCACCGGAGAGCAGTAAGAAACCGACGCACCAACTCCCCGCACAGTAAGGAAGCGAGCATCAACTCCCCTGCGCAGCAGTAAGGAACAGACGCATCCACTCCCCTGAGTGTACGGAACCGACGCATCACCTTCCCTGCGACCCTTTTGTTTTCTTTGCGTTACGCATTCAAGGTACATTGAGAGTAAAGTGTTGCATCTACAACTTGAGAGAACTGAACTATTTTATAACATTCTAAAGTCTATTTTTGAGTACAGTATTGTGGATTTCTGTCGTTTGGTCTTGTGTTAAGTCTATATAAAAATACTATTTTTATAATACAACCTGTGTGGTGTCCATCTGTAGTGTTGTCACTGTATTACTGTATGTGTTCACAAATGCTTTACACACTGCCTCTGAGATAAGCCTGCCTGCTCGTGCCAAGCTACCAAGGGGGTGAGCAGGGGTTATTTTAGGAGTGTAGCCCCTCACCCTGACTAGACGCAAGGGTCCCTATTTGTCACAGGTACCTACCTATGCCACCTAGAGACCCCCAAATCTAACACTCGTTGTATACCCTAAGGACTGTATTGAAATAGTCTCTTGTTTTCATTTCATGTTTATAGACTTCTTTGTTAAGACTCCTGATGAAAGGCCAGCATTGACCCGAAATCCATTGGGTTGTATAAGGATATGGATGATAAATACAACTGCCACCAAGGAACCATTGGAATAATGGCATGGATGTGAAAGAATAAATCACAAGATGACGATTTGACTTCGGATTAAGTGCTTATTATTTGATCTAAGTTTTGATAAATGTTTGAAATTAGATGAAGAAAACGTCTTAGTTTTCTCAAATAAGTGCTCCCGTCAGCTAGGTAGGGATTCTTCCCTCCTAACACTCTTGTTAGCTTAGTTCATTCAGCGCCTTTGGACACGGCGTCACAACAGGGATGCACACAGATTCAACAATGAACAACTAACACAAGAAATTTTGTATACCGAGTGCACTGGAGCATCTTTGAAAAATTCACATATAATTGGTATAGTGACACCAGGGGTAAGTAGCCCATTGGCTACTACCCTACACTCCCCTAAACATCCCTAAATTCAGTATTTAGGGGTACCCCTGGCTCCAGGAAATCAGATTCATCTACCTGGGAACAGCAGAAGGACAAAGAAGAGCCGAAGATGTGAGAACAGAGGTCCTGCACCAAAAGTGGCGCCAAACCCTGCCTGGCTGCTTGCACCGCGACAGTCACGAAGACTGACTCGTCCATTAGCTGAACACCCTTCCCAAACCCTTGGAGGACTGTCCAGAACTTCAGCAACCAAGCAGCATCTCCCTTGGGGTGGGGGAGCCACTGCCCTGCATCTGCAGGCACCAACCACACTTGCCTAATACTCCGTTTTGCTGAGCACTGGGTCGACTGAGGGAGCATCTTACCAGGAGGAGGTCACCATGGTTCTAGGAGGTCAGCCCCGTCTCTCTCCAGTGAGTTTCAAGATGCTAGATCCTCCAGGAGCCTCACAGCACCAATACACTGGGTACTGGAGCATTTGCACCAACCAAGGATTGTTGAGTACCCAGCCTGGTCACCAACCAACATCAAAGCCGACCTGCCAACGAGGAACTTCAGAATCAACAAGGCCTACACCGAGAGTGGCCCTGCTGTTCTGTTTTCATTCCCTCTCCAGGTCACTCAAGCAAAGTGAGAGCCTCCAACGCAAGCGACCCGCTGGACAAAACACCTCTGCACCCGAGGCCCACAGCCTGAGTTCAAGTAAACCGACGGATTCCCATTGCCCCATAGACCCTCAAGAGCCGAGCCCCCTTTTGGGTTCTGACAGACTTGTTCCGAAGTCCCCCTTTGCAGCCTTTCTTCCACAGGTACTTTGACATTGACTTTAATGTGTAGCACTCAAGGCTATCAATGCGACTAGCACCTCTGCACCCGGACTAACCAGAGCAGGTAAAACCGAACTGCTGGTGGTTTCTTGGAACTTGGTTCTAAGCACCTTAAGTCCTAAAGGAAATGTTTGCAAGTCTATGTATGCTTCTCCCAAAGGATAACAATTCTGCGTTCGAGGCTCATGCCTCAAAAACATTTATTTGAGCATTTTACAGTTTACTGTAAAAATCCTATTTCCGAGAGTACGTACCTGATTCCAATGATCTTGGTGTCTAAAATTATATAAACATTGGTACTATTTTTCGAAATTGGTCTCAGATTTCTTTTTGAGTGTGGCTCATTTATTGACTCTGTATGTACAACAAATTCTCAACACTCCCCACTGATAAGCCTAAGCTGCTCCACCACACTACCACAAATAGAGCACTTGGGATTATTAAAATAAGCCCCTGTAAACCAATAGGGGTTGTCTGGACTTTTTGCATGATGTACCCCTACATTGGTACACTACATAAAAATCCAGCTTACTACAGCCTGCAAATGTAAAGATGTGATTAAGACAGAAATCAATCAATTGCAAGATCATAGTATTCTGTTCATAGTACTTCAGGGCTCTACTTCATTAGAAAGAATTGAACGGCTTTCAATCCTGCAGTCTGTGCAATACATGTATATAGACTTGTTACATCAAGGGTGATTAATAGGAAGCTCTCCTCCCACTATATACTGTCAATGAGTCTAAAAACTTCTTTAGTGTCTCTTACATAGGAACACAAGTTTTTGAGGCAAGGAAACAAATAAAAGTCAACATAAATAGTTGCGTTTTCTAAGAGACTGGATTTGAATGAGACAATTGGAAGTCCTTTAGGTAGACTGGTGTGCTTATGTACCTTCGAGATGTGGTAGAAGGTAGGGATTCGAGGGTCTTGAACCTCGAGAAACTGGTATTCTTCGTAATCTAGTATGCCTTTGTCCCTCCAATTCCCCCAAAACTCATAAAACAGCTGAATACTCCATATGTATCTCTCGTTCAAAATTGGTTCATAGCACTCTCTGTCCCTAAGCTGTCTTAGGGCTTCTTTCTCATAGTACTCTTTTGTTAGCAGGACAACATTGCCCCCCTTATCAGACGCCTTAATAATCAAATTGCTGTCATTCTTAAGGGTCATGAACGCTTGCCATTGTTGTTGTGTCATGTTCATGTTGCTTTTACTTTTTCCTTTCCACCGTAGTTTGTCTAGTTCTTTAGTCACAGTTTTGTTGAAACTGTCCACCACATCATGGGGGGTCTGGGGAATAAAGCGTCATTGAGGTTTAAAATTACTTGTTCCGCTTTTTTGCCGTATTCCTGCAAGTGTCAGTGTGGACCAAATCATCAGCCTCTCCCTCTGAACACAGTGGTGGTAATTCCTCCAAGTTCCGTAGCATGAGCAATGCTTCCAGATCATCACCATTCAGAATGTCTGTTGGCGCTAGAGGCTCAGTGTCCATATCTTTACATTTCCTGGGATTCAAAGTGTGGACCTTTAATTATTTGACTTTCCGCACAAATTTAAATAGGTTTATCCTAGTCTGAGTATAGTCAAACTGTACACTAGGACAGAAAGTCAAACCCAATTTGAGTACTTGTACTTCTGAATTGGTTAAGTCTCGATCTGTTAAATTGAGTACAGTGAGATCTATTGTCTTTATTTGCATTTTGCCCCCCTGTTCGCTTCCGGTTATTCTTTGAGGTGGAGCATCTTTTGCATCTTTTCTTACCCCTTCTTGTCTTCCTCCGATGTGATCCAGTGGGCGTGTTCGCTGAGAGGTCTTTTGCCATGTTTGGGGCATTAGCTGGTACTCCTGAAAAAATGTGATATTATGGTTGGTTGAGCCAGGCGTGGTGCCAGAAGCTTCTCCTTCTGAGAAGTTGGTGTCAGTTCCCTATTCCGATTCTAATTCTTCTTTGTTAGTTTGGGAACTTAAATTCCTGGTTTTATTTATTTCTCTCCTTAGAATACCAAATTGTTTTGCAAATGTGAGTACCTTTCCTGTGTTGTAATCATGTTTGTCTCTGGCAAATTTACTATGTTTTCGGTGTTTAATATTTTCTACATAAGCTACAAGTCTTGTTTTCAACTGTTGCTGTAGATCTTCACATGTTTGCACCTCCCAATTTTGTGAAATTTGCTCCTCAAATTTGTTAATTTGGTCCAGGAGTTTAAATCTATCATTCCAAGAGTATTTTACAAGAATTTCCGCCATCCCCTTGGCTGAAGCGGCTGTAAATTGTGCCCATTCTTTCAGCAGTAGGCGGTCAGGATTTTTATAAGACGGAATGGTGTAAATTCTATGACCCCTGGGTACTCTGTAAACATCCAAATAATTCTGAAGAGAGGTAGCCTCCCATCACTTTCTAATTCCACGTTCATTTGTCCTCTCAAGTTGTATAAAGAGTTATTTTAAAGTGCTGTGTGACACCCCTCCATTGCTTGAGTCACTGGAATCACTTGTCGGACCACATGATGAGGTTCCAAAAATATGCTGCTGCTTCCTTGTGTAAAGTCTCACAAATTAGTACTATTCTTCTTGCAGCAGTGTAATATAATACAGTCTTATGCCCCTTGCTACTGCCGTGTTTGTGGAATGAAGCAATGCCACTTGACAAACTTACCCCGGAAGTCATCCAAGCAGCGCATGTCCTTTGACTCTGCGTTGCCGGATGCTCAACCAGCCAGCAGCTGTTCGTCTTTCAACCTCTGATGAAAACTGCTTCTAGGCCGCCTAATACTTCGGTCTTGTTACCCGTTGTCACGGTGGGTCAGGCAGCGCAAACCAAAAATTCTTTAGAAAGATTCCACCAAGGCTACCGCTCCTCATGCAGTGGGTACCACTGTTCGTGAGGGTAGAACTCACAAATCCTTTACTTTGAATTCCCTTACAGGAACGAACGACAGGCACTCACAGGGAGTTTTTTGCAATTAGTTTATTGCCACAAACCAACAAACAGACACGTTTCAGCGCTTGGCCATCATCAATGTCAATGAAATACACGGTATTTCTTTTTACACAACTCTCATAATTGCAATTGCATGGAAACAAACAAAGGTTTACTACTTAGAGCATGGTACAATTGCATCAGTGAACATGGGGGCCATCTTTTAACTTGTTCAAATTCAGTAAAAAAACACAGTGATCATGGGCATTCAATCAGTCATCAATTATGTGGTGTCCTTGCCATTAAAATTTATGATCAAATTATTATTGCATTGTGGGCACTCAGGCAACCTCTCAGAGACATAAATCCCTATATGGGGTAATCTAACATTATCAGTGCAACCTTTATTGATTTTACAGTGACGTAACTTCCTCAAGTCATTGTTGATGTACACGATGAACAATTCCATAAATGCAATCAATTAATTCATGTTTGAGGCACTAGGACAACTTTGAGGTCCTGTTTGTGTGGAAGGTCCAGGGAACATTCCCGGAGCCCTTCCCGACAGTCGTCATCACACTCCAAGTCATTGGCGAAGTCCCACAAGCACAAGAAGTCAAAGAAGTTGAAGAGGTCTTTGGCTTCGCTGCATCTGTCAAAGTCTTCCAATGAGACACAGGAGCATCGGCACTCCAGGCCCCACCAGTCGGAGGTACCTGAACCTGGGTCTGCTTTGCGCTTCCCTGAGCTGGAGCGACCCCCCCCAGCTGAAGGAGTTCTATGAGGCCATGTGCCTCATATTTGGTTGGCCTGGCTCCTCTGTAGTGCTTTCAGGCCCCATGGACAGGGTAGGGGCCCCTACTGGACCCACACCAGTGGGTTTGCCCTCGGCACCAGTCGGGCACCATGGATCCATATGCCAGATCCAGAGCGGAGCCGCTGGCGAGACTGAGACCTTCCTCGATGCCTTCTCCGCTGCCGCCCCTCTGCAGCGCTGCCCCATTGTTATTTCCGACTCCAACACAGAGCAAAATGGGCGTCACCCGACTCCGGCACCAACCGGGTCCATGCTTCACGGAGTGGAGCCAGTGCCTTATTTGTTTGATAGGCCTGGAGAGGGAATTGAATAGGAGGGGTCTAGGGACCCTTATGGTTACTTGCTCCCAGAAGAGGAACAGGAACAGGACAACTGGTAAGAAGAACTGACAGAAGCGAGTGGGATAGACACCTCAGCCAGCATTGTCCTGGTATCTCCTCCTACCTTGGCTATGGAGGAAGGAGCCTCTTTTGCAATGGCGGTGCATAGGGCGGCTTAGGTCCTGGACCTTACGCTACCCTCATTGGCAGTAGACAAACGTCTTGACAGAGGTGCTTAAGCCAGGAGTCTCCCCTTCTGAACACCTACTCACCTTCATTGAAGCCCTTACTGACGTTCTCCTCTGGGCCTGGTCCAAGCCCTTCCCAGGGACTCCTGGGCATAAGACGATTGCACATCGCCTCATTACAGGGGACCACAGTTTCCTTACTCAGCACCCCACCATAGAGAGCTTGCTGGTCCAAGCCTCCACATCCAGAATTAACCCCAGCACATTCCCTTCCATTCCACAGATAGGGAATGCAGGAGGCTGGATAACTTTTGTAAGAGAATGTCCTCCTCCGCTAGCCTAGCACTGTGGTCGGTGAACACTTTTTACCTATTGGTCCGTTATTCCCATACGATATGGAACTGGGTTGCGCAAGTGCTGCCTTTTGATCTCAGAGGAGGCCCAAGCCATACTTATCTAGGCTATTGCTGATGGGCGAGATGCAGCAAAGTTCACCATAAGGTGTGGGCTTGACACAACCAACTCGCTGGGCAGAGCGATTTCATCGTCAGTGGTCTTGCAGCACAATGCCTGGTTGAGAATGACAGACTTTTCAGGGGACGTACAGGCTTCACTCATGGACATGCCCTTTGATGGCTTTCGCCTTTTTGGAGATAAGGCCGATTCAGCACTACAGCACTTTAAGGATAGCAGAGCTACGGCCAGGTTTTTTGGGATTGTCTATGGCCCCTCGCCAGGTCCAATCTGCCTTCCACCTCTTTCGTGGCCATGGAAGGGCTCTCCAGCTGCACCCATTCCCTCCCAGCCACCACGGCCTACAGGCTTTCCAGCCTTTTTGTGGCAGAGGGTGCAGATCCCATAGACAACATGGTACAGGCAGCCAGCGGTCGAGTCAGTCCAAACCCCCTGCCCCCGGCAGCGGCTGCCTCTAAGCCTCTTTAGTTTGCCCTCCAACCATCATGGGCAACCAGTGGGAGGCAGGATACGCCATCACCTGCCCCACGGACAGTCAGTGACATCAGACTGCTGGGTCCTCCAGATCATCCAAAGGGACTACTCCCTCCACTTTGTGACTACCCTACCACCCATGCCACCCACTTACGATCAGCTGACAGAGGACAATCTCTCCTTGCTCCATCAAAACATGCAGGCTTGCTTGGCCAGAGGAGCCATGCAAAGGGTACCTACATCAGAAATAGGTTATAGTTGTTATTCCCGCTACTTTTTGGTGCGAAAGAAGGATGGAGGATTTTGTCCTATCCTAGATCTGCAACTTCTCAACCTCTTCTTGAAGAAGAAGTTCAAAATGCTCACGCTTGCTTAAGTTCTGTTTGCCCTTGACCCAGAAGACTGGATGGTAGCGTTGGACCTGCATGATGCATATTTCCACATCCCCATCCTGCCTGTCCACAGATGTGACCTGCAGTTCACGGTGGGCCACAAGCACTTTCAGTTTGTCGTGCTCCCTTTCGGCCAAACCAGAGCCCCTCTGGTGTTCACAAAAGTGATGGCAGTGGTTGCAGCTCACCTGCAGAGGCCAGGGGTTCCAGTCTTCCCCTACCTCAATCATTGGCTGTTGAAGTGGGGCTCCATGTGTGGAGATTGAGCGGCAACAGTTGACAGTTTTCGACCTTTCTCCCGAAATCTCTGTTATTCTTAACTTCAACTTCAACGAGCGAACCCCGGACTCCGAAACCACCCCCGCCTCCAACAACGCCAACCAACTCACCATCTCCGCCTGGACCCCTACCACCACCGAAGACACGGAATCAACCATGAAAGGCATCCACTCAGGAGCACCCACAGACCCCTGCCTTCTGCACATCTTCCACAGAGCCACTGCCGCCGCCAACGCACCGGAACTACGACGCACCATCAACACCACCTTCGAAACCAGCACCTTCCCCGACAACTGGAAACGTGCAGAAGTCAAGCCCCTGCTCAAGAAGCCCTCCGCAGACCCTTCGGACCTCAAGAACTACCGACCCATCTCCCTCCTTCCCTTCGCTGCCAAAGCCACAGAGAAGACCGTCAACACCCAACTCACGAAATTCATTGAAGAAAACTCCATCCTCGACCCCTCCAAATCTGGATTCTGCAGCAACCATAGCACTGAGACCGCCCTACTAGCTGCCACAGATGACATCCCCACCCTCCTCGACCAAGGCCACACAGCGGCCCTGATCCTACTCGACCTCTCCGCAGCCTTCGACACAGTCTCCCCCGCACACTCGCCGCCAGACTCCACAACACCGGCATACGGGGAACTGCCCTCGAATGACTCCGCTCCTTCCTCACCGGCAGGACCCAAAGAATCAGACTGCCACCCATCCTCTCAGGACCCACGCAGATCAACTCCGGAGTGCCCCAAGTATCATCTCTCAGCCCAACGCTCTTCAACATCTACATGGCCCCTCTCGCCGCCATCGTCAGACAGCACGGACTCAACATAGTCTCCTACGCCGACGACACTCAGCTCATCCTCTCCCTCACCAAAGACCCCGTCACCACCAGACTCAGCCTTCAGGAAGGTATGAAGGACGTCGCATCCTGGAGGTGCAGCAGTTGCCAAAGCTCAACTCGGAGAAGACAGAGGTCCTCGTCCTCGGGCCCTCCCCCACCGCCTGGGAAAGCACCTGGTGGCCTACCGCCCTCGGCAGTCCGCCCACCCCCACCGACCACCCCCGGAACCTCAGCATCGCACTCAACTCCTCCCTCTCCATGACCCGACAGTTCAACACCTGCTTCAACACCCTCCGCATCCTTCGCAAGACCTTCAAATGGATCCCCCCTGAATCGAGAAAAACCGTCACCCACGCACTCATAACCAGCAGACTAGACTACGGAAACGCCCTATACGCCGGAATCAACAAGTCCCGACTCCGCAAACTACAGACCATACAGAACACCGCAGCCAGACCCGTCCTCAGCATCCCTCGACAAGAGCACATCACCCAACACCTGCAAGGCCTCCACTGTTTCCCCGTCGAGAAGAGAATAACCTTCAAGATACTTACCCACGCCTACAAATGGCTCCACAACACCAGACCTCAATACCTCAACAAGAGAATCTCCTTCCACGTACCCAAGAGAAACCTCCAATCCGCTGACTTCGCCCTTGCCATAACCCGCACATCCGCAGAGCCAGAACGGGTAGAAGGGCCTTCTTCTACATCGCGGCCAAGACCTGGAACGAGCTCCCGGTGGACATCAGTCGTGCCCGCCCCCTCTCTGAACATCTTCAGGAAGACACTCAAGACCTGGCTCTTCGACTGATCGGAGCTGCTACCCCCTTACCCCCCCCCCCCCAATGCCTTGAGACCCTCTCGGGTGAGTTGCGCACTTACAATTCCCTGATTGATTGATTCTGGCAGCAAGGCGTCCGTCCACTAAGTCAGTATACACCTACCGCTGAGATAGGTTTGTGTCATTGTGTGCTTCCCACAATGTTGACCCTCTTTCTACACCTTTTTCTAAGGTTCTATTGTTCACATTGTCTTTGGCCCAGCAGATCTCTGCTCTGGGAATAGTTATGAGTTATCTATATGCCATCTCAGCATTTTTGCTGTTGCCGGACCAACCTTTGTCTTTAAGTCACATGTTGTGACTAGATTCCATAAAGACCTGTAGCATATGTTTCCCCCTACGCCATTCATCATGCCTCAGTGGGAACTCAGCCTGGTCCCCACCTTTCTCATGTGTGCACCATTCAAGACTCTCTGCGCACACTCCTTATACCACATTCTATCTGGACAAGCTAGTTCTCCGGACACGTGCCTCCTTCCTGCCGAAGGGTGTGAATCTCTTACATGTAGGCCATGTTCGCCTCATCCCTCCAAAAAAGAGGAGAGACTCCACCGTCTGGACCCATAAACCATAAAGAACGTTGTCATTCTACTTTGACCGCACAATAGAATTCTGGGTGGGCAATCAACTCTTTGTTGGCTATGTAGGAGCAAAAAAAGGGAAAGCAGTACCAAAAAGGACTATCTTGCGATGGATTGTTCGAAGCATTAAGATCTGCTACACAATGGCCAAGAAGCATCCCCCTGATGGCTTGCGTGCTCACTCCACCAGAGCTAAGGCTGCAACTGCTGAGTTAGCGCACGGTGTTCTGGTCCTGGACATCTGTCAGGCTGCAACCTGGGCCTCACTGCACATGTTCACCAAGCACTAGTGCCTGGACAGTCAGGTCCGTCCTGACAAGCACTTCACCTGCTCGGTCCTGCAGGACTTTCTGATTTAATTTGGCTTCGCAGTCCCCCCTCCAGGGAGGTATTGCCTGGGTATCTCTTCTAAGGTAAGGAATCTGCAGCTCGAAGTCTTTACCAGATGAACAAGTTACTTACCTTTGGTAATGCCTTATCTGGTAGAGACTCTATCTAACTGCAGATTCCTTACAGATTCTGCCCGCTCTGTGAACTGATTAGGGTGTAAGGGACACCCTTGTCAGGGCCTTAGTTTGTCACAGCAGTAGTAAGTGCTCATCATGGCTCTGCACTCCTGGTGTGGAAAGTCGCGAAAGTAACTGACATCAGCGTGCTGAGGTGGGGCCTAAACAGGTACTGCACATGTCTCTTCCGGCGCGGACGACGCCCACGTGGAGCCGAACGACGCCAACTACGATCATGCAGGGGTACTGCTTGAAAGTCTTCCAGATCCACTCTAACGCCTGGGGATATTTTAAGGTAAGGAATCTGCGGCTAGATAGATTCTCTACCCGATAACGTGTTACCAAAGGTAAGTAACTTGTTCTTTTGGGTAACTTTAGTTCCACAATGTGCATCAGCGAACAGCAGGCAATGTGTGCTTTTGAACAAACCCGTCAGCAGTGTTTTTTGTTCCTATTCTGAGTTCTTCAGAGGTCTTAAGAGTTCCTTTTCTCAGTTCAGCAAAATTCTTCCTACTAGAATAGGACTCGGGTAGATTTTCATAAGCAAGGTTTCTGTTTTTAGAGGCAGAGTGAGAAAAACTGGATTTCAGCCAAGTATAATTAGCAGTGGCTGAGATTCATTGAAGCATCCCATCTATCACCTTTTTGCTTTTCCTCATTCTGAAAATTGCACTAGTTCCATAAGGTCATTGTGGTTCTTTTTACCCCTCATTTCTCTAAAGGTGTTGTCTGACTAGCATTTTACTGAGGAAATATATCTCCTGGTCTTCTTGAAGTGCCGTCATATGACCTCAGCCAAGGAATAACTTCATATGATAGGTGTTAGATGTGTCTTACCTTTTTACCACGAGAGGAAGTTGGAATTTTGTTGCTCTGACCAATTTTACAACCTCCCTGGTTGATGCATGTAATCAGTCTCCGAGACCAACATGCTGCAATGGATATCATAGTGTATTTTTTCTTTATTTTAATTTTTGGTATTTATATAGATTGGACTTAGCCCCGAGGGGCAACAGGCGCTTTACATAGCAAAGAAAAATGAACAAGCTAACATGAGCCAAAGAAAAGGAAACACGTGGATGTTACAATAAGGAAACGATGGAGCGGTGGGAGTATGTACATGCCCTAATAGTGGATACAGTGGGGGAAGATTTGGTTTATATAAAAATACACAACGATTATAATTGGATAACAGTGGTTACATAATATACAAATATGCAATAATTTATACAAACACAATAATGTTCTGACTGTTTGGTAGCCAACAAACGATGCAGAATTCACTAAAAAGAGGAAGATGTTAGATGTCATATCATTAAAGGAAAGGGTTGGGTTTGTGGGTGAATTGAGAAAAGGGGAGTTTTGAGATTAGGCGACATTGCTATTCGTTACAGAGGTCAAATCCTCTTGCAAATGTCTATGCGCATGTTGTAAAACCCAGGGTTGCTTCAGTTATGTCCTCCAGTATGAACAAATCAGAGTTTTCTGTATTGCTGCTGCAACGGGATAACTTGCATGTATTTTTCAAGCACTACACTTGATGCTCCTGCTAGGAGTGTATGTGAGGGCTATGCAATCTAAATTCAACTTTTAATTTTCTTAGCTAGCATAGATCAAGACATTTTTATGAACTTTGAAATCAACCTTTATTCACAATCACTCATTTATTGGTTCATTCCCTCAATTAAAAACAGTCTTTAAGAACCTGTGAATTGCAAAGTTCATTTGTTTCATCTGGGCTAAATAATAGCATGTAAAATCCGAAACCACATCAGTATTTTTTTTTTTTTTTCAAACTCAATGAGCATCTTCATAGTCTCAATTTGTTGTGCTATTATCCATTCTGGATTTCTATTTTTAATAAAATAATTGTATTGTTAATTTACAACGGATCACAAAATAAAACATAATTACACATTTCCTTCAAATACACTCCACAATATAGTAACTCCTTTCGAACTTCATATGTATAATTTACATTCCTGGATTTTGATACCAGTTGTAATTCACTCCAAAAATCACTACATAAATAAAGTAAGCTTTCATGTTCTGAATTTTATTTAAATGTGTGACCCTAAATACCTCTGAAAAAGAATGTATGTTAAGAAAATACCATGTTACTGTTCACTGAACTTCATTACAGGTATTAATATTGAGCCAACAGGGTTTTTCTTGATTGCGTTTGACTTTCTAGGAACTTTGTGTTCCTTGCACAGACTGCCATTACCTCATGGTGTAAGGATGCCGTTTCCACCTTAACCAATTAACATTTTTTTTGGTAGTTCATATCCTACTGAGCACACATATGGGTTCCGGTAAACACTGAAAACTAGAGATAACAAGAGATAACTAAATTTGATGTAACATACACCAGTGTCTACAATAATAGTGAGTATAATAACTAAGTAAAAGTCTCTAATTAAGACGAGTACTAGATTTCATTATTTCTCCAGCATTGGATCTTTCATAGATTCACATGCTTGAATCATTTCCCGTCCTCAAGATCGGAGTCCTACAATAAGCTTGTAATAGCAGTACAAACAGTGCCTCTTTAGTAGCACATTAAAAGACCCGAACTTCAGCCAGTGAAGAGAGATTGCCTCTACCCTCACCCCATGTCATGTGGGAAGGGAGTCCCATTGCTTTAATCTGATTTCAAACAGATTACTCATTATTTTACTGCAGAAAAAAATGTTTTACCCTTTTTTTAGATTTTATTTGTAGAGTTCTTGCACCTCTTTGTCTAGGATAGGGAAAATACCTAGATTGAAAAATAATCTAAATGGATCCTTTTTGAGGGAAGACACGAGGTGGTTACAGACAAATAAAGCTTGGGAGACGCCTCCTTAAGAGATAAATCTGGAACAAGCTCTCAATTCTCTTGGCAGAAAAAAAGCATCCAAGTGATATGTGAAGACCTTTGAGGCTTCACTGTCGACTACCCCCTCGACGCCTTGTTGACGGAGGAACCATTGAGAAGAGACCCGTCAACGAAGACACCGTCAACAATGTATTTGTCGACAGAAGAATCAAAAAGACAAGCGGCCTACAGAACTACACCCAGAAAACACCTCACCTAACACAATACCTCTCCAACCACCGGCTAAGCTCCTCGAAACAGAGACAGAAGATGAGTCAGACTCTATTGACCCATATGGAGCTGCATTTAGCCTGGAGAAGGTCAAAATAAAGTGTGAGGACATGGTGGAAGAACAAGGGTGCTACCCTTAGCGCAAACCTCAATCTTGCCACCCAAATTACCTGTGATATCAGCAACAAGAATAGGTGGACGAGCATGCACACTACGATTGCCACTATGACCCCCATGAAATTGTCTGAGGTCTGTAGAGAACATCCTGTGATGAAAGTGCCTGTAGACCTCATTAAGGACATGTGCCATATAATGGCAGATTATTATACAAGATTCCCTGCAGAACCTGCTCCTCAGCCTTCCCAACAACCTTAGCAAAATGCTACTGTGTCACTACACGCATCAGGACACAGAACTGAAGTTCCCAAACCACCAGAAACAGAGCGACCTCCACATACCGCTCAACATTAGGAGGCCACCATTTTGCTGATCGGCCACAGAGTCCCGTACAGATGTCTGATGAAGGTCAATATTCAGATACAGAGAAGGAAACTACCAGAGACCTCAAGGCCTAGAGTTGGGTGAGTGAGTGGTTTGATCAATGGTAGATTCTACAGATCTATGCATATTCCTACTGTGTGAGCTTCCAAGTTGTTCACCATATATATATTATTACTCTATTACAGCTGCTGAGACTTTTGTAAATAATCAAAAGGCACAAGAGTGCTGTCAATCCTATACTGCTATTTTATACTTTTAAACGTATATTTTATTCCCAGCTTGTTCATCTTATATAAATACCCTGCATACTTATCGGGGGAATAATGTTTGGATTTCAGTAAGGGTGCTAACAGATTTCTAGTGCTTTGCAATAAGTGCCTACTTTTTGTAGTGCTCCAAAAAAGGTGCACAAACTGCAACATGTGAATGATATTTATGCGAGGAAACATATACACATGTGGGAACCTTTTGTCTGAATGAGAGCATTGCTATCACAAGAAGTCTAGCATCTGTTGAGGGAGAGGTAGACAGCTTTTATGGGGTGGTAAAGTCTGCCATACCTTTGGTCTATCATGGAAGAACATATCCTCTATACCTTGAGTGAACAGACCTGCAGTATCTTGGAAGAACAGGTCTGCCTTACTTTGTGAGAGAATTCCTCCCTACCTTTGGAACAAGTCTGTCAAACCTTAAGGAACTGGTATTAAGGAACTTTGTATCATGATCGAGCTATTCCATAAAAACCTACATTTTGGGACCTCTCCTGGTGCCTTCCACACCCACAATGTACAGCTACCCCCTAATCTGGACAAGCATTGCCCGAGACACTAGTCCATGGTTACTTTTTTCTCTCACACCATGTCGCTGTCGTATTTGTTAACTGAGGAGATATCACCAGTGTTCCTCCCTTACACTTGCCAGTGAGCCTGATATACTGTCTAAACTTGGCTACAGAGGCGCTTTTCTTCTTTGGCCCCTGATTATGTTACTGTCGTCTGAGCTGACTGAACTTGGAAAATTTGCCCTGCTTTGTGTACCTGTCTTACCCTATCCGTACAGTTGACCTTTCTTCTGTTTTGTACCTTTGTGTTTGTATATGCTTTTCTGTATTTTTGTTTTCTTAACAAACTAGTCTTAATATTGTGATGTGTGACTAATTATGTTCTTTTTTTATTATTATTGGCTGTTAACTTGAATATTTTCTGTTCTTTTTTTCCTGTTATCCTGTGTTTCTTGTTTTCCCTCCCTGGCTTTTCTCCTCCCACCTCCCTGTTTTATTTGTTCCCTTCATTCCTTGTCTCTTGGTCTCCTATTTTTTTGCTTTTATATTTACACTTTGTGTGCTCCGTCTTGTATGGCTGTGACAGAGGAGGAACGTGCGGCCTCGTGGGAATTATCTCAGTGTATGTACCATATCTTGGTCTCTCTTGTTTCCTCACACGTTACTATGATTTTTCTATTCCTCACATGCTCCTTTGTGCTCTCTTTTCCTCACACATTCCTTAGTGCTCTCTGTTCTCACATTTTTCTTTTTGAGCTTTATCCCTCACATGTCCCTTTGCCTCTGTTTTTCAAATGTTACTTTATACCACCTTCCTCACATATTCCATGGTGCACTATATTCCTCACAAATCTATGCTGTTTTCCTCACACTTTCCTATATGCCGTATGTTTTGTTTGTATTATGTTGTGCTTTTTGTTCCTCAAACATGATCTCTATCAAATGAATTTTTTATACTTTAAGTTCCTCACACATTTCTTTCTGCTTTCTGTTCCTTGAAATTTCTTTTGGCTCTCTCCAGCACTTACTCTTTTGTGCTCCGTTCCTCGTATCTTCTTTACACTTTCTTCCACACTAATTCCTGTGTGCTTTCTGTTTTTCAGACATTTCTCTGTGCTCTCTTGTACATTAGCTCCTTTCTGCTATCTGTGTCTTTAATATTTTTGTGTTTGTATTCTCTTCTGCACTACATTCCATGTACTTTCTCCTCTTCACATATTCCCTTGTGCTCTTTTCTGCAGTCCTTCCTGTGTGAATTCTGTCAATAATACATTTCTTTGTATTCTTTTTAGCACTCATTACTTTGTACTTTATGTTCATCAAACATTCTTTTGTGGTATCTTCTACACATGTTCTGTTGTGCTGTCTGCCTCGTTGTGCTGTCTGCTCCTCACACATTATTCTTATGATTTCTCTCTCATTCTTTTGTGCTGGTTTCTTTACACATTTTTTGTGTTTTTCCTCTACTCACATTCCTTTGCAATTTCTATTACTCACATTTTACTTTATGCATTCTACTTCTCTCAAATTAGTTTTTCCTCACACGTTTCTATATGCTCTCCCTCCCTCACACATTCCTCTGCGCTCTCTCGTACTCTTACATTCAATTGTGGTCGTCAGGTCTTCCATTTTTTTTGTCCATGTTTGTTCTCTATTTTGGTCTTTAGGTTACATGCTGGTGCATGCTCTATCTGCTTTGTAACGCATTGGTCTATCTTCCACACTCAGTAATCTGTATTTCTCATGCACCTTATATTCTCATTTCCCCATAAACTCTCTGTACTATCACACTCTTCTCTATGTTTTCACTCTTTGCTGATTTCTTTCTTGCATGCATAACTTATTTGTAAACTCCATTCCTGCCCCCTAACTCTTGGTGCTTTCCCTGCAATTGTGTGCCAATCTGGTTGGCCTCATTGTACTCAGCTATCTGCTGTGATGTTGAGCAAGTGTCTTATATTAGTATATGACAGTGTCTGTCCCTTTTGTAGAGGAGAGTAGGAAGCATTTCCAGCCTGAGGATATCCTCATGCTTTCCACATACTGCTTTCCAGTTCTGATAACGTATCCTGTGTCTTTTAATGGAGACAATACAAATTATTGGGAAAAAAGATGCTGACTGTCAGGTATGAATGTCTGAAGAGGAGTACCTCAATATAATATATGTATGTGGGGATGAGGTCCAAGGTTGCACAGTCTTCTCTTTATAAATCACAGGTGGATGCACATGCTTGAATTATTCTACATCATTTGGCTGGTGCTGGGCATATTCTGTGGTCAGTGTTTACATAGGGGCATTTTTATAAACTCAATGAATATTGAAAATGGCCCGAGGCTACTTTTGATGTATCCTCTTCATTATGTGACCTGAGCTCTGGCCAATGTGATTGAGAGCCACTGACCAGCACTTTCCACAGAGACTTAAATGACCAGATTTCTACCACATATCTTTTAATCTGCTCTCCTGTCAGAAACCTTCAGATGTGCTTTCATCACAACTTTCTTCTTTCTTGGGTCACCTCAGTTTCATTTGCAGAGAAGGAGGAGTGCTGCAAGGTACTGCAAAATTTTGTTGCAAGCACAGTAAACATTGCCTGTGCCTCAGTCATCCTATTGAGGTGTTAAAAACAGCTGTAGTATGACACAAGACCACTTATAGACTACTTCCAGAAGAGGATGGGCTTCAAACCAAAGTTGTCCTATAGGAGGGCAAGTTTGGTTTCTCAGTATAGTCGTTGCATTCATGGGCTTGCCTACAGCTAATTTCTATCAATTAGGGAATGCCACAATCCTATGCCACTTTGGATCATATAAGAGTACATCATTTCACTCTGAAATCCAGTCTAGGATTATGGACTTGCTTTTTAAAGGAGACAATATGTTTGGGAAGCAAGTTATCGATAGTCTGCAGATGATAAAGACTGACACAGAGACAGCAAGATCATCAGGAACTCTGCAATGCAAGCAAGGAATTTCTAGCTACAAACTTTAATCTCAAGAGAGAGGCTATCAACCCCGGGTTGGTAATTTTCAAAACTACCACCAGTATTGATGGTTAAACATTTACTCATTTCATAATCAACATGAGCTGCCATAAATAGGTCAGAACAACAGGTACAATCAAAGGAGACCTGGAGGACAGTCCAAACACAAGCATGCCCTACACTCTTCATCATCTCACTCCCATTTGACCTGCTGGTGTGAGACATCACTTTTTTCTAGCATTTTGCTAGGAAATTACATCAGACAGGCTCACAAAAATGTGCTGGAACTAAAACCAAAGTCCTCATATTGCTTTTAAACAGTGCTATGGAAACGAAACCTAATGCACTGAAGGGTCAAGGAACTTATTCCAGATTCTGTCTTCTACGTAAAAGATATGGAGAATGGTGCCCACAAGTAGATTTGCTTAGGCTTAACAAAAATCTCAAGAAACAGTGTTACCACTTGTTTACTCTGTAGGAAACCTCTCCTTTTATCAGAGATGGTGCCTTCCTGGCTTCCATTGACTTACAGAATGCTTAATTCACCATCCTGATCCAATTGTCATACAGAAAATACAATTGCTTCATGGTAGATGGACAGCACTACCAGTTCATGGCCATTTTCATTGACTTCAGAGACACTCACCAATATTCACTGAGTGCATAGCACCAGTTCCTGGTGAGATGTGATTTTACTGAATATGGTTACGTTGACGACTGAACCCTCAGGCCTTCCTTATTTACCTTGGTGTGCCAGGCGACCATTTATCCAATGTCAGTATTAGGCCCTGCTCTTGCCCCCAATATGTCAACTCTGCTCCCTTAACAGATATCATATTTCGAGGTGACAGAAGTACTAGCAAAAAAAGAAAGGGTTACCCTCTGCAGAGGGAGGTCACAAACACATTCACCTGTCTGCTCATAGTCAAGAACAGCTAAGTATGCAATGGCACCAAGTCGATGGTGATTGGGACTACCACATCACAGTCAGTCCACTGTTGAGGGAAGTGCTCTGGAAGTGACTGAACTGTGACAGCATTTTCACAGATATCACAGAATATCAAGGACAATAATATTGTGTGGCAAAAATATAGAGGACAAGAATATAGAGAAGGTAGGAGCAAATAGGTACGTATAGAGTTACTATTCTTAATGGCACATTTATGCACCTTGAAGAGATATATAATTGTCAAGGTACACATATGTGGAGTTACGCATAGTAAAACTTTGCTTACCCATAGAATCTTACCTTCACAATTTTCTTGTGCTTGATATTCTTACCACAATATTTTACCCACACAACACTTTATTTTCAATTTTCTTCTTCAATCACCTGCCCTTACATGCCTCAAGTCTGTCTTACAGAAGAGGCTTGCCTGCTGGAATGGGAATCTGGAATGCAGGAACTTCACATCGTTTGTCTATGGTCCCAGACACATCAACATTTTAGAACTTATGATTGTCAGGCTAGCCCTCAAGGCTTTCCTCCCATAAGTGAAGAAGTCACAAGTGATGACTTGCACGGATGAAACCATGATCATGTTTTACATTCAGAAACTGGGAGGAACAAGGTCTCTGGCTCTGACTGTGGAAGCTCAGTGCCTAAAATACTGGGCTAAGAAACTCGCTGTGGACATTTCAACCAAGCTGGTGTCCAGGGGTGCAAACATCCACACTGGTGGGCTCAGAATATAGGTAACCCGAAGTCACAAATAATAGATAGACACAAACATCTGTCCCTCATATTTCAGTGCTGGGGAACTTGTTGGAACCTGTTTGCAGTGTACCAGACTAACAAGTGGCCCTTGTTCTCAAGCAGAGGGACCTGCCCATGGAGTTGGAATGGGGCTTTTCCAGTGAGCTGGTTTGGTCAGTTTCTCTATACCTTTCCTCTAATTCTGCTGTTCCCCTGAGTCTTGTGCATGCTGAGGAAACAGCCATGCACAGTAATACTGATAGCACCAACATACGCAAGAACACTGTTTTTCAGAATTGTAGGTAATGACAATGGACATTTTGTAGAATATAGAAACAAACGGCAAATCTAATTCCACTCACTATGTCCCTGCAATACCCTACCTCCTCCATTAGAATACATCTGGCTGCAATTTCAAGATACTTAAGGAAAAGGGATTTCCCATTCCTATTCTGTTCCAGGATTGTGAAGGGGTTCATGAAATTTTTGTTTTCAATCTTTCTCACTTGCGGGGAGTCTCACACGGTCATAAGAGCAAAATTCTATACTATCAGCAAGAATTAAGGTACCTTTACAAAGCAGTCACCTGGAGGAGTCTCACAAGTACTTTGATGTATATCCAGAGCTGTCTACCATGGGACAGGTGGTGCTGCCGAACCTCACTGGTTACAATGAGGCTCATTCTGCCCTACAGCTTTTGTTTTCTGCTACAGATTCAAGCATGTGATACCAACCATAGAAAACCTAGTGCTCAAAGGTTTGTATCTCTCATAGATACACTTGCAACCTCCCCTTCTTCCCTTTTTTGAGGTTCCAGAAAGTATTTACTCTTGACGAGCTCCGAATATGTGGCAGTTGGATACTCTGAGTAGACTTGAGCTTTGTGTCTCTGCACTTCATTGGCCAGAGTTACTGTCACATAATAAGGTAGGCAGACTACAAGTAGTGTATGGCTGTTTTCTATATTAATTGAGTCTATACGTACACTGCTATGCAAGAATTGAATATAGAGTATTCCCAGCCAGACGACAGGGAATAGTGCAAGAATATGAATGCATGCAAGATACCGGTGCTGGATAACTTTGAAAGAACCACGCTATTGTTTTAGATGTGGAACTGAATACTAGTCTCACATAGAAGAGTCATACACCCTTTGCTTTTTATACTGACAGCTTAAGTGTTCTATCTTGTTTCTAACTAAAGTCAACACTCTAGGTGGTAGTCACTCAAAAATATCAGTCAAGGAACTCCATCACTATGTGGACTGTAACGCCCACTCTTTCTTTCACCTCACACAGACTTTACCTATATAGAACTCTGAAGTAAAACAAATTAGACCAGCAGCACTCTATAAAAACTCCAAATAAATATAGAATCTGCTAGGAGGAGTTTTCGACATGTTTGATCTAGTTAGCAAGGCTTACAAAATTAAAACTCCTCCTCTTTTGCCATAAGATGTATGAGGTATAGCGTCATTGCTGAAGTCTCACAAAGAAAAATATAAAAAATGTAAAAGCAGCAAAAAAAGTAAAGGGAATGAATAGGTAAACATATAGGGCCTGATTCAGAAACTGCATTATGTAGTACATAAAGTAGTACTACAGTAGTATTACTTACTTACTACCAAATGCAGTTCACAAAACTGTGGGGCTTATTCACCATGAGATAATTTACACATGTCAATTTACTCTTACACTTTTAGCAAAGTAACTATTGTTGGCTATTCCCCATTTCCGGGTATAAATTTACTACAAAGTGTAAAGTTACATGTACATTTCCAAGTTTAGAGTTATAACTAATACATTTTCACACGTAGACAAAGTTCTCCGCCCCTGGGGCAGAGATCTCCCTATGGTAAAGTATAATGAAAATGTTTAAAGTTTATTAAACTTTTTAAAAATCAGTAAAGAAATGTAATGTTACATATTCATTTAATTTAATTTTATATATTTATTTTAAACACAGAACAAAATTACAAAAAAGCTGTTAACTTGATTTTGAACTAAATATTTGAATAATTTAAATGTATTAAATTAAAATGCAATCGTATTTTTAAGGTTGTATTAAAAAATAATCCCACCGAAAGTAAAATGTGAATATATATTTATTATGTATTTTAAATTACAAAAAGTTACATACATAATTAATTTAAATTATTTTTTAATAATTTAAATTACAAACATTTATAAAAAATGGTTATTAAATATGTTATCACAACGTATTTATTTGTTTATATATATATGCACTTTTTTAGCATTAAATTACATTTAGAAATTATATCATATTTTAAAAAAATCGAAACAAATTAATTAATTTTAACATTTCATATGGGGTTGTAATTTAAATCCCATCCTCCATTACTTTGTGGGGGAGGAAGTTGCAGTACCAGTGGCTGGCCATGTGTGGTGCTGGATTTACTCCAGGTCTGAGCTGGAGTACATTTACTTCTATTTGGGTCCTTTTTGGCTCTAGTAAATTTAGAAATTGGCTTATTCTTTGTGGGAGTTGTCTATCCCTCCCTATACCGCTCTTTAGCCCTCCTCAAACTCTTTCCATTTAGTAGTAAACATTCCCATTTTCCAGGATTTCCATCTGGTGCCTCCAACATTTACTAATAAGGGCCCAATTCTGATCTCGCTCGGAAAGCCCTCCATACGACTCGTATCCGGAGGGCTTTCCGAGCGAGACGTGCTCCGGGATTCCGAATGAGCGAGTACGATTCAGCCGTATGCTTACGGACTCGGGTCGCTCGGACTCCCATTGAACTCTATGGGAGCCTGTGTACAGACGCGTACACAGGCTCTCATAGCAGAAAAGGGGTGGGTGGGGAAAAGCGTACACCCTGTGGCGGGCACCCCATGGTGCCCGCCACACTGTGCATGCTTGGATCGGGGGGACCCATAGGCATCCCCCATGATAGATTCGGAGGGCCTCAGGTGAAGGCGGGCCTGGTACTGCCCCCCGAAGTACGCTTCCGACAGCCGTTTCGTCTCGCTGAGACCGACGCGAAGCGGCTGTCCGAATCGTGCATCGTACTCGCTCGGTCGGAAATCGGCTCCATTGCGCGGCACGATTCGTCTACAAACGAGACGTACGGAGCGGTTCGGGTTCGGAAAGGATTCGGTTGGCGCTTACGCGATCTTCGTATCGTACTTGGTCGTTCGGACTTGTGTGAGATTCGGTCGTGAACAAGGGCTACGAATCGGATCCGGTAAAGCCAAATCCGATTCGGAGGCCTTCCGAGTGAGATCGGAATCGGGCCCTAAGTAGTAAAGTTAATGTGTGATGATCGCTCTGTACAAAAGATAGAAGAAGTGGTTTGTGAATTGCTTTTTGTAATATCGAAATAGTACTACTATAGTACTACTTTACATTCTACAAAATGCAGTTTGTGAATCAGACCTGGAAATGGTAAGTAGCAAACAGTAGAAAATGTGCTACAAAGTTTCAGATTAAATTTACATGTGTAGATTTACTCATGTGTAAATTTACCTTTGTGAATAGGCTAAAGCTGACCACATTATGTCAGATCCAACAGTAACTGCATTAAGTATTCCAAAGCAGTAGGTTCCGCATTTGGTTTCAACCTGCTGTGGAGTCAAACATGGGTCCCAGTTACAATTCGGGCGGAGTGGAATTCCTGTGTGGAATTCTGTTTCGCCTGACCATGGCTGGAGCCGTGTTCCCACATCCGATTTTCCTGGGTGCGGAAACATCAAACCCAATTTTGATGGCTAGGAATTCTAGCATATAAAAATGCTTAAGGGCTTAATTGCAATTTTCTCTGGTAAGAGGGAAGCATGAACTATTCATTTTTCTCTTTCCCCTCCCATGCCCTCTCTACCCACCACCACACCCTCCACTCCCACCCACACAGAAGTAAATATTGTCTACCTGCTGCAAGCCGGTGGAAATGAGAAGTGTTCTTTTAATCAGAAACGCAGTGAACTCTTAATTTATGGGACCAGAAATGAAATCTGCACAAAACAATTGTGGAGAAGTTTCCCTAATGCCTTATTTAGAACAATTTTCCAAGTGGTCTTACTAACTGAGTGCAAGAGTGAGAATTAACCAGGGCAGGGGTAACTGCTCGGTCTGACAAACAATCCCCATTCATCTGGGTTAGTCAATCGGTTTCTCTGTTGAAAGAACCTTTTTGGTAACAGTCCGATATGTTATAAAAAATTCTTATACGGATTATTTTCTCTTTGCTGTTATGTACACTTTAGCCCTCTTCTCTCACTTTTCATTCCGGGGTAAGAAAGTCTGCAATAAGACATCACTCCTCTCTTCACTTGGTGGGCTGTGGCTTAACACTCCCTTCTCTGATATTCTTATCCTATTTCTGAGGCCCATGAAATGCTTACCAATCATTGTAACTCTCTGCTGGCAATGAAAATATGGAGCCCATTAACTGCCTCATCATGAATCATTTTGGTGTTGGCATTGTGTACAATCCCAATAGTTGGCCCTTTCTCATACAAAGTAATTAATCTGTACCCAAAGGTCTACAATCTTGCTTGTGTGTAGATTTATGGTTTTCAGACATTTGCACCTGGAAGCCTGAGGCACATTCTCTTCTCCTTCACACCCTCAAAGGGGTTCTCATGTCAGGGGTACATTTCTAACTTTTTCCAGGATGGGAAGTGGTTACTCACATGAAAATGTTTGTGTGAATAAATCATTAACTAGTGCATAACAAAATTTCGTGAATTCAAATGTTTCTCGTAGAAAACTATTTACCTGTATGAGCCATGCAAATAGCTTTGTCAGTTGGTCCCAGAGATCTCAGCTGAGATCCCTAGATCACTTTTCATTCTTCCGTTAGCCTTTAAGACAGGGCTCTAGAATTATTTTAAAGAGCAGGACTACACAGTTATACACAATCTCCTCCACACATTTTACAATTCTGGCTTCAACATCTTTTAGTTTCTCTCTTTCCTGCAGAAAGCTGCCCCACAGCAATCTCTTTTATGTCACTGGTCCCAGCTTTCACCTGTCGTGTCACCAATTGTTCACCAGACACCTACGATTATATAATTTGATCACTACCAGCTGTTGATAGTGTCTCAATTCCACTTCTATCATCTAATCAGCATCAAACTTAACCATTCTGAAATTGTTGCTTTTTTTTAGACATATATTCTGGTTTTGTATCTCTTCCCCAGCCACTAAACTTTATATTCATGAACAAAATTGAGCACTGATTGCACTGATTGGTTTATCTGGCTCATAATATAATCACCCTAATGGTAGTTAAATCTATTACCATCAACTCCACCCCCCAACTTAGCCTAGATTTGCCAGAAGATGGATAGCATGGGTCCCCAGTACCATGGGCAAGTCAGGTTACTCGGATAGCACCTAAACACTTCGCCAAGATAACTGCCCACACCTACTAAACTCAGTAACACATACATCTAGCAGTTATTAAAACCAACCTATTATAAACCACAACAGTATCAGAAATACTATCAGACCATGTTCAGGAGGCCATGGGGCAGACAGGGTCTACTGTGCTCCGACTGTGATGGTTGAGGTCATTTGCCACTGGTGTCCTGGAACCTGTCCTACTATTATTCTGCAAACTAGGCTAACCTAGTCCTTTCTGTGTTTGACTTTCAGAGTAACAGAGGGGTACAGACTTCTCAGGGAAGTAGTGTAAGCTCAGCACTTAACAGTCAACCAACAGACACAATAGCTTTAGAACTGGAGAATCAGGTTCAATTCTTAGCACTGGCTCAACATCCTGTGGTTATGGGCATTTCATTTAATCTTCCAGTACATAAGAAAATGTGTAATATAACTGGTGCTGATGTAAAGTGCTCCAACACCTTTGGATCGCGTTTGTGCTATATAAAATTGCAGAAAAGTTTTAAAAAGATAGTGTCGCAGGGTGTGATCCTTCTTTGTGGCGCTTCACTCCTTCATTGCTCTTTATTAGTCCATCCTGGGTGGCCTCTCTCTGCTTAGTCCCCCCTGCTGCAATTCAGGTAATACATGGTTCAAGCTCAGGTGCAGTGTCTTAGAGACAGTCAAATGCGTACTCATTTCAAGATCTTTTTTAATCTTACCACTTTGCGGTGTATCGGGTAGATAATTTTCAGCTTCTCACTCTTCTCAAGTAGTCCAGGTGGGCACTCCGCACATCTGAAGCAAGGACCACAGTGAATGAGTATTACTCAAGGCTGCTGGTCAAGCGAGGCATGGGCTGCGTTCGTCGCCACGCCCACTCAGATCAGTTGTGCAATGCTGCTGCTCCAGTGCAGGTGCAGAGCCACCCTCGGTGGTCACCTTGGATCACGTTAGTGCAGCTTCTTCTGAGCCAATGGATGGTAGTTGCAGCCCATGACCAGGCCAAAGGTAGATGAAACCCCCATAAGTCCTACAATGGTCACAGTAGTTGCAGCCACCAAAAGGTCCTTAGGTAAATGCAGCCCCAATCAGCCCCACAGTAATCTCAGCAGTTGCAGCACCTTACCGAGCAAAGGTAGGTGCAGCCTTGACTGGGCCTACAATGTTTACAGCAGTGTCAGCACCTGATTGGGCCAAAGGTAGTTGTAGCCCCGACTGGGCCAAAGGTGCAGCAGTTTGTAGCCATTCCTGCCAGGAGCCGGTGGCAAGAGGCCAGAAAGACCCTATGTCACACGGGTGAATTCCAGCTTGTTCTTGGGCAGTGAGCTCTCTCTGGATGTCCCTCAGTCTCAAGCGACACTCTGGGTCTCTCTCTCCCTAGGCAAACTCCTCTCCTGCAGGGTCGGGCAGACTCCTTCCCTCTTTTAGTAGACAGTCAGGCTCCTAAGTGTTTGCAGCTGAATCACAGCTCCTCCAGTAGAAAACGCAGATCTCAAGTGATGTCCACTCACCTCTGTAAGACTGCCTTTGGTAAGCAGACACCAGCCCTGGTCGCGCAAAAGTCCTTGGAGTACTCTGTGGACCACACTTTTACTTGGTCAGGAAGAACTTGGAACCAGGACAAAATGATGTGGTTTGGGTCCCACTTATATACACATCTTCTAGGCAGGGATGCAGATCCACTATCTTAAATTGCAAATCCGATTGAGCTGGTTCTCCTTTCAACTAACCTCAGTCTGTTCTCCAGGCACAGCTTTTGTGTATAGTGATGCTTCTCACAGCAAGTAGCACTGAGGCAGTTTCCAACTTGGTGGACCCATAGCAGAGGTTCAATGAGGTTTAGAGTTTCCACCCTTGGATGTTCTCAGTCCAACTGAAGGATTAATCCGAGAAAGACAAAGAGCACGCCTGACCTGGAAACGTCCTCACCTTACCTTACACACCTAGCCCTGTCGTCATCATCCTCGCTTTAGTGTCTAGATCTCCACTCTCCAGCCACAGGAAAGGAAGGCAAGCAATACACTTGAACTGTGTGGAAGAACAGACCTCATGCCCCATTCTGTGCTATGCCAGGACTGGCGCATCCAAAATGGATCCCACTGGCTTCAGTACTCACTCACCAACACCTTCAATCACTGCACATTTGTTACACACACTTTCACATGTGAAAGCTCTTGACATACACACTGAATGCCAGCGCAAAGTTCTGAATATACATATAATAACAGAACTTCACACAAGCGGGACCCGTAGGTCTCACTCCCACTCTGGTCACTTTGAAGCTTCTAAAATATGGTATGCTGCCACCACTGATTATGCACAATACTCAGGACAGGAGCAGAAGTCCCCTGGGTAAGCTTGGTGTGCCTCTCCAGGTCCAAGACCAAACATAGTCAGGGACAAGCCTAGGCCTCTTCGTACATGCTAAAAAATGGCCAAAATAAAAAGCTGAGGTACCAGATAAACATGCAGTTGGGCACTCAGGGCAGGGGAACGCACATGTTTACCATGCTGGGGACTTTTCCATCCTCACAAATACACTCTTGATGTTACAGCTCATAAACCCAACAAGAGTCTGGCCAATGTTCGGATCCTAGAAGTTACCTTGGGAAGGTAACAAACCATTATGGGTTGTGAGCCCATAGCAATCCAACATCGACCCCTCTGCATGGCATGAGTGTTGCTTCATTGAGAGTATGGCTTCAGAAAGCAGACACTCATTACCTAGGAAATAGCCCTACTAAGGAGCCACACACTTCTTCAGTGCAGTATTGAACATATGTGGCAGTGTTAGAGGAATGCTTTTGTGTAAAGACAAAAAAGATATAGACAATAAGCAGATATTTCCCCGAGTCCCAAAAGAGGGTGACGTTGTTCCATAGTGTGAGCTAGATGTTTCTTGGCTTCTCAAGGTACCACTCTGATACAATAATTCATGGATTGTCTGTGCTCAAAGTACTTTTTTAACATAATGGGCCCGATTCACAAAGGTAAAGTGAGACGAAAGTCTAACTTTAAGACTGTCCGTATTCACAAAGGGCATTTACTACTTGTAAATGCCCTTGTGAATACTGAAAGTTGTAAAGTTCTACTTTCGGTATCAACAAAGGATATTTACGAGTAGTAAATGCCCTTGTGAATACTGAAAGTCGTAAAGTTCTACTTTCGGTATCAACAAAGGATATTTACGAGTAGTAAATGCCCTTTGTGAATACTGAAAGTCGTAAAGTTAGACTTTCGTCTCACTTTACCTTTGTGAATTGGGCTCGTAGTCTTTTTCTTATTTCTTACACAGTGTTATGTCTCTGGGCATTTCTACGTTTTATCAACCCCCTTCCCTTATAACTTACAATTAAGACATGGGCCTTTGAAGTTTCACAGGTGCTTTGGGTGCTAGCTTAATATCAGCACTGGTTGTACCCTTATTTTGTCTTTTGGACCAGATTAGGGCAGGGGTATTGCGACTCGCGTGATCACTGTCATTCAGGAGGGGATCTTTAAATGTGGCAGATGGTTCTCCACTGGATTTGGGGCTGAGGCAAGGCCTCTGCCAACCCAATTGAATGGCAGGCCACCCGCCAAAGTCCTAATCAGAACCAGTGACTTTAAAATTCTCCTTCTAACACTATTCAGTGCAGGATATACAAATGAAAAGTGAGCCATATCTTGTGATTCGATTTTACATAGCCCACAGATCTTTTTGTGTTTGGAAATTTTCTTCCAGGGGTCCATATGGCATTGAATTCATAGCCTGTCAGTACAAATATGTATCATACTCTTTGAAGTTTTTGTTACATTTGCCCTCAGATAAAAGTGCATTTTACCTATTTAGATATTGTCACTGGAGTGAGCTGATCAACTGTAGAGGAATCTAAAAAGTCCAGTTATTCTTTCACAAGATCAAATTAGTTTGTGATGATATTCATGCAGAAGAAAATCCTACATCTGATGGCCTTGTTACTACAACTCTTAAGACCCTAACTGTCTGCACTTTCAGCCAATTCACAACAATTGCTGAGCCTGATCTTGATGCCGTTTTTGCAAGCTGTCACCCAACCAGCTTCACTTGAGATCCATGTTCAGCAAAATTTATTAACCTTTGAATTTCTTTTCTTGAAACTCTGTTACTGGATATGTTTAACTGCTCTTTAGCACAAGGTATCTTCCCCACTGCATGGAAACATGCCACACTTAAACTCATCTAGAAAAATAGTACATTTGAACCTCCAGTTTTCAATGACTTCCAGCTAATATTCCTCCTCTCCTTCCTTGGCAAACTTCTAGAACAATTGGCCTTTAAACAACTACTGCAATTTGTTGAAGATGTTAATCTTTTGGACACCTTTCATGTCGGATTTCATCCAGAGTACTGTTTAGAAATAATTAACCTTTTAGTTTTAGATGATCTTTGCTGCCTGGTTGACAATGAGTGTGTTGGGGAGCTAGTATTATTAGATCTCTCAACAATCCTCAACACCGCTGATTGATTTTTGTATTTATTTTACATTTTGATATTGTTTATCATACCCAAAGTGATATCAGCACACTTTACAGGTAGCCAACCAGTTGAGATGAATCTCTTTTAAACTGAACAAGGTAGTATAATAACCACTAAGTGAACTGTGGAACAGATATTCATAATGCATTCTTACTAAAGAATGTTTGGAACATAAACCTGGAGACACAGAGAAAGGACAGCTTATAACAATGAGGAGAGAATAGGTGAGAACACAACAGGAAGAAGAAATAGAATTTGAAGAATCTGTATCTAAGAATCAGAGAGATATGTTAGAGAGGAATTAGGGGAGATGGCAAATGAGAGGCACTGACAACCAAGAAGTTGAATGAACAATGTGAGAATATGTGACAGAAAGATGGATGAAGTGAGGGAGAGTAGGTGAGTCTTAGAAAGGGAAGGTGACATTCTGTTCCTTGAGAAGCAGTGTTGCTACATACCATTGTTGCTATTGAATCACAAATGAGAGAAAGATTTCAACTCAGTAGTAACAGATAAAAGAAAATGTGCAAAATAAGCTGGAGGATCATGACTGCACAGGAAAGAAAAGTGATTGATGAGCCAGGAATGGGTTGTAAATAAACCATTTACTATGACACCCTGGAAAAAACCTTAGTCGAAACGGGGCTTGGTGGCCAGGTCTTCAAATGGATCAAGTTATTTCTATTTCACCGTCTGCAGATCAGTACTATTGCCATTTTTCTATTGCACACCTAAGAAGTTGAATTGGGAGAGGTGTGGCGCAGCGGGCAGGGCGGCTGATGACAGAGCGAAGGGCTCACGGTTCAATCACCGACAGCAGCTCAGCTCAGCACCCTGTGACTCTGGGCAATAGCTCAGTTAATCTCCCTGACGGCCCCCAGTGCCTTGAGGCCTTTAGGGGTGAGTAGTTCGCGCTTTATAAATACAAGATTTAGATTTAGAATTGTGGTGTCCTGCAGAGGTCAATTCTGTCCCCACAGCTTTTTAATGTCGGGAGCCAACCCCTAGCTACTCTTTCACAATTGTGTGTGTACACGGACAACATACAGATCTTATTTGGCCTGTCCAGTTTGTGTAAAAATATGATCATTGTACAGTGGGGTTAGGTTTTGACCAACTGCCTGAAACGAACATGTTTATGGACTTCCTTGAACTTTCTGAAATTAAATCCATCCAAATCTGTAGTGTTGCTATTTAAAAAACATTTGTCCAGCTTGTAACGAATGCTGCTGCCTGCCTAATTTCTGGCATTTCAAGATGAGAAATGAAATCACTGAATCTTAGAACATTGCACTGGCTACCCATTAGCTCTAGACTCGCCTTTAGAGCCCTAACTATCATCCATAAAACCTTACACTACCCCAGCTCAACTTTTTAACATGCACGTTCTCAGTATATCACCCAGACATATCCTTGCAGTCTGCCAATCAGTTCCTACTAACTGTTCCTTGAACCAAAGCAGTCTATGGGCAGTGCTTAATTTGTAAAAGAATAAGTGCTGGGGCCCAAAGTTTTGCTCTAAAGCCTGCAGCCGGGGCTATTGAAAGGCACCATGCAGAATACTAAATCTGCCTACTCTTGAGTTCACCTTTCGCTTCTTTAATCCACCACCAGACACTCTGTGTCCTTTTATCTCATTCTTGCAGGTGTCTGCTTTCTCCCTTTATCATGTGTTTCTGTCTTGCTCTACCTCCTCCTTTTCCACATGCGTTTTTTTCTGTCTCTTGATCCCGGTCAAAGTCTGATGAGGAAAAATAAGTTACAACCCCCAAAAATAAATGCCAGTGGGCCCCACTTGCAACCGCCAACTCCAATTAAGCACTGCTTACGGAGACAGATTCTCCTTCATTGCAGCTATCAAACCATGGAACTCCCTTCCATTTGCCTTTCAAGTTGAAGCTACTTTAATCAAAATCACAAAAGCTTCAAAACGTGATATTTTAATCAATAATCTTACTCTTGTTTGTTTTATTTCGTTATATTACCTTCTCCACCGCCAAGAAGCTCAGGGCATCTGCACTTTACAGTGCAGTACTTGCCAGTGTTGTCCTTGTTCTTCAGCAGCTTTTCTAAAGCAAGAAAAATATTTTAAATTGAGTTTGAGAGGTCCTTGTGGTATAAAAACCTTAAAGAATTATGTTGGGCCAACTAAGTAGCATAACAATATCCTAATAAGTGGATTTTCACTCTTCATAGAGCTCACCTATCATACCCAGGTCTAATTTCAAAGCTGAACCAGGGAGACTTTGCTGGAGTGATAACAGATGTTTCCCAAAATGTCCCCTCCTTTTGTTCCAATCAAGATATTCTAATGGACAACATTCCAGACCAGAATCTTCAGGGCCCTGCTCTCCAAAGTCCTCAACGACAACAAACACTCCATCTGAAGACAGGAAAGAAAATTAAGAAACCCAGAACTCCAAGTGACCTCAGGCTATTAAAGTCCCTCACCAGCACAATCAGTGAAGCTGCCAACAGAAGAACACTTTCCAAGACAGGCAACCACTGCATCAACCTCTTCTTCTGGAAGAAAATGCAAATCTCATGACATACTCTTCCTTCATCAAAGCGCTCTCTGCAGGAAGCTCTCTCATCCCTGTTCACCTTGGTCAACACCTCCTGCACTTAAAGCATCTTCCCAGAAGCTCTAAAGACAGTCCAGAACTTCCCCTTCCTAAACAAGCCCACACTATACCCTAATGACAACTAACAGTCCATCACTCACCTAACCATCATCAACAAGATGGACAAAAAAAGCTATCTACACTGAACTCCAATAACTCATCAACGTCAACCATCTCCTGCACAACTACCAGTCTGAGTTCAGTTCACGCTGCAGCATGGAACTGCTACTTCACACATCCAAGATGACACCCCTGACCATAGATGAAAGTGGCCCCTGCCTTCTGTTATTGTTCAACCTCTAAGCTGCTTTGACACAATTGACTATTCCATCCTCATCCACACCTTCACTTTTGAATGGGTTTCTCTGGCAATGTCCAACCTTTCCAAGTGACGTATTCACTCACACGGGCACCTCCAGGTCTCAGAAGATCCCTATTGCCTGAAGAATCCCCCCAAGTTCCATTCTGTCCCCCATCATCTTCACCCTTTTGTTCTCTATTCACAGAAAAGAGCATCAAAATTCACCACTATGCTGATGACTCAAAACTCTTTTTGAAAATCTCCTCTGCTCCAGACATCCAATGACTCCAACACTCCCTGCACCTCTTCCAGACCTGACGGTCCAGCACACGTGAAGCTCAACCCCATAAAGACAGAATTCCTGAAAGTTGCCAAGAACAACAAGCAAGAAATAATGCAAAGTTGGCTCAATGACGTGAACCTTGATATCTTAGAACCTCAACTTTCAGAACACCACCATCATCATCAAACGCATTGCCAAATACAAGGCGACTTGGCAAAAATAGAGGAGCTTTGTACCCGCCTTTAATTCAAAAGAAGGTAAAACCATTCCTCTCACAAAGCAACTTCAGAATTGCTGTTCAAGCCCTTGTGCTGTCACATCTGAATAGTGGAAACACCCTGCTCCAGGCCTCCCAGATATTATACTGCTCCCATTATCGAAGCATAAGTGCAAAGAAAACAATAGTGGGGGGAGTCCACTGTCTTGGTGAAAATCATTCATAGTGGTTATTCTCACTGGGTAATCATTCAAGCTGCCAAACATTACTTGTAGCCATGTATCGGAATGGGTGGCAATTGTTAATCATAGTAATATGAAATGCATCACTCGTTTTTGCAGTTTTCACCAATGAAGAATGTGTGGACAAAAGATGTGCTCAAATTAATATAACTTAAAGCAAAAGGTTGCCCCTTTTGCTGTGTATTTAGAGCGTTATAGACACTTGGCCACATAGGGCATTGTCCTACTTAGACAAGAGTAGCCAGATTCGTGCCTGTACTATAGGTACTTTGCCTTTTGTGAATGCCCAATATTGTAAATCGGAGAAAAGGAACTTTGAACAAAACATTTTTGGCGCGTCCAATTGGACAGGTAAACAGAAAGGTTCTGGTACTAAATGACATCCCTTTCTATAAATCGATAATACACATCTACCTTACCAGGATGTAGGCATCTGTTTTAATTGAATGCACTCCTGAAAGACTTTAGTTAAAACAGCAGCCATTCATAGCGATTTTGCTGGTAGACACACAATCAAACCCTTGTACCCTCGATGATTTAAAGCTTTTCATCAGAGTGTTCACCTCCTTAACAGAGAAAAAGGGAGATGATCAATGCCCGTAGCTGGATTCATTTGACTCTTAATTTGAACCATTATCTTCTTTTCAGGCAAATAAAGTTTGGATTTATAAATAACCTCAGCAGTTTCTCCTACATAAGCATCAATAATACCCAATAGCAACATTACCCTCCTAGACATTAGGTTTGCAGTACTACTGTGTATATACAGATGTTGGAGTGTCAAACCCTTATCATGGATGACTTTATATATATATAGTCCACCCTGTTGGAGCCCTCTACTGTACCTCACCTGTCTCACCAGGGATTATATGTATTTGTCTTGACTGATATATCCAGCACAGAGTGTGATTCCAGATCTTACTCTCACCCTTTTTACCTCAACTATGCTACTAAGTGCTGAAACCCAAGACAGATTAGAAGTACCCTCTGGCCACTCATACACATCACCAACATATGTCCCACATAGACCACACTGCCAATCACCACCTTTCCAACCAACCACTTTTCCACTCTGTAGCATCCTACCCTTCCAATAAAGCAATATTGTGCCTTGTTAGAGGTATGAGGCGCTTTATATATATATATATGCAAAACACAAAACAATTTTCATGCATTGCTGCATATAAGATAATATGTAGATGTGCGTGTAGCAAACAGAGATGGAAAAAGCAATAGTTTGTCACCTTGAGTGACATAATTGATGATGAAATTTGTGACATGATATCTGATGCCACCGATAATGTCGGAAAGATGTCGTTTGTGACATCATCTGTATAATATGTATGAGACCATACATTGGAGGAGCTATGATTCTATAGTTCACCACATTCTGTGATTTTCTGCAGTATTTAGGCTTTGGATCTTAAATATACCTCCACTTCAACTTAGGAATATTAGGTAGAATTTTATGGCTTGCTAAAATGGTGGTTAGTGACTGATCTTAGTAGACAATCCTAACTTTCTTGAGTAAAAGATCTTCTAGCAATTGTTTGGTTTGGGTTTTGTTATTATGTGTTGAACATATGTCTGTTAATTACCTGTAGCCCTGCTTTTAATGCCTGCGGATTTTGCTCTCTGCCAAGTGCCTTACAACAGTACCCATTGGACACAGGCTGTGACTGCGCCAGCCATGCACTGGATGCAAGGTTTGGCTTATAACTCCTCCTTTCCCCCAGAGGCCACTGGACACAGTGATTCACCCACATTAGACCAAACACCTTAGGCTATGGTCAAATTACGTAGCCTCTGGCCATGCCGTGCCTCCACTACACCTCCACCTATTGTCAGCTACCCCAGCCCTCAAGCCCACATTTATGTCTTGTAGTCATCTACTTCTTTGTCAGTGTGTGTAGGCACAAAACAATCTTTTCAATGCCATGTCAGCTACATCTTTTGTCAAGGCCCGATAGGAATGCAATGTAGCTGTGCCTAGTGCTAACAAAGCGATACCAAAGGGGATGATGGACGGAGCGTTTGAGCAAATCAAACACTCACCCCCAGTCAACTGATCTGGGTTTAATCCATCATCATTCTTTAGCTCACTCCACCACCCCAGTTCAGACATGGCCATATGCAAATCAGTCTGACCCTGTGCCTCATGGGAACAGTCCAGCCCGAACTGCCAAGCCATGTCTTCCCTGGACCGGAAACAAGCATCCTGGGACCGGTTTCTGGCTATTCAGCCGTCATCAGCCAGGCTAGCTTGAATCCAGTGGCAAAGTGAGCAAGGGACCCACGTCTGGGCATACCCTGCCAACTTAGGGCGAACAAAGCGATACCAAAGGGGATGATGGACGGAGCGTTTGAGCAAATCAAACACTCACCCCCAGTCAACTGATCTGGGTTTAATCCATCATCATTCTTTAGCTCACTCCACCACCCCAGTTCAGACATGGCCATATGCAAATCAGTCTGACCCTGTGCCTCATGGGAACAGTCCAGCCCGAACTGCCAAGCCATGTCTTCCCTGGACCGGAAACAAGCATCCTGGGACCGGTTTCTGGCTATTCAGCCGTCATCAGCCAGGCTAGCTTGAATCCAGTGGCAAAGTGAGCAAGGGACCCACGTCTGGGCATACCCTGCCAACTTAGGGCGAACAAAGCGATACCAAAGGGGATGATGGACGGAGCGTTTGAGCAAATCAAACACTCACCCCCAGTCAACTGATCTGGGTTTAATCCATCATCATTCTTTAGCTCACTCCACCACCCCAGTTCAGACATGGCCATATGCAAATCAGTCTGACCCTGTGCCTCATGGGAACAGTCCAGCCCGAACTGCCAAGCCATGTCTTCCCTGGACCGGAAACAAGCATCCTGGGACCGGTTTCTGGCTATTCAGCCGTCATCAGCCAGGCTAGCTTGAATCCAGTGGCAAAGTGAGCAAGGGACCCACGTCTGGGCATACCCTGCCAACTTAGGGCGAACAAAGCGATACCAAAGGGGATGATGGACGGAGCGTTTGAGCAAATCAAACACTCACCCCCAGTCAACTGATCTGGGTTAAATCCATCATCATTCTTTAGCTCACTCCACCACCCCAGTTCAGACATGGCCATATGCAAATCAGTCTGACCCTGTGCCTCATGGGAACAGTCCAGCCCGAACTGCCAAGCCATGTCTTCCCTGGACCGGAAACAAGCATCCTGGGACCGGTTTCTGGCTATTCAGCCGTCATCAGCCAGGCTAGCTTGAATCCAGTGGCAAAGTGAGCAAGGGACCCACGTCTGGGCATACCCTGCCAACTTAGGGGCGAACAAAGCGATACCAAAGGGGATGATGGACGGAGCGTTTGAGCAAATCAAACACTCACCCCCAGTCAACTGATCTGGGTTTAATCCATCATCATTCTTTAGCTCACTCCACCACCCCAGTTCAGACATGGCCATATGCAAATCAGTCTGACCCTGTGCCTCATGGGAACAGTCCAGCCCGAACTGCCAAGCCATGTCTTCCCTGGACCGGAAACAAGCATCCTGGGACCGGTTTCTGGCTATTCAGCCGTCATCAGCCAGGCTAGCTTGAATCGAGTGGCAAAGTGAGCAAGGGACCCACGTCTGGGCATACCATGCCAACTTAGGGCGAACAAAGCGATACCAAAGGGGATGATGGACGGAGCGTTTGAGCAAATCAAACACTCACCCCCAGTCAACTGATCTGGGTTTAATCCATCATCATTCTTTAGCTCACTCCACCACCCCAGTTCAGACATGGCCATATGCAAATCAGTCTGACCCTGTGCCTCATGGGAACAGTCCAGCCCGAACTGCCAAGCCATGTCTTCCCTGGACCGGAAACAAGCATCCTGGGACCGGTTTCTGGCTATTCAGCCGTCATCAGCCAGGCTAGCTTGAATCCAGTGGCAAAGTGAGCAAGGGACCCACGTCTGGGCATACCCTGCCAACTTAGGGCGAACAAAGCGATACCAAAGGGGATGATGGACGGAGCGTTTGAGCAAATCAAACACTCACCCCCAGTCAACTGATCTGGGTAGAATCCATCATCATTCTTTAGCTCACTCCACCACCCCAGTTCAGACATGGCCATATGCAAATCAGTCTGACCCTGTGCCTCATGGGAACAGTCCCGCCCGAACTGCCAAGCCATGTCTTCCCTGGACCGGAAACAAGCATCCTGGGACCGGTTTCTGGCTATTCAGCCGTCATCAGCCAGGCTAGCTTGAATCCAGTGGCAAAGTGAGCAAGGGACCCACGTCTGGGCATACCCTGCCAACTTAGGGCGAACAAAGCGATACCAAAGGGGATGATGGACGGAGCGTTTGAGCAAATCAAACACTCACCCCCAGTCAACTGATCTGGGTTTAATCCATCATCATTCTTTAGCTCACTCCACCACCCCAGTTCAGACATGGCCATATGCAAATCAGTCTGACCCTGTGCCTCATGGGAACAGTCCAGCCCGAACTGCCAAGCCATGTCTTCCCTGGACCGGAAACAAGCATCCTGGGACCGGTTTCTGGCTATTCAGCCGTCATCAGCCAGGCTAGCTTGAATCCAGTGGCAAAGTGAGCAAGGGACCCACGTCTGGGCATACCCTGCCAACTTAGGGCGAACAAAGCGATACCAAAGGGGATGATGGACGGAGCGTTTGAGCAAATCAAACACTCACCCCCAGTCAACTGATCTGGGTTTAATCCATCATCATTCTTTAGCTCACTCCACCACCCCAGTTCAGACATGGCCATATGCAAATCAGTCTGACCCTGTGCCTCATGGGAACAGTCCAGCCCGAACTGCCAAGCCATGTCTTCCCTGGACCGGAAACAAGCATCCTGGGACCGGTTTCTGGCTATTCAGCCGTCATCAGCCAGGCTAGCTTGAATCCAGTGGCAAAGTGAGCAAGGGACCCACGTCTGGGCATACCCTGCCAACTTAGGGCGAACAAAGCGATACCAAAGGGGATGATGGACGGAGCGTTTGAGCAAATCAAACACTCACCCCCAGTCAACTGATCTGGGTTTAATCCATCATCATTCTTTAGCTCACTCCACCACCCCAGTTCAGACATGGCCATATGCAAATCAGTCTGACCCTGTGCCTCATGGGAACAGTCCAGCCCGAACTGCCAAGCCATGTCTTCCCTGGACCGGAAACAAGCATCCTGGGACCGGTTTCTGGCTATTCAGCCGTCATCAGCCAGGCTAGCTTGAATCCAGTGGCAAAGTGAGCAAGGGACCCACGTCTGGGCATGTCCTTGGGACATGTGTGTGCGCAACATATGTGCACGGATCAATTTCAGGGGTGCAACAGGGTGTCCTTTTGACACCCCTGCACCCTTGAAATTGCATGCGCAATTTGCGATTACCTATTGGTACTCGCAAATAGCGCTCGCAATTTCCCATTCATTCCTATGGGCCTGTAGGCCAATAGGAATGAATGGGAAGCCATTCCTTATTTGCGACTCGCAAGTTGCGACTCGCAAATAAGGAATGTGAAGGAATCGCTATTATTATAGCGATTCCTACATGCATAGAATTTTGCGAATCCTTAATTGCGAATCCTTAATATTCGCTATTAAGGACTCGCAAAATCCTAGCTTGATGCATGTGCCAGTGTATATTTTCAGTGGCAGTGAAGTTGAGTTTGGGGGCTCTGGGGCTAAATGTATTCATTTTCACTGGGCAAATAATTATTTTTCACAGTACAGACATTGGCCAAGCCCTCCATGGGAAGGTGTGCCTCCACCATGCTACCTGTGGCACCAGAACATATGTTCACAACAAGAACTGCACACCTCGATTGACAGAGTAAAACAATTATAACTCTTCATAGACTCATACTTGAGGTTAATGTCCAAACCCTTAAGTCAGCAGTCTTCAAGAGCTTGTAAGCTCAGCGGTGTACATATTTTTCTAACGGATACTCGCTCCCACAGACTCCTTCAGTGAACCTTGTGCCAGGCGAGAGAGTGGTTCCAGATTTTTTTCATTCTGTTCCTCATTCCAGTTCTTGGAGGCACCCAAAAACATCACATTGTGAGATGGCTCCTTAAGTGATACGCAAAGTACACACAAGATGTACAAGCTCTGTTGATATTAGTTCTTTTTTTACATTCTTCTAAAGGCGTGTGATCCAGAGCAATTGGTGAGTTTTCTGACCATTGTAAAAACTTTTTTTGTTAAAATCTGACTTTTTTGAGGTTATCAGCTCCAAAATTGACATCATTTAAGCCCTCTGTTCTTGTTGCCACCCAGTGTCGGTAAGGGAACTCCGAGGGTGTTTATAGTGTCTATGACCCCCGTAGGATGTCACATTGTGTGATATTTGTCTTTCCATGAACCCTTGAGCTATTAGGGAGAGGGAAGCTAAATTAACGATGGCTTCTTGGAAGGGTCAGTTGAGGTCTCATTCCAGACATAGAACATGTTCTTGATCTAGATGATAGTTCAAGTCTTAAACAATGTCCCATTACAAGCACAAAGATCCAAAAAGAGGTCCTCTTCAAAGCAAGCACCAGTACTGCAATCCATACCATTCCTTAGAAAAAGTTCTAGTGTTCAGGCTTTGAGGGAGGTCTAGTTGTTTGATGCACCATCTTAGGTTGTTAAGATGCCCGCTGACCTAGACTCTGGAGCACAGCCATCAGCTTAAATCACGGCTCTATCTGGCCATCCTCCAAAGCTGTTATTGGAGCCAGTCTTGGAATAGCTTCCTCAGGTGTGTGTCTACAAAGTCGCTTTCAGTTCTGGTTGTCATTACCAAGATGCCAAGTGTTCCACCCTGGTGCCAATATTGATGTCGACTTCAGTGCTGCTAGATTCTTGAGAAGTCCAGATTGAGATGTTTTTCACCCCGGGGAAACTTCCGGATCTCTTCTTGTAACAAAAAGTACCCTTTTCAACGTTTGCAAGAATTATGTGGGTCTGATTTGAAGCATTTTCAGACGCCTCGTGGCATACCGCATTCTGAAGATGATGACAGTGAAGGGGATAATCACCTTCTACCTTTGAATCTTGTCCAGTCAGCAGACCATGTGCAGTTCTCTGCAGTGATACATAAACCAGCTGAGACATCTATTCTGTTTCATGTGATGGAGGTGAAAGGATCTCTTTTTACATAGATATTGCCTGGTAATCAGCCAGCGAAGCATTTCTGCTTTTTAGTGAGTCCCTTTGGATCAGGTATTTCAAGCATGAGGCAAGCCTCAGTCTACTTCTGCAGTTTCCAAGAACTATTCTAGGAATTATGAACCATCACCTTCTGATCCTCCTTGCCTCAGTACTCAACCAACACATGAGAGTTTGGTAGTACAGATATGCTGAGCCTCTGTCATGGGTCCTACAATTCCTTCAGTTCCCCAAGAAAGAGAATCAAAAAGATTAGATCAGCTTGCAAGGAAGATGTTTGCATCAGAGAGTCCGGTTCTTAAGGCAAATGGGTCTTTCTGTCTGTTGGTTCATTATTCCCATGCATTATGGGAAATGGCTGCAGCAGTTACCACACATCTGCCGGATACATCAAGAAATCATTTGCAGAATTGTGCCAAGATGGTATGAACGCTGCAAAGCATATTACGCACTCAGGTTTGGACTCTGTAGATGCTGATTGAGGGTCCATGCGATCTGTGATTGCTTTAAATTGTCACTCTTGGATAAGAATGACAGGCTTTTGAAGTAATGTTCAGGCCCAGGTATTGGGCATGCTGTTCGATGGTTCATGCCTTTTGGAGAGAAAGCTGAGAACTTGCTGGAAAGAATCAAACAAAGCAAGGGTACGACACAAGAACTGGGGTTGTCTTTAACTACTAATTGGCTCCACCGCTAGTATGGATATTTGAAAGACTTTAACCATCCTTTTACAACTTGCTGGAAAGAGTAAAGAAAGCAAGGGTACTGCACAAGAACTAGGGTTGTATTTACCTTCTAGACATCTCCACCGCTAGTATGGGTACTTTAAAGGCTTTAACCATCCTTTTAGTCACCAGCAGATGGAGACTTATTTATATTAGCAACAACAACAGCAAAAGATATTTTGGGCCACAGGCTCTTCCAGAGGTCAGCAATCTCAGATTTCTTCGTTTCCACCTCCACTTCCGTCTAGAGCAAAGCAGGTTTGACTGGTGTGTCCTACACCACAAGACTTTTGATGGCTGTAGATGATCTCACTTCATTTCCCAGTGGCAAGAAATAACACATCAGTGGGGTCCTTCAACTGATTCTGGTTGGTTATGCCCTACTTTCTGCATAGAATCTTCCCTCATTACCCACTTTTCCTTCCCTCCTCTTCCTCCGCACAAACATCTTGATGAATGAGGTTTCCCTGTAAACTGAGCAAAGAAGCGGTGGAGGTAGCACCATGGAATCAGAGGGGTCAATGTTGTTATCCAAGGTACTTCTTGATCTCCAAAAAAGGGGAAGAAGTTTGGCTAATCTACATTTTTTTCATTGGCCTTCATTTTTTTAAACACATTTCTAAAAATGAAGTTCAAGATGGTGACCCTGTTAAATATTTTTGCTGACCCCAGTCTCAAGACTGGATGGTGTCTCTGGATTTGCAGGATGCATATGTTTAAATCCCGTTTCTTCCACAACATAGACAATATCAGCTGTTTGTAGTAGGAGATTTACCTTTACAGTTCAAATTTCTACCTTTGTACTGACTTCTGCACCGAGGGAATTCACAAAGGTTCTGGCTGTAGTTGTAATTTTTCTTCACAGACAAAAGATGCATGCACACCTCTATCCAAGTGACTATTTTTTAAAGGGGTATTCCCCACAAAGTTTGTTCAGAGGTTTGGACATTACAATCACTCTTTTGCATGATTTGGGTTTCTCCTTAAATCTGGAGAAGTCCTAATAGTTGCGCTAACAGTCCATCACATTTATGGGTGGTGTTCAAGACACTCAGTGAGTGTAGACTTTTCTTCTAGAGGAGAGGCTAGTTCAGTTTTCACCTTGTCCAAATCAGGCAACCAGGATAATTGCCAGATAGATAGGTCTATTGGCATCATGTATGTTTCTAGTTCCCGGTGCCTGGATATTTATCTGTCATCTTCAGTGAGTGTTACAAAGCCAATTAAATCAGTTCTGCAGCCGTCTTCAGGGTGTTCTACATTTGGATTTTTACACCACTCATTCTCTGGAGTGGAGGACATCTTCTAACAATCGCTTCAGTATTCAGACATGTTGTGTTCCTTAACCCCAGCCAATGGTGATGATAGACTCTCCCTGTGTGTCCCTTTAATCCAAGGCTGTCTTCATCACCACGCCTATTCACCCCCCAGATAGATGAAAGCACTGAGCAACAGTTGAAGATGGCGGGTCAACTAGAGCATAGTGCCTCAGGATTGGTGGATGATGAGACTGAGCAGGGGGTGCACACGGAGAGCCCGGAGCAAAACCCAAAGAGTGGAAGTGAGGAAACTGTAAGCTCTGTATTTGACTCTACCCCTAATCTAGAGATCTCAGTGACCCCATCATCAACTATGCTGGATGTAATGGTGATTCTACAAAAGACTTTACAAGGACTGTTGGAAGTATCTATGGTGAATAATGGTATATTGAAATCCCAAAAAGTACAGCTGCAGCTAATTCTGGGCGAGCTGAAACAAATTCGAAAACATATGCCATCTGTAGTTAGACCAGTAAGGTGCGAAAACGAAAATGTAAGTAGGGAGCCAGGAGAGCAAGCTACACATAGAGCAGGGGGTCATATTGTATATGTGTCAAGGTGCCCAATGCTTGTAAAAAGATCTGGAGAAGCAACTAGGTATAGATAATGCATACCAAGAGCAAGAAGGGTGATCAAGAATATAGATAGGAGGGAGAAGTTATGGGGAAAAAAGAATATCGTCAGCACTAGGGTTAGTGATAGTATAAATAAGAAACCAGAAAGCCTGCACTTAAAAAAGAACCCCCGAAAAATGCAGAAAGAGCATAAGTTCAGCACGAAGGATGAATATGAAAAAAGAGGGGTAAAGATACATATAGGATCTAATAAGGATGAAAGAGAGCAGGAAAACGCTGGCCTAAGTAGACCACTAATTAGAAAAGACAATGTGACGGTGCAAGGAGTGATCAGTGGGAACTCATCTACGTGGGGATGGGAAGGGAAAATTAAAAACATGGAAAAAATGAAAGAAAAGGAGGGGAGAAGCTTGTGGTTGCATCTTGAAGTATCAAACTATAAGGATGGGGGTAAAAGATTAAGAAAACTACACCCCCTAAATCGATCCCAGCTATTAATAACCTTCTTCAAATGTGTCAGCTTAAGGGAGATAGGGTCAAATGACCTCCGACAAGTAGAGTTTATACAAAATAAATATGGGAAGGATGTAACCAAAGTCCTGATGTACTCTGGCTTAGTAAACATACAGTTCTAAAAGCAGAAAAGGAGCTGCAGAGGGACGGAATCAGGTTAGTCCCAGATGTAGAACTACCTACAATGGATAAACAAAGATCCGTTTTTTTGAGCCATCATGCGGGTCTAGGGCAAAGACAAATAAAATTAATTTACCAGGAGTTGGATGCAAAGGAAGGCATTGAAATCACAGTATCGGGGGGGAGGATGGTAAAGAACTGGAGTGATAATCTGTGGAGATATACCCTTGAACTGTAGTACGCCAACCCAGAGAGATGAAGGGTGGCTAAGCGAAACAGATTAGGATGCCGGGTCATCGCACAGCCTTGGGGTTCTCTCTTGGAACATTAATGGCTTTAGCAAAATTTCAAAATCAGAAACCTTCAGGAAAATAATGGATACTCATGAGATTGTGTGTCTGCAAGAAACCTGGCTGTGCGATGTAACCCCAACAATAGAAGGATATGTGCCGGTCTATAAGCCTGCAACAAAAGGGCAGCAAGGGCGACCTACAGGAGGAATTTCTACCCTAATATCAACTAGAATAGCCAGAAAGGTAACACCCCTAACAGTAAGTTGTATATGGCTGGTAGCAAGCAAGGTGGAGCCCCGGGACCCATACCCTATGAATGAAAAGCTGATAATAGCTAATGTCTATATACAAGGGGGGGCGATCTGAGGAATATAGGCAAGAAATGAAAAGGATGAAAGAGGAAATCGATTGGTTGTGTGAAAGATACCCAAAAGACATTTTTATATTGATGGGGACCTGAACCACAGATTGAATAAAATGGACAAATGGTCCAAAGGAATGCTGAAATCATTTAATATAAAGGCGGCAAATTTCCCAATAACTAAAGGATCTAAATGGGATATAGCGCTGGGAAACTACCTGGGCTCAAAAGGTCTAGTTTTCCTAAATGGACGGGTAGGCGAGGATTGCCCAGTACATCAGACTTTAAGATTGGCCAACAACTATGCCCAATTGATTATATGTATATGCATGCATGGAACTTTGACAAAATAAGGGATTTCAAAGTGGGTACTGAGAAAGGAAGTGATCACCATCCTCTGAAATTAAATCTGAGAAGAGGGAAAGTTGTACAAAGGGAAAAGGTGAACCCAGTTCAGATGGAATACCCAAAACGAATATCCACTAAACTAACAGAGGAACATATGGAAAAGTTGTCAAACTTTCAGAAAAACCAATCAATGAGTGATAGCTTAGAGCCCCACCCGGAAGGGTATGAGAATATTATTGGGCAGGTAGTACAGTGCTTAGGAGCAGTCTTAAAAGGGAAAGGATTACAAAATGCAAAGTCCCCAAAAAACCATAGTAATAAAAAACAACTGGTTACTACAGAATGTAAGATCCTTAAGGCACAGATAAGGAAAGGGGAGAGAAACCTTAAATCAAGGTATGATAGAGAAAGCCTTAATGCATTGATGAAGCTAAGGCGAAGGTATAAAAACTTAATCATAGACCAGAAAAGAGAATATAAAGAGAAGTGTTGGATACTTATGATAGAGGCTATAGAAACTAAAAACATAAAAGATTTTTGGAAATTAGTTCAAGAGGGTTCAGGAAAAACTCAGGGACGGAATGTTTGTGCAATGGAGGAGCAAGCTTGGGTGGACCATCTAGAGGAGATATATGGTAAAGAAGTGGAGATGGTGGGGAAAGAAGTAACCCCTTGAAAGAGAGTGGGCGAGGATATAAGAGCTATGTTTATATTAAGAAACATTAGAAATATAATTGTAAGATTAAGCCTGACCCGAGCTGCTGGACCCGATAATATGCCTGCGATAATTATAAAAAATTGTCCGGATTGGTGGGCGGAGTTATTGTACAGGTTGTTTGATAAAATTTTGGATACAGGGATTATACCTGAAACTGGAGAGGGGCAATTATCAGACTGATACATAAAAAGGGAGATATAAAAAGCCCAAAAAACCTGTAGGAAGATTAACCTCCTGGATGTGGCCGAACAGGTATTTGCAAAAATAATCCTGGGAATGCTAAAAGATTGGGCTGATCTTAATGGTATAGTACCCCCAGAACAAAGGGGCTGCAAGGAACAGCACTCGACAATTGACCACTGTTTCTCGCTCTGGTCCATTGCATGTAAGTCTGTGGAGCAGAGGGGGAGCCTATTCTGTTGCTTTGTAGATTCCCGTGCAGCTTTTGATCTTGTAGACAGAAACAGTCTATGGGAGGCATTGAGAAAACTAGATATCCCAAAAGACCTCTTAAGGCTAATTCAGGAGCTGCATAGGAGGAATTGGGCTCAGGTTATTCTGGATACCATGGGGACGCTAACACAAAAAATACAAGTGAATAATGAGTTGAGACAGGGTTGTGTATTAGCCCCTCTACTCTTCTCTTTGTTTGTTGCCGACCTGCCCGTAACTCTAGCTGCCGCTAATGGATTTAGCCCCAGGATGAATGATAAACATGTGGCATGCCTCCTGTATGCAGATGATCTTGTGATCTTAGATCAGACTGAAATAGGCCTGCAAAGGAAATTTGAGAAATTTGAGAACTATTGTAGATGGAAAAAACTAGTGGTAAACATGAGAAAGACTCGAGTGCTTTGCTTTGGGAAAACTAAAAGCAAAAGAGAGACTTGAAGTAGTAAATGAATATAAGTACCTTGGAGTCTGGTTCGAGCGGTCCCTGAAATGGAAATTTTACCTGGAGGCCTTAAAGGCTAGGGCTATTGCCTCGGTGAGTGGGCTGAAAAAATGTAATAAGGCCTTTGGAGAAATGTCATGTAGACCAGTGTTAAAAGCCTACGAAGCAATGATTCCCCTGCAACTCCAATGTGGATCTGAATTGCTATATATTAGTGGTAAAAACAGGTGGGATGCAGAGGAGGGGAAATGCCTGAAGTATTTACTGTCACTTTCCAGTTCAGCCATGATCTAAGCAATAAGATTAGAAACTGGCATGATCTCATGGAATATGCTGGTTGCAAAAGTCCTAATAAGATTCTGGGGAAAAACTGAGGGGGGAGGATGGGCAGAAAATTTCTCAGTGGTGCAAGAATGAAATTGTGCAAAGCAAATTAAAATGGGCAAAAAAGGTTAGGTCTAACCTGGCTGTCGTTTGCACTGCTATGAAGGTAAGCAGCTTCCACAGACTTTAAAATAGAAATCTCCAAGAGTGAGCTAAAGGAGTTAGGCAAAGAATTGTCCAACGAAAGTGATTATCAATACCTAAGAGAGAAAAAATCTGTACATTTTATTTTAAATGCATTGCGGAATAAAGTGAGTTATCCATATGTGGATACCCTACCAAACCAGATGTTAAGAAACGAAGTGCTGAGAGTAAGAATTGGACTCAACCCTTGTAAGATAAGTGTTATTGCAAAAGCAAAAATGATTGGTATAGGAGGGAATTGTGCTTGTGGGTTGAACACCAAATGTGACATGCTGCATATTTTGTTGGATTGCTTAAAACTCAAACAACAGCGGAGACAATGGTTACGCCCAATATTCTTGAAATATGAAATTAGGACTCGATGGCATGCCGTAGAATTTTTAGCTGAGATGCGCTTTTTATACATTGCATGTGCTATTGGAAGATATACGAGGGCAGTTTTTATAGAGAACTAGTAGAAGTGCGGATGTGTTTTATAGAATTATTGGCAGATTTTATTGGAAGATATATTTTATCTGAATAATTTATATATGGTTTTATTAGATGAAAATTATTATTATATATGTATTTTACCATATTGTATTGCTGTATTGTTTAAAGACTATTGGTCTAAATAAACATATCCTTGATTGATTGATTGACTCTCCCTGTGTGTCTGGGATGCACACATGAACAAACTGAACTTTAATGCTCTTTCATCCTAAAAGTAAACAAGGTTGCATTTAATCGTGTTGGAGTTGAGAACGATTTGATTGGCTCTCCGAATTTTCCTCCTAGATCTTAGTTGTAAGCAATTGCAGATTTTGACAAACAATACTTGTGCAGGAAACAAATATGGAAGAGAAGGCTCCCCTCTTTGTCAAGAAGCTATCGTCTTTTAGAGCTTGGCCCTTGACATGCACATTACAGTTCATCTACCAAGAAATGAGAATCAGATGGCAGATTTCTTAAGTCACCTTTTTTTTATTATTGATAAGTGGGAGATTCATCATCCATAAGTGATTCAGGAACAATAAATTTTGTCATCAATAAGCAGATCAGGTGTTTGCTCGTTTGGGAGGGCGAGATGTTGATCTGTTAGCGACAATTTACAACAGAAAGTATCATGTGTTTTGCCCAAAGATCATTTCATCCCAGTGGAAACATTCACAGTTCTATTTACTTATTCCCTAAGTTAGCCTTTTAAATCAATACCAGTGATTCAGGCAGTACTTTGGAAAATTCGAATTGCTCAAGGCCAGAGTTGTTTTGTTAGTCGTGGACTGGTCCAGGAGACCATAACATGAGAATTCTTACAGCTGACTCAGAATACCGCATGGTGCTTTCCATGCAGGGAGGAACTCCTATCCCTCAACAATTTGTTGTTTAATTCAAACTTCAAGTTCATAAACCTTCATGAATGGCTCTTGAAAGATTAATATTAGCTAAGTTCAATTTTAATGTGGAATTGGTGGGTATTTTACTTGTTATCATTCGACCTTGTACCAGGAAGCTTTATTGTAGTAAGTGATCAGCTTCTGAATCTTGGTACAGAGTCAAATTCTTAGATCTTTTTGCAGGTGATGTTAATGTTATTCTTTGATTTGCTTTGCAGTTGAAATAGAGATTTGTTAATAAAGGCACAATCAAAGGTTATCTCTCTGCTGTCTTGGCTTGTTTGTTTGACACAGATCAAAAGTCACTTTTCAAAATGTCATTCGCACTAGTTTCTGAAAGGTCTTCTGAACTCCTTCCCTCCTACACTTTATGTGGCCTGTCAGTGGCTTCTTAATCTAGTACTGACTTTTCTGATGGGGCAGCCATATGAACCCTTACATTCTTGGGAGTTGAAATGTGTTTCTTGTATAAAAGAAAATCTCAGGATAGCTCATAGAAGTCTAGCACATGTTTAATACAAAATAGCTAGCAAGCATAAAAAATAAGCAAAGGGCAAAACGCCGCAGGAATAGACCAGAGCTTTGCCCTCTGATTAGTTGGAGTATGCCTTTCTAAAATTCATACATTTTGGGATTATGTTTATACACTTTTTCTCAATGCAAACAAATGTAAAAAAAAGAACATGTGATGACCAGAAACTACGGATAGGCGTTAATGAGCAGGTGCCGGGCTCTTGTGGAAAGAATGCAAGAAGAATTTAAGAGTTAGATTATGACACAGTTTCCTTGAGTAAAATGGTTGAGCTTAAATGTGCAATGTATATCACGGGATAGCAAAATGGCAGTGCATTTAAAATATGTGAAAATGTGCAATAATGCAAAAGCTTTGGTGGGCTTTCACCAGGTATAAAAATGGAACCACAATTGATCATACAGAGTGATATATGATTTTTTATCTTCTCACTTCAAAGCTTGCTGTCCTGCAAGCTATTATGGTAGCCAGGCGGGTAGGTGATCTTCAGGCTGTTTCAACTCCTCCCTCCTTTACTAAAGGGTATCTTTGAGAAATAAACCTTCTTTTGTACTTGATAGTTTCTCAATTTCATATGTCTCAATTGGTTTTTGCTCCCTTCTTTTTTCTTTCTATTGCCTCATCCTGCAAAGGAGAGGAAACAAGAGCTTTGTCTTGCTCCTATTAGGGCTTTAAGCCATTACATTTACAGAAATCATTTTAAAAATGTAGTCACTTTTTTCTCTTTGTGTGTTTTTTTTGTTTTTTTTATCTTCGGACACCCAATATCTCTGCGGGCTTTCAAAACATTCTGGCTGCAATTGATGACACAGCGCTCATACACCTTATATGAAATGTGCGTGTCACTTCAGCTCTGTGTCAATGATGCCCCTTATGACGTTATTGTGTGCCTCTTAGCACTAGTAACCAGGAACAGCTTGAAACAAACCTAGGCCCAGTGTCTTACGTGGCGTAATGTTCACTTAGGGAATCTATGGGAGGTCTCATATCCATCAGAAAGAGCATTACAGAACGTAAGTAACATGTTTTTACAGCATTTTGGGGCAAATATATCAATTGTTGCTTAATAAGTTTAGACCGAATGAAAAAGCACACTGAACACAGCGACTGCTGGTTGTATGCCATTCTGATTTTTTTGTATGCTGTGATAGCTTCCCTTGGGGAATTAAAATGTAAAAATTACATTTTTGGATCCCATCCTATAACATTCTCACTCTTTTGACCATATGGATGAAACTTTAAAGACTGCATCTAAGATAAAATTTGTTTTTTGCTTGTTTCCATGAAAATTTGTCAAACGAGTCCAAAGTTATTAACAAAACAAAACAGGCTTTTCTATATAAAGTGTGAGGTAACCATAACTACAACAAGCATTGGCATAGCCAATAGGTCTCGCCTTTGGGACCTTATAAGTGTTTAGCCATGCAACAGTTGATGTTGTTGCACCAAGGATATTGTGCTGCATAACTAAATACTTATAAGGTCCCAAAGGCGAGACCTTTTGGCTATGCCAATGGAGTGGAGTGGATGTATGTGTTGTGGAGTGGAATTATGTGGGTTGAATTGGAATGGTTAGTTGTGGAATTGTGCGGCGTGGAATAGTGTGGTGTAGAGCGGATCTGTATAGTGGAATTATATGGCATGATGTGCAGGTTAATTATATGGATAGTAATTATGTGGCATTGAGTATTTTGTGTTGTGGAGTGGTATGTAGTGGAGTTCAATTATTTGGTGTGCTGTTGAATTTTGTGGCATGATGTGGAATTCTGTTGTGGTGTTTGGATGAATGTGGTGTGTTCTGTAATTGTATTGAGTTTAAATACGTGGTTTGTTGTTGAAATATGTGATTTGGAATATAAATGTGTGGAGTATATCTGTGCGGCGTGGCACTGTGTGGCGATGAGCGAAATGATGCGGACTGAAATTATGTGGCATGGCGTGCAGTGCATTTTTGTGGTCTGTTGCTATGTGGCATAGAGTGGTTTTATGCAGGGTGCATTTATCTGGTATTGAGGTGAGTGATTATGTGGAGTTGAATCATGTTGCGTTGAGTGGTATTATGTGGAGTGTAATTATGTTGGGTAGTGGTGAATTGTGTCTCGGTGAACTGTGTGGTGAGCAATTGTGTGCTGTTGTAGGTCAGGTTAATAGGAATACTGTTTGAATACCCGGGAATGCCATCAAGACCAAAAGTACTAACACCGTCATGCCCACCCGCAAGTTGCGGCCATTTACATGCAGGAGACATCTGGTGTTCTAGGAAAACCAACATGTGAAGCCTACATTTTTAACTATGGTCGGGTGGAGAGCACTTGAAAAGCAAAAATCAAGACACCCCAAAGTCTGCTCATGGGAAGGATACGCAATTGATTTGTTCAATAACTTGCTTATCCTTTCATCATGCTACTATTAACTATGCACCTTTTACTTTACATCACAAGGCTCATTTAAGACACAGATGCACGTAACGAAAATGCAGTTTCACTAAGTGTTCCCTAAAACTGCAGAACTTTAGAGGAGTGTGATTTTTAAGCTATCATTCTGTATTTCATTTTTGACATGCTAGACGTTCCCCGACAGCGTGCTGGGTATAAACATGGGCAAAACTCAGTACCAGAGTGTTTAAAAAATATACTGAAGTGTGGAGAGAAACGTAGCCAGGACACAGTATTCAGCTGCACCAGTGTTTCTTCAACAAATGCTCCGCAGCAACTCAAACAAGTTAAAAAAAAAGTATTAGACAAGAGCAAGAAATCGTGCTATCATAGAAACCATGATTTACATGAGAGGCCTTGAGCAGCTTGGATTTATATCCGAGTTCTCTGATTCTTTATAGGTTTTAATATTGCTGTTCCAAAGTGCTCATTTGGTTTATGTGGCCTCAAAACAACCCCATCCGTGAAGGCAGAAATGCGATTGCATTACCTGTGACATATATCATTTTAAGGGCCTCAGAGTGTCACTAGGTTGTGCACAGTGGCATATTCTTTCTGGAAGAAGCAATAAACCACTTAATAAATTAAAGTATTTGGTATCCACTTTTAATACCTATACAAATGTACAACGGTGTACTATTTTCTATGTGCAAAATTAAATGTTGGTGCATCTCCGAGCAGATGTACTCTAATGTTTCAAACATTAGAAATGATGACATATGGTTAAAAACTTTAAACAATGTGCACATGTACACTGTGAACAGTGTTTCTGTAGAGGGCAATAACCGCCCACACCATACACACAAAAAGTGAAATTTCTTCTATTCCAGAAATATTTTATGAGCCCTTGAAGAATAGACGAGGGCGAGTAACGTTAAAATTGTAAATACGCTGCTAGGCAGAAAAGGCACAATCCTGCCTATTTTATCAATCAGAAACTCCTACCACTTACCACCTGGACACGCGAAAACTATCAGTTTAAAGTTTTAAAGGCGGATGTCTATGGTTCTTGGGGCGCCCACAACCAATTCAATTTAAAGATCTCGGGTACTGGAACAGAGAGACAAATTCCTGCAGCCGCTGAGCAGTCATTGCTCGCATTAACGCTAAAAGTGGCTGCCAATAAATGACACTGCAAAACTGCACAGTTTCCCTCCGGATTCCTGCAGCATTCCTTCTAAGGCTGTAACCCGGGAATCACTGAATAAGGGATAAACCTGGCCATAAAACTTACCAAAAGTTGGTTTTGTTTTATTTTTCGTGTGTTCGGTACAAAATAAAACTCTTACCAAATTAATGCTGCAGCCGAAGCATGTTATTGAGTGCACTTCGAGCACACACGGTAGGTGACAAACATTCCTGCTTGGCCGCTCGGACAAGTAATTCTAGACGGTGGGGGGAGGACACATGGGGGGGGTGGGGGAGAGGGTGATCTGCAAATGCTAGGAGACTAAGGTGGAGTGGAAATCTCCAACGTTCCGCTAAAAATGCAGCTTCCTTTTGACTTGGAGCACAAGTTCTTTGCTTTATAATTGTTATATAATTATAATTAACATTCACCGAGAGGCATGAGAACCACAGGTAGGTTAGCAGTACAGGCGCAGCAGTGAATCACGGACAGCACACCAGGGACAGGGCAGCGACTGAGACTCACCACATGAGAAACACACTCTAGTCTCTAGGGAGTGAAGCTCTCCGCAGTACCGGCAGAAGTAAAGCTGCAAAAGTGACGCAAGTAGATGTATCTCACCTTCGACTCTATAGAGTACCCGATCCAAGTGGTAGGTAGGAGTGGAAAGAAGAAACGCGGGCGACTGCGACTGAAAACACATCAAAAAGTATGACGGGCAGGAGGTGGGGGGCTACGGCGCCGCACAGGGAGATTAACTGAATTAGGACGGATGCCGACACTAACAGGAAACCACAGTGAGGCAAGTCAAAAGAAACAAGCACGGCAGCAAGGGGAGAAAGGAGGGGGCCTGCGCGATTCCCTTGGGGGAGCGAGCAGCAAGGCGCGATAATTGCTACCATATGGCGCCAGCTGCTCGCTCCCGCAAGTGAATCGCCAAACGTGCACGCGTTGCCATTGAAGGCAATGGAACGCGTGCACGTTTTTGGCTGAAAAGCCGAATCGATTACAAAAGGTCTTATTTCCTATGCAGCGCATGCGCGCTGCGTAGGCGAGACCTAAAAAGGGCCAGATGTATATATTCTCTAGACCCCTTTGTGTTTTGCACAATATATTTAAGAACAAAAAAGCAATTAGTGTATGTTAGTTTCATTAATTGACCAATGTTTAGCATTTTGTTTGACCTCAGCTCTCTAGGGGAATGGAACATTACTTGGTTGAGGAAGGATTTGCTCTCTTCACTGCTCTTCATATGCGTTCTACAATGTCATATATCAATTATACTTCATCCGCATTCCCCAATGCTCCTTATGTGTGCTCACCAGTGATCTTTATCCACCTTCTCCATTGCTCTTTATACGCATTGACTACTGCCAAGCATTCTTATCTATCCAGTATTATTCAATTCCCAGAATATCTCAAGCCATCCATAGAACTATGCATGAAGCATCTGGGTCATCTCTCTGTTTTCCTTACAGACTATAACTGATGGCAGTCCAATGAAGCGCTCAGCTTCCATGCTGGGACACTCACGCTCCAAAGGCATCAGATTGGACGACTACTCCCTGGAGCGTGTCATCCCTGAGGAGAGCCAGCAGCACCACCAGCGACGGCGAGAGCGCAGCCATCGGGCATCGGAACGGTCGCTCAGTCGATACACAGATGTGGATACAGGTAAAAGACACTCCTAGGGAAGGATCAACCCTGTAGCCAGGGTGGCAGGAGAGGCAGGGAAAACTATGTTGAAAGTCCTCAGAGAAATGAGCCAGGCAGTTGGCATATGTGGCCAGTAGTAGTTGGGGGCAAATGGTGTATTTATGCCCAAACCAGTCCAGTAACATATATCAGAACTTCAGAAGGATTTAAAAACTACTTGGCATGATATGTAAGCAAGCATTAGCAAAGCTCGTAGGTCTCTCTTTAGAAAACTGGTGCAATGGTTATTTATTAATTTTTTATTGCAAGCACGTACCACAAAAAGATAAAGAAGAAAAAATAAATACAAAGGCCACCCAAACCTACTGGCCAAAAGATTGAAATTGATATTTTACATTTATAAAACATTAATCATTGCTTATAATTTGAAAAGAATAGTGGGAATGCTTTCTTTCAGGCAGTTGTGTTTAGAACAGCTATTGAAACTGTTTATAGTTTTAATACACATCACAAGAAAATATGATTCTTATCAGTGTAAAGAAAATATACTATTGACTTTGAATTACTGTAACCTGAATATGTAGTTTAAACCAAGAAGGATGGCAAACAAATTAAAAACAGGATCAAGAATTAATAGAAATAAGTATTGACAAAGTATTGTACCACAGGTCCTGGCATGGACGTGCACTTATTTTTAAGCAGATGTGCATATGGGATCAGACAAAATGCTGTAACCCATAGTACAAATGAGTCAGTGGCTGAAGTGGACTGACCTGTTGCCCCAAGCAGTATGCTGTGGTTGAGGAAAGTAAAATGTGAATTATACAACAACAGCCCAATGGATCTAATAGAGATATCTACCCTCAGATTCCTTACCTTTGAACTTCCAGGCGTCAGACTGGATCCGCAAGATTTTTGATAGCAGTACCCCTGCGCGCCGATAGGTGGTGTTGGTCGACTCCGCGTGATGTCGTCGGCATTGGGTTTGTTGTGGCGTCCGCGTCGTCTATATAGGCGTCAGCCCAGTGCGCTGACGTCAGTTCTTTTCTTTCCACGCCAGCCAGCGCAGATCCGTTGGAGAGCTACCCCCTGTCACTTTTTGACAGATTTTTTTCGACTTTCTGCCAACTCCTTTTGGTGTGTAGGTATGTCCAAGAAGACCTCGGGGTTCAAGCTGTGCGTCGCCTGTCACCACGCCATGTCGGTCATGGACCCCCATCTAGTGTGTCTCTTGTGCCTGGAGCGCGACCATGACACAAAGTTGTGCTCTGATTGCCGGGCCATGGCACCAAAGGCTTGGAGGGAGCGGTCCCTAAAGCTAATCGCGGCCTGGCGTACGGCACCACGGAGGTCGCTTCGTCGATCTCGCTCCCCCTCCCGGTCCTGATCTCGGTCGAGAGGAAGGTCCAAGCACCACTCGGGGGGGGGGGGGGTCAAAATCTTCTTCCTCGAAGTCATCGCGGTCAGGTAAGAATCACCATAAAAAGCACAAGCAGTCGAAGAACTTCTCCCTGTCCATCACGCGACGAGACGGAGGAGCCTTGGCATTCGAGGCCCGGCTCCGCGAAGCGGGTGCCTGTGTCGGCTCCACATTTCCCTCTCTTTCCGGGCCCAGGAGCAACCCCGGCCCAATCAGAAGAGTTTTATGACGCCATGTGTGCCCTATTTGGGCGGCCTGACCCTACCAGCGCGCCTTCGGGCACTGTTCGCTGAGCTGAATGAGATCCCATGGGTTCCGTGGCTCCGGCCCCGGCGCCACAGCCTCCTCTTAGATCCGTTCCTGGATCCGGGCCAGCGCTGGTCGTACCCTTGCAACCTTTCCTGGCGCCACGTCCAATGCCGAGATCCTCGGAGTCGCTGGTGCCCACCGGTAGCTCCTCCCCCATTGTCATTCCAGACGACACAGAGCCAGTCGAGCTTCCACCAACGTCGAGACCGGCGCCAACGGAGCCGTGCAACTCCATGCCGTTCACCTTGCCCTATTCTGAAAGGCTAGGAATGGATGATGATGATTGGGAGGACCTGAGTGATGCCAGTGGCTCGGACACCTCCCCAGATTCAGGCATGCTGCCTCCCCCTAACCTGACTAAGGAGGAGGGGGTTTAATTTTCAACGGTGGTGCGGAGGTCTGCGGAGGTCTTGGTCCTGCAGCTCACTACGGTGGCAGTCAAGATTAACATCTCAATGGAGGTTCTTTAGCCTGGTGTCTCTACCTCGGAACCCTTGCTTCCTTTCAACGAGGCCTTGATCGACGTTCTAATCCAAAAGGCTGGACAGCTTCAGTAAGAAGATCTTTTCTTCCGCCAGCCTAGCATTGCAGTCGGTAAACACCGCATGCCTCTTGGGCTGTTATTCCCATTTGATATGGGATATGGCTGCGCAGGTGCTGCCAAGAGACTCGGAGGAGGACCGGGCTCTCCTCTCCCAAGCTATTTCAGATGGGAGAGATGCAGCTAAGTTTGCCATACGCTGTGGCTTAGACACGACAGACTAGCTTGGGAGAGCGATTCCCTTGACGGTGGCCATAAGGCGCCACACCTGGCTGAGGGCATCTGTATTTTCAGGGGATGTCCAAGCTAATCTTATGGACATGCCCTTTGATAGCTCCCTTCTCTTTGGAGACAAAGCAGATGCAGCGCTTGAGCAGTTTAAGGACGCCCGGGCTACAGCCAAGTCCCTAGGCCTCACCATGTCATCCTGGCCTGTGTCTGCTTTTCGCCCCTTTCGAGGCTACGGAAGGGGCTTCCAACCACGATAACCCTATTCCAGCCAAAGGACCCCACTAGTTCAGCAATCTCTGCAGGGCTGCAGACGCGGTTCACCCCAACCCCGAGGAGCGGGTGGCCATAAGTCGAGTCCAACCACAAACCCCTCCTCCATCGCAAAACCTTCCTAGTCTGATCCCTCCAGATCATGGACGTCCAGTTGTTGGCAGGATATGCCATCACCTCCACCACTGGCAAGATATCACCTCGGACAGGTGGGTGTTGCAAATAGTCTGATGGGGCTACTCCCTCCCCTTCGAGACTACCCCTCAATCTATGCCTCCAACTTACGATCGGCTGACGGAGGATCCCTTTGCCCTACTCCGCGAGGAAGTCAATACTCTCTTGGCCAAGGAAGCTATAGAGAGGGTTCCCGGAACAGAAATAGGCTGTGGTTGCTATTCTTGCTATTTTCTGGTCCCAAAGAAGGATGGATGCCTTCGTCCTATCCTCGACTTCAAAGCCCTCAACCACTTCCTCAAAAAGGAGAAGGTCAAGAATGCTCACCCTTGCTCAGGTCCTGTCTGCCCTGGACCCGGGAGACTGGATGATAGCATTGGACTTGCAGGACGCCTATTTTCATATTCCCATCCTGCCTGCCCAACGCCACTACCTGCGGTTTACGGTGGGCCACGAACACTTTCAGTTTACCATACTCCCCTTCAGCCTAACCAGTGCCACTCGGGTGTTCACCAAGGTGATGGCGGTGGTCGCAGCCCATCTGCAGAGATCAGGGGTTCCAGTCTTCCCCTATCTCGACGACTGGTTGTTGAAGGCGGGCTCGTCCCAAGCAGTCGTCTTCCACCTCCAGACTTCGGCAAACCTCCTGCATTCGCTGGGGTTCACTATCAACGTGCCGAAGTCACACCTGACTCCCTCTCAGAAGCTCCCTTTCATTGGAGCAGTTCTCCATACGGTGCAGTTTCGGGCCTATCCTACCGAGCGGCGAGACCAGGATATTCAGGCTATGATACCGATGTTTCAGCCTCTATCCTGGATTTCAGTGAGAATGACTCTGAGGCTGTTGGGCATCATGGCCTCCTGCATCCTGCTGGAGGACCATGCCAGATGGCACATACGGACTCTGCAGTGGGACCTGAAGTTCCAATGGGCACAGCACCAGGGGAATCTCAGCGACCTTGTTCAGATATTGGAGGGCACTGCGAGCGGCCTATGGTGGTGGCTGACAAACTGCGATTGGGTCAGAGGCAGACCCCTCTCCCTTCCCCACCCAGATCTCACAGTAGTTATGGATGCGTCTCTTCTGGGATGGGGCGGCAACCTGGGAGAGGTGAAGATCAGAGGACTCTGGTTGCCTGCGGAAGCCAAGCTCCATATCAACCTGTTGGAACTTCGTGCGATCCGATTGGCACTGAAAGCCTTTTTGCCATCATTCAAGGGAAGGCTAGTTCAGGTGTTCACAGACAGCACTACCGCCGTGTGGAACTGCAACAAACAGGGGGGAATGGGGTCGTGGACCCTCTGTCAAGAGGCCCTGCATCTCTGGACTTGGCTGGAACAACAGGGCATATTCCTGGTTGTTCAACATCTGGCCGGTTCTCTGAATGCCAGAGCGGACAAACTGCGCCGTTGGTGCCTTGTGGATCACGAGTGGTGTCTCCATCCAGAGGTGGTGTAAGGCCTCTTTCAACAGTGGGGCGAGCCTTGGTTAGATCTGTTCGCCTCCGAAGAGAACGCGCAATGTTAGCAGTTTTGCACGCTGGAGTTTCCAATGCGGCTCTCACCCTGCGCCGCTTTTAGTCACGAGTGTAGCACAGGTCTCCTGTACGCCTTTCCACCCATACCACTCCTGCCCAGAGTGCTCAATAACATCAGGAGCGACTGGGCTCTAGTCGTCCTTGTGGTTCTGGAATTGGCACAGAGAGTCTGGTATCCTGAGCTTCTACAGATGAGCATCGATCCTCCGATCTGGCTGCCTCTTTGCCAGGATCTTCTTTCTCAGCAGCAGGGTTTCTCCAACCAAACCTGTTCACTCTCTGCCTCCTTGCGTGGAGATTGAGCGACGGCAGTTGACAGCTTCTGACCTTCCTTCCGAAGTCTTTGAGGTTATTCTGGCAGCCAGGTGTCCCTCCACAAAGTCAGTATACGCCTGCCGATGGCAAAACGTTTGTAAATACTGTACAGAACGGTCTGTTGACCCCTTGTCTGCCTCTCTATCAGATATTCTTCTGTTCATTCTCTCTTTGGCTCAGCAGGGCACTGCTCTGGGCACTTTGAAGGGCTACCTTCTGGCCCTGTCTGCTTTTCTTCAGCTGCCAGATCAGCCATCACTCTTCAAATCACCTCTTGTACAGAGATTTTTGAAGGGGTTAACCCATCTGTTCCCCCCTTCTCCTTTTATTATTCCCAAGTGGGACTTTAATTTGGTCCTTACCTTTTTGATGTGTGCACCGTTTGAACCGCTACACAACTGCCCGCTCCAGCTGCTCACTATCAAAACAGCCTTTTTAGTGGCAATAACTTCTGCCAGGAGGATGAGCGAACTCCAGGCACTGTCATCTCAGCCTCCTTACCTGACCGTATTTCCGCACAAAGAAGTGCTCCACACTAGGGCATCCTTTCTGCCTAAGGTAGTAACACCTTTCCATCTGGGACAGTCCGCCTTCTACGCACCTCCGCATCCTTCCAAGGAAGAGGAGCGTCTCCACCGTTTGGACCCAAAAAGAGTGTTATCGTTCTACCTTGATCACATTAAAGAGTTCCGGGTGGATGACCAACTTTTTGTAGGGTACGTTGGAGCAAAGAAGGGGCATGCTGTTCAGAAGAGGACCATTTCACGCTGGGTCATCCTCTGCATCAAAATGTTACACCTTCACAAAGAAACAATCTCCTGAAGATCTTAGGGCCCATTCCACCAGGGCGAAGGCAGCCACCATGGTACTTCAGCGTGGTGTTTCGGTTCGCAACATCTGCCAAGCGGCCGCGTGGGCGTCTCTGCACACGTTCGCCAGACACTACTGCCTGGACAGGATTTCTTGATTTGAAACTTTTCCGCAGTCCCACCTCTGGGGTGGTATTTCTTGAGAATCTGTTCAAAGGTAAGGAATCTGCAGCTAGATGTCTCTATCAGATGGACAAGTTACTTAACTTCGGCAGTGCCTTATCTGGTAGCAACATGATCTAGCCGCAGATTCCTTACCGACCCACCCATCCTCCCCGCGCTGTGGATTAGTTCTAGTGTTAGGACTGTTTTCCCTTTAGGGGCCTAGTTGTTTCTTGACACACCATGGTCAGTCACTTCATGGCTCAGCGCTTCTGGCGTGCAAAGTCGTGAAAAGTACTGACGTCAGCGCGCGCCGTGATGACGAACCCAACGCCTACGATGTTACGCAGAGTCGACCGATGCAGGGGTACTGCTTTCAAAAATCTTCAAGATCCAGCCTGACCCCTGGAAGTTCAAAGGTAAGGAATCTGCGGCTAGATCATGTCTCTACCAGATAAGGCATTACCAAAGGTAAGTAACTTGTCCATCAAGAGGCGTGACCCGAAGCCCATCTAGGTAGGTATATATGCATAATATTTTTATTTATGATTTTTTTTATTACATGAAGCTGGCAAGACAGCTAAAGATGTCTCTAGGTGGTGCTGATGCAGCAATACCTACACTTTTCTTGTTACCCACTCCCAAAATTAAAGCTTAGGGCCCATGAACAAGGTACTTTAGAAGGGGGTGGCAGGTGCATTTTACAAATTGCCTCTGCACCACTAGTAGTGCAGTTTGTGTACAGCTTGCAGCACTGTATATGCGTTTTACGAAGCCAGGAGTGAAGATGCCATGAGATCCCAAGTCCATTTAGCTGTGCCGCTGCAAGCTCTGGTACAGCTCATTGAGATGGGCCAAGTGGACCCCTGGCTGTACATAAGTAGTGCCCCTAAATAGGGCACCTGCATATTGTGATCATAGCTGTAGTTGTTTTATAAAAATGTTGTATCGCCAACCAAAAGAAATCAGTGTCATTGTGCCCCTCCATTAGCATCTTCCGAGCGTTGATACTGTCTCTCGCCACATGCTGGATCATGTAATAACTGTTACTTCGTCAACAGTGACCACAATGTCCCTTCAGAAGCAGTACCAAATCCTATCCTGTCAAACAAAGTCCAATTTCAAGGAGCAAAAGAAAAAAGAACATTTTAACAAGTATTCAACACACTCCTCTATGTAATCAGTTTGGAAACTTTGCAAATTGAATAAAGCAAAAATGGATGGGGTTATAGGTCCCAAACAAAGTAATGCTAGCTCATGAGGTTTCGTTTATACTTATGCTGGGTAGATTTCTGTAATTTGAGAATGCTTTCAGAGGTTCAGATACGGACTCCTGAAACTACACAATAATGGCAGTGAGTGCTATATTTAGAAAAATAAGTGACTTTGCTGGATTGGCCCCATACACCTTGCAGCTGAGTATCCTGAGTGCGACCTTGGATGTTCATTTCCTCCAAGTCTGCACTTTTATGTTATTTGCTCAGCTTACTGTATGGAGAAGCGATATAGCAGACATACTGGGGTGGGGCCATGCAGGAAATCACCCAAGGGCAAACTGCAACACAGGACGTATTTAAGTGAGAATAAGGCTCTTGGAATAGTTCTGTAAGAGGCATGTCACTTTTGTACTTACGTTTTTTGACTAGTCCCTTTTTATTTCTGTATTCTTCCTTTTGTATTTTTATGTCTGATTAATTAGTGACAATCTTTACATTTACTTACTTCTGAAATAGTGTTACATTTACTTAATGTTAAAATTACCCTCTCCCACAGACACATATTCTTTTGTTTTGATGGATACTTCTAATCGCAGGTTCCTCACCAAGTGAATACCGCAGGAGCCAAACTGGATCCTGAGATTTTGTTCTCTGCAATTTTCCAGTAGGTGGGGTCGTGCAGCTCTACGTCAGTTCCACCCTGCCCCGTATGTGATGTTGGGCCACAATATAACAGTCAACCCCGCACATTGACATCAGTTACCTTATTTCTGCGCCTTCCAAAGTGGATCTGGAGCTCATTTCCTAGTTTTCTTACAGAAGACTTTTCCAAACATTTTTCTAGTGTGCAAGGGATGTCTCCCCAAAAATGTCAGGTTTCAAACCCTTCATGAGTTGCAACAAACAGATGTCAGTGACGGAACCTCTCAAGGTGTGTCTCTGGTGTCTTGACTCCTCGCATGACTCAAAGTTTAGCAGCAAATGCACTCAAATTATTCCAAAGGCCATCCGGGACCATGAGATTAAACTCTACGCTGGCGAGCAGTGCAGGAAGGCACAGTATCATTCGATGTCGAGGACGCGTTCTCGGTCCCAAGGCCATACCTGAGAGAGGTCGTCATCCCACTCCAAATTCTAAATTAAGTCGAAGAAGAAAAAACACAAGAAGTCCAAACATGGCTCCTCTTCTTCCAGCCACTCTCATCAGGAGAAGTTGCATGGACATCAGGGTACTTCCAGACCTCGGTCACCCACCACAGAACCGATCCCTTTATTAGTCCTATTCAGCCCGAGTTCCTGAGTCCATCACGATGCTACAGCAGATTCAAGCCTTCAAGAAAGATATGTTTTCGATTTATGGTAACACTAATGTATGGCGGTTCTGTTCTTATAGTAGAAAGAAAGAGGAAGAAAAAAGAACAGTGGACAAATTCAAGGGGATCCTTATGATCATCATAGGGCGTGGTCCTCGTCGGACCAGCGCTGCAATGCCCTACGGGCCCGGAGGGTCTCTTTTTTGGAGATCTTTTTATTTTTAGCCATAATGAAGTAAGTATGTGTTAGGGGGTGAAACATGTAGGGTGGAGTGAGTATATGAAGTGAGGTGAAGTAAAGCTAAAACTGTCTAAGGGATACCAAATTATGTTTAATGTGGTGGTTCCCTTGGCAGGGTTAAAACTAATGAAGGGAGGCTATCATAAGGGCTCAATAGACCAAGATAGCCTGGATGAGTAGGTGCAGTCAGGTCGACATGTTTCATGCCTAATGGTGCAGCCGGATCCTCAGCACTTCCTCAGGACCTATAAAAGATCCCTACCCCACATCTAGGAAGTGATGTGTAGTGCCAGGTATTCCCCTATAGGAAAATACCTTAATAAAATGATTGTCCAACCCTTTGGCTTAATCAGAAGCTTCCCTTATGTCGAAGCAAAGGGAAGCCACTTTTGCTAATAAAGTGGTCCTGCGTGGAGAACGCTAGAGACCTACCCCTCCTGTGCTCACCCAGATCCGGGAACACGAGGTCAAACTACACGTTGCAAAAACAACAATTGTTGGACAGAATGCAGAACAATGTCATACATTCACCCCAATACAAAGATCTGGGCCTAAATCCCTCGTTTTTTTGCTCACCATGCCATTCCAGTTTGAACCCAGCCATATGCAAATCAGTCTTGACCCTGTGCCCAATGGGAACAGTCCACCCGAACTGCAAAGCCAGGTCCTCCCTGGACTGGAAACAAGCATCCTAGGACCGGTTTCGGGGTTTCACCCCTCATCAGGCAGGATAGCTTGACACTAGTGGCATGGAGAGCACAGGACCCACGTTTGGGCATACCCGTCCCACTCGGAGTGGCAAATGCAAAAACAATTGATGGACAGAATGCAGAACAATGTCATACATTCACCCCAGTACAAAGATCTGGGCCTAAATCCATCGTTTTTTTCCTCACCATGCCATTCCAGTTTGAACCCAGTCATATGCAAATCAGTCTTGACCCTGTGCCCAATCGGAATAGTCCAGCCCGAACTGCGAAGCCAGGTCCTCCCTGGACTGGAAACAAGCATCCTAGGACTGGTTTCGGGCTTTCAGCCCTCATCAGCCAGGATAGCTTGACGCCAGTGGCATGGAGAGCACGGGACCCACGTTTGGGCATACCTGTCCCACTCGGGGTGACAAATGCAAAAACAACAATTGATGGACAGAATGCAGAACAATGTCATACATTCACCCCAGTACAAAGATCTGGGCCTAAATCCATCGTTTTTTTGCTCACCATGCCATTCCAGTTTGAACCCAGCCATATGCAAATCAGTCTTGACCCTGTGCCCAATGGGAACAGTCCAGCCCGATCTGCCAAGCCATGTCTTCCCTGGACCGGAAAAAAGCATCCTGGGACCAGTTTCGGGTTAACAGCCCTCATCAGCCAGGCTAGCTTGAATCCAGTGGCAAAGTGAGCAAGGGACCCACGTCTGGGCATACCCTGCCAACTTAGGGCGAACATAGCAAACACAAGGAGAAGAGGAACCATGTTTGGACTTCTGTTTTTTTAGAATTTGGAGTTGGATGACGACCACTCTCAGGTATGGTCTCGGGACCGGGAACTCGTCCTCAACTTTGAATGAGACCATGCCTTGCAGCCTTCCTGCGCTGCTGGCCAACGTGTAGTTTGCAAACACAAGGAGATGATGGACACAGCTACATGCGAATCAGTCTTGACCCTGTGCCTCATGGGAACAGTCCAGCCCGAACTGCCAAGCCATGTCTTCCCAGAACCGGAAACAAGCATCCTGGGACCGGTTTCAGGCTAACAGCCCTCATCAGCCAGGCTAGCTTGAATCCAGTGGCAAAGTGAGCAAGGGACCCACGTCTGGGCATACCCTGCCAACTTAGGGCAAACAAAGCAAACACAAGGGGATGATGGACGGAGCACTGAAACTTTTCAGACACTCACCCCCAGTCACAGATCTGGGTTGAATCAATCATCCTTCTTTAGCTCACTTCGCCATCCCAGTTCAGACACAGCTACATGCAAATCAGTCTTGACCCTGTGCCTCATGGGAACAGTCCAGCCCGAACTGCCAAGCCATGTCTTCCCTGGACCGGAAACAAGCATCCTGGGACTGGTTTCAGGCTAACCGCCCTCATCAGCCAGGCTAGCTTGAATCCAGTGGCAAAGTGAGCAAGGGATCCACGTCTGGGCATACCCTGCCAACTTAGGGCGAACAAAGCAAACACAAGGAGATGATGGACGGAGCGCTGAAACTTTTCAGACGCTCACCCCCAGTCACAGATCTGGGTTGAATCAATCATCGTTCTTTAGCTCATTTCGCCACCCCAGTTCAGACACAGCTCCATGCAAATCAGTCTTGACCCTGTGCCTCATGGGAACAGTCCAGCCCGTACTGCCAAGCCATGTCTTCCCTGGACCGGAAACAAGCATCCTGGGACTAGTTTCGGGCTAACAGCCCTCATCAGCCAGGCTAGCTTGAATCCAGTGGCAAAGTGAGCAAGGGACCCAAGTCTGGGCATACCCTGCCAACTTAGGGCGAACAAAGCAAACACAAGGAGATGATGGACGGAGCGCAGAAACATTTCAGACGCTCACCCCCAGTCACAGATCTGGGTTGAATCCATCATCGTTCTTTAGCTCACTTCGCTAATCCAGTTCAGACACAGCTGTAGCAGAATCAAGCCTTCAGGAAGGCTATGTTGTGGATTTACAGTCCCCTTCTGGAGCCCTCTGGCCCATCTTCGGGCCCAATGGATCTGAAAAGGACTCCATTCAGGTTACTGCCAACGGATCCATCCCTGACAGCGACTGTGTCTCCTGACCCTATTCTGTGGCTTGGCCTGATGCCCACTCCAATTCCACATATGGCACCAAAAACCATGCACGTTCCCCGTGAGGCCGACACTGGTAGCGATGCCCCTGGAGAAAAAGAACCCATAGTCCTTTGTGACTCAGAAGCGATTCCGCCACAACCTAGATTGAAGCCGAATTTGCCTCCACCTCTTATGCAACCCCTTTCTGACTTTGACATGCTTTCGCTACCTCACAGTTTTTCCAACCCGGAGCCACATGATGACGATGATACATTGCAAATATGTGACGAAGAAAACCTTTTTCTGGACCTCTAAGAGGCCAGTGGCCTTGATACTTAACCTGACACTGAATTCAATTTTCCACTTCCTGGCTCCTCTACAGAGGAATCTGCCTCATTTGCCTTGTAGATGAGAAGGGCAGCAGAAGTTCTTGACCTCCAGCTTCTCTCACTGGCGGTTAAAGCAACTGAGGTTATGCAGCTAGGGAAGACCTCTTCCAAACCGCGCCTTCCATTTAATGAGGCCCTCACCGACATCCTTTTGGGCAGCTGGGTGAAGCCAGAATCTTGCCCTCCTGTCAACTGACAAAAAAACTTGACAACACAGCCCAGCTTCAGGAACTCCCCTTTCCTCCTGCAGCACCCACCACTAGAGTCTTGTGTTCAGGGTCATCTAAAGTCAAATGCGTTTCCGACCAACATGCCAGACAAAGAGTCGAAACATATAAAGGCATTTGGGAAACGGATGTTCTCTTCTGCCATCCTTGCCTTTAGATCTGTAAATTCAAGTTGCCTCCTCTGACGTTACGCGAGTCCTTTGTGGACATGGTGAGCAATATCATGCCCTCGGCCCCAGATGACCTTCATGCCAATTTCTAACAAATTATTCATGATGACCAAGACGGAGCAAAGTACGTGATCCAGTTGGTCCTGGACTTTACCGGACCTTTGAGTAGTAATTAACAAACAGGTGGTCCCTATGGGGGAAGTGTAGCCCTTGACTTCCACAGCAGTAGTATTACAACAGGTATAGAAGAAAACCTCACACAAGAGTTAGTTACAGTTATGCGTTTCGTGCATTTATATACACATATCCCATTTAGTATAGATCAAAAAGGTCAGACAGAGTCTGCCATGGCTCCTGTAAAATTCAGAGTGGTGTAAAAGAATTGGATCGAATCAGTGCATTTGATAAAATCATAATGTGGTATTTCTACACAGCAGTAAATGTACCATATTGATAGCGAGGCTAAGCGCTTCAGGAGAGACCATAAAGGGTGTACTCGGGGCCAGATTTCTAGGTATAAGACAAGAGTTTTTGCATTCATAGTTATTGTTAAAGTGTACAACCTTACGCTCTTGGTAGAGACATATACTTCCAATCAAAGTTAAATGTCAAATCAAACTCACAAAACCGGTCAAAGCCGGGAAAGATGATGGATGCGTTAGTCATCTAAAATTCCAACTAAATCCTTACGTTGAAATGCACTTTGAAAACAGCTTGCGCTAAGTAGAAATAGAATCATTAACTCAAGCAGCAGACTGGAGGCCAGTGCCGCCAGAGTATGTAGGTCTTACTTTCATTAATGTGTGTTCATTAATGCCCGTGTTCGGCTCTCAGATCGCCAGCACCAAAGGCACGCTCTACTTAAAGATAAAGGGGCTTATTTACAAGCCTCTTGCGCCACTGTTGCGTCATATTTAACATGGGAAAAGTGACGTAAGGGTGGCGCAAGGGGCTTGCCTGCCGTAGCGTGTACGTTGGAACAGCGGCAGAAGCCATGTTAACATGACTGATGAGGTTGGCTTCGTAAACGGAATTAACGAGGGTATCTTGAGGAAACAGATGGTGCCGCTCTTGTTAGAAACACACTTTAAAATAAAAATAGTGACTCAGTAGTTAAATACCAAAAAGATTCATTCTAAAGATATTGTGCAATGATGAATATCATGGAAGAAATCCTATCCTATTGCTTCTAGGTAGCATCCAGTCAGGTTAGCCTCTGTGAACAGAGCGGACCCCTTATGTTTTCAAAAAAGGGAGACTGCTAAACACTGATTCCTAAGCAATTCATGGGATTAAAACCACAAAATAAATTTTAAAAGGTATGTAGAACACACAAAGTTCAAATAAAGGTTGTAAACCCAATTCTAATGCTTCTAGATATCATCCAGTCGGGTGAGCTTATGTGAACAGAGAGGACGGATTGAAACCACAAATTATACACAACATAATATTATTTCAACATGTACGTAAAACACAAAGTTACATTAAAGGTTAGAAACCCAATCGGTCTGTCAGAAAAAGTCAATACTCGCAGTTTCCACAGTGTGCAAAGGATCAGGAATGTTCATATAAAAGATGACTGTCTCCATTCTTTGATGGTGTTTAAGACTTGGGTGATTGTTCCGCATTTGTCCATCCAGAACAGTTCCCTTCTGGAGAGAAGGCCCGCTTTGTCTCCTCCTCGGGGTCCCGAAGAGACCTGTTCAATTACTTGCCACTTTAAGTCCTCACTGCTTTGTTTGTATCTTTGATAGTGATCAACCAGTGGTGCCCCTCCAGTGCTACATTTTATCCTGCTTCTGTGCTGTAGAATTCTACATTTCACTTTCTTTGTGGTTTGTCCTATGTAGAGAAGTTCACAGGGACACCGGATCGCATAAACACATCTTGAGTGTTACAGTTACTTAAACTTGTAAGGACAACATTGATATTAAGATGGGTAAAGTTGCAGGTGTTCAAGCTGAATTTACACACCACACATTGGCTGCATTTGTAGTGCCCTACTACTGGCAGGAGTCCACAAAGTGTATTGAGATTGGTTTTGGATGGTTGTGGTAGTGCAGCCCTAACAATAGTGTCTTTAAGATTCTTCCCCCTTTTGAAGGAAAGTAAGGTGTTTTTCTTTGGGTAAGGTGCTCTTTCACAAGACCCGAGTGCCTTTTCACTATCTTCTTCACCTCGTTGCTTGCTGGACTCAATGTAGTTACGCAGACAATCCTGTCTAAGATGTTATTTCTAACCCGAGGTTCTAGGAGATCTTCTGATGATTGTACCAGGCTCATTTTCTTGCTTGTCTGACAATGCGTCTTGGGTAACCCCTTTCAGTCAGTCTATTGATGAGTGTATCTGTCTCTCTGAAATAATCGGTTCTTCTGGTGCAATTCCTGCGAATACGCAAGAATTGTCCAAATGTTAGATTGTCTTTCAGGCTTCTTGAGTAACTGCTAGTGTTATGTAGTAAGGTGTTTCTCTCAGTCGGTTTCCTGTATAGTGACTCAAAAATCTTATCTTGTTCAGATCCTACTTTCAGATCCAAGAAGGGGATGCTGGTCTTACACTGTTCCATTGTGACCTGAATGTCCCTGGACCGGGTATTGAGCCATGCGTGAAAAAGGTGCAGCTCATCTAATGGGCCCCTCCGGGGTAGGGCAGTTGATACCAGGGTGGGGCTTCAGAACGACGCATGAATCAGATTCATGGGCTTCTCTTGTGCTGTGCAGCAATCTTTCGTGGACATGCCATTTGATGGCACCCGTCTCTATGGAGAAAAAGGAATCTTGGCATTAGAACAAGGCAACAATGCACTCTCTTGGCCTTGGCTGTGAACCCACCATATGGCAGTTTCCCAAATAATGCTGCCCCTTTTGAGGCTTCAGAACTGGGATACAACAGATTCAATGACATACTTTGCCTCTGCAACAACAGACCTCCAAGTCCTTTCGGGGTAGAGGTCAGGGATCCGTCCGACAGTGTCCAGGCCCCAGGACAACAAACTACCCAATCTTCAGCCCCTGCTACTGCCATTAGTGCAAAACCCATATAGTTTACCCTCAGCGGTGTACTGTCACCCAGTTGGAAGCCCGATAAGTTATCGCCACAGGTTGCAAAGCATCACATCAGACAGATTGTGCTTCAAATTTTCCAATATGGTTATGTCCTGCCCTTCCTGTCCTCCCCTCCTAACATGCCACCTACACCACAACAGCTTCCGAAAGACCACTTGTCTATTCTCTGAAAAGAAGTTCATGCTCTTTTGGGGAAGGAAGCTATAGAAAGAGTGCCAGCATCAGCGGTCGGGCTGGCTGCTACACACATTACTTTCTGGTGCTGAAGAAGGATGGAGGCCTTTGTTGTACTCTAGATCTAAACCCTCTGAACTTCTTTCCCAAGAAGGTCTAGTTCAAAATGCTCATTCTGGCCCAAGTTCTCTCTGCCCTGGATCCAGGCGACAGAATGGTGCACTGCATTTGCAGGATGCCTATTTCCACATCCCTGTCCTGCAGTTCCACAGATGCTACCTGTGGTTTCTGGTAGGCCACATGCACTTTCAGTTCTCTGTGCTTCCCTTGGGATACACAAGTGCCCCTCAGGTATTCACGAACGTGATGGTGGGCGTTCCTGCTCATCTAAGGAGGTTGGTAATACCAGTCTACCTTACCTCGATGACTAGTTGCTAAAGATGTCTCAAACAGTCGTGAACCACCTCCAGATGACTGTCAACCTGTTGACATCACTAGGGTTTTTCTTCAATGTGCCGATTTCATGTCCGACTCCTTCAGAAAGGCTCCCTTTTATTGGAGCCATCCTGGACACAGCGCTGTTTCGAGCCTTTCCTTTGCCTCAACGAGTCCAGTATATTCGTGCTATGATACTGATGTTTCAACCCTTCACCTGGGTCTCAGTGAGAGTGGCTCTGAGGCTTGTTGGCAACCTGCATCCAGCTAGTCAACCACACCAAGGGGCACATGTGGGCTCTGCAGTGGGATCCAAAGTCTCAATGGGCTCAGAATTAAGGGAACCTTTCAAATTTCATCCAGGTGTCAGAGGAGGCAGCGAAAGATCTGCTGTGGTCGTTGCTGGACCACTACTGGATTGGTGGCAGACCCCTCTCCCTACTGAACCCAGAGCTAACAGTCATGACGGATGCATCATTGCTGGGTTGGGGAGGCCATCTGGGAGAGGTGGAGATCAGAGGGGTCTGGTCTCTGGGCGAAACTTGCTTTCACATCAACCTGGTGGAGTTGCGGGTGATCCGCTTGGCACTAAAGGCTATCCTTCCGTCCATTAGGGGAAATGGGTGCAACGCCATTGCCATGTGGTATAACCAGTGGCGGCTGGTGTCCCTCGAAAATGGTGTGGCATACAAAGGATTGATTTTTCATGTCACAAGGCCATTAGAAGCATGCGGCTGCTACACGTCTGTTGTTTTTTCCACATTATTTACATAGCGTGAACTCAATCTCTCAAACATGAGCACTAGTCACATTTACATTACATAGATGTAAATGTAACTAGTGCTCATGTTAAGCGCTCCTGTTAGAACCGGGATTCCCTAGTTGGCTGAGGTAGGTACCTTAGGCCAAGTAGGGACCCTCGCTTCCACGTCAGGGAAAGGACGGACACCTTCTCAGATAGCCCCTGCTCACCCCCTTGGTAGCTTGGCACGAGCAGCCAGGCTTATCTTCAAGGCTAATGTGTAAAGTATTTGCAACCACGCTCTCAGTGATCCAGTGATGACACCACAAAAGGTCTCCACACGAGTTTCATAGAAAAACAAGTATATGTTTATATAAAAGATATACGATGAGACCACACGATAACAATCCAACATATGCGTAATTGTAATATTCCTCCTGGCCGGTTATTAGGCCAGCCAGCCCTTGTAGGGTCTGACGGTATTAATGAGCAATTCTAGGTGATCCAATGCAATTCTAGTGCAATGCTATGCAGTTCAGTAAAGCAAGAATCAGGCACTTTGCAATGTAAAAATAATGCAGTTCGTTATGCAACAATACAGCAGTTCGTAATGCAAACTAATGCGATGCGTAATGCAACAATCAGGCAGTTCGTTATGCAAAACTAATGCGATGCGTAATGCAACAATCAGGTAGTTTGTTATGCAAACACAATGCAATGCGCAATGTAACAATCAGGTAGTTCGTAATGCAAAACTAATGCAATGCGTAATGCAACAATCAGGTAGTTCGTAAGGCAGAAACAATGCATTGCGCAATGTAACAATCAGGCAGTTCGTAATGCAAACTAATGCGATGCGTAATGCAACAATCAGGCAGTTCGTTATGCAAATACCAGCCAATGCGCAATGTAACAATCAGGCAGTTCGTAATGCAGAAACAATGCAATGCGCAAGGCACTTCGGCACCGATCACGGTGCTTTAGACGGTCTCGCTGCCTCTCGTACTGACTTGCGGTCAGCTTCCGCCAACATATGCCCCCAACACGGGTATGGTGTAAACCAAAGTACAGCTCAACACTCCGGCCCCCGGTACTGCCACTCCTTGGCACGTACAGGCCGTGATATGAGCTTGAGCAGAGGCTCGTGCTGCAAGAAGGGGAGAGGCCGAGAGCGTCCCTCTCCGAGCCCGCACCCTGCCCCAGGCGGCGACACACGTTACCTGGGGAGTGTGACCTCGCTCTCCTCTCGTGACTTGGGCCTCCGATGCGACTTGGTTGATTCCGGGGCGATGTCGAAGATCTCAGGCTGCAACAGGGCACACGCCCACAGCGTCGCTGAGACTCCCTTGAGCTTCGGGTGTGCACGGTCCCAGGGCAATCTTCACGAAGGTCTCAGGCTGCACGAAGCACACGCACACAGCGTCGCTGAGACTCTCTCGAGCTCCGGGCGCACACGATCACAGGGCAATCCTCACGAAGGTCTCAGGCTGCACGAAGCACACGCACAGAGCATCGCTGAGACTCACTTGGACTCCTGGTGCCCACGATCACAGGGCACTTCTTACAAGGGTCTGAGGCTGCAAAAAGCACACGCACACAGCGTCGCTGAGACACACTTGATTTTCCGGTGTGCACGATCACAGGGCAATCCTCACGAAGGTCTCAGGCTGCACAAAGCACACAGCATCGCTGAGACTCACTAGGACTCCAGGTGCACACGATCACAGGACAATCCTCACGAAGGGCTCAGGCTGCAAAAAGCACACGCACACAGCGTCGCTGAGACTCGCTTGGACTCCAGGTGCCCACGATCACAGGGCACTCCTTACGAAGGGCTCAGGCTGCAAAAAGCACACGCACACAGCGTCGCTGAGACACTTCTGGAAACTTTTGTGTTTCTGAGTTTCCACAACAGGGAGCCAGTTCTCCTCGGGCCCTTGGGGTTAAGTTACTTCAGGACACAGCACAGCAAAGTCCTTTCAAGCAGGGGGACACAGCACACAGCAAAGTCCCTTTAGCCTCTTCCTTGGTTAAAGCAGCAAACTGCAGGCCAGCCCCAGAACACACAGCAAGGGTCAGTCCTTTCCTTCAGTCTATTCAGCTGTTTCTTCCTTGGCAGAGGTTCCTCTTGACCACGAAGTAGGTTCAATCCTTTACAATCTTGAACAGTTCCATTCCATTCCAAAGTCCAGGGGTTTCAGCTCTCATAGTTATATCCCTAAATGTCTTTGAAGTCTTTGTGTTCAGGGGGCACTGACCCCTGTCTAAACCAGTTCTGGGTGTCTCCCTGCCAGTGACACCTTCTGCCTTGGATAGTGGGGGTCTGGCTCCTTAATCACTCAGCAGGAGATGAAGCCATTGTTTTATGGCAGCAACCCAGACCTCTTCACCTCCAGGGGCTACTCCTCCCCCCTACACTCCAGATGCAGGTCAGCCTGTTGCTGTCTCACCTCCTCCCCTGGGTCAAGACATTCCCCAGAGCCTATCACATTTAAATTCAGACAGTCAATCCACAACCAGGCAGAGACACACAGAAATGTTAGAGCACAAAAACCCAGCCACTTCTAAAAGAGTGGTTTCTACACACGCAATTCAAAACCACCTTCACAAAAAGATGTGTTATTAAATTGTGAGTTCAGGCACACTAAACTTCACCTCTCCATCTTAAGCCTTTGGGAAGATAGGCTGGAAACACATTACACAGCCTTCCCCATTCTGTCCTATGGGCAAGATGGCCTTTCAACAGTGAAAAACGAAATGGAGAGTATTTCACTGTTAGGACATGGTACACACCTCAGTACATGTCCTACCTTTCACATACACTGCACCCTGCCCAGGGGGGTACCTTGGGCCTACCATAGGGGTGTATAATGTGCATAGAAAGGGAAGGGTAAGGCCTGGCAAGTTGGTGCACTTGTCAGGACAACAAGGCAGCTTAACAAGCTGCGCGCAGGCACTGCAGTGACAGGCCTGAGTTCTCTCTTTAAGGCTACTTGTGTGGGTGGCACAATTAGTGCTGCAGGCCCACTAGTAGCAGTTGCATTACTAGCCCTGGCACACATAGTGCACTTTACTAGGGACTTTACTACTAAGGCAAACATACCAATCATGGACAACCAATTACCATTACACTTTACACAGGGAGCACTTGCACTTTGACACTGATCAGCAGTGGCAAAGTGCCCAAAGCATCTAAGTTGGCAACACCATGTCAGAAAAAAGGTCTAGGGGAAAGCAAAAAGTTTAAGGAACTTTAGCCAAAAAGGGCCAAGTCCAACAGCTCCCATGCTGTGAGAGATCGAATTTGCGCTATGTAAATACCAGGTAATAAACAATAGATGTGTAGTAGCTGCATGATCCTTCTAATGGCCTTGTGACATCAAAAATGTGACATTTTTAATGTCACAATGCCATTAGAAGCATACGGCTGCTACACATCTATTGTTTTTTCCCTGGTATTTACATAGCATGAACTCGATCTCTCGCAGTATGGGAGCTCTTAACATGAGCACTAGTTACATTTACATTTCACAGGACTCAAACTATAAAAAAAAAAAAAATCACCTTGCCTTATCTTCTTTTCCACACCCCGGGCCAACTCTTTTAAATCCACTGCGCTGTATGCTACACTGAAGAGCTCTGCATATTGTGCATGGGGAAACTAGCACCATGCACCTCAGCCAATGAAAGCAGTGCTCTCATACTGTTTATAATAGTTAACAGCATAAGGGCACTGCGAGGATTGGCTGGGACAGACGAACACAGCACTCCAGCAGAGACCGATGGGGCTGTGTGTCTGGTTCCCCATCTCACAGACAGCGATGACTGGGAAGGTCTGCACTGCGCATGTCAGGCTGGCCACAAGCCAAATTCCGGCCAAACTGACATGTGCAGTTCAGATACATAGCCCCAGCTGGTCAACAGTAAACCACGCCTCCAGCAGTTCACCTCCTGTCTGCCGGCATAATGTGTGCAATATAATTGCTGGCAGGCAGGCGGTCAACGCCCCTTGCCCTTATGGAGAAACTGCCCCGGGTAACAAGCAGGGCACTGTGGGGTCATGGATCCTGTGCCAAGGAGTTCTACATCTGAGTCATCAGGGCATCTCCCTGTGTGTACAGCACCTGGCAAAATCTTTAAATGTAAGTGCGGATGAACTCAACCAGCATTGCCTAGCAGATCACAAATAGCAGGTGCCCTCAGGGCTCGCACCTGGACATCTTCCATCATTGGAGAGAATCTCGTCTCAAGCTTTTCGTCACAGGCGAGTATCCAAACTATTGCACATTGGAGTTCCCAAGGCAGTTCTCCCTCGAAGATGCCTTTCGGTTGGAATGGAACTTGGGGCACTTGTATGCCTTCCCACCTCTACCCAACCAGGCCCATGTCAATCTAGTGGCTCTGGATAGGGCCTGGAGAGTATGATACCCAGAACTTCTGGCCATGAGAATCTGTCCTCTGATCTGGAAGTCTCTTCAGGAGGATCTTCCGTCGCAGCAACAGGGCAGGTTCCTGCACCTGAGCCTATACAACTTACACCTCCATGCTTGGAAATTTAGCAGTGACAATCGACAGCTTTTCAACTTCCTCCCAATATAGTAAATGTTCTTCTGACAGCCAGAGATCCCTCCACCTAAATCATCTATGTGGGATGCTGGGAGAAGTTTGTTGTGTGCTGTTCTTCTAGGCATATGCATCCCCTGCAAGCCCAGTTATCTGAAAGCCTTCATTTTTTGCTTTCATTAGCCCAGCAAGGCCTTGCTGTGACCACAGTTAAGGGTTATTTGTCAGCCTTATCTGATTTTTTATGGTTAGTTGGTCAGCCATCTCTGTTTAAATCACCTAATGTGACGCTTTTTAAAAAAAAGGATGAGTCACAGGTTTCCGCTGAAAACTATTGTGATGCGCCAATTCGATCTGAATTTGTGTCTCACATTTCTGATGTGTACTCCATTCAAGGCAATGCACATTTGTCCTCTATCGTTACTAACCCTGAAGACAGTGTCCCTCATTGCAATCACTTCAGCTCATTGCATGAGTGAATTGCAAGCACTCTCTGTCTAGCAACCATACACCACCTTCTTTCCCGGTAAGTTAAAGCTTTGAACTAAGGCGGTGTTCCACCGAAAAGTTGTCACACTTTTCCACATCGGGCAATCTATCACTCTGCATTGGTCTTTGCCCCTCCTCATCCATGCAAGGAGGAAGAAATCCTTAGCTTAGACCCTAAGATAGTTCTGAGCTTCTAAATTGATCGCACTAGGGACTATCGAATGGACAATCAGCTCTTCATTGGGTTCTATGGGACAAGGAAAGGTGTGACCGTGAAACAATGGACCATTTCCAAATGGATTGTCCTTTGTGTGAAAATCTGCTATGGATTGGCCAGGAAAAAGTCGCCAGAAGGCGTCTGGGCTCATTAAATCAGAGCCAATGCTTCCACCTCTGCACTGGCGTGTGGAGTGCCAGTCTTGGACATCTGCCAGGTTGCTACGTCGGCCTCAGTCCACACATTCATGAAGCACTACTGCTTCTATAGCCAGGTCCGGGGACGAGACACTTTGCCTGTTCAGTCATGCAGTGTTTTTTGGTCTGAGCCATTCCACAGACCCAACACCTGGAGATTCTGCTTTGGTCTCTGTTCACAAGGTGAGAAATCTGCAGTTAGAAGTGAACATCAGAAGAACAAGTTACTTACCTTTGGTAACTCTGTTTATTGTGGATACTCTATCTAACCGTAGATTCCTCACTGACCCACCCTCCTCCCCACTCTGTGGAATGGACTTCGTTGGTCCATATTAAAAAAGATTCCATTAGAGATCTACACAGTGGTACAATTGATTATTTAAGGTTCTTGCGGCCAATGGTATGGAGAGATATGAGAAACAAACTGATGTTGACGCGAGGAGGTGGCAGTTATATTGTAGCCCGGAAGTCAATTCCGGGGCAGGACAGAGCCAATGTGGAGCGGTATGACAACAACTACTTTTACGCAAGGGAATTGCTGAGAAAAATATCTCTGGATCAAGTCTGGCGCTTGAGGATATTCACAAGGTGAGGAATCTGCAGGTATATAGACTATTCACTAGAAAGAGTGTTACCAAAGGTAAGTAACTTGTTCTTTTTTACCACTATCCTGCCCGGAGTACATTTTGACAAGCTTTTATACATGAACTTTATTCTTGCATTGTAGCACGCCAATGAGGGCAGACTATTTGTCAAACATTTTTTGGTAAACAAAGATATACGACACTCAGGGTGCAGCTGCATTTACAAGTAGAATGCACCCTACCTACAAGCCCTTATACTTTCCCTATTAGAAGAAAAGTAAATTAGGCCTCTGATCCAAGTGGGAGCATTTTTGGGCTGCTGCATCTCTGTCCAAACCTTTCCATCCCATCTCCTGTCCTACTACAAATGAAACAGCCTTTGTGAAACTGGTTTTGTTTTCAAGTTTACTTCCAACTAGGGATTTTGTGTTTTTTATTACCAGGGCTTGGAACAGACTTGAGCATCACAACGCAGTCAGGGGACCTGCCTCCCAAGGAACGAGACCAAGACCGGGGCCGGCCCAAGGACAGGAAGCACCATCACCACCACCATCATCACCACCACCACACCTCATCTGACAAGGAGCGCTACTCGCAGGAGCGATTGGAGTACAGCCACCCGCGCTCCAGGGAGAGGCGCTGGTCTCGCTCTCCCAGCGAGGGCCGAGAATGCATGCCTCATCGGCAGGTGGGTCTGGCCCCCTCTTATCCCTCTACACCTGTGGGACGGCATACCTCTGCCTCAGGACAGTCAGCAAGGTAGCACCGGTGATCCGGTTCAGGGCATGGAGTGTCACACATGACGCACATTGCTGAAAGGCGTCTGGCTAGAACTTTGAATTTCAACATGGGATTGAGTGGCAAGGTGCTCAAGGGCAATAGAAAAAGGATGGTTGACCCATATAGGATTGACATGGGGAGGGACGTTTAAGTGGATCAGTAGTCATTGAAGAAAAGTCCTGGGAACTTCAAAGAGACAAGGGTCTGAGACAGGAAGGGGGAGACATTTCAAAGAGGGGGCCCTTGGTGATGTGGTAAAAGGATTTCAGGGGAGGGGCTTAATAGATTAGAGGAGAGTCTGAGCAAGTAGCTGAGAGGCATCAGAAGGTTGGGGCGTCACGAGGGAGAGGCTAGGCTCTAGATAGGAATACAGGGCACAACAGGGAAGGGCTTCAGAAAAATGAGGACATTTAATAGAAAAGGGAAGGAACTTCCAGAGAAGGATCTTAAAATGGGAGGGGCTTCAAAGAATCAGAAACAAAATGGGGCGAGACTTCTAAAATGACACCAGGAGCACCACTGAGAAGGGGAGCAGGAGTTTAGAGAACATGGAATTGATGTTTCCTTCAGGACGGGTATTCCTGAAGCAAAATAAGCGCGATCCAGACTAGAATATTTGACCCACCACCCCTACCGCTGTCTTATTCTCAGTCCTTCCTTAAGCTGAATATCATTGTTAAAAACCAGGTCCTTGATTCCCTTGAATTTTGTTTATTGGAAAATATCAGAACTTGATGTAATTGAATATTATTTGCTTGTTATTCCCAAGCATTACCTTTTTGAGTTGCCATTGCTTGACCAGTGCTTCCAGATCCTTGCTTCTCAACTTCATTGCATGTCATTTACTCAGTAATCATTTTAATACATTCCCAGGTAGGTCAGTGGCGCGATTACATCAGATATCTTTTAAGAACTGTGATTGCACAGCCATCTCTGAGACAGCAATGCTAGCCACATCAACTTTCCTGTGGAATTTAATAGCTAAGCAGTGAGCTATCAGAATTGGCATGATTCAGGGGCAAGAGTGTTGTTTTTACAGCACTGACCTCTGTTTTGAGAATCACCTTTTCTTTAAGGACAAAGATGAGAGCAGATTCCTTTAGCTGTGAAGTTGCACTGGCTCTGGTTCAAACTTTCAAGATGGCAATGTCTGATTGGAGGCACTGCTGAGATTAGCTTTTTGGGAAATGTTTGATGTGGGAGACAAAGGGGGCTAACAATGCTGAGGCAAGTTGAGATGACTCTAGGCCACAGACGCAAGAAGGTTTCTTCAGCTACAAGTTAACATTGTGCGTTTGTCAAAGGTTTCTAATTAGTTGTTGGGGCACTGTAGAATTTAGACAGTGGCCAGATGATCAAACAATGTTAAACCACAGTGCCTCAAACCCTCAGATGTGACATAGGTTCTTGAGCCATGACGTAACACTATGCCCATGTCGCTTGGTTGAGATAATTGTTAACAGCACTAATTGATGTAGAGAGGTGAGATACAAGTTGACGAATTGGTCCTGTGTTTTAGGATAGAAGGTGGAGCTTAAATGCTGACCCAAGTCACGTTGTGATGGCCATTTGCAATGAGAATTGGTACACAACCCCAAGCAATGAATTTCGGATGGTAATTTAGGTTATAGGATTAACTGAGCTGAGGCCAATTCAAAGGGGAAAGATTTCACTACGATTACCTTTTGCAGAGCATTTAGCTTGATGCACGACTCAGTGAAAGTAAGATTTTCCATCAAAATCCTTGCCATTAGGGTTTTCCCCAAAGTCAAGGTTTGCAACAAGAGGTGATCACAGGCATAGTCCCTCCATTCTTGGACTCTGAATGCTCCATTGGCCCATTGGCATAGAATGCTTGTGCTATGTCTGGTTGTTGCCCAAGTTTGAGCACCACATTATATTTGGAAAACAATATGCCTTTAAGCATAATTAGGTAACAAATACTGTTCATATGAATGTGTTCCTTCATTGCGCTAATGAAGCTCCCCTTTAATAATAAACACATTTTGTTTTATATTTATTCTATGTTCTTTATCGTATCTTGCTTTGAATTTTAGATGCAAAACCATTCTAGAAATGCTTAAAATGAAATGTGCTTATACCTGTGCTTATATATGCTATCGCTACAAACCAAAGATGCCAGAAGTAGTCTGAGCAATGCATGAAAACCCATGGGAGACCTGTGAATCATACTGTGTCTGGTCCCAGTGTCAGTGCTGATGATTTGATGATGGGACTATGGGTAGAATGGAAGTTAGCTGCTCTTCTCAACATTGTTGAGGCTATATCTCCAGCCCACCCTGTTCGATAATGCAGTAAATAATAGGGGAAGAAAATTCACATGAATGTGTTGCAACCAGGCAAATGCAGGAAACTCCATAATTTGTAGTACCATCCTTAAATTGCCCTTCCTTTCATTACATGCCCTTTGTTTTAGCCAGAACCCATATTTAAGAACAGGCAATTAACAGTGGTTAGCACTCCCTGAAGATGGTTTTAATTACTGTTAAAGCCAAAGGCAATAACTTCACTATATTCAAAGTAGTATTCCTGAAAATAGGCGAACTATGGACATATTGGAGGAGATTCAGAGCATGCCCATTAGATGCTTGGATCTTTCAGAATAGAGTGCACCCAAAGAAGGCATGCTGTGCTCGTTCTAAAGCCAAGAACACACTGATTTCTGCTAAAGATTCATTATATTTTGTTACTGGGTACGGTTCACATAAAGCCTAGAACATAAACATTTGAAAACCGAAGATATCTACTTGCATCACTTCCTAGTCTACAGCTACCCATCAGATAAGATATAATATGTTATTTCACATTCAAATTCAGCTATCAACGTAGAGGCCCGCCTCACTTCTTGTTCTTACTCTACTTTTTAACTAAGAGATAATACTTTGTTCCTGGTTCCAATTACTCTGCCAGCTAAGAGGCTGAACCCCAGTTCTTGATCCAACTCTGCTATCCAATTGAAATGCCCTGCCTTTTTGTTCCAACTCTACGACTGAACTAAGAGGCCACACCTCAGTTATTGTTCCAACCCTACCAACTAATGTAGAAATCTCCCTTCTCTTCTCTTTCCAACTATGCCACCTAGTAGGCCACACATTTGACTTCTTGTTATATTTGTCTTCCCCACTTATGTTGTCAGAGATTATTAATTCATGTCTGGTGGACATACTCATGTTTTGAAGGCCCCAATCTGAACGCAAGGTATCTGACCTTTCCCTGCAAAATGTTTCCTAGAGCTCCTCAGTTATACTCAGATAATACCCAAGGGGCCCAAAATACTGCCAGAGACAAATTCAAAGGCTGTGCTCAAGTCATGCACAGAGTTTCCACATTTCCACTAATACCAAATGAAGAGGATGTAGAATCCAATTTATAGCATATCTAGTGAATTTATAAAATATCTAGTGGTGCCTTGATGCCACAAAAACCCTAGCTAAGAAAACCAGAGCCCTTTCTCAACCATAGCCATAGGAACTAAAAGCCTACTCGAGCCATACCCAGGGAATCCACGCACCCTACTTCAACCTCACCTGGGGGAACTAGAATCCTACATGAACAATACCCAAGGGATGATCCAAACACCTACACCGAAAGGAGTTAGAATCACACTCTTCACCATAACCAGTGGGGTTAAATTAATACCCGAACAATGCTTAAATGAGCTCAAATTCACATCATAACTGTTGGAGATAAAAAAAAAAACATACCAAAACCATACACAGGTGATCTAAAATCCAACACAAACAATGATGAGTGGAGCTGGAACTTTATTAATTCCATCTAAAGAATTCAACACTCTACTCAAACCATAACCAAGAGACTTAGAACCCTATTCTAACCTTCACAAAAGGAGCTAAAACCCCATAAGCAATGGCACTAGAACCATACTCTAACCACACACAATGTCCCTCATTCCGAGCGTGTCAGAATAGGGTTGATTATTTACAATATGTGGCAAATACAATTAACCCAGATTGACGTATTTACAACATGTGGTAAACCCCCGCTATTCTGAGTTTTTAAAAGAAAATGGGGTGTTACTTGTAAAATCATTTTAAAACAACAAATTCTGCATGTTTTGCTTATTTTCTGGGCCTATTCCCCTGATACATTTCAGCAGCTTTGACCTGACGGAATTTATCAGAGGAAAATTGTGAGTATGTGATAATTATCACATGCTCGCTGTTTTGGACAGGTATGTGAATTGAGCCCTTAATTCGTAATTAGGGCCAGTATTTTCAAAAATATAGCGCAATCCTTGATCATTAGTTCTAGAACTGTAGACAAATCATACCAAAGGGGCCCTGCACCTACTCAAACTATACCCAAGGAAAATGAACACCTACTCAAACCAAAACCTAGGGAGTTAGAACTTCAATCAAACTGCACCCACGAATGCTTAAACCTCTGCTAGAACCTTATCCAAAGAGTCCTAGATGTTCAGTTAGATTGTTTCCAATATAAACAGCTCCCTTTCTCAGTAATTTATGTCAGTGACACACTGTCTCACTGAAAGAACCCAAGGTGGGGAATCTTTGTATTTTGTGATGCCTCCCTCGAGACAAGATAGAGGAAAGGGGGGGGTCATTGGAGAGCCTCTTTTGTGTAATAGGTGTCAGCAGAAGGTAGAGATGTAAATTAACCAGTGTTGGCCAGAGTGGTGTCCAGAGCAGCTCTCTTCCAGAACTACCCAGGCTCCTCTTCATCTCACACCTCTGTCACACACCGCCTGCCACCCCATTCCCATCAGAGATTCCCTAATGATTTCTCATTAACAACCCTTGCACGTCCTGCCCTACATAACACCTCTCTCTCATGCATCCTCCACTGGATTACAATTCCTAACTATGCTTGTACTCCTGTATTACTCTCCCAAATCAAACCTCTTCCCCTATATATCCTTCTGGTCCCTTAAACTCTTAGCTACCTCTGTACATTGACATTTGCTCTCCTGAATTGCCCACATTCTCTCTGAAAGGTGTAGCATGCACCCTTCGAGTCCCTAGCTGTTCTTCCACATTCCCCACCTGGGTGCAGAAATTTGCCTGCTCAACTAGCTGTGTGCCTCTTCCCCTTGCATCCCCTTCCTGCTCTTTGTGATTACCACATCTGTGTCCTCAATTCCTTGACCCCTCCTTAAATCTGTCTTCTCCCCAGACCCCATCTTCTCTAATAGAGATTCCTGTCTATTTATCTAGATCGCCACCCCCTTCCCTAGGCTACCACAGCACCTAGATCTAGATCCCTAATCTACTTGCATAAAGATCCAGCTTGCTGCCCTTCATCTCTCCAACCTGCTCCCCTAGATCGCCAGCCTGATCACCTAGATTCACAGCCTGCTCCTTTAGATCTCTGTCTGTTCTCCTTGATCTCTGTCTGTTCCCAGTACGCTCTTGCCTGCTCTCCCAGATCTCCAAACCACTTTCTTACATCTCCAGCCTGCTTCTCTAGATATCTGGATGCTCTCCTAGGCCTCAACTTTTTTCCATGGCAACCCCATCCTTCCACATATATTCCATGTACTTTACTGCATTCTTCACCGGCTGCCCATAATCTTCCCTGCTTCCTTGGATCCCGCCACTCTTGCCTAAATCTCAGATTTCCTTCACGATTACCCCATGGTTTCATGGCTGCAAGACATGCTGCCCTAGACTCTGCAACTGCTCCCCTGGATTTCCCATTTCTTACCCTAGATCCCTCCTGCTCCCATGAGTCAGCTGCCTGCTGCTCTAGATCTCCCACCTACTCAGCTAGTTCCTTCACCTGTTCCCAATGATTCCCGCCTACTCCCTCAGATTATCCACCTGCCCCTCCTCATCTCCCACCTTCCCCTGTGTAGATTCCTTGCCTGATCTCCTGGATGAATCTCCTGCTTCCATCAATTCCATGCCTGCTCCACTAGACCCTCTGTCTGCTCTCCTCTGTCTCATACTTGAACAACAGCTACTCCTTGTTTCCTCCAAATTACTTGTCTTTCTCATGCTCCTAATACTCTTGCTAAAATCCACCCCGTTATTTTTTTTTTTCTTTCTTTCAAAGCGTGTCAGTAATTTTAGAATTTTTTGCTATTTAAACCCCAAAACTTACAAAAATCCATTTCTCATTTCTCTTCCCGCTTTCCTTTGTTTTTTTCTCTTGTATTTTTTTTGTTTGTGGCTGTTGCTTTTTTTTCCATTAAAACCTATGATTTGCTTTTGTTTTCTGTTTCTCTTTGCGTATCCTGGTTTGGCTTCCTTTCTTCTGTCTTCCTTCCGTCTCTTCCTGCTTGATTTTTTTCTTGTATATTTTTTTTTTTGATTTCCTTTGTTTCAATTTTCGTGTAGGGCAGTAGTTCCGTGAGTGGCAGCCCAGTCCTCTCGACATCAGGCACCAGCACCCCGAGGCGTGGCGGACGCAGACAACTGCCTCAGATCCCAGCCACGCCCCGGCCACGTGTCTCCTATTCCCCTGTGGTCCGCAAGGCCATGAACACCATCTCGCAACAAAAGCAATCAGTGCGCCCCTGTCGAATGTCCACCCCTGTGCCGCGGAGATACCCACCCCTGTCTGCTGAGCATACAGCCGGGGAGCACCTGGGCAACAGCCGATCACCCAGGCTGGAGAGGCACTCTGTGCCACGAAACGATTCTCCTCGGACATCCCGTCACGCCAGCAGCAGGTGGTCAGCTCCAAGCTCACGCACATCCGACTCACATCCGGGATCCCGGCACAGCGGCTACTACCGAAGCTCAGACTATGATGAGCCGAGTGAAGACACCTTTACCTATGAGACAGCCAGTGCCCCCAGCTCTGGGCGGTCACCAAGGACTTCCCGGGTGGGTGCTCCAGCCTGTGGGTCGCCTTCCCGGCACGGGCGGCGGGTACCAAATGGCTTCTACCCCCCTTCGACTCACGGACCTGCCAAGTCGAGAGGATCTGACTCCCGCAAAGGAATGCATGAACCCTGTAGTGAGACAGATGAAGATGACTGGTGCTAACTTGCAAGCTGTTTTACAAAAAAACTAAAAAACTAAAAAAAAAGAAAAAGAAATGAAAATATTACCTTACGAACACAATTAAACAACTATTTGCCAAGCAAATGAGGTGTGGGAGGGGGTGCGGGGAAGGGTTCAATTGAATTCCAAACAAAAAACAAACAGTTTTGAAGGCTTTTGACTTTTTAGGTTGGTTTATTTTTGTTTTTTCAGTGGGAGGGAAGGGGATTTGGGGGTAGGGAATGAAGCATGTTCATTCTTCACAAGGACAAGCTGGGGCACTTATTGAGCACTCAGGAGTGACATATAATGTCCCCTACTCCCCCATGTCCCATAGAATGCAGTGTTTCTATGCCCCTCCAAAGGTAAGGGGATGAGGTAGTTGTCTTGGGAAAAATCACCGTGTCCAATTGGTTCCAAAAGAATAAGACCTTTAGGGGAAGATCAAATGAATGCAAAAATACCACAGAAACAGGAACTGGGGGGTGGGTTGCTTATATTGATGAGTTTTATCATCTGTGTTCACCTGGCCCGACGGTTACTTTGAAAATTGGAACTGGCAATTTCTGTGGTGCAAGGCTGCATAATGCAACAAATACATTCTGACTAAACACACACACACACATACACACACATACAAAAAACACCCGGAGTGCTCGCTGGTACAAAACCCTACTATTACTGCCTGCCAAGAAAAAAAAGAAACTTGCAAAAAAAAAATTAAACAAAAAAACAAAAAAAAAACAAAAAAATAAGAATGGAGAAAAGAAGTGCGCTTCTTCTAACGATCCGTCCTGCTTGAGAAATTGTTTTGCTTCTATTTCCTTTTCCCTACTTTGTTTGAAACTGTGGGATTGGGACTGTGAAATAACTGCATGAAAATTTAAAAAAAAATAAAAAAATAATTTAAAAAAAGGAGATTTTGATTGAAATGTTCTTAAATAATGTTACAGGTGTTCTGAAGTTCTCTCTCACCAGGAAAATACGCCAACAGGTTTATTTTAACGTCCTCCCCAATTTAAAAAGCAACCTGTTGTCAGGATTGGACTCGTAGTTCTGATATTTAACCTTTTACTTAATCTGTTTAGAAACAGAGGAAGAAAAGTAAATCTTCCCAAAAAGCAACATTTCTGCGGACATTCCAGTATGAAAATGTGTTTAAGCCTTCGTTTGTGGAAATTCTTCACTCCTTCTCTCCTGTAGGTAAACCATCACTAGTAGAATGTCTTCACAAATTTAAAGTTGAATTTTTCTTTTTTACCTTTAAAGGGGACAGGCACTTAGGGGCATATTTACATGGTGTTATCTCCACCAGAACGTCACTTTTTTTCACGTTCTTGGGGCAATAACCCCTTCGCCTTTTTTACAAGGCAGCGTTAAACCACATAACGTGGCTTAACGCCGCCTTGTAAATAATGCCCCTATTCACGCAGCGCTTAGCATGAAAGGGGTGGGCAATGGGTGTTGCAGTGGGCGTTTCGCCGCAACACCCATTGCTTTTTGATGCTGCCCCCTATTTACAAGGCTGGTGTAAATTGGGGCAGCACCAAAAATAAGACCAGGGAAAATCTGGTCTTAAACTGGCGCAACGAGGAGAAATGATTAATTTCTCCTCGTTTTTGCTGTTTCTATGTGTGCTGCATTCTGCAGCACACAGAGAAAGAGCAAATCGCCATTAGTGATTGTTCATGTACATGAAGGTGTCCCTTCCTGCACACAATCATTAGATAATGGCGAGTTGCAACTTCTATATGTGCTACATTCTGCAGCACACAAAGAAGTTACAAATGGCCATTAGTGATTGTTTATGTGCAGGAAGGGTCACCCTCCTGCACATGAACAATCATTCCCTGCAATGCAGGCACCCTTGCACTATGGTGAAACGGCACCTTCGTTGGCGCTAGGCAGATAAGTTTAGCGCCAGCGCTTGGGGAAACGCAGCGGTGCGCTGTATTATTGTAAATACGGCGCATCCCATCGTCTTCAGAATGTCGGAGCGCGGCGTTACCAATTGTGGCGTTACGCCATTCTGTTGTGAATATGCCCCTTAGTCTTTCACAACTCTTTCTAATCTTAGTGGGATGAACAATCACTCCTTTACAATTAATTTATTTCTATTTGTTCCGCCTGTCTCCTCTATTGAGGTAGGTTTGACGTCCCCATTCCAAAGGGTTCAACTCTTTGGTCTCTTATACACTGCTTTTCCCTTAAGGAGTGGTGTTCTAACACCCATTCTTATAACTTTGCAGCATTATAATTTCCTGTCCCAGACTTAAGCCACAATTTTGTTTATCGAGGAGAACATTTTTCAGAACTTCTCTATACTCATTTTCTGCTCTGTCACAATGGTGACTACCTTTCCCCTAATTCTTCCCATTCCTTCTCTATCTTACAGGCACTATTCCTTAACCATCCTTCACACTTATTGTCAGCTAGCTTTTCCTCAATTCTTAACACTTATTATTATCTGCCTCAAGGGCAATCATCCTTTCACCAATCTTTAACACTATTTCTCTATCCTAGAAGTGACTGCATTTACCCTGATCATTCACAGATATTGTATTCCTTAACAATCCACAATCCTTAACAATCATTCTGTACTCTACAGGTGACTATTCCTTTACCAGTTTTTCTCCAGTCCCTCTCTCTAATCCTTTACCCAACAGATGACCATTGCTTCCAAAATACTTCATACTCATTCTCTTTTCTAACAGTGACGATTCCTTCCCCAGTCCGTGATACTCTCAGACTTTATCCTATGGGTGACCATTCATGCCGCAAACTTTCACAAATATTTTCATTTATAACAGTAACCGTTTCTTCAACAGTCAAATTTGCCAGTCTACCATTGCTTCCCCAAACCACCAAATCATGTTTTTCTACAGGCGACCACTCTTTCCCTAATCCTTCACACTCACTTTTTTACCTTTCCTGACTGTTCTCTGCCAAAATATTCCTTTAAAGTCTGGGTAGTTGTGTCATTCCCTATAAACCCACCGCAGTATCAGAAGGAATTTCATTTGTGGTATGGCTTTTTCTCATTCTAATTCTTTATCAAATCCTCCACATCCATGAAAATGTCCTCTGTTTTTCAAATCCTTGACACGTGCATCTATCCACTGATCACAGGTGTTGAGAGGCTGATCCTTCGCATTCACACACTAGTTACTTCAACTTTTCTTAACTGAAATACCACTTTTTTTGTAATCTCTGTAAGATGTCAAAACAGAGGATATGTTTTCCTGTAACGAGTAAAATTGCAGTCAATTTTCATCATCAAGCACGATAAAGTGCTTCTCCTTCCAAATTCTGTTTTTAAACATGAAAACTGGTGCAAGAGAACTTCAGACTTCTAGTTGCAACTCTCTGTCAATAGGTTGGTTGGTGGGCTGCCGGGAGACAGCCGTGTAATGAAATATTTGAAAAATGTTTGTACTGAAAACATTGGCTTCATTTAAGGTACATTATGGACCATACAGTGACTACACCATGCAGAGATGACCGATCGAAAATATGAATGAATACTACTATCATCATCGGTGAAACTCAGTTGAAATTAGCCTTTAAGTGTTAGAGAAAAGTAGCCAGCGTGAAAGGCAACAAACATACCGGAAATATTCATGCAAGAAAAAGAGACGAAGATCTGCAGTAAGAGCAGTAGAAAACAGGAGACTATCCAGAATGGACGTCGCAGCAATGGCACAGATAAGGGACACATGGCATAGACTCGTATGAAGAAAAAGATGTGTGAAATTCTGACTTTTTTCTCTGGCAAACCTCCCGTAATTTTTGCAAATACTGTGATTACTAACACCAGATCACAAATTTTTCTGCATGTGAGTCTTTACATTTAAATCTGGACTTTCTAGGTTGTTGCAAGGAAAAAATATCGCTAATACCCAGGCATTTTCAAAGTCCAAAGGAAAACTATGTTTGAGTCAACTCACTCCATCTCCACTTTCCGTTGCATCCGGCCCCACAGGGAAATTTTGGCACTTCTGAGGAAATATTACCAGTTTGCAAGAAAACAACTGTGCAAGGAAAAAGATGTTAGAAAAGTGGAAAACTCCAGCTACTGATCAAGAAGTAGATCAGAGTGTGCTAGAGTAACCAGCAATTCACAATGAAGCTGCTATGTCAGTGTAGGTGGAGAGCCTGGCAATTGCTATGGTAGTACACCAAACATTATGGTGACTGCCATAATCATCATGCCCTCATCATGATATTGCTTTTGTATGGCTCTTCATACCCCTGACAAGACCATAAAGCACTCCGATTTTCAGTGGTTCCTGGGCATCAGTAGCAGCTGCTGGGCAGGCAGAGAAGCGGGTGGGATGAAAACAAGAAGAAAACAGAAAGGAAAAAACAAAAACTTACGTTAGGATTGCCCATCGTTCTTCTGCTCCGAGTCTTGCTGCAGCTGCCACACAGGCTCCCAGTGTCCCTTGCGGCCAATCCTGGCGCTGCTATCAAGTTTGAAAGCAGCTTCAGGATTGGCCTGAGCACTGAGAATTTGCAGTCCCAGTGAGACTGGGAGCCTGTGCTTTGCTGTCTCCAACCCGGCAATGCAGCTGGGGTTGGAGACAGATCAGTGCGCATGTGTGTTTGGCCGAACACACATGCGCACCAATACCAGTGCCCTCCACTACCTCTCCTGACTGCCCCCGTGATGGTGCCACCCCAACACTAGAACATGAAAAATAAAACGATAATAAACCCGGTTTATTATCGTTTTATTTTTCTAGTTTTGAGGCTGGCAGGGGGACGATGCTCCTCCTCCTTAGCAGAAGAGCCGCCACTGCTGGGCATTTCTTTGGAGGTGTGTGTTTGGAAGTAGCTGTATGGATAAGAACTGCAGACAGGCTTCCTGGAACTAGGGGGTACATACTTTGAGTGGCTTAACGGCGCCTTGTAAATGCGACCCCTTTACATGCATCACTTCGCGTCAAAGAGGCATCCAATAAGTGTTGCTGTGGGCGTTCCAGCGCAACACCCTTTGCATTTTGACGCTGCCCCAGATTTACAAGAATGTATAAATCTGAGGCAGCGCCAAAAACCAACTCCATGCAATAGCAAGCATTAGAATGGTGCTTTAATTTATTCATTTTTGCTTTTTCTATGTGTGCTGCAATCTGCATCACACATAGAAAGATCAAAACGCCATTAATGATTGTTTATGTGCAGGAAGGTGTCCCTTCCTGCACATAAACAATCATTAAATAATGACGATTTGCTACTTCTATGTGTGCTGCAGAATGCAGCACACATAGAAGTAACAAATCGCCATTATTGATTGTTTATGTGCAGGAAGGGACACCACAATCATTCCCTGCAATGCAGGCACCCTTGCACTATGGTGCAAACGAGCCTGCATTGGCACTAGGCAGCTAATTTTAGCGCTAGGGAGAACACAGGAGTGCACTGTATTGTTGTAAATACGGTGCATCCCTGTGTTTTGGAATGTCAGAGCGCGGTGCTGCTAAAGTTGTCGCAGCTCCGCGCTCCGACATTTGCTTGTAAATATGCCCCTAGATGTCTCAATAGTTCACAGACGTGCAAAGTCAGACTTACAGAGATAGCCCATACAAATTTAACAGCCCTGTAGCTCAGAGAGAGTGGAGCACAAGAAAGCATATGACTAGGTTTTTAGGTAGAGTGCATGTGCAGGAGTGCAGCAAGTGAGGTGCATGAACAGAGATAGGCATGCTCAAGGGATCTGAAAGACTGTAAACTTTTTCAGTTCACCAGCTGTTGAAGGCAGCCCTGGCACCTGTGAGAATCTAGAAGCCGCCAAACCTGATATTCAAATGGCCCCATCTCTAAGGCGAGGTTTATGAAGGGACTCTTGATGCTGCACACGGAGTGAGAAAGAACAGCCTCAAGGAGAAACGCTTCCTGTAATAACTTTGGTTTATGAGTAACACAGTTTATCTTGCTAAGAAATGCTAAGAAATGGAAAATGAACCACAAAGTTTGCTGGTAATTTGTCTTTTTATCCCATGTGCAGGGCCTTGCATAGTCAACCATTCTTTTTAGCCAATGCACTAATCCAGAGCAGGCTTCCAATAAAGATTAGCCAATTTCTTGTGTGATTATTTGACTTACTTGTGCTATTCAACCAATTACCAACGTACTACCTTTTGTGTAATTATGCCAGTACCAAAATGAAAGTAGGAGATTCCACAAGGGGCTGAAGGCTGGCCCTATAAGAACAGCATAATGTGCATAAATGGATTTTCTGATGGCTTTTTCTATCTGTAGATGATCCTCTTAATATTCTCCCAGGCATAAGACTGGTTTAGAAACTGCCGTATGGTACGTCCATGTGACATCGCTGACCACATAAATTCCCCCAATGTTGTACCAAAGTCAGTTCCTTTTTCTCCACGCCTTTGACGTGGTTCCGGTGCTCAATTCTCCTCAGTAAATTCTCTTTAAGAACAACAACATATCCCCTCCCAAATGTTCAGGGTTCAAATTTTTGGAGATTATGAGGGGCAAATGTCTATTACCAACCCACACGACATCTGCTTATGGTTCCAGGATTCTAATCACAATGCCTGTTAGTCATGTCAAAACATGACCCCCAAGGCCATTAAAGAGAAGCAAGCCAAACTCTTTATGGCCATGGCCAAGGACAGCAGAGGTTGGCGAGAGCAAGGCCCGGCTCCAGGTCCCGGTGTTGTTACAATTGAGGTCCTCCCACAAGAAACTCAAGAAGAAAAAAGTGATGAAAGCAAGTAGAAGCAAAGTAAGTCACTGAGACCCCTCTCGGACTGCCTTCCTCAGAGCCAGAGCTGGTTGAGGCCCCACTGCCACAGGTGCCAGTGACACTGGTGCCGTGGCCCAAGGCTTCAGTGTCACAGCGGTACCAGGACATCCCCTTATCCAGAGGTGCTCTGGCGCCATGCCTCAACGCCATGTTTGAAGCCTTCAGACATGCTATGATTCCCTGGTAGGGCCTTTGGTCCCTATGGGATATAAAGAGATGCTGTTTGGAATCATGCTGGCAATTCTTCCTTCGGCAGCACTTTCTGCCTCTCCAGATGGCACAGTTAACGCGACCCTTGGTACCGATATCGATTCCACCAAGAGTTTCTCCACTTGTGGTGCCACTGTTGCCAACTCCTGTCATAACTTTGTTGGCGCCAATGATAGCTCCAAAGCTATCTGCTTCAGGGTCTTGGCCTCTAGCACCAGTACATAGATCCAGAGGGAAGGCACAACATCTGCTAGAAGAGAACATTCCTCTCCTTATGATTTATTCGGTACAGACCTTTGACAGAAAGATCATCAGGATCCATTACAAGAATTCTAGGGCCTGGCTGGGTCCCTTCTACCTGGAGCAACCTTTTATCACTCCCTCATCAGAAGGCTTCAGACATACTGGAATTACCCCAAAGCAAACATTCTCACAGATGTTCTCCAGTCTTCTGTCCGTACTTCTGAGCTGCTTCTCCCATTTAATGAGGCCTTCTAGATCTTGTACTGGCTACATGAACTACATTATATTCATCCCCTGCAGTCAACAGATCCATTGCCAGGCGATATAGGCCTGCCCTGGACGATCCAACACTTTTATCAGAGCACCTTTCTCCAGAAATCCTTTTTATTCAGGCTTCATCCCCGTCCAGATTCACATCCGGTAATTTTCCACTACTTCAGTGAATGGGCAATCAAAAAAGATAGAAGCTTGGGCCAAGAAAGTCTTTGCAGCAGGAAACCTCTCTCTAAAATGTTTGCATTGGCGCTATGTGCACACACTCTGGGATACAACAAGGACACTAATACCTAATCCCCCCCAGTAACTACAGGTTCACTTTCAAGACCATCCTTGAAAGCCAAGCAGTATCAGGACAAATAATTCAATCTCGTCTGGATACGGCGGCTTTAGTCACTAGGTCTGTGGGGACATCTGTTGTTGTTAGGAGACATGCCTGGCTAAGAACTGCTGGATTCTCCTTCAATGTCTAATCCACACTAATGGACCTCCCATTTAAATGCACTTAACTGTTCGGAGAGAAGGCCAACTCAGGCTTGGAGCAAGTCAGTTCTACCATGGCCTGCTTTCTTGGTCTGAAGCCCCAAAAGAAGTCATTTCAAGGGTTTCGGATGTTTTGTGGCTTTTGGAGATTTCTCAGTTTCCATCAAGCTGCACTTGCTCAACAATAGTCCCTGAATTCCATCCTGTGACAGTAAAGACGTTGTGGAAAGGGTAGAGGCCGTTCCATCCCTAAGACAGTCACTCCTTCCTCCTCCTCTCCAGCCACTACAGGTAAGTGTCTTTAGCTCTCCCTTGTCAGTCCATTTGAGGCTGGTGGTGCGGCCGGGTGTCCCGTTTTTCTCAGGCCTGGAAGGCCATAACTTCGGACTAGTGGGTCATATAGATTATGGAAAAGCGGTGTGCTATACCTTTCCAACCGTCCCTTCCCTGGGTTCCTCCTCCTGGCATGGACCTTTTGCAGGTCTGCTGCAAGTGGTGTTAGCCTTCCTTCAGAAAGGAACTGTGGAGTTGGTGCCAGAGCAGAAGATCAGTCAAGGTTGTTTCTCTTGTTACTTTCTTGTTCCAAAGAAAGAGAACAGTCTCTTCCTGATCCTGGACCTCAGAGTTTTGAACTTGCTCCGGTGCATGGAGAAGTTCAAGATACTGCCCCTTGTCCAGGCTCTTTGGGCACTTGAGATATGAGACTTACAGGATGCATGTTTCCATATCCCGATCTTGAATTCTCACAAGAAGTACCCACATTTTAGGGTGTATAGATACAATGGGGGAACCCTGTGTCCCTCAGAACCTGGGTAAGTATAAGTAAAGCTACAATGGTTCTGTCGGGGAGACAGCAATTACATTGTCAACAAAAACAAATCTTGTTACGAAAATTTCATATATATGACTAGTATATATTACTAACAGCTTAACCAATATGTTAGAAAGTAGAAAGTGGGCTAAATCGCAGCACGCAACACAAGATTATTGGTATATTGGAACACAATAGTACAACAAGAAACTCCAAAATGCTTGCAAAAAGAATTATTATTTCTTATTTTTGATTTTTCAAACATTTCTTAAACATACATTTTTCAAGGGCTGTGAAGGTGAGGCACATTCATATAGTGACGAGTGTTTCAAAGTGACAGTGGGTGCTCAGTGCTGGTAGTGCAGTGCATATACACAAGAGTGAAGCTATATACAAATATGTACAAGTTGCAGAGTGGTCAGAATAACAAAGAGGACAATATCTCTGGTTATGGCAAGGCCGCTCAATAGTATCCACCAAGAGATTTGTTAAGACTGAACCATGGTATATCGTCGACGTTTCGACCCTAATAACGCCTTAGTGTGATGTCATAACGGGTCTTCTTCAGGACTAAGGACAGCCCAGCATGTGAGAGGTATCCCTTGGCGTCCCTCGCTGAGTGGAGGCTGCCAGAAAAGTCTGCACTTGTCAGGAAGGATCAGATAAGTGGTATCTCTGAGATGAGGTTAAGTGTATAATTCACCTTTAAAGGCACAGCAAAGTGGTGCCCTATAGCAAGTTGAAAAGGATAAGGAAATGGTTCAAAAACACTCCAGGCAATTGTCCTAGGATGTGTGTGCTTCTCATTCAGCAGTCCTGCTGAATGAGAAGCACACACATCCTAGGACAATTCAGTCAGTACCTCCTGTTCATAGGGGCAGTACTGGATACCATCTTGGGCCGAACCTTTCAGCCTACACAGAGGATGCAAGACATCCATGCAATGCTTTCACGATTCCAGGAAGGTGCTCGGATTCCAGTCCTGTGCGTCCTTTGCTTGCTCATTCTGCCAGCTTTTTTGCATCCTCCTGGACACTCATGCTCACTGGCATATGAGGGTTTGCCACTGGTGCCTCTGCAGGCAAGGGTTCTAGCATGGTGAAGGGGTCATGCTGATTTCATTATGGTCCCTCAGGATGCTGCTGCGGAGCTTGCTTGGTAGGGTGTGGAGGAGAACCTTTCCAGGAGAATGTCCTGCCTGCCCCTCCAGCCATGGCCGTGGTAGGGATAAATGCCTTCACTATAAGGTTGGTGGCTCACCTGGAGGAGCTGAAGATCAGAGTCCTCTGGTCTCCAGAGGAGCAGAGTTTCCACATCAATCTGTACAAACTGAGGGCGATTCGCCTAGCGCCTAAAACATTCCTCTCTTCCCTTCGCAGTCGAAATATTGATAGACATCATGGAGTGGGATTCCAGTTTCTCTGTCATGAAGCTCTGAGGAGCTGATCCTGGGCACACAACCACAGAACGTGGGTGGTGGCAAATCATCTGGAGCATTTCTGAACACTAGAGCTGACTACCTGAGTCAGCATCATCTTGCGAACCATGAGTGGTATCTCCACCCAGAGGTTGTAAAGAGCATCTCACATCAGTGGTGCATACTCCATCTGTATCTCTTTGTAGCTCATTCCAGTTCACATTGTCCGAAGTTCTGTGTCCCCCAGCATCCTGTGCAAGGAGGCTTGAAAGACTTGTTTCGGTTAAAGTGGAATTTGGTGGAATTTTTCTCTTCACTACGCCTTTCCTCCCATACCCTTGATTCCTTGGGTTCGGAGGATGATTCTTCAAGACTAGGCCCAAGTCATGTTAGTGGGTTGGGATTGGTTGAGAAAGGTGTGATACACAAACCCTCATCACTTCTCCCTATTTACCCTGCTCCATCTTCTTTTTTGGGTAGATCTTCACTCCCAATCAGGTCTTCCACCCGAATCTCCAGTCTACACCTTCATGAGTAGAGATTGAGCAGGGGCACTTGAATGCCTTCCATCTGCCTGATGACCTGGTGGATGTGATATTATTTGCTTGTCATTCCTCCACCAAATCTGTTTACTCCAGGAGGTTGCACAGGTTTGTCATTTGGTGCGCAGATCACCACATTGACTCCTTGAAAGCACGGCTGTCTGACATCTTCAGTTACCCACTTTCGTTTGCCCAGGAATGCTGTGCTGTGCATATGGTGCATGGGTATCTAGGGGCCTTGTCAGCTTTCCATTGCCTTCCGGATCAACCTTCTATTTTCAAGTCCCCTTTTGTTTTTTGTTTCTTGAAAGGTCTGATTAATATGTGTCCTCTCACTACTTTCGTGATGCCACAATGGGATTTAAACCTGGTTCTTACTTTTATGGTGGAAGCACCATTCAAGTCCCTTTACAGTTATTCTTCAAGACTTTTAACCACTAATACAGTTTTCCTAGCTGCCATTACTTTGGCCGAGTGTCTCAATGAGTTACAAGCACTGAGCGTTGAGCTTCCTTCCACCTTGTTTTACCCCGACAAGTTTGGCTCTCAGATCCAGAGCTGCTTTCCTCAGGAAGGTGGTGACCCTGTTCCATCTGGATCTCTTTTCCTTCCTTCTTTCCCTCACCTTACCCTACAAAGGTGGAGAAGCTGCGTAAACTGGATCCGAAAAGAGCAGTGAGCTTTTAAATTGACTGCACATAGGTCCTCTGTGAGATGACCAGCTTCTTATAGGCTATGTAGGCAGCAGTAAAGGAGAAGCAGTGCAGAAAAGGACCTTATCTAGGTGGATTTCTTTTATGCATTAATATCTGCTATGCCATTGGCCCAAAAGGAGCCACCAGATGGCATCGGAGCACACTCCACAACAACCAAGTCCTCAACATCAGCTCTGGCATGAGGAATTCCTGTTGGGGACATCTACAGAGTGGCCACTTGGTCATCTATCCACACCTTTGCTAAGCATTATTGTCTGGGTTTAGAGGTGATGATGGATGGGCATTTCGCCTGATCTGTGCTAAAGAACGTCCTGGAATAACCATCCATCAGGGCTCTCCATCCCATAGGTAGGTATTGCTTGGGAATGTGTTCAAAAGGTGAGGAATCTGCAGGAAGGAGTATCCATCAGAAGAAAAAGATATTACTTTCAGTAACCAAATTTCAGGTGGATACTCTTATCTACCTGCAGATTCCTCAGCTCTCTTATGAAGATGGTTATGGGCCAACATAATACGATTCCAAGTTCCTGTTGTGGCACTACATATCTATCTGATGTCATTTTCATCCTCCTGTTTCGAAGGCATGGAAAAATGGACGAGATGTCACTGTTACTTCTCTTAAAATAAATAAAAAATGGATGAGAAACTGAGTTCGGTATGTCGGTGGCATCACTTTATGGGGTCGCCGATGTCACAGGGACTTAAATTTCGGGCATCGAATGGAGCCAGCGCCCTGTACCGTTGAGGAGAAAAGTCTTCAGAGCAGTATGACATCTGGGAGAATATTCAAGAGATGAGGTATCAACAGGAAGATAGAGTATCTAATAAAAATATTGTTACCAGAGGTAAGTAACTTTTTCTATCACACTTGAATCCAGCAACGATAAGGAGGACACCAGTTATAACTCTTGGGGCCAGTTTTACAAGCATTTTGAGCTGGGTTTGCTCCACAAAAGTGACAAAACAAGCACAAAATGTTTTTTTAGTAATTTACTTTCCAGTGCAAAACTTGTTTTGCGCTGGAAAGTAGTCTGAAAGTAAGGCAAACCAGCACGAAGCACTGCTTTGTGTTACTTAGCGTAAAGGGGGCATTCCATGGGTGGTTCATGGGCGTTCCCATGGAACCACCCATGGATTTGATGCAAAACCCTATCTACTATCAGTAGTAGTTGGGTCAAATATTAACACCACTTGAAAGCAGGCGTTAAAAGGAGAAATATTTTCATTTCTCCTTTCTTTTCCGACTTTGCATGTGTGCTGCACTGTACAGCACATACACAAAGTAGGAAAAGTTTTAAAAGTTGTCTTGGCTTAGTATTCTGTACTGGAGGGAACCCTTCCGGTACAAAACCTATGCCAGATTCACACACACACCCTTGCACTATGGCGCAAAGGTGTGTGCGTGGCGCTCTGCAGCAAAATTCTGCACCGGCGCTAGGGAGAGGGGAGGGGAGTGCCATATGTCTGTAGGTATGGTGCTTTCCTGCTCTCTCACTGTTACGCAACACAGCACAGCCTTTTTAGCTGCTGCGCTGTGTAGGGTGACACTTTTGGTAAATCTGGTCCTTGATGTTCGTCTAGTAATTCAAATAATGCTCCAAAGGCTAAATTGCTCTCTTATTTTGCCCATTATTTTGTGCATGATGGGCCAGAATGTTCTCTCTCTGGATTCCGTTATTTAATACATCATGTCAGAGTGGTATAATGAATCTGCATCCATGATCCCAAACTGTCCTTTACAGTAAGCTATGCTAGCAACCAATCTGCAAAACCCGCTAATTTTAGTTTTTAGCTGAAGGTGGTGGTGGACAAGAGACAAAAAAGATTAAACCGCTTATTTCGAGTCAACGATATATGTGAAATTGGCTGCAAATGTTGTTTGTGCCCGATTTCAAATTTCGAGCAGTAGTATCTGCTACCGGACGGGAGTGGTGGGGCGGGTGGGAGGAATGTAACAAAAAAAAGGACTTACCTTTAGCGGCCAGCCGCCGCCTCTCCTCGTCCTCCGTCCTTGTCCTCTTCATTTTCCTGTCCCGGCTGGCAGCAGCTGGAAGCGCCCGGGCAGATAGGCTCCCCTGAGCCAATCACAACACTGCAATGCAACGTTGTGATTGGTCTGAGTGCCATGGATCGGCGCTCAGACTGGAACAGGGAGCCTGTGCATGTTCCTGACCAGGCTGTGTAATGCAGCCTGGTAAGAACGTGCAAAGTGCGCATGAACTGTTTGGTCGGCCCAAGAGGGCCTGCCAAACAGTTCATTCGCACTTAGGGAGTGTACACCACTCCTCCCCTGCTCTGGCCAGCCCCGCCCGCCCCACCACTGACTGCAACATGGAAAATAAAATGATAATAACGATACGTTATTATCATTTTATTTGTACCCTTAGAGCAGTGGGGCGACGCTCCTCCGCCTTAGTGGAGGAGCCCCCACTGATTTTGAGTTCATCGCTAGTGGGCTTTCATCCAGGGTTTTTGCTGTGTGTTATTTCCTCCACGTATTACTTGGAATTTGCATGTGGAAAACAGCCCAAAAAGTAAATACTGTGCAATTTAACTGCTTGGTAAGACCAAACCTACACGTTACCCACCCTTCCATCGGAGGAAACTTAGAATCGTCTGGTATAACCCCGCACAGTCACACCATAACAATGATATTACCAGGTTTCATCAGCCGATTCTCACGCGGGGCTCAGAAAGAGGAACTAAGCTTGTGACATCTATCACTACCAAAATTATAATGCAATTGGGAGATTGTGTCTCTGATCAAATGTATTGCAGTCATGTTTCAACGAGTAGTAGGAGTTTTCACGAGGTACTAGAATAAACTGTCGGTTCCCAAGATTAGTAGTGGATCTGCAGCAAACGGCACATGACAAACCACAGCCTTACCACTGATCACGGAAAGCCACCATTCAGACTCCCTGAATCTCTCTCCCTCTAAGAGCCATTGTGTAATGATCCTCTGATCTCAGTCCATTTCTGAGTGGCAGTAGACCATAGATTCCAAGACCAATCTGAGCACCTGCAAAGCATGACTTGCAGAACAGTCTACTTCATTAATCTAAGCGCTACTCAATAAACAGTAACAAACCAGAGTGGTTTGGCCCTCAACAATGGGTTGGACACAATGCCTGGCCACAGGCCAGACCTTGTGGCAAAACCAAGCTGAGCACAAGCCAAGACCATGCACGGCAAGCTGTATGGTATAGTTGTGTAGAATTTGAACGCAGTATATAATTTAAAAAAATCACTGAAAAAGCAAGGGCAGGGTTGAAGTGGCGTTATGGTCTACACTTTAATATATGTTTAGAAAAACCTCAGAAACGTGTGAGGTATAGTTTGCATTTCAATTGAACAAGCTATGGATTGTGAAGATAACCACAAGTTGCGAATTTCAGTTTTTTGTGTATATATATATATATATATATATATATATATATATATATGTGTGTGTGTATATATTATCCAGTGGTGGTTGTTGTTACTTGGTAGTTATAGTTAGGATCGTGTTTCCATAGGAAATGCCTTTTTTTGGTTGCTAATAACTTTGGCCCCGTTTGACGAATCTCCATGAAACATTCCCAAAAAGTACTACTTTTTTTATTAGTTTGTGCATGGAAAGCTTTAGGGTGATCCGTCTAGCGGCGGCCAAGAAAATGGGGTAGTCCCTCTATGCGTTTTCCCCATTCATTTTTCCATAGGAACTTTAGACACCGCTAAAGCCCAAACCGCTGACTGGATTTACACTGAATTTCACAGAAAGCTAGATCTTGGTCCAGAAAGAGTGCTTTCTGTGTCTTGGTGTAAATCCATTCAGTAGGTTTTGAGAAATTAATGTCAAAAAAATATTGTATATTAAACACTGCGGAGGATCGGCAGAGCCGACACATCTCAAAGTGAGATCTGATTGGCTGCCACCACCTCAACCAGGAAGTGGTGGCAGCCATCTTAGGACTCAGGACTCGGTCCCAAGTCCTAAGAAGAATGCAAAAAAAAGACTTAAGGGGGCAGGGTACAGATACCCTGACCCCCTAGGCCTAGTGGTGGGGTCCCAGAAGGACCAGTTATAGTTATCTCAAGTAAATATAATTCGTGCCCTAAGGTGACTATAACTCAGACCCTTGCCATGCACCCGCTAATTACCCTAAATATTACATCACTCTTGACATCTTTTATGATGCCATTGATAATATCACTGCAACATTTGCAGTGAAATTATTGATGAGAAAACTGTTCATTGTGGGGGCGTGAGTTATAGTTACCTTAGGGTACAAGTTAAAGTTACTTGAGATAACTAGAATGGTGAATTTCAGTGGTTTTTAGAGTTAAAAACATTACGTTGTTACTGAACATTTTACCTAACTATAACTTTGCTTCAATCTGTGTTTTTTTCAGTAAATTTATATATATATGTACTATAAAACAGAATTACACCACCTCACAAAAGCACTCTTTCTGGATAAATATCTTGGGGGCTTATTTATGAGAGCCCTGCGTTTTTTTTGCACCAAACAAAATGGTACATGCGTGACGCAGCACACTCAATCCAATTTAGGAAGCCACACAAAGCCACCCTACGTGGCTTTGAGTAGCCTCATAAATCATGATTAGGGGGATGCAGCTCAAATCGAATGTAAGACACCCTCGTGTGAAAGGTATTACTAGCGGCCATCTTGGGTAGTAGGGAAGTGATTTATCACTCCTCAACGTCACCTATTGATGGCGCTTCTAGTTCTGTTATGTTATGACCACCATTCCTGTAAACCAGCTGGAATGTACTATTTTCCATATTGCAGCGTTTCTTCATTTTTACACCTTTCCAATATGGCGCAGAATTCAGAGTTAAGAATTTTTATTCACCCAAGATGGCCGCTAGTAATACCTTTCACACGAGGGTGTCTTACATTCTAGTGACCACGCCACGAGCGTAACGCCGCCCAGACGCACCTATTCAGTCAAGTTATCTGCAGCAAGAATCGTGCTGACAGTATCCTTCCGGGTTCGGCAGTCTGGGTTAGGTTTTCCGCCGAGTGGGCGCGAGTTTCTGTAAGTAACCATCCCTTGTTGTTACGGAATCGTTGACCAAGGTAAGACCCACCAACGCCAGATAGCAAGCAAACTTGTGGTCATCTCGCCACCCCTAACAAGTTTATATTGTCAAGGTATTAGTGATTACCTAGTCTCTTTGCACCATTGGGCTTTCACCTGCCAATTCTGGGAGGGACGCGGTGGTGAGTTTAGGCTAAACGGGATACCTCCTACAGTGGAGGATACCCCACCGCCACCTCCGCACCTGCTACCATACCCGACTGGGTGCATAATGAGTTCTTGTAGGTAATTCACCTTGACTATGAATAATTTGTGGGGTGATACACCGCTTGTATGACTATTTAACGCTGGGTCTTTCAGGGTCTACCATGCCTGTTTTTCTCACTCGTTAAGAATGTCTCAATTACAATGAGCTTCTCTACATTCCTGCATCTAGGAAACCACGCGTTGATTAAACGCGCTCATTTTACTGCCGATGACCGATGTGGCCATTTCTACTTATTTATTAGGTGAGTGGCCAGAATGGGAGTCCATGCGCCATTTTCCTTGACAGCTATTCCTATTTTATCTCTGCTGCTATTTTAATTTTCAATTGTTTTTACCTGGAATGATTCGAGTTCACTGTATGACTCACACGACCTTTGGGGCTAACTAGATCGCATGTGGTCAGAGCCTATCATAATCAACAGCACTGGAATTGACACCAATTGTGCTCATGTTTTGTTAAATAAGTGACCGGTTGTTTTCACAAATGTTTTTCTTTTCTAGATTGGCTACAGCACCTACGGACCTTCAGCCGATGGTGCTTGTGAACTGGTAATTTTGAGGTTATTACACCACCATACCTAACATCAGTGTAGATCTTGTACCACTGTTTTAAAAAAAATTCTATTTATCCCTTGGTCCTGAAGAATTGCCGCTTGATCCCATTACGGGACTGATAGGCAAGAAACATGTTGACCTGACGACTTGACTATTGCCACTAGCTGCAACATTACTGTAGCTAGCCGCGATACACCTTTTTAATCAGGGTAGGAGGCAGGATTATTAAAGAAGTGGCCCTGACCACCGTCCCCTGTTTTAATGCACCTTTTCACTTGTTACACCTCTACACTTTAGAGCCCCTCACACACACGCACCATACGGCAAGGATAAAAAGATCTCCGCCAAAGAGCCCCCACTGAGGGTGCCCGTCGGGTATTGCACCGCCGACCCGACGAGGAGCATGCCCAATGATGAAGCATGACACCCAGCAGGCTGGGTGTGTGAGGGCACTTTATCCGAAAGGAGGAATTCCCCGTCCCCTTTCTGGTTAAATTAAACTTTTCGTAACCTCTCTCTGCCGGTTACTTACACTAACTTTTTCAGGAACTGCATACTACTTCTTTGGTTTATTATTATTATCATTCCCTGCGTGTGGAGGGTGGATGCTGTTATGTTGGCAGGATAAATGCCGGATGAATAGTCCCTGCCAGCAGAGCCGTACTAGCGCACAGCCATCTTGCTGCGGGCTCTCTAGCAGGAGGTAGAGACTTTAAGTAAAACTCCATAAGAAATAATTATAGATTAAATTATTTCAAATAGTTAAAAATGTAGATAAATGTAATATAATGTCAAAAGTGTATGAAAATAGTACATTTCTATTATTTAATTTTAAAATATTTTAACCATTTTTTAATGTAAAATTTAATGTGACATTTAAAAAAAATATAATTAGGTTACTTATAATCAATTCTATACATCACTTTTAAAAGTTATTAAAGCACATTAAAATATTTTTTTCCTTTATGGGAAATGTATTATTTATTTAAACTTTTGAAAAATAATTTTAATGAAATATATATATATATATATATAAATTAAGTAATTAATGCGGATAAAGGTAATAGTGCTTTAGCATTTTCTTTCTTTTAATCTACATTTAAAAAAAATACATAAAACTATTTTACATTAATGTTTAAAATACAAATATTTTCCAATACAGACTTCTAACTACAGATTCCTCACCTTTTGAATGCTCCTCAGGCATCAGTTTGGATCTGGAAAATCTTAAGCAATACCCCTGTGTGCTGGCAGGTGGCGCCACGTGGCTTCGCACCAAAGTTGTTCCGCTGCGGAACTTATGTGAGGACCTTATGTCTGTGCCACCCATATGCATTGACATAATTTCCTTTCCGCGCCAACAGACATTGATCCAGAGCTACCCCTAATCTCATTAAGGCAATTTCTAAAAACGTTCTGGAACAATTCTACAGTGTGCAAGGGAATATGTCACCTCCCAAATCTACAAGGTTCAAGCCCTGTGGGGAAAGTCAGTAACAAATATATTTCACTGACCAAAATTTTGTTTGCCTGTGGTGCCTAGTGTCAGATCACGACTCCAAGGCCTTCGGTAATTGTGCCTTGAGCAACCCCAAGACCATTGAAACCGGAAAGTAAAGCTCTTCTTGGCAAAGCACCGCAAGACCCTACGCCAAGGTCTGAAGGTAGGTCCTGCACCCGAGGTTGCTCCAGCGACAAATCATCTTTGCAATCTAGAGGGCTTATTTATGAGCCCCTTGCGACACTTTTCTGTCACAGTTGCGTCACTTTTCGTGACGCAGCGGCGGCATAAACAATGTGCCATGTTGCGCCATATTTACAAAGGGACGCATCTAGGCAGATGTATCACTTTGTAAAACCCTGCGCCACATTATACCTGCGTAAGGTATCATGTATGCAAGGTGGCCGTTCCCCCACAAGAAAGTCTCATAGAAGTGGTGCAGTGAAATCTATCAGATTTTACTGCGCCACTTCTAAGACGCCACTGCGTCAAAACCTTACGCCTGCCTCATAGCAGGCGTAAGGGTGACGCAGTGCAATGTGTATAGGCCTCCCCAATGCATTGCTGGAGTTGCGTCAAGCTTACGACACAACTCCAGCAATGCATGAGTTTTGCACCGACAGATACGTCAGGATTCCTGACTCATCTGTCATTCCTTGTGAGAAGGAGCACCGTACAGTAAATACGGCGCATCCATGGTGTCGCAAGGAGGGTGCAGTGAAAAGTGTTGCATCACCGTTTTACCGCAGCGATGCAACACTTTTCATAAATGAGGCCCTAAATCCTCAATTAAATCCAAGAAGAAGAGTTGAAGTCAAAGTGGAACTCCACCCTGTCCCACCTCTCTCGATCTCCTGAGAAGGTGTGAGAGCCTTATTGTGGCTTCAGGTCAGGCTCCTGATGTTGCTCTACTTAGGAGTCAATTCCAACCCTTGTCCTGCAGCAACCAGAATTTCCATGGCCGTCGGAAATACCCCAGCAAACTTCGACAACTTCCGCAAAGAATAATCCCAAATTCATTCCCAACTACTTCCCTTGACAGAGAATTGAAGATGATAAAAACATTTCATAAGCAAGTTTTTTCCAAACAGTCTGGCCCTTCACATGGTGAATGCTAGCTGCTCCTTAGGCTGCTACTCTTATGCCTTGTGGTACTCAGTGGCCCAAGTATTGCCCATGGTCCCGTAAGAAGCCAGGCCATACTTTCCCAGACCATGCAAGATGGTTGTGATGCGGCCAACTTCACCATCGGCTGTTGGTTGGATACCATTGAATCCCTCAACAGGGCAATTGGCACCAGTGTGGCCATTCACAGGCATGCATGGATGCGGTCCACTGGCTTTTTAGTAGACGTCCAGGCCGTTCTTATGGACATGCCATTTGATGACTCCCAACATTTTCGGGAATAAGCAGATTCAGCAATGGGCCTCTCTGTTCCTACCTGCCAGTTGCCTTAGCAATTTCACCCCCTCTGTGACTATGAAAGAGGTTTTCAGAACAGCATCAGCCAATACAGCACTCGTCCCAGCCCTTGTGCAGCCACGCCCGCACTGTCCACAGGAGAGGGTAACAAGGACAGCGTGCAGCCCAGTCTTCTGTGCCCCCAGCTGCTGCAACCCCTTAGCCTCTTTAGTGTACCTTTGATGGCTCACAGACACCCTGTTGGAGGCAATAACTTCAGACAAGTGGGTCCTCCAAATTGTTCCACAGGGTTATGCCTTACCATTTCTTGACACCCCCCACACCTTCTAACATACTCAGACCGTCTGATGGAGGACCATCTTTCTCCCATACAACACAAATTTTGGCCAAAAGAGCCATAGAGATGGTACCACCACCAGACGTTGGCTGTGGTTGTTATTCCCGGTACTTCCTGGTGCCGAAAAAGGACAGGGCCCGCCAACCCCTTTTCAGATCTTTGCCCTCTCAATGCCTTTCTGCTGGAGGACAAGTTCAAAATGCCCAGGTTTTGTCTGCACTTGACCCTGGAGACTGGATGATAGTGATGTATCTGCAGGATGCTTACTTCCACATCCCCGTCCTGCAGGCCAGCAGGCATTCCCTGCGGTTCACGGTGGATCACAAGCATTTTCAGTTTGCTGTACTCCCATTTGGCCTTACCAGCGTCCCTCGGGTGTTCACGAAAGTGATGGCAGTGGTTTCAGCACATCTCCGGAGATCAGGGATCCCAGTTTTCCCCTACCTCAATGACTGGCTGTTGAAGACAGTCTCCAGACTACGGCAAACTTGCTAACATCCTTGGGGTTCACTATCAATGTGCCGAAGCAGACCTGACTGCTTCGCAGACGCTCCCCTTCAACTGCACCAATCCGGACACGGTGCAGTTTCTTGACTTTCCCCAGGAATAGAGGGCCTCATTTACAAGGTTCGGGTACAGGGCAGCGCCGCAAGGAATCTTGCTGCACTGCCCTGCGTCAAAAGAAAAGGGCAGGAATGTGCTGTAACTATGAGATATGGCGCATTCCTTTCCTTTTCCGCTCTGCTGTCGTACAATGGGCTTCTGTCCTCCAACGCAGGCACCCTTGCACCATGGTGCAAGGGTGCCTGCGTTGCAGGATTATTGTTTCTGTACAGGAAGGGACACCTTCCTGCACAAAAACAATCAAGAGAAGTGTTTTCCTCTTTCTATGTGTGGTGCAGAATGCAGCACACATGGAAAAAGGAGAAATAAATGTATTTCTCCTCATTGCGCCTCCCTTACGCCTCCCCTGGGGAGACGTAGGCTTTTGACGCATTCCCATGTTTACAAAATCTCATAAATCTTGGCATGTGTCAAATGCCATGGGTGTTACATGTGAACACCCCTCCGTAACACCCATGGCACGCCTCCTTTTGCAGGGTGAGGCAACGCAGTAACTTGTGCTGTGTTGCCTCAGTCCATATATACAAGGCCGTGAAAAGCAACGCAGGGTGGCTTTACGTGGCATTGTAGATATGGCCCGGCAGTCTGCACTGCCAGATGTCACTAAAAGTGACATTCTGGCAGCGCAAAGGGGCTTGTAAATAAACCCCAGAGAGCCCAGAACATTTGGGCTATGATTCCGATATTTCAAACTCTGGCCTCGATCTCAGTGAGGACTTATCTGAGGCTGCTGGGACTGATGGCCTCCTGCATCCAGATGGCGTATGTCGGATCTGAAGTCCTAGTGGGCACAGTACCTGGGGAATCTCTCAAATCAACCCCAGATTTCAAAGGAGACTGCAAATGATCTGCAGTGATGGCAGCTGGAGCGCGACTGGTTCAACAGCAGACCGCTCCTCTCCTTACCCCTACCCACCGGAGTTGACAGTGGTGACTGATGCCTCACTCCTAGTCTCAGGTGGCCACTTGGTAGAGGTGGAGATCAGAGGCCTCGGTCTCTGGAGGATGCTCGCCTTCACATCACTCTGCTGGAGTTCTGAGCCACCCACTTGGCGTTCAAAGCTTTTCTTCGTTCATCAAGGGGAAGCTGCTACATGTGCTCACAGAAAAGAGCACCATCACGTGGCACTGCAACAAGTGGGGTGGTGTGGGGTCTTGGACCCTGTGCCAGAAAGCACTGCTCCTCTGGATATGGCTGGAATGCCAGGGGGTTTTGTCTGGTGATTTGCCACCTGTGCATTGGCTCAACGTCAGGGTGGACAAACTCAGCCGTCGATGCCTCGCGGATGACGACTAGCAGCTACATGTGGAGGTGGTGCAGGGCCTCTTCCGCGAATGAGGAGAACCTTTACTCGATCTTTTCACCTCTGCAGAGAACGTGCAATGTCAACACTTTTGCGTATTGAAGTTTCTACGGTGTATCTCGCACTGAGATGTGTTTCGTGTAGGAGTGGAACTTGAGACACCTGTGCGCGTTTCTGCTGATACCTCTTCTGCCTGAGTTCTGAAGAAGATCAGGACTGACCGGTCATCCTAGTGGCAATAGATTGGGCATAATGAGTGTCTCCTAGGCATGAGCATCTGTGCTCTGAACAGGTTACCCCTTCAGGAGAATCCCCTGTCACAGCAGCAGGGCATGGTCCTGCATCTGAACCTGTATGCTCCACCTCCATGTCTGGAAATTGAGCTGTGACAGTTGAGCACTTTGATCTTCCCCCTGAAGTTGTTAAGGTCATCTTGGCAGCCAGCCATCCCTCAACCCAATCTGTATACACCTGCCATTGGGACAAATTTGTGGATTGGTGTGCTACCAAGTGGATTCACCCACTTCATGCTAATCTGTCCAAAGTGGTGTTTGCATTGTCCGTAGCCTAGCAAAGACTTGCACTGGGGATTGTTGAAGGGTATCTGTCATCTCCTTTGGCCTTTTTGCGGTTGCCGGATGAGCCCTCTTTTTTTAAATCACCTACAGTGATGTTTTCTTATGGGTTTTATGTTTAGCCCTTCTCCATTTATTATGCTCTCATGAGATTTGAACCTGATTCTTATATTCCTCATGTGCGCTCCTTTTGAACTTCTCTACAGATGTGCTGTTTTGATGCTCATCCTCAAAACAGCATTTCTCATAGCCATAACATCAGCACGGTGGGTGAGTGAGTTACAAGCCTTCTCCACCAACCCACCTTACACCGCCTTCTAATCAAATCAGCTGATTCTAGGGAGTCAAGCCTCCTTCCTTCCAAAGGTAGTGACTTTTAATGTTGGGCAGAATATCACCTTTTTGGCATTCTTTGCTCAACCTCATCACTCTAAGGAGGAGAAGATACTCCATCAATTAGATCCAAAAAGGGTCCTTAGTTTCTATATTGATGGTACCTGAGAACACTGGGTGGAGGATCAACCCTTTATCAATTTGCTGGAGTAATGAAAGGCATAGCTGTGCAGAAGAGGGCCATCTCTTGCTGGATCATGCTCTGCATTAAGTTCTGATATGCATTTCCCAAACATCAGTCCCTAAAAAGCTTACAGGCTCCCTCCACCAGACCCAAGATTTATACCACTGCATTGGCATGTGAGGTCCCTCTCCTAGACATTTGCCAGGCAGCGACATAGTCTCCATCCATACATTTATGAAGCACTGTTGTCTGGACAATCAGGTCTGTCGAGAAGAGCCCTTTGCTTGTTTGGTCCTGCAGGACTTGTTTGTTTGAGTCAGTTCACAGACCCACCAACTGGGAGTTACTGCTTTGGAATCTATTCAAAAGGTGAGGAATCTGTGGTTAGAAGAACACATGACTTACCTTCCTACCTACTTTGGTAAGCAGTCTGCGGTTAGATAGAGTCTCCCAGAAAGAGCATAGGCTTTTTCTGGTAGACTCTATCTAACCAAAGATTCCTTACCAATCCCCCCGTCCTCCTCTTTCTGTGAACTGGACTCATCTCATTTAAAAAGATCCATATAAGAGATCTGCACACTAGTCACTACCAATTATGAAATTTGGTTGCTGCTGGTGCGGACAGATCATAAAGCAACTGATGTCACCTTGCATGGCTGGTGCCGATAGAGGGCCCCACACGTCATCTCAGGAGTGGAGCGACGTCGGCATGGTGAGGCATGGCACCACCTGCTGCGTGCAGGAGTATTGCCTAACATTTTTCTGATCCACTCTGGGGAGTATTCAAAAGGTGAGGAATCTGAAGATAGACAGAGAAGCTTATTTACAAGCTCCTTGTGCTGCCGGTACTTCACTTTTTTCCATTAAAAAAGTGATGCACCGGCGCCGCAAGGGGCTTGTAAATAAGCCCCAGAGTCTCTACCAAAAATAGTGGTAACAAAAGTAAGTAACTTGTTCTTTAACAATTTGTTTGAGTTAGATAAACATTTTAACTTTTCCTTATACTTTACCATTAGCAGACTCTGTGGACGGGGCAGTGATCTCCATATTGTCAGGTACTCGGAAAAATAGAAACGTTTATGTCCTGTGGTCCATCCTACTATGGCTCTGCAAACTGGGCCAAGGGTCCCTGTTCGTCACTTGACTGTCAAGGTAGCAAGGGTAAGTAGTCAAAGGCTTTTCAGGGAAGTAGTGTGGGAGTAGAGACTCAGAACTCAAATAGTCAAATAGCAGACACAATAATTCATTGTCCAGCCCAGTGCTTTTCTTTCAGTAAACAGAGACGTTCTTTAATCACACCAAACCGAGATACTACATATAAAAAATGTAAATCACACAAGGTTGCGTACTGCATGTGGTACAGGGATTATCTACATAGACTATATTAATGCACATGTGCAATCACACTATGGATGCAGCTTCCCTGCTTTCTGTGTCCTATCCTAGATGACCCCGTAATATGGCAAATTTGCCTTGGTCATCCATCTCAGAATGTATAACCTGTAATGGCATGCACCTCTTGACCAGAATTATGACACCCCTGGAATACAAATAATATGAGGAAGCTAGTTTGACCTGTGCCCACCTGGTTCCAAACCTGTGGTGTAAGGTGCGTTTCTTGAAGTAATGCCACATGTATGTTGTGGCGGTCTAAATAGAAGATTATTTGTTTAGTTTTTTGGGGGTTATTTAGACCCCGTACATTCCAGGTCAGCAAGTTTATATTTCCTGCGGAGACAGCCATGTGGGTCCATTCTGCGTGCTGCCAACATGCATGTCACCAAATGAGTGCCAGGGATAAGTGTTCACAGAAGCGTGATATTGAAAAGTGAGAAAGGTCTAAACATTATTCAAAGAACCCACCCACTTCAGCGTCAAAGGATGCCAAAGCCATCCCTTTAAAACTAGCAAAAACCTCACTGAACAAGTAGTCCAGCCAACCTACAACAAAGAACATACTAAGCATATCTGAATATTTGAGAATATGGGTCACACCCTCGAGGGGTGGCTATGGGCCAAGTATCCTCCAAATGGACGCAGGTGGCAGGAACTCAATTAAATTCAACCAAGTATATCAAACCATAAGCAAGGACTAATGCCCAATATCAGTATAGCCATACACGAATGGGGAAGGAAAGCTAGCCCAATATGCCAGCATCCTTCAGAAACGATCTTGCAATAGCATTGTATATTATGTACAGCACAGTATAAGTCTGATAGCAATTACTATGCAAAGAAAAAACATTCAGTCATCATAGAGCAAGACAACCAGCTACAGAGTTTGTGCCGTCGCCATTTTTAATCATCATCTACATCTTGGTTTAATCTTGGTGAGCTATGCTTCGAGCTGGTGAGAGTGTTGATGACGTCCACAGCTGCTTTTGGCGTGGTGAAAATGTTTTGCTTCCCGATGAGGTCCACTCAAAGCCTAGCAGGGTATAACATAACATATGAGATCCCTGATGCCTGCAGCCTTTTCTTAACCTGGGCGTATTCTCGTCTGGCGGCCTGCACAGCAATAGTAAAATCAGGGTAGAAAGACACTTCGCTTCCCTGGAATAGTATTTTTCCTTTAGTTCTTGAGAGTCTCAACACTGTATTGCAGTCACAATAGTTCAATAGTTTCGCGATAATAGGTCTCAGTGTGGTACCTGTAGGAGGTCTTGCCTGTAGCGATCGCTGTGCTCTCTCGACTACCAGCACAGAGGATAGGTGTTCAGTTCCAAATATTTCACGCAACATGTTTTCTATGTAGTCTTCGAGCATTCCTGTGTTGGTTGATTCTGGAATTCCCATAATACGGAGATTACTGTGCCTCGACCTGGCCTCTAGGTCCTCGTTCTTTGCCTGTATTACCACTAGTACCTTGTCAATGTTTCAGTTGTTTGGTGGTTAAAGTCTGGACATCATCTTCAACAGTAGAAACACGCTGTCCAACTGCTGTCAGCCGTGTCGCATGTGTGTCCAGTTTAGTTGCCATATTGTCAATCCTGATATTCAAAGAGTCAATTTTCCCATCAATCGATTGCAGGATTTGCTGCAAAGCTAGCAGCATGGCTTCCAATGAGGGGGGATTCAGGGGTGGGAAGTCCAGTTCCGAGTCAGAGTGTGCATGCTGTTGTGGCCTGGATGATTTTTGTGCCTCAAATGTTAGTCAGGCCTGCTGTTTGTCGGTCTTCCCCATGTTGAGGCAGGGGCAACGCAAGGCGTCTATGAGCGCGGTAATGTAGCTATCAGGTGCGCTGCGTCTGGGTCTTCGTCGCAGCCGCGGCAGGTGAAGCGCGAACAAAATATGGCATGTGCCAGTCGTAGCAGCCTCCGAGATGTGCAATAGGAAGTACAACAGTTTTACAACCTGAGGATAGGGGCCACTAGTGAGAGCTGTCTCAGTGTAGATAAGCGCCCCAAGCAGCGAAGCCTCGTCTGGCCCATCACATCAGCGATTTCCGTGCCCGTCTCCTGCCGGCCGCCTCAGCGCAATCTCACCTCTCTCCAGCAGCGGTCCTAGTCAAATCGGCAACTGGGACCCTGCAGGGCCCCCGCTTGTCCCCACCGCCCCATGGAGGCCGTCCGGCAAGGCCACAGACAATGGGGCAGGTTGTCCACTGCTGCGGCACTGCTCAGTCACCGTTGGGCCCCACAAGGGAATAGTTGGTGGAGAGCAGCCCAGAGATGCCTCCTCCGGCCCGCGCGCAGTAGTCCACACTACGTCAGGAGCTTGCGGCCCCTGCACCAGGTCAGCCACCAACAGGGGCAAACCATGGCCACCCCGCCATCGAGTCGAGTCCTCACTTCAGGGGCGTACAGGCAGTCAGGTACCAGCAGCGATGCAAGGCTGATAGTTACAAGTCAGTAAACCACGCCTTCACGGACTCCAGCAGCACACAGCTGCTGCCCCCAGGCTTATAACTGTCATTCCCTGCGTGTGGAGGGTGGATGCTGTTATGTTGGCAGGATAAACGCCGGATGAATAGTCCCGGCCAGCAGAGCCGTACTAGCGCACAGCCATCTTGCTGCGGGCTCTCTAGCAGGAGGTAGAGACTTTAAGTAAAACCTCATAAGAAATAATTATAGATTAAATTATTTTAAATAGTTAAAAATGTAGATAAATGTAATATGTCAAAAGTGTATGAAAATAGTACATTTCTATTATTTAATTTTAAAATATTTTAACCATTTTTGAATGTAAAATTTAATGTAACATTTAAAAAAATATAATTAGGTTTCTTATAATCAATTCTATACATCACTTTTAAAAGTTATTAAAGCACATTAAAATATTTTTTCTTTATGGGAAATGTATTATTTATTTAAACTTTTGAAAAATAATTTTAATGTAATATATATATATATATATATATATATATATATATATATATATATATATATATTCCTGCTGCAGAGTACAAAGGCACAGCACTCACGGGATACTGCTAAACCCAGATTTTATTCGGGCTCACCAAGCACAAAAGACGAGTTTCGGCGACTGCCTTTGTCAATATATATATATATATATATATATATATATATATATATATATAAAAAGCAGATTCGTGATACGCGCGCTATCAGGAACCAAACCACAAGGGATGCGATACAAAAGGATTTATTCTGTCATAAATCCGAACATCGTGACGCGTTTCAACCGTCAAGCGGTCTTGCTCATTAAATAATTAATGCGAATAAAGGTGATAGTGCTGTAGCATTTTCTTTCTTTTGTTCTACATTTAAAATAAATACATACATCTATTTTACATTAATATTTAAAATAAAAATATTTTCTAATAGAGACTTCTAACCACAGATTCCTCACCTTTTGAATGCTTCTCAGGCATCAGTTTGGATCTGGAAAATCTTAAGCAATACCCCTGTGTGCTGGCAGGTGGCGCCACGTGGCTTCGCACCAAAGTTGTTCCGCTGTGGAACTTATGTGAGGACCTTGCTCACTTTGCCACTGGATTCAAGCTAGCCTGGCTGATGAGGGTTGTTAGCCCGAAACCGGTCCCAGGATGCTTGTTTCCGGTCCAAGAAAGACATGGCTTGGCAGTTCGGGCTGGACTGTTCCCATGAGGCACAGGGTCAAGACTGATTTGCATATAGCTATGTCTGAACTGGGGTGGCGGAGTGAGCTAAAGAACGATGATGGATTCAACCCAGATCTGTGACTGGGGGTGAGTGTCTGAAAAGTTTCAGCGCTCCGTCCATCATCTCCTTGTGTTTGCTTTGACCTTATGTCTGTGCCACCCATGTGCATTGACATAATTTCCTTTCCGCGCCAACATTGATCCGGAGCTACCCCTCATCTCATTAAGACAATTTCTAAAAACATTCTGGAACAATTCTACAGTGTGCAAGGGAATATGTCACCTCCCAAATCTACAAGGTTCAAGCCCTGTGGGGAAAGTCAGTAACAAATATATTTCACTGACCAAAATTTAGTTTGCCTGTGGTGCCTAGTGTCGGATCACGACTCCAAGGCCTTCGGTAATTGTGCCTTGAGCAACCCCAAGACCATTCAAACCGGAAAGTAAAGCTCTTCTTGGCAAAGCACCGCAAGACCCTACGCCAAGGTCTAAAGGTAGGTCCTGCACCCGAGGTTGCTCCAGCAACAAATCATCTTTGCATTCTAGAGGGCTTATTTATGAGCCCCTTGCTACACTTTCTGCCGCCGTTGCGTCACTTTTCGTGACGCAGCGGCGCCATAAATAATGTGCCACGTTGCGCCATATTTACAAAGTGACGCATCTAGGCAGATGCAGCACTTTGTCAAACCCTGCGCCGCATTATACCTGCGTAAGGTATAATGTATGCAAGGTGGTCGTTCCCCCGCAAGAAAGCCTCATAGAAGTGGTACAGTGAAATCTATCAGATTTCACTGCCCATGGTGTCGCAAGGAGGGTGCAGTGAAAAGTGTTGCATCACTGTTTTACCGCAGCAATGCAACACTTTTCATAAATGAGGCCATAAATTCTCAATTAAATCCAAGAAGAAGAGTTAGAAGTCAAATTGGAACTCCACCCTGTCCCACCTCTCTCGATCTCCTGAGAAGGTGTGAGAGCCTTATTGTGTCTTCAGGTCAGGCTCCTGATGTTGCTCTAGTTCGGAGTCAATTCCAACCCTTGTCCTGCAGCAACCAGAATTCCCATGACCGTCGGAAATACCCCAGCAAACTTCGACAACTTCCGCAAAGAATAATCCCAAATTCATTCCCAACTACTTCCCTTGACAGAGAATTGAAGATGATAAAAACATTTCATAAGCAAGTTTTTTCCAAACAGTCTGGCCCTTCACTTAGTGAATGCTAGCTGCTTCTTAGGCTGCTACTCTTATGCCTTGTCGTACTCAGTGGCCCAAGTATTGCCCATGGTCCCGTAGGAAGCCAGGCCATACTTTCCCAGACCATGCAAGATGGTTGTGATGCGGCCAAGTTCACTGTCGCCTGTGGGTTGGATACCATTGAATCCCTCAGCAGGGCAATTGGCACCAGTGTGGCCATTCACAGGCATGCCTGGATGCGGTCCACTGGCTTTTTAGTAGACGTCCAGGCCGTTCTTATGGACATGCCATTTGATGACTCCCAACATTTTCGGGATTAAGCAGATTCAGCACTGGGCCTCTCTGTTCCTATCTGCCAGCTGCCTTAGCAATTTCCCCCCCCCTCCGTGACTATGATAGAGGTTTTCAGAACAGCATCAGCTAATACAGCACTCTTCCCAGCCCTTGTGCAGCCACGCCCGCACTGCCCACAGGAGAGGGCAACAGGACAGCGTGCAGCCCAGTCTTCTGTGCCCCCAGCTACTGCAACCCCTAAGCCTCTTTAGTGTACCTTTGATGGCTCACAGACACCCTGTTAGAGGCAATAACTTCAGACAAGTGGGTCCTGCAAATTGTTACACAGGGTTATGCCTTACCATTTCTTGACACGAGCCACACCTTCTAACATACTCAGACCGTCTGATGGAGGACCATCTTTCTCCCATACAACACAAATTTTGGCCAAAAGAGCCATAGAGATGGTACCACCACCAGAAGTTGGCTGTGGTTGTTATTCCTGGTACTTCCTGGTGCCGAAAAAGGACAGGGCCCGCTACCTCATTTCAGATCTTTGCCCTCTCAATGCCTTTTTGCTGGAAGACAAGTTCAAAATGCCCAGGTTTTGTCTGCACTTGACCCTGGAGACTGGATGATAGTGATGTATCTGCAGGATGCTTACTTCCACATCCCCGTCCAGCAGGCATTCCCTTCGGTTCACGGTGAATCACAAGCATTTTCAGTTTGCTGTACACCCATTTGGCCTTACCAGCGTCCCTCGGGTGTTCACAAAAGTGATGGCAGTGGTTTCAGCACATCTCTTGAGATCGGGGATCCCAGTTTTCCCCTACCTCAATGACTGGCTGTTGAAGGCAGTCTCCAGACTACGGCGAACTTGCTAACATCCTTGGGGTTCACTATCAATGTGCCGAAGCAGGCCTGACTGCTTCGCAGACGCTCCCCTTCAACTGCACCATTCCGGACACGGTGCAGTTTCGTGACTTTGCCCAGGAATAGAGGGCCTCATTTACAAGGTTCGGGTGCAGGGCAGCGCCGCAAGGAATCCTGCTGCACTGCCCTGCGTCAAAAGAAAAGGGCAGGAATGTGCTGTATCTATGAGATATGGCGCATTCCTTTCCTTTTCCCCTGTGCTGTCATACAATGGGCTGCCGTCCTCCAACGCAGGCACCCTTGCACCATGGTACAAGGGTACCTGCGTTGCAGGATTATTGTTTCTGTACAGGAAGGGACACCTTCCTGCACCAAAACAATCATGAGAGGCGTTTTCCTCTTTCTATGTGTGCTGCAGAATGTAGCACACATTGAAAAAGGAGAAATAAAGGTATTTCTCCTCATTGCGCCTCCCTTACGCCTCCCCTGGGGAGGCGTAGGCTTTTGATGCATTCCCAGGTTTACAAAATCTCATAAATCTGGGCATGTGTCAAATGCCATGGGTGTTATGTGCGAACACCCCTCCGTAACACCCATGGCACGCCTCCCTATCGCAGGGTGAGGAAACGCAGCAGCTTGTGCTGTGTTGCCTTAGTCCATATCTACAAGGCCGTGAAAAGCAAAGTAGGGTGGCTTTACGTGGACTTGTAGATATGGCCCAGCAGTGTGCACCGCCGGATGTCACTAAAAGTGACATTCTGGCAGCGCCTAGGGGCTTGTAAATAAACCCCAGAGAGCCCAGAACATTTGGGCTATGATTCCGATATTTCAAACTCTGGCCTCGATCTCAGTGAAGACTTCTCTGAGGCTGCTGGGACTGATGGCATCCTGCTGGTGGAGTACACCAGATGGCTAATGTGGGATCTGAAGTCCCAGTGGGCACAGTACCTGGAGAATCTCTCAAATCAACCCCAGATTTCAAAGGAGACTGCAAATGATCTGCAGTGGTGGCTGCTGGACCGCAACTGGTTCAACAGCAGACCGCTCCTCTCCCTACCCCTACCCACCGGAGTTGACAGTAGTGACTGATGCTTCACTCATGGTCTCAGGTGGCCACTTGGTAGAGGTGGAGATCAGAGGCCTTTGGTCTCTGGAGGAGGCTCGCCTTCACATCACTCTGCTGGAGTTCTGAGCCATACACTTGGCGTTCAAAGCTTTTTTTCCTTCATCAAGGGGAAGCTGCTACAGGTGCTCACAGAAAAGAGCACCATCACGTGGCACTGCAACAAGTGGGGTGGTGTGGGGTCTTGGACCCTGTGCCAGAAAGCACTGCTCCTCTGGACATGGCTGGAATGCCAGGGTGTTTTGTCTGGTGATTTGCCACCTGTGCATTGGCTCAATGTCAGGGTGGACAAACTCAGCCGTCGATGCCTCGCGGATGACGACTAGCAGCTACATGTGGAGAGGGTGCAGGGCCTCTTCCGCGAATGAGGAGAACCTTTACTTGATCTTTTCACCTCTGCAGAGAACGTGCAATGTCAACACTTTTGCGTATTGAAGTTTCTACGTTGTATCTTGCACTGAGATGTGTTTTGTGTAGGAGTGGAACTTGAGACACCTGTACGTGTTTCTGATGATACCTCTTCTGCCCGAGTTCTGAAGAAGATCAGGACTGACCGGTCATCCTAGTGGCAATAGATTGGGCATAATGAGTGTCTCCTAGGCATGAGCATCTGTGCTCTGAACAGGTTACCCCTTCAGCAGAATCTCCTGTCACAGCAGCAGGGCATGGTCCTGCATCTGAACCTGTGTATGCTCCACCTCCATGTCTGGAAATTGAGCTGCGACAGTTGAGCACTTTTGATCTTCCCCCTGAAGTTGTTAATGTCATCTAGGCAGCCAGTCATCCCTCAACCCAATCTGTATACACCTGCCATTGGGACAAATTTGTGGATTGGTGTGCTACCAAGCAGATTCACCCACTTCATGCTAAGCTGTCCAAAGTAGTGTTTGCATTGTCCGTAGCCCAGCAAGGACTTGCACTGGGGATTGTTGAACGGTATCTGCCATCTCCTTTGGCCTTTTTGTGGTTGCCGGATGAGCCCTCTTTTTTTAAATCACCTACAGTGATGTGTTTTCTTATGGGTTTTATGTTTCGCCCTTCTCCATTTATTATGCTCTAATGAGATTTGAACCTGATTCTTATATTCCTCATGTGCGCTCCTTTTGAACTTCTCTACAGATGTGCTATTTTGCTGCTCATCCTCAAAACAGCATTTCTCATAGCCATAACATCAGCACGGTGGGTGAGTTACAAGCCCTCTCCACCAACCCACCTTACACCACCTTCTAATCAAATCAGCTGATTCTAGGGAGTCAAGCCTCCTTCCTTCCAAAGGTAGTGACTCCATTTCATGTTGGGCAGAATATCACCTTTTTGGCATTCTTTGCTCAACCTCATCACTCTAAGGAGGAGAAGATACTCCATCAATTAGATCCAAAAACGGTCCTTAGTTTCTATATTGATGGTACCTGAGAACACTGGGTGGAGGATCAACCCTTTATCAATTTGCTGGAGTAATGAAAGGCACAGCTGTGCAGAAGAGGGCCATCTCTTGCTGGATCATGCTCTGCATTAAGTTTTGATATGCATTTCCCAAACATCAGTCCCTAGAAAGCTTACGGGCTCTCTCCACCAGACCCACGATTTATACCACTGCATTGGCATGTGAGGTCCCTCTCCTAGACATTTGCCAGGCAGCGACATAGTCTCCATCCATACATTTACGAACCACTGTTGTCTGGATAATCAGGTCTATTGAGAAGAGCACTTTGCTTGTTTGGTCCTGCAGGACTTGTTTGTTTGAGTCAGTTCACAGACCCACCAACTGGGAGTTACTGCTTTGGAATCTATTCAAAAGGTGAGGAGTCTGTGGTTAGAAGAACATATGACTTACCTTCCTACCTACGATGGTAAGCAGTCTGTGGTTAGATAGAGTCTACCAGAAAGAGCATAGGCTTTTTCTGGTAGAATCTATCTATCCACAGATTCCTTACCCATCCCCCCCATCCCACCGTCCTCCCCTTTCTGTGAACTGGACTCATCTCATTTAAAAAGATCCCAATAAGAGATCTGCACACTAGTCACTACCAATATGAAATTTGGTTGCTGCTGATGCGGACAGATCATAAAGCAACTGATGTCAGCTTGCATGGCTGGTGCCGATAGAGGGCCCCACACGTCATCTCAGGAGTGGAGCGACGTCGGCATGGTGAGGCATGGCACCACCTGCTGCGTGCAGGAGTATTGCCTAACATTTTTCTGATCCACTCTGGGTAGTATTCAAAAGGTGAGGAATCTGAAGATAGACAGAGAAGCTTATTTACAAGCTCCTTGTGCTGCCGGTACTTCACTTTTTCCCATTAAAAAAGTGATGCACCGGCGGCGCAAGGGGCTTGTAAATAAGCCCCAGAGTCTCTACCAGAAATAGTGGTAACAAAAGTAAGTAACTTGTTCTTTAACAATTTGTTTGAGTTAGATAAACATTTTAACTTTTCCTTATACTTTACCATTAGCAGACTCTGTGGACGGGGCAGTGATCTCCATATGGTCAGGTACAGGGAAAAATAGAAACGTTTATGTCCTGTGGTCCATCCTATGGTTCTGCAAACTGGGCCAAGTGTCCCTGTTCAGAATCGTCACTTGACTGTCAAGGTAGCAAGGGTAAGTAGTCAAAGGCTTTTCAGGGAAGTAGTGTGGGCGTAGAGACTCAGAACTCAAACAGTCAAATAACAGACACAATAATTCATTGTCCAGCCCAGTGCTTTTCTTTTAGTAAAAAGAGACGTTCTTTAATCACACCAAACAGAGATACTACATATAAAAAATGTAAACCACACAAGGTTGCATACTACATGTGGTACAGGGATTATCTACATAGACTATATTAATGTACATGTGCAATCACACTATGGATGCAGCTTCCCTGCTTTCTGTGTCCCATCCTACACTGTATAGACAGTTCTCTTTAAGCAGGGTTATTGTTAATCCCTTTGCTGCCCTATTGACATACATATGAGTTTTTAAGTGGTGCCTCCAGTGTGGCCTTCGCAAAAAAATAGGATGACCTGAATGGGCAGAGATGACTCCTCTGAACCTGACATAATATGCAGGGTGCTGCTATGAGCATCCTTTTTGCCATAACCATTTAAAATCCTACTAGAGTGACAAATCCTGCTTGGCAGGCCTGCTGGCTTTACATACAACACTGGGGGTACACTGGAAAGGAAGGGAAACAGGATGCCAAAACAATCATTACGTAGCCACTGTTTGGTTGCTGAAGGACCTGCTTTGTCCAGCCAGACTTCTGTCTTTGGGCTTTTACACATAATTTTGGAGCCGCACGTGAAAGGAAGGTGTAAGAAACAGTGTTATTAGTTGAGAGGAATGAGAAATAAACACAATCCTTATCAGGGAGAACCACAGAAGTCAATAAATAAACCTGTGCTTAACCCTCTGGTAGCTTGGCAAAAAAAGTCAGGCTTAACTTAGAGGCAATGTGTAAAGTATTTATGCAGCACAACAGTAATAAAGTGAAAACACAACACAGGAAAAATCCAAAACCAATTTAGAAAAATAAAGTAAAATGTAAAAAATAGAATGACACTAAGGGGCCTATTAAGATGCCATAGTAAACAGCTTCGACCCTCAGTCGGAGCCGTTCCTACGGCATCATAATCAGCTGTTCTGATTCATTTCCCAAGGGCGGCTCTTTCTGCCAGAGGAATTACAATTTCGGATTCCGACAGCCTTTCTATTCCGGCCTTTCCGACACAGAAAGGCTGTCGGAATTTCGACTTTGGGGGCCCCCAGCAGGACCCCCATGGATGCACGGCCTCCGGTTAGAGGCCGAGGGGGCACCTATGGTGCTCCCCTGTTGATCCCTGCACCCCATGGCAGGCACCTTGAGGTGCCTGCCACAGGGTGCAGGGATGAACTGCACCTCTTCTCTTTACAATGAGAGAATGCATTCCAGTCGGAATGCATGCTCCCATTGTAAAGAATAGTAGTGCGACCGAACAGCGTTCGGTTGCATCCTAATTGCTGGGTTGGGACCGCCGGCAGGAGGTCGGTCAGTCCCAGTACCGAATCGATGTTGGACGGACTCAGGTTCGTCCAATATCGAAATCAGGCCCTAAGACGGCAAAAATCCAATAAATAGAACTGGAGTTATGATTTTTCCTATTTCTTGATGAAAATGGTGCCAAAAGAACAATGTGCCTGTAATATATTGCTTATAATTTATATGTTTGTTAAATCCTCTATCTGCTTTCCCTGCTGTATACATGTTTCCCTTTGATTAGCACCATGGTGATGGAATGCTACTGTTCCTTGTATGGTCAGTTGCACCTGACTACTGCTTGCTGATGGATGGGACATTTTATCCCCTGGATTAAACTCTTTTACATCTACTTTGAACCCTGGATTCATTTACTTAATTTTACACTGGCGACGAGTTGGTCAAGTAACCCTGCGTATCCAGATGGATCTGTCCCAACATCGCTTTTGAATCAAGATTAATTCTCCGTTTCTCAAGCAAGTCTTCACGTGAGTTTAAAGAAAAAATTCTTTACTGTTAAGTGAGCATCGCCACATGCCTCACCTCCTCCTATTAGGGTAGGTTGGGAGGCACCGATGTGGGCTCACTTTAACTGAATTTTTCACTCACTCTTACTTGATGTCTTTTGCATTCTGCCAAGGGATGAGCAACCTTGTTTTTCTAAACATCCTTTCACATTAGAACGTTTCGACGCACATTTCACCTCTGTTTTATAAACTGTGTGAGGTTGGGAAGTTTTCGGTGCGTGTTCTAATTGAGTTTGTGTTATGTCTGACATTGACCTGTATTGGGACCGGAGTGCACTGTTGAAGATCCTGAATTTATTTGCAGCTTCTGTCACTGCATGAACTATCCAGACCTCACAATAAGCCCTCTGGCATCTTTTGGAATTTGATCGTTTTCGTTTTGCCTGGTAGAGCAGCCAGGGTGCTGCCTTGGAGGGACACTCAGCGTGTAAACAGCTGTAAAAGCTTACAGTTTTTTTTCTCGAGTCAATTTTGAAACATTCAGCATTTTGTCTTTCTTTGAATTTGCCAGTTACTGAAATGCTCGTTCTGACTCACTGCTGGTTTCCTAGGAACCTTAAAATTCCATTTTCCTCAAGCATCGGAGGATTCCATTCGGTCGGCGCAACTATCGCGCTCTTCAGGGCTTCCTTTCTCTGTCATCAACATTCTCTGTCATCATGTCTCGTTACGCAGCGCGTATGCGTGCACATATGCATGTTTAATTCAGTAGCGTGTGAAAGGTCAAGGTCATCTTCCGGTTCAGATTCAGAAAGAAGATCTTCCTGATTAGGCGAACATTTAACCAGTTTGTTTCCTCACGAACAGCCTGATTTCTTCGGTCTCTTGCCTTTGTGAGACGAATATCAAGAGGATTTAAGACAAGTAACTGTATTTAGCTTCATTATACCACAGTGCCACCTAGTGGTGTTTAGTTAATGGATATGTTATAACAAGCTTCTTTTTCAGGATTTCTATTTACCCAAGTGTTTACATTCTGTGTTTGTGCCAGCTATGATGTATCTCACATATTACTGACTTCTGGCTAATTTGTATTTAAAAGGGCTAATGTGCAACTATTATATTAGTTCAGAAGAAATTTTTTTATATTTATTCAGTTTGTTCGGAAGGATTACCTTACTTAAGAATCTATGAAACAGACTTTATTACTCTGTTTAAACAAATACTCTTTGTCTAAACAGAGAGTTTGATATTGCCCTCTACTTATTCAAAATGCAAAATGTTGCAACACCACCTTTCTTTTTGTCTTCACCGGGTGATCCACCCATCAAGTGGCCTAAATGGAAAAAGGTTTTTGAAAGGTATGCGAGGGTATGTGGTACCAATTTGAGTGCAGAAAGAAGAACTGCTTTGCTTTTACATTGTTTGGGGTCCGAAGGACAGGAAGTCTTTGACCATCTTCCTGATATTGATGATACTACGTTAAATGAATATGAGTTATGTATTACAAAATTAGATAAGCACTACCTACCAAAGGTGAGCACTGTTCTAGAGAGATACCATTTTGGGAGAAGAAGTCAAAATGAGGGTGAGAGTGTGGAAAATTATATTACTGCATTGAGGAAGTTAGGTTCTTCATGTAAATTTGGTTCTTTGATTGAGGAAAGGATTAGAGATCAATTTATGCTTGGTTGTAACTTACAAAAAGTCAGAGACGACATCTGGCAAAAGGATGAACCATCCCTAGATGAAGTTATTACAATTGCCAAGCAAATAGAACATTCTCAGAAATGTGTTGAGATCATCACGAAACAAGAAAAGAATGGTGGGGCTGTGCATGAAGTTAAGTTGGCACCTAAAAGTAATGTCATGAGGAAAAATTTTAAGAAAAAGTCTGAGCATAGTAAGTTTCGTGGTTCTCAAGACAATGCTTTTCAACCCAAGTGCTTTCGTTGTGGGAGCATTGGTCATTTGGCCAACGACAAAAATTGTCCCGCATTGAAAAGCACTTGCGCTAAATGCAAAAAGTTGGTCATTTCATGAGCTCATGTCGAACCAAGAAAGATAAAGCCAAGATAAACTTGGTTGACCAAAGTGAGTACTATGATGTTGACTCTGACTCTGACTTTGATTGTGGACAAATAGTTTCACAGGTATCTGATAAAAGAAAAAAAGACCTTTTGATGTAGTTATGATTGAGGGAAAAGGGACTCGCATGCTATTTGATTCTGGTGCAAAAATTACCATTATTTCGAAACAGTTCTATTCCCAGAATTTAAAGGACAAAGTTAAAAATGCTACAGCAGATATTAAACCTTTTGCTTATGGAGGCGAACCAATTAAACTTTTAGGTTATTTTGAAGGTTTGCTGGAGTACAAAGGTAGGTTCACAGCTGGTAAAGTCTGTTTCTCATAAGGGTGATAGCATTTTAAGTTGGCTTCACCAAGAAGATCTTGGCGTCATGCTAGATCCTAACAGCAATCCCCTATTCTGCTGAAAGAAAATTTCAAAGTGAATCTTGTTGAAACCTTAGACAATGATGCGGACTATATTTCCAATCTCAGGGGACTGTTCCCAAGTGTATTTAGTAGTGAACTGGGTTGTCTTCGAGGCTACACTCACAAAATTAAATTAGTTTCGGGGGCTGTGCCTGTTTCTAGTAAAGTTCGCAGTGTACCTTTCTCAGTAAAAGATGAAATGAAAAAACAACTGGACAAGTTGAAGGCTGAAGGAATTATAGAAGAAATTGAAGGGACCCAATGGTTGGCGCCAGTAGTCGCAGCACGCAAATCCGATGGTAGTTTGTGTCTATGCATAGACTTAAGGTCTCTTAACAAGCAAGTTATTGTTGATAGATACCCACTTCCCAAAATTTCTGAAATGTTGATGTTACTCAAAGATGCTAAAGTTTTTTCCACGGTTGATCTTAAATCCGCATACCATCAGATTTTGTTAGATAAGGATTCTAAAGATTACACTGCGTTTATCACTCCTTTTGGAACCTTCAGATTTCTGAGGTTACCTTTTGGTTTGGTTTCGGCAGCGTCAGTCTTCCAGAGGGCATTGGAGAAGGTGTTGCTAGATCAAGTTGGGGTTAAAATTTATCAAGACGACGTGTTGATTTTTGGCAGTAGCGTTGAAGAACATGACTTAAGGGTGAAACAAGTGTTTGAGAGGTTTAGTCAGTTCAATCTCACTGTCAGACTGGATAAATGTAAATTCAAAAGATCTTCAATTAATTATTTGGGACATACCATTTCAGAGAAAGGTATTGAACCCAAAAGGAGTTAATAGAAACCATACATAATTTAGCCTCACCTACCAATAAAGATGAGTTAATGAAATTCCTGGGGATGGGTGAATACTACAGCAAGTTTGTACGTGGATTTGCTGAGAAATGTGTTAACATGCGGACTCTGTTATGCAAAGGGGTTGATTTTACTTGGTCTTCACAATGTGAAGAAGAATTTAACAATTTAAAAGTACTTTTGAAGGATACCCCAAAGCTGAGTAGTTTTGATCCTGCATTAAAATCAGTGTTAATTACGGATGCAAGCATGAAAGGGCTCGGAGCAGTACTCCAGCAAGAAAAGTGTGATGGAATAAATGTCATTTTATTTATTTCTAGAAGTCTAAAGGGAGCAGAACAAAGGTATTCTGTGATAGAAAGAGAAGCACTAGCTGTACATTGGGCTATAAAGAAATTGAAGAACTTACTTTGGGCAACTAAGTTTAGTGTACGAACAGATCACAAGCCCTTATGTGAAGTGTTTAATAAGAAAAGTATAGATTCCATATCTAGTCGCATTTCCAAATGGGTCGTGGGTCTACAGCCTTATAATTTTAATGTGGAGTATTTGCCTGGTGTGAGAAATTGCATTGCAGATACTTTATCACGACTTGTAAGTACTGATATGAGTGAATCTGTTGATCAGGATGACAAGTTAGATGAATGGGTGTGCAACATTGAGCATGATGGTATAAAAGAAGGGAAGTGGAGAGAGGAATTCAGAAATGATGAAACTATTAAAGAGTTGTGCACTCTAATTAAAAAGGGGTGGAATACAAAAATCAATGGTGAGTTGGAGAAGTATTGGAATGTCAGGAACGAGTTATCTGAAAATGATGGTCTCATTTTCAGGGGTCAAAATTAATTCCTCCTTTGACTCTTAGAGGTGAATTGGTAGAGCTAGCCCACAAGGGTCACCAGGGCATGTCTAAAACTAAAGAGAGGTTGAGGCTGAATTACTGGTGGCCAGGAATTGATCTTCAGGTGGAGAGATCTATTAGGGAATGTATACCTTGCACTCTTAGTGAGAAATGTTTGAAGCCCAGGGTCCAACCCATGATTATCAGGGAGCGTCCTGAAGGACCTTGGCATGACTTAGCCTTAGACATCTTGGGTCCAGTCACAGGTGATGGTGGTGAAACGTACGTGTTTGTTCTGATTGACATGTTTTCAAGGTGGCCAGAAATCAAGCTTACCAAATGCATTGATTCCAAACATGTAATTTCTTTCCTAAAAGAAATCTTTGCACGAGAGGGTTTACCAGGTTGTCTATTAACAGACAATGGAGTACAATTTGTGTCTGTAGAAATGGAAAAGTTTCTAGAAAAATGTTCCATAAGGCATAAAAAGTGTTCACTCTATCATCCGGAAACGGATGGAATGGTGGAACGTTTTGTTCGTGTGCTCAAAGAAACCATTTCAATGTCTAAACAAAATGGCTTGGATTGGGAAAAGGAAGTTAACAGGAAGGTTGAAGTCTATAGATTCTCCCCTCATGCTACGACTGGACGCACACCTTTTAATCTTCTTAAAGGAAGACATCCCAACACTCTTGTGACTCCCTTTTGGGTTAATGATATGGTTACAAAAAAACAAAATGTGCTTGAAGATGGGGATTGGAAATGTAAAGAGAAAGATAAAATTGTGGCACGGAAGATGAAGTTTGATGTCAGGAAAGCAGTTAAAACCACAGTTGTGAATGTTGGTGACACAGTTATGATCAAAGCCCCTTTTGGACGGAAAGCTTCAGGTTTGTTCCAAAGACCACATAGGGTCATCAAGGTTTTAACTAATGCTATTAAGACTGAAGATTCTCGCATATGGAATCTCAATAGGGTGGTTGTCATTAAGAATGCTTCCCTCATAGGGAATGGTTTAGAAAATGTTCACCCTACTTGCAGTGATGCTTCTACTTCTCGTAATCACAATAAAGGGAGGTGTGTTAGAACCAAGACCATGCCTGTGAAATTTAAAGATTATATTATGGCTAAATAGCTTTGTTGTTATAGAAGGAAGGTATGTAATATATTGCTTATAATTTATATGTTTGTTATATCCTCTATCTGCTTTCCCTGCTGTATACATGTTTCCCTTTGATTAGCACCATGGTGATGGAATGCTACTGTTCCTTGTATGGTCAGTTGCACCTGACTACTGCTTGCTGATGGATGGGACATTTTATCCCCTGGATTAAACTCTTTTACATCTACTTTGAACCCTGGATTCATTTACTTAATTTTACAGTGCCATTGCAGGAATCTGGTTGCGTGGACCTTGTCAAAGTCACAAGTTCAGGTCATCCCTGATGGAGTATGCGATGGATACAGGAATCAGGTTCATCCCGGAGTAGAGTTTACCCATTCTGAGTCCAAGTCCATGTGAGAAGCCTCCGTTGGAGCTTCGCATTGGCAAGGGCTGCGAAGAGATTGTTGTCAGCGCGAGGAGCAGGTCTGCAATGGAGCTTTACATTGGCCGTAGATGTGGGCGGTCACTGCTTAGCGCAAAGAGCAGGTCACCAGCGGAACTTTGCATTGGCGGTTGACGAGGCGATCATTGCTAACGCAAGGAGCCCACTCTGAAAGAGCCTCAAACTTCTGGATTTTACCCTGGAATTTAGTTTTGAGGCAGGAGGAGTACACTCTGATGACAGCCAATGGTCCAGAACCTGGGAGGTACCTCTTGGGCCCACTCCAACAGAGGCCAACAGCAGGGCTCAGGCAAGCTCAGATGGTGCTGGTGAGCTAGGCAGTTGAAGGGAAAGCCTCTGGGAGCTGCTTGTGTCCCTATAGCTCAAACAGGAGGTCAGCCATCTGACCCTTGGAGTCAATTATGGGTATCTTGGGTTCAAGGCAAGCAGACCCATTCTTCCTTCTTCAGACCACAGGGCAGTCCTTCTTCTGAATCTTCCTCAGGTCCAGGAGTATTCTGATGAAAGCATGTGGGTGTGCCATTCTTATACCCAGTGCCCCCTTTGTCTAACTTTCCCCCTTTCCTGGGTCTGGTTCCAAACTGTCTACGGGGTAACAAAGGGCAGGCAGGCCTAGATTTGAGCTGCATGTATCGGTGGTAGGGCAGGCACTTTTAGAAGTCAGGAAGGGGGTTGGCACAGTATCAGGTTAACCATGTGAAGCTCAAAAAGGGCTGTGTACAACTCCCAGGCCATCTTCCTCAGGAGAGGATACCCTGACCCACACCCAAGACCCTTTTGTCCCCATGCCTGGAAGTGATACACAACCCACCACAAAACAGCCATTCACAGTCTTGTGACCCTCAAAAATGCCAATTTTCTAAAAGTTGCATTTTCAGAATAGTAACTTAAAATCCAACTTTACCTTTAAAGAGAATTTTCAATTCTAATTCAGATGAGTGGAAGAAGCCTTTCTCTATCTGCTCCCAAACATAAGTTGTCACTTATTTTTTAAATATATTTAGGGGCACATTTATGAAAAAACTCATGCAGCGCAGCAAGACCTCTTGATGCGCTGCTTTACAGGGAAAGGGCAGGAATGCGCCATACTTAACATTATACGAAATAGCAGTTAAAAACGGCACTAAAAGCTACAGTGGCAGGCTTGAGACATGTGCTACCAGTTATGCCCCTACCTTTTCAATTTAATAGAATCCGTCCCCCTACTTTTTTATTTTATAAGTGCGTCCCAGAACGGCAAAAATAGCCATGACCCATAGGTAAGGCTCGGCCGTTGGAGAACGGGCAGGGTGGGCAGAGAAGGACAAGGACTCTGTCTCTTCCTCCTTGCCCAGAGAAGACAAGGACAGTGTCCAATTCTCCTGTTCTGCCGCTGCAAGCTGCCACCCCCCTCTCTCTTTCTTCCTCTTATTCCCTCTCTTTCTCGCTCTTGCTCACTTGCTGAAAACCATGACTTTAAGAAACGGCTCTTACTCTCTCTTTCGTCTCCTTTCCTTCATGCAATCCCCTGTGAAATGGATCACAAAGGAGAAAGAAACACTTTTGCTGGAAATATCGTTGGTTTCTGAAATTTTTCTATTCCAAAGTGCAGCCTCAGGACAGAGAGAAAAAAAGGTTCAAAATACAAAAAATAACTAAATAACTAAATAAAGCAAGACAGAGTGGTCGCAAAGTGGCCCGATTGGTTTTAATCACACCCAAACACATTAGTGCCACTTTACAGAGTTTGCCAGTGAATCGCTACTTTTGTTTTCTTGTTTTTCCTTGAACAGCATTGTTTTCCCCGGGTAGGGAAGTGCACCATTCCTGGAGGTATTGCAATGCCTGGTTGATGCGTGGAATGGAAAACATTTAATGTGATCCTTATCAGTTGTTTTCCTTATTTTAGTTTATAAAATGTGTACCACGACTCTGTGTTCAGGGATGTGGTCTTTTTAAACCATACTGCTTACGTTTTGTAAGGATATAAGCAATGGACATCGAAATGGGTCCCTCCCGGCCCTGTAGTCATGTCCGTAACTTTTCAGGCAAAAACACTAGTTGTTTTCTGAATAATGAGTGTAAAAGCGTTAAGGTAACTATGTTGTTCCTGCTTGCATATCACATGCTTTACTTAATCTTGCATTCCCTATGAGTGTTGGATTTTTTCAGGATGTTATTACTTTTTTTTCAGGTAGCATATTACTCTTGTCTAGTGCATAATTTGAATTGAGTCGCATCCAGGTGTTTATAGCAGGCACAATTGGGTTGTAGCTAAAGGCAGTATGAGTTTCTCTCAGTGGGGCAGCATGGTGTTCAGTGGGGGAGAGGATGTGGCACAATGGCCAGAGCTTCCGAATTTGGATCTTGGGAACCAGGTTCAGCCTTCATGACCAGTGCACCAGACCACTCTCGTGAGGGAGCACATTCCCATGCTAAACCTTAGAATACGCCGCTGGACCTTAGAAGCTCTGGTGTCTAAGCACCAGCAGGTGGACCCTAGCGTGGCAAGTATGGGTTAACCTTGAAGGCTTTTCCACCACAATCCATATTGAAGTTCAACTCCAGTCTTGCGGGAAGGTCTACGAAGCAGCACACCCTAGAGCAACAGTGACTCTATCACTGAGGTCACAGGACCCTTGAGGCCAGTCCGCCTTACCCATTGGTACCTCTATTGGCCTTGTTTCAGCAGTAGTAGTGCAACTCATCAGGGATCAGCAATGCAGGATTTGCACGCACACCAAACTAAGTTCGCAAACTTTATGGTCTCTCTGCTTCATGCACAAACACTTTTAACATGTGCTGTCTGCTTTGGAGCCACTGGAATTATGCAGCAAAGGAGGACAAAATGATGTCGCAGTGTTGACTAAATTATTTTTTAAATCTGCAGCGTAATGCAGTACATTTTCTGATACTTTATTATTTTGACATTTTTACACATACTAACAGTCTCTGCAATTTTACCATGTTGAAGGGAGGGTGCACAAGCACTTAACTACTGGTTAGCAGGGGTAAAGTGCACATAGTCCTGAAGCCAACAAAACCGAGTTCAGCAAAAAATAGGGGAGTGAAGGCAAACTGTCTGGGGGAATACCACTCCAAGGTTGTCAGGTCTAACAATAGGGAAATAGGATCAAAAACAATTCTTGTGTATCCCATCTGGTTGCTGGAAAAACTACTTTTGTTCTACCAGACGTCTGTCCCTGGGTTTATTGTGGGTACAGTGGCTGCCCCAAACTAGATTTTAGTGCTAGATGTGGTAGGACACTATGATTACTATAGCACCCAAACCCACAGCCCTCAGAACCCAAGTTTAGTGTGGCCGAATGCTTATGCCATCTAGGCCTGGGTGACCTGAGCGAAGTGACAAAAAACTCTCCAAGCTACGTGGAGTTCCGCAAGAGGGGGAGTGCATTTGGTCACACATGTTTGCATTGATTGTCAGCGCCAGGTGTTTATCCCGTTCTGCAAAATCAACGTGAACGACACCATTCGCAGCGCAAGAGGGCGCTGCTTCTTTTCTGCCGCTCAAGTAGATTTCCTACTAGAACGGCAGCTTTCTCAACGCGAATGGAACATTTCTCAACATGAGCAGTCGCAACCACCCTCGACCACCCGCATTGAGGAATCCGACCACCCTCGTTGAGAAATCTCGCCGGGAGGTGGATTTTCCTCCCTTGCGCTCGCCAACTTGACGTTGGCGAGTGTGAGCGAGGAAAAAAACTCTGCTACGCGGAACAGAGTTTTTCGAAACTCAGCGTCCTCCACAAAGTGCAGAAAACTTGCCGAACGGAGCGGAGTTCACCGCCAAGGCCTAATGCCATCTTAAAAATAACCAAAGAATAAAGGGTAGGCCCCAGTAACTTTTAAACTCAATGGTTAAGACATACCCAGGAGTCATTCTCAACCTCTAGCTCATACCAAGCATAAATGTGGCATCTCCAGGTACCCACTTCAGAACACTATTAGACCTGTGTAAGATCAGGAGAGGACTGAACCCGCTATCTGAGACATGAGAAGAGCCCTAAAGAACTTGACCTGCTCTCCCTCTTATACCCAGGACAAAGAAGTGGACTCCAGGGGTCATAATGCTGACCTCCTGTTCAAGTTACAGGGATACAACCAGGTGCAAGAGGCCTTTCCTGCAAACTGCTTAGCTGACCAGTGACACTGGACTTGGACTGGACCCTACTGTTGACCTCTGACTGACAACCTGTGAATCCCTAAGTGCCTCTCATGAGGTTCTGTGAGGCTTTAGAATCATACTGCTGTGGTAGATTGGAACTTAAAGGACTAAATTCAGAAAGTAAAATCTTTGACCAGGCGAACCTGGTTGGTGCATCCAACCTGTGCATCTACAAAACTCAGGGGGCAGAGAGGGATATTGGTCTAGCACACGTCCATCCTACATCATTTAAATCAAAACAAAAAGGTGTGCCGATCCATAGCAATATCGGGAAACCAGCCTGTATTAAGGTCCTGGACCCATCCTACTCATCAAAAGTAACTCCTTTTAGGAGCACAAACCGTCACCCACCAATGGTGCATGCTTCATCATTGGCCTGTGCTCCTCATTGGATCGGGGCTACAATGTCCAATGGACCCCTTGAGGGGGCACTTTGCCCGAGATGTTATCTTTTGTTATCTTGCCTCTGTGTAAAGTAACCGAGTCGTCATTACCTGTGAGTCTCTGAGTTTGTGTACATTGGTATTGAATTGCTGCTAAAATTGACTAGGGATCCCCTATGTGTAAATTTTATTCCTGGAGTCTCTGTCAAAGAATAAAACCACAAGAATTAGATCTCAGGAAAAATCATGGTTCCTAGATCGCTATAAAAAGGGTCAATATGTTTCACACCAAATCTGTTCCTAAGCAGATCAATGACATTTCATCAGGACCTGCTTAACCTAATCGACCCAAGTAGGCATCAGAAGGTCTGCGAGTGAACTTGTCCTACCTTATGTAAGACATAATTAGTGTGTGTGGACTTACACCCAGAATTTGGATGTGATTCTTATTTTCCTCCGGTTCCTCCTTACTGCCTCGTAAAATATCTCAATGGTGTCCATGCTCAACATATAAATTGATTGACACTTGAGGCCACTAGGTTCTTTAGCATTAAATTTATTTTTTAGGAATGCTGAAAGTTGTGTGTCCTCTCCTGGTGTTATAAGCAGCTCATCTAGTATCAATAATGTCTCAAGGTTCTCAGCATTTCCAGCTATTAGAGCCAAGGGAATTGGGGATACTCCAAGATAAGGCAAATGTACAAAGCTGTAGATGATTTTTAAATTCTTGAGTATACACAGTAATTGTTGGTTTGGTTTATTCTCAATATTTTGTTTTGAACTACACTGCACCCATTCGTTTTGTGTTGTAAATGACCGTGATTATAAATTGTTGATTTGATTGTCATTATTTTGTCATGAACTACATGAGAAAATTATGATGTGTTTATGTTTTCTATGTTTATGGTGAACCGCATTGAGTTATCTGTTTCGATGGCATGCAAACTGTTATCATGCTGGTTTGAGAAAGGTTGGTTAGACAGAAACGCGTCACTGTTGCTTGCCTTTTTACTTTATTTATGAAAATAAATATATCATTTTATCGATTCGTGGTCCAGGAGCACTGCACGTATTTCTGCTGGTCTCCCAAAACCACAATTGGGTGGACATTTATTACCGCTGTGCTCGGCGGTTTGAAGTGCAGCATCAGCTCCAGAGTGGACACCGAGCCAAAGTTGGGCAGTTTACAATATGGCAATGATCGGAGGGGTCTTGCATTCACGCTGACAATTGTTACTGTTGGAACTAGTAACTAATGAGAAGTTCCTTTTTAGGTTTCGCCTGCACAGCGCTTGTGCTGTGCTTGAGAAATCTATTGTTTTTAATATAAACTTAAAAGGGATTTACATCCTGCCTCCTCTCTTTCCTAGCTTCTCATGGGTTCCTGTGCGTGCCACTTACCTTTCCTCCACTTCTATTGGCTGTAGCATATTTTCCTGCATTTACCAATGCTTGTTCCTCATCTGCTTCTCATCAGTTTTCCACTGCCAAAATACTGTTAGCTTCTGCTTTGGTGGAACTATATTTTCATAAAGTTTTGCCTTTTACTCTTGCAGCATATTTATATAACAATTTATCACCCAGAGAGATTAAGTGATTTGAATAGAATCGCAGGATGTTCGAACCGGGATCCCCAGCTCTCAAGTTAGCAGCTCAGACCGCTGCGCCACATCCTCTCCACTCCTGTGTTATCTGTCAGGGAGCTCTTTCCTTCTCCCAGACGATGATTGATGAAAACAGCTCTTTATTCTTTACATTGGTGAAACCGATGCGTTACCAATGCTTGTTAATAGTGTTTCTAAAAATAAGAACAAAGATAAGCACACTGTGAGGTTTATCACAAAATATAACAACTAGTCCCAAACAGTGCTTTAAATGGAAATATAAAAGTGCAGGCACTCACTATTTAGAGGACCTGTTTGCTCCTGAGACGTGCCGGTACTCTCTGTATTGCAGCAGTGCTGAAAAGTGCAGGTACTCCCCCTGTCAAATTAAAGAACTGCAGGTACTGAGCCGGACAGTCTCTGCTCATTTATAGCACTGGTCCCAAAGGGTTAAGAACATTTTAGATAAACACTGGTCCCTCCTTAGAGCAGATCCAGTAATGTAGGAGATGTGGGATCACATCCTGCGATCACTTATAGGAAGGCTACATTCCTAGGGATCTCCTGGTACATAGCCATCTTGTAGACGCAAAACGTGGCTACAGACCTCGAAGGGATGTTTCAAATGTGGTGCACACAAGGCTTGAAAATATACCCCCAACCAGAGATAGTAGAGATAGTAGGTTGTATGGGTGAGTGAATAGCTGTGTGAGTGGTTGTAAGGTTGAAAAGGTGAGTGTGTGAGTAACTGTATGGGTGAGTGTGTGGCTGTGTGAGTTGTATGGGAGAATGAGTGGTTGTGTGAGTAGCTGTATGGGTGAATGAGTGGCTGTGTGAGTGCCTGTATAGGTGAGTGACTAAGTGTGTGAGTGGCTCTATGGTTGAGTGAGTGGGTTTGTAAGTAGTTTATGGGTCTGTGAATGGGTATGTAAGTGGTGTGTGGGTGTGTGAGTGGGTGTGTGAGAGGTTATATAGAGGAGTGAGTGTGTAGTATGAGTGGTTCTGCAGATGATGTCTCAGGTAACTATAACTGCTGAATTTCTATGGTTTTGTTAGAGTGTAATCTGAGCCAAACTATAAGTCCCTGTAATCTTTGATTTTTGTAGTGAATTTCTATGGTTTTTAACTTCTATTCATAACTATAACATGCCTGTAACCTTTGTTTTTTCAGTGACCTGCTAAGGTTTTTTAAAATCTATTTCCTAACTATAACATCACTGTAACCTTTTTAGTGAATTTCTACGTTTTTTGTATTTTATTTCCTAACTGTAACCTGTCACCTTTGAGAGTGGGTGTGTGAGTGGCTGTATAGGTTAGTGAGTGGGTCTGTGAGTGGCTGTATGGGTGTGTGAATGGCTGTGTGGGTCTATAAGTGGATGTGTGAGGGTCTGCATGGGTCTGTAAGTGGCTGTGTGAGTGACTGTATGGGTCTGTGAGTGGGAGTGTGAGTAGCTGTATAGGTGGGTGACTGGGTTTGAGTGGCTGTATGAGTCTGTGAGTGGGTGTATGAGTGTCATAGTGGGTGTGTGAGTAGGTGTGTGTGTGTCTGTGGGTCTGTAAGTGTGTGAGTGCCTGTGTGGGTCTGTGAGTGACTGTGTGAGTGCCTGTGTGGGTCTGTGACTGCCTGTGTGGGTCTGTGAGTGGGTGTGTGAGTGCCTGTATGAATGGGTGTGAGGGCCTGTGAGTGGGTCTGTGAGTTCCTGTGTTGGTCTGTGAGTGGGTCTGTGAGTGCCTGTGTGGGTCTGTAAGTGGGTGGGTGAGTGCCTGTGTGTGTCTGTGTGCTTTGGATTTTGGGCATTTGCGTACTTAGGTTATTTAAAAGGGAGAACCAAGAAGTTAGGATTATTTGTGCTTTACTGAAATGGAGCTTCAACTGTGGCACCTGCTATTTTTATATTTGCAAGTGCTTCCCATTGAGGTTTAATTTCTGTGAAATGAGTATCAGGGCCATTTCCAATTTTTTCCAAGAAGAGTCCACAGTTTTGCTGAAAATGTCTACCTAACTGGAGTACTTTCTACTGGTTAATTAGGAACCTGCTACCTCATTGGGTAAATGTCTAGTGCATAGTCTACACTACAGCTGCGTGAAGGACCACGCGGTAATGTCTCTAGTGAATTTGTGTGCATGTAATTTCGGCAACAAAAATAATTGGTGATAACATGAATAATCCTCAAAAGAAGAGAACGAGACTACAAAGAGGTGAATCTCACCCAAACAGAGGTACTTTTTTAACTATATGAAGTAAGTGCTTGTTTGGTGGAGATATCCTCATATTCCTCTGCATGAAAAACACGTCACCAAAATGATGGTGAGAAATGCACTCGGGCCTTTTGGAAAACTGTCCATCAACATCGGGGAAAGGTGGGAAGACCTTTGCACACTACTAAGGAAAATGGGGCGGGCCCAAACAAGCAGAACTTGCAGATGATTTGGGGCATTTGCATAGAGTAATTAAAATGAAGACCCATGGTCTCTCTTTTTTATATTTTTCCTAGGGAAGGGGGCCCTCCTCCCCAGGCGGATTTTGGCCCCTAGGACCCCATCCCCCAAAACGTATTGGGGGAAGGGGCTGTGCGGCCCCCCTCCCTGGGCCGATTTCAGCCTCAGAGACCACTTCCCCTGGGGCCCGGCCCCTTTATACTGGGTGCCCTGGAGCCCACCCAGGGCACCCAGTGTGCTATGTGGAGGACCGCAGGGGAAGCCTCAATGCCCCCGCGGTCCCTGCCGGCTCCACGCCTTCAGCAGAAGCCAGCATTGCTCCCAAACGTAGGGAGTAACAAAAAATGCTGCTCCGTGCGTGTGGGAGAAATGTTTTCATCTGTTTTCCTGCTCGCTGTCCCAGCGAACAGGAGCAGTTTTCCTGCTCCCCCTCACTGGGAGGAGAGTCACTGTTTGCTCTCGCTTGGCCAAACGACAGCAAACAGCTATGTCACGGGGTGGGTACCCCGGGACATAGGGAGCCTTCCCTGGGGGGTGGCTGTACCCAGGGCCATTAATGGCTCCAGGAGGGGGCCACGCTGCCCCCCTTCTTTCATCTTTAAGGGCCTTCCCCTTGGAGGTGGTGGTCCCCGTGTCCGACAACGGCCCTGGAGGGGGGCCCTCCTTCTAAAAAAAATACTAAGCCCTGGGGAGGTGGTGGTGCCCATACATGGCCCGGGAGGGGTGGCCACACCCTCTATTATATGCGTGGACCCGGGGTTTGGTGGTGGTCCCCGGGGCCCTTACGGGCAATGGAGGGGGGTCTACGCAGCCCCCTTCTTTTTTTATAATAAAGATCCAGGGAGGTCCCGGGGGCTCATAAGTGCCTAAGGAGGGGGGCTGCGCGGCTCTCCTGCCCTTTTTTATTTTATCGGCCTGCCCCAGGGAGGTGGCGGTCCCATGGACCAAGATTGGCCATGAGGAGGGGGCCCTTGGGCGCTAGCGATTACAAGCCTTTACCTACAACTACTTGCTTTTATTCCAACATGACATTGCTCGTGTGATCCGTTCAGTTTTTGTCTATGACAGCATATCACAACACGTCATACACCAGGTTAGATGCAACTTGCACTACAGTCGATTCAGCACAACGATTTAGGCCCTGCCTGATCTCAGTTGGCCCAGGGGCAGTATCATAGACATAAACTAGTCTTTGGAATCCCTATGTCACCACACAACCAGGTCAAGTACATTTTGATGTGTATGCTCACAAACAGTTTCGATAATTGCCTGAAGATACTAAGGACCTTGTGCACTGGACTTACATCTCAACCACGCTTTGGATTGACTACAGTTCTTACATAGGTATGGAGTGACTCTCTTAGTTAGGCTAACAGTACAGGGACTTTGAATAATTTATAATAGGTGTTTCCTTACTGCAGAACTCTATCTTCAATTTTCGCCTCTATACACTTACTTTTAATGCCTGTCACAATACCTACTCGAGGTAACATCGTATATTTCTGTCTGTCAGTCTTTCAAAGATAAGATTTTGCATGCCTACTACTAACTTATCTTTCTTCGCAATCCATTATTCTTCTCTCACAATACACTAAGTTGGAAGTCGAACCCAGACGCACTAACAAGGGAAAACACTGATTGCCTATATGGGCTACTCAAGACTACACACTTTTAACCTAATTGCACAACATTTTACACACCCGCTCCCGGCTTTGTCTACGCATCCCTTTACCACAGTGATGGTGGTACAATGGTGGTTGCGTTGGATACAAGAATTTTAACATGTAACACTAGTTATATCTAAACTAGATTACACCAACTCTTTACCCATTGGCCTTCCAAAAAATGATATTCAGATTACAGTCTGTTCTGAATCAAGCAGCTGGTTTGATTTACAGAGCACCAAGGTATTCACACGCTACTCCTTTGCTTAGAGAACTTCATTGGTTGCCCTTGTAACAAAATATTAAATATTAGATTTGCGATCTCATTTTTAAAGCAATCTCAGGTAAGGGACCTCAATTTTTAAGAAAAAGATTAAATAAGTACTATTAGGTTCGGGAGCTGCACTCTTCCTCTGCACTTCTGCTGGCTGGTCCCAGATTTAAGAAGGCAGGATGGATGGCCACAGCGTCTCCTTTTTAGCTTCTTCCTTTTGGAATTCTCTTCCTTTTTCCCTACGGTTGCAAACTAATTATGTTTCTATTAGAAAAGAGCTAAAGACCTGACTTTTTAAACCAGCTAGTCTTGCTTTTATTTGCATCTTATGATTTTGTTTGGTACGTACCCAACAGGGCAAAGACACAACTAGTGATTGTGGCTTAATAAATTAATTAACATAAAACTTAACATGTATATGTAGTTTTTAGAGATATGTTTTGATGCTTCTAGCTTTGATAAAGTTACAAGGATACCCTCATGAGGAAGGAAACACGTGTTGGGCAAAAGTTTGTAACATATTTTGGCCCTACTAATAAAGATATCATATCAAAAAACAGGGAGTGACCCCACTTGCCAAGAGACAGGGTATCCCGTTATCCCTTACCGATAGGGATCAATTTGATGTGAACCCATCGAGGCACTCTACAATAGCACAACAATATTGTTGTTTCGAATAGACTAATCCTGGTCGATGATTTAGCCTGTCACGAAGATCTTTTTTGGGACACTATTTGCCATTAATGGTTGGAAAAGATTCGACATGGACGATTAATTATTCTGACTGAATTCCCTATCCCCAATGATGTATATATAAGGTTTATGAATTTCATATTACCCATTTGAGAGACAAATATTGTTCAAGTCTTGATGAAGGTGGTACCCCAATAAGTTTAAACCACCGAAACGCGTCGACGCCTTTAGCACCAAATCCGTTACATCCATGGAACCTCTTCATTTCTAATATCACTATGAATGATTAGACTGATGTTGGCCAATATATGGATTCCTTTAGGAGTAACTTTATTATGATGATTTAAATTGTTCACATCTTCATCTGTCTCTCTTTGATTGTTTTTATTGATTGTTTTTATTGTATGAATTATATGATTTTATTCATTGTATTAATGTTATGTTTTTAAATTGTATTTTCACTGGAGCTCAATATTTGAATAAATATTTTTACTTTAGTATAGTTTCTTATCCTTGTGTGAATTACAATTGATTTTTGGGTTCATTTGTAGTGTGTCCAGTAGAGTGGTGTGGATGCTTGTATGTATAAAGTATATATTATATTATACACTTAGTTGCAAGGGGATCTTTAGTAGTTCCAAGAGAGTCGTTTTTTCTCCCTACTAATAAAGAAACAAAAGAAGTCAGTTACCATACCATGGAAGACTATTGGACTCTGGTTTTCTCTAATTTGGAATGGAAGAATAACTTTTAATAAGAACTGAGTGTCAATAAACTATTAACATATTGTTTCTTCTGGGAATTATCATAATAGTATTTTGGAGGCTCAGGCAACCAGATCTCCCTATGTTCACACAGCACCAAAGGGTTTCCGAATTATAAGTTAATATTGTATTGCTATAACCAAGTATAATCAAGAAGGGTGCAATTTGAACTGGTGTTTTGCATTTTGGATTACTGTAAAATATATCTGATGTATGGCTTCAACTGGTTCACATGGAACACCCTGTGTGTGGCCCTCTGTCCACAAGCTAGTTTATATCAGAAATCTTCTGCACCACATTGGAAGTCCACATCACTTATACTCCAAAGCGAAGGGGAAAATTGGAATGAGTATGAATACCTATTAACCCTCCTGGTAATAAGTCAGCATCACTTTCTGGTCATAGCACTCCTTCGTCAAATCCTTGCCTGAACGTTTTTCTTCATCTGACTCATTTATTGTGCCGTGTATTTCTTGAGCCCAATCAAATAGTCCAGCACATCCTTATGGGATAACTCAGAAGATCCTTCCCAACCTTCCCTGACTAGGATAAGTAGGACACGCACTGGATGCCCAAACAGAAGTTTGAAGGGACTAAAGCCAGTTCCCTACTGTGAAATTTACTTGTAGGTGAATAAGAGGTACAGCAAAAGAAGTTCCCACTTCCTTCTGAGGTTCACTGGCAGAGTATTCATCATGTACTGAAGGGTCTTGTTAAAGCATTTTCCACCAACCTATTGGTTTGTAGGTAGTATGATTTGGAAAAGTGGTAAGTCACACCAGCTTGCTCCCACATCTCTCTCACCTTTGTTGCGGGGAAACTGTAATAATAAAAAAGACAAGACTCATCTTGGCAAGGCAAAAGCAGGTTTACTTTTGTGGCAGGGAGAGTAGCTATCCCCACAAAGGTAAACAGCTGGTCTCAAATGGCTGCTCGCAGGCAGCCACTTATATAGTCACACGAACAACGTGTCTTACAAAAAGGTCAAATTATAGGCTACTCAGCAAATACATATTTGTTACAAAACATCACATCGCCTGTGTCTTCAAACTCCTGACTTTTTCTCTACACATTCTTTATTGTAAGTCTAACAATGCCTAACAAACCATTTATTTACTCCTTTCATATGCATGTGTGCGCGTGTGTGTTTTATTGTTCTGCTCTCAAGACTTCTTATCAGATTCGGTGTATTCTTGGCAAACTCTATCTCCTGTTCCTATTCTTCAGTCACATTTTCAATTTACCAAGAACACAGAATCGTGCTTGTTGTGCTGTGATCATAAATTCCTTTAGGCTTGCAAACACGGGTTTTTCTTTAACTAAGACCTTGCTGATCATGCACTCTATTTCCTAGTGAACTCTTCAACTGTCTTACATCATTTGGGAATTTTGGCCTGCACTGCTCTTTCACCATGTATAACTTTGTGGCCCTCTCTACTGATGTCTACACTAGCGCAGCTTCTTCAAATTTAGTTTCCTCTCTAACATCTTCTTGGGAAATCCAATCAATGAAAAGATCCCCAGGGGCGTTGTTGCAATAACCTTGGTAGTGGTGCTCTTCCGAGGTACCGCCTCTGAGTACCTGGTGCCATGATTCACCACAGCAAAGATGTACTCTTTAACTAGTTTTCCTATCTCTTGGTGAAATGTAAACAGAAAACTCACAAGTAGCTGTGGTGGCAGCAGAAAAACACAGCTATGAGGATTCTGAGGTATGGATTTGGCAAGCAAAGGAAGAAGTCCCAAACAAGGCAGGAGAAGGCAGATACTCAGGACAGGTGGAGGAAAGAGTGCTGGGGCCGGAGTGCAGATTTTGCGATTCTTGCACTTTGTCTTCCCACTCCCATTGATGATACTCAGCTGCAAAGGTTCACTGACAGAATATCGACCACAAAAATATCGAGGTAAAAAACATTGAGGCAAAAATATAGAATACAAAAATATCGACTGCCTATACTTAAAAAGGTAAGTACAAAAATAGTGAAAAAAAATATCATTTCCAATAATATAGTTGTATTAAATATCGATTTTGAAATATATGTAAATTAAAATTAACATATATTAAATACTAACATTAATTTATAAAAATAAAATATATTTAAATTTATATTTGAACAAATATAACAAATAAACGTACTTTTAATAATGTAAACACACACATATATATATGTTCACCTTGTCAAACACTTGAAATAACGCACTCTCAGGACACTTACTCTGATTCCATTCCTCAACAATCTTACATTCACTATAATCAGAAATGTTATTTTTCTTATGTAGGTATATCTCCAGCTACAAAATATGTAATGCCTTGATGAATACTTTTCATTCCAGAGGCTCCTATTTCCTCTTTTCAGTGTCTCCTGATTTTCTGTCGTTCTCTGATGTTGTATGTCCCAGTGTGTTTATTACGAGGAGCCATCTAGCCAGCGCACAATAGGCAGGCGAGCACAGATGTTAGAGCATGAATGCGATGAAGTGATACTTCCTCTCCCAGAGAGGGTTTTTCATCAGGGGACAGAGAGCACCCCTGTTTAAAAACTATGGGCTGGATAACTGTACATTATCACTTTGTGTAGGCCACAAACCACTGCACAAAAGGCAGTGTACATGAAGAAACATTTGCATGTTTTTTTTTTTAAACCAGATTTTATTGGGGTTTTGCACAAGTGCTGCATCGTCATTATACATTACATACATGCTATTAGGTCAATTTAATGCCATTGTATGCCCCGTTTCTTCCAACATCACAAACATTCTCAACTTCCTCCCCTGCCTCCCCCCTTGAGTCACTTCCTCACTTCAATTCTGTCACCGTTTATGGTGTGTGTGTGCGCACTCTTAGAGGTCGTTTTGTGTGGGCTCGTACAGCCTATATAGATATGAGAGACGGGGGGGCATGATCAAAGAGGGGCTGCTATATGTGTGCTCTGGTATATCCTGCCTCTGTTCTGCTCCAGAAATGGAGATCTTGAGGGCAAGGCTGCAGCATCGTCCGAATCTATTGCTATTAGTTCATCGACTAGCCCCCACCAAGGGCCTGGCTGCACCCATTGTGCCTATGCCTTGTTGTGCTTTCCTCAGGAGTATTCTCCCTTCACATCCCGCCCATTTTTCTAGTTCCCTCCTCCATGTTATTATCCTAGGCCCTCCCGTCGACTTCCTGTTCCTGGTGATTTCCCGTTTGTCCAGGACATATGCAAGGTCCTGGAATTTTCCCATGACTTTGGTTTTGGCTGGGTGTGGAAACCATCCTAGTAGACAGTGACCCGGGGTACGGTGAATCTCTCTGTCAGTGACGGTTTCGTCTATATTCAAGACCTCCTCCCAAAAGGCACTCAGAGTAGGGTACTCCCAGAGCATGTGTAAAATGTGTGCCTCCCTTTCCCCACATCGGGGTTAGGCTGCCTCCTCCACTTGGAAATAACTTCTAATTCTCAACAGGGTAAGGTACGCCCTATTCAGAATATAGTAATTAATTAACTTAAACCGCACATTCTGCGAGGCAAACAGAAAGTGAAAAAGAGCATATTATTTTACCATGTATAACCAAATTGTAAATACAATACGACACAATAATCAGTCACATCCAATTATATTCATCAGGGAGTCTTGTTCGTCTGTTTTCAAGTCCACCTTATTGAAGGTTTAATTACAAGTGTGCATCAGCCCAGCCAACACGTTTCGTCCAACAGGACTTCATCAGGGCTGTGAAATGTAAAAATATAGATAAGCCTATATGTCTTATATATATAAAAATATTAACATTCTACCAAATCATCAAAAACTCTTCAAAAACCCACAATGTTTGTAAACCTGATACCCAAGACACCCTGCCTATATACATTCTATTTTTTGTACACAACACAAAAACCAACTGTTTTGTCTTCATTTTAATCATATTCATTTCTTTAACCCGATAATTGTACATAGCAATCTTAGTGTGGTCAGTTTCACATTGTTTGGCAACACTCCGAACCAACCCATATTTACACAGATCGTTTATGCTAAAAAGCTAAAAAATTCAAGGCAACTCACTTAGATATGTTCTTCAAATGAGTAAAATTGTCCTTAAGTAGTGAAAATTATGGGTGAAAAATATCCCCAAGATGTTCCCATTCCAAAGTGTTGCAAGGTATAGGACCTTCCGGCGTAATCTAAAATACGAAATAGGTCAAAATCACCAATATGCAACTCTAGCATCTGTTCCACTCGTGCCATATCAAATATAGACACATTTGTAATATGCGTAGATGTCCTATGTTTATCACATAATACCATGTCAAATTAATAAAGCCCATCTAAAAAGCCCAGTGTATAAACCAATCTCAAGTGGTCCAATCAAACTCTGAAAATGAGTAGTCTATCTTGGTGAAAATCCCCGTCCTCGTATTAGAGACCCAAGTCAATAAAAATTATTAATGTTAAGCTCCTGGGTCACAATCCTCCACGAAGTGCTGTATTATCTTATAAGTAAACTTTGTTATTTATGACTGACTGACTGACTGACTGAGATATTTATAAAGCGCTCTAATGCCGAGGCGTCTTGGCGCTGAGGAAATAGCCAACCACCAGAATTAACAGGCCTAGGGCTTAGTGAAGAGCCATGTTTTGATCATCTTTCTAAAGAGATCCCTGCTTGACTGCAGTCTCATGTGGATTGGGAGGGAATTCCACAGCTTGGCCGCTTGGTAGGAGAACCCCTGCCGCCCCATCTGGCTCTGCTTATAGTAGAGAGCAGGACCAATCCGGTGTTTGCTGACCTGAGACAGCGTATTGGTAGATATCTTGGGAATAGAGATTGTATAGCTGACGCCCTCCTCCATAAAGGGCTTTATGGACTATACATAGAGCCTTGAAATCTATTCTTCGACGAACTGGTAGCCAATGGAGACTTTTAAGGCTTGCGGATGTTGGGTGGTATTTAGGTAATTCTAGCAATACTCGTGCGGCTGCATTTTTGTAGAGACTGTAGTTTAGAGAGTTGTCTAACGCCAGCCCCTAGGTATAGCGAATTACAATAGTCTATTCGGGACAACACCAATGCACCAACTACCGTTTTTCTTAACAAAGATGGAATGAATGGAAGGATCTTCCGTAAAATTTTCAGCGTGAAGAAACAGGCCGATGTCACTTGATTAATCTGGGAGGCAAGAGTTAAGTCCTTATCTACCAGGAACCCTAGATTTCTAGCCTTCAGAGCAGTGACCGGAAGAGTTCCTGCTTCAGGCGGCCACCAGAGTTCACTCCAGACAGAGGGTTTTTGCCCGAACTCTATGACCTCAGTTTTTTCTGTATTTAGCTTCAAAAAGTTTAGGTTCATCCAGGCCATCAGAGCCCTTAGGCAGTTCCGGAACCTTTCCGCTGTCAGGTGCAGGTTTTGCGCAACTGACACCACTAATTGGGTGTCGTCCGCGTAGGATACAAGAGAAAGACCATGGCTTTTTATAACTCTAGCCAAAGGGGCAACATATACATTGAACAGGGTAGGGGAAAGGGCCGAACCTTGGGGCACTCCGCACGGAAGTGTGAACTTTCCTGACTGGAGTCCATCCCAGTGAATTGCCTGTTCCGGTTTGCCAGGTATGAGGCTAGAAGATCCAGTGCCTTCTCCCCAATACCAGCTTCTTTCAGCCTTTGTACCAACACCGTATGATTTACGGTATCGAATGCTGCAGTAAGATCAAGTAATATCAGGATGGCCCTACCGCCTCCGTCCATCACCTTTCTAATCTCTTCTGTCGCCATGATCAAAGCTGATTCTGTTGAATGCTGAGCTCTGAAACCATGTTGTGTGGGGTCTAGGACACTATTATTATCCAGGTATTCCGTCAGTTCTCTGTTTAGTGCTTTCTCGAGTATCTTAGAAGGAAACGGGAGGCAAGAAATAGGTCGATAGTTCTTGACCTCCAAAGGGTCGAGTGAAGTTTTTTAAAAATGGGTCTAATACAGACTTTTTTCCAACACATTGGGAAGACCCCGTAGTTATAATTGTGTTTCAGTAAAGGGTCAGACAGGCACTGATCAACTCTGGGGCTAAGTGTATGATAGAGGGGGGCAAGGGTCAGAGGGGAGCCAGACTTGGTTTTCAACAGTAGACCAAGCACTTGACTCTGTTCTAACAATTGGAACCGTATCAAACTGGCTCCAGGGGCCGTCTCCTCTAGTCCATCTAACCCATTGCCCATGGGAATTGGGAATTATCAACCTTTTTGGTGCCAGACTGCCAAATAAACAACCAATTGGTGCAACAACAACATTCCTAATTTATAATAAAACTTTGTTAAAGTAAATTAATGCAGCTTTCACACAAAGCGGGTCCATAGCCTCCCATTCCTAAAATGCCCGGAGCTCCATTATACACTCACCTGCCTTATCCGAGTCAGCGTTCCAAATCCCGAGCAGTAGATCTGTGTTTGTATGCCCTAGGCGGCTGCTCCAATTTAAAACGGATTTCAACCAATGCCTATGCGTTTAACAACCCCATTCTCACAAACTATTTCCGCCTAGAAAGCTGTCCTATGCTATTCATCGTATCAGATGTGCGGCGTCAAAAGCATGCAAATATTTCAAGACGGTTCCCTCCTTGGTTCGTACATTATTTGGACCAATCACCGTCGTCAAAATGAAACAACATTTTCATGGCGGTTCTCTGCTAGGTCCGAACGTAGGCTGGAATAGTCGCAGGCTTCCAATCACCCAATCCCCTTGCGTTTAGTAAGCAGAACCTCAGTATCTATTTCCTGTTGGTCAACTGACCTATGAGATTCATCGTATCAGATGAAGATATAAATTTGTGAAATAGTCCTAGCATTAATCGGACCACTCACCGGCTTACACTCTCCAGCGTCTTGTCTCACAAGTCCTGCAGTGTTACCTTTTGCATGTAGTCATATATATCCAATACCGGCTAATCAACCCATCTATGTTATTCATCGGGTCAGGTGACTACACAAATATACAAGACATTAAAGGCGAAAACAATCCAGGAAATATTCTCATTTGGAATCTCAGATTGTACTTAGACACAAGTGCACGTGTTGTTATTACGTAAAAGGCGAAAACAAACCAGGAAGTATTCTCGTTTGGAGTCTCACATTGTACTTAAACACAAGCGCACAGGTTAGTACCACGTAAAAGGCGCCATAGATATTTGAATTATTGTATCATGTATGTCTCTTTAAATAAGAGGAGTTGGTATACAAAATTTTCCAGCTATCGCAACAAGAATTTTAGATTCTATTAAGGACACGGAGGCAAGGATTTTGCTTTCTCTATTTCTTTACTACTCAACAGCAGCCAATGAGAAAAAAGTAAACATTACACAAAAACTACATTTCCCATGAGGCTTTGAACCACGCCTCCTTAATCAACCAATAACATGAGAGGTTAACATACAAAATAATGAGGCACCATCTTGGCTTCCTCTTTCTTTGCAAAAAACAGTCCTTAAAGTGTCCGAAAAATTCAACAACAGTCCTGACTCTCAACGGAGAGCAATAACAGCAGATCCAACTCTCAACGGAGAGTACGTCCCAACAGTCTTGGATACGACAGCTATCCTCCAACGACGAGGAGATCCATACCAAAGGTCATCGCAGTTTTAATTCTGTTTGGAATCAGTTCCTGAAACAGAAACAAGTTTGAAAATAGGGAACCCAAAAGGTTTGATATCTTAGGGAGGGAAATTAACATTGCATAGTTAAATATCTTGTAACATGACAGTTGACATCTTACCTGTCCCAATGGGTGGGATAATCCTCACCTCCGTGTCCTTAATAGAATCTAAAATTCTTGTCGTGATAGCTGGACAATTTTGTATTCTATGGCAGGACCGGAGGCTCAGATTATGCTGGTTCAAAGCTGACCAACAACAATTGAAGAAACATGCGTAATAGGTTTATAATAAAACACTTTAAACATTGAGTCCGAGGACCAATCTGCCGCTTTCAGGATATCTTCTAAGCGAGACCCTAGAAGATATGCTTTAGAGGCCATAGCCCCTCTGGTGGAATGCGCACCATAAACAGAAATGTCAATCCCTGCTTCAGACATAACCCACCTGACCCAACGCGCCAAGGTGGCCGCTGAAACAGGACGGAAAGGCTTCTGTATTGCCAACAGCAATGGACCCAAGGGATCTGATCTATGAGCTAAAGTGCGTTCCTCATGTACCTTTAAACATTTTAAAACACATAATTTGTCATTGTGAGGAAAGGCAGGCTACTCAACCGAACGTGACATGGTCTTGGTCCTCCTAGAAATGACGAAAGACACACCCTGTGGAGAGAACATCCTTCCTGCTAAATCCAAAGCATGCACATCAGAGACTCTCCTACAGGAGATTAAACATAATAACATAGTAAGTTTAGCAGACAATTGTTTCAACGATAGATCTTTGTTGTCTGGCCAAGATTCTAATAAAGACAAAACTTTAGAAACATCCCATAAAGTAGTGTATCTGGGACGAGGCGGACAAGCCACTCTGATACCCTTCAACAACTTACACACAAGGGGATGCATCCCCACCGGCTTACCATCAATGTGATTGTGTCCAGCCGAGAGAGCTGACCTGAAATTATTAACAGACCTGTATGCAAGCCCCGATTCGGCACATTCAGATAAAAAATGTAATACTTCCTTCACATCTGATCCCACAGGATCCACCTGTCGTTGAAGGCACCAACCCACCCATCGCTTCCATGAAGCCGAATATCGCTTGCGGTGGATGGAGCCCAAGCTTGGTGTATAAACTCGGCAGCCGCCGATGAAAGGCCCTCAATTCTTTCGTGTCTCCTGAGATCGTCCAAACCATGAGGGATAACTGGTTCTGCAGGACCAGAGGATGAGGGGATCCCACTGTGTCCTGGAGAAGCAACGGGAACACATGTAACTGAAAAGGAAGTTCCACTGATAATTCCAATAGCGTCGGAAACCACGACTGAGTCTTCCACAATGGTGTGACCAAGACCACGGACGTCTCCTGTCGACGGACCTGGGCCGCCACCCTCGGAATCAGAGCAAAGGGGGGAAAAGCATAGTTCCTCTGGGACCCCCAATGTTGAAGGAGCGCATCCGTTCCCATCGCCATCGGGTCCGGCCTCCAGCTGAAGAACCTCGGGAGGTGAGCATTGAGGCGGGAGGCAAAGAGGTCTATCCTGCATGGACCTCGCATATTCATGATCTCTACAAAAAGCGAAGGATGGAGTCTCCAATCGCTGAAGTCCCTCAGGAACCTGGAATTCCAATCTGCTATCTGATTGAGCTTGCCGGGCAGATATTCCGCTATCACACTGATCTTATGATCCAGGCAAAAATGCCAAAAGTCCCTCACAATGTTGGCCAACAATCGGGATTTCGTCCCTCCTAGGCGATTGATGTACCGCACTGCTGAAACATTGTCCATCCTGAGAAGGATGCAACAATTGCTCTTCACTGGGGAGATCGATTTTATGGCAAAGGAGCCCGCTAGCAACTCCGGACAATTGATGTGCAACTTTAACTCGTCGGCGGACCATCGTCCGCCGGTGGCAAAGTCTCCACATCGTGCACCCCAGCCCCAATGGCTGGCGTCGGACTCTATGATGACGTCCGGCGAGGCGCCGAAAATGGCCCTGACATTCCACGCTTCCATGTGCTCTAACTACCAAAGAAGTTCTTCCTGAGCCTCTGGAGACAGGGGAATCAGGTGGTCGTACGAAAACCTCTTTTGAAGATAGTAAATTTTGAGGCGCTGTAAAGCCCTGTAGTGAAGGGGACCTGGGAATATGGCTTGAATAGATGAGCCCAGAAGACCTACAATCCTTGCTAAGACCCTCAACAAGATCAACTGTTTGGACAGAGTGGATCGGATCTCTCTCTTTATTGATTTGATCTTGGTCATGGGCAGGAGCAACTGGGCAGTGACTGCATTTATCTAAAACCCCAGAAAGTCCATCTGCTGACTTGGGGTGGTCACCGATTTCTTGAGATTTATCACAAACCCTAACTCCTATAGCAGGGAGGTTGTCCACCCTAGGTGTGTGAGCAGAAGGTTCCGGTCCTGTGCCAGGATTAACATATCGTCGAGATAGACGATCATGCGAACTCCCATTTCCTGCAAACGAGTGACCACCGGCTTTAGCAGCTTGGTGAAAACCCAAGGGGCTGATGGCAGGCCGAAAGGGAGGGAAAGATATCGGTACCATTGCCCTTTCCAGGAGAATTGAAGACATTTCTGATGGGAAGGGCAAATGGGAACCGTGAGATAAGCATCTTTGAGGTCTAGCCGGACCATCCAGTCGTTCTCCAAAAGAAGATCTCTCAACAGATGGATGCCTTCCATCTTGAAGTGTCTGTATACCACAAAGGGGTTGAATTCCCTGAGATTTAAAACTAATAAAACTCCATTTATATAAAAAGACATGTACTCCTAGATTTTATGGTAATGTATGCTTCCAAGGAAGAGACCTTAAACACAGGGTGCCTGTGATGGCCTTCCACCTGGTAAGGAATGCAAAGACATTAAACACAGAGAATACAATTCAAAATATAAAACCTAAGATACAAATAACGGCGACATGACATCTCAAATTCCAGTCCTACTAAAAAATTGATAAAAATGTGAGGGAAGTATTTGCCAGAATATCATAGGAAGGCCACAGAAATTGTCTCTGGAGGAAAAGCAATTTGTAATGCTCCATTGGATGCAGCAGACATTACTTGTTGTCATCCTCTTAGGAAGCCATTCCTGGCTGTGTCAGGATGTAGGCTGAAATGTAACAACAATTGATTATCTATCATTTGATGGCTATTTGGGTCGTAAGTAGATGAGACTTTGGAGACCATGAATAACAGACCTGGCTAAGTCTAGGAGTCCACAGCAAGTAAGGTGTTTTTATAGATGTCTGCAAGGCAACTGAAAAGTGTATGGCACTTGGCAGCCTTTGTAAAGTTTCCCAGGACATGCTCAAACACTGTAACAACCGTTCCCAAAGTCTCCACATTACCAAAGGGACACTTTATGTAGTAGTTAAAGTTCCAGGATGAGAGGACAGCAGGGCAGAGGTTCCTCCGCTTCAAAGCGGTGACTCCATTTATATTCCCGCAGCACCGCACGATTTTCCTTAACAGTGGAGGGAAATCACGATAGACAGATGGGTACTTTCAGCAGTACAAGCAGGTATTGGACAGGATTCGAAAACGTTCCACAGCATCATTTACCACAGCTGCAAAATAAATAGCTGCATTGATATTGGGAGAGGAGTTGGCCTAACGGCTAGGGCGGTCGACCTCGAATCTGGGGAACTGGGTTCGAGTCTCGGCAATGACGCTGAACATCCTGTGATTCTGGGCAAATCACTTAATCTCCCCCTGCCTAACAAAAATGAATGTGTCCTCATGTAATGCAACTGGTGCTATGTAAAGCGCTCTGATACCCGATTCGGGTCAAGTTTGCGCTATATAAAACTCTGTAAAATAAAAAAATAAAAATCTCTGACCTCCTCCTTTCTTTTGTACCAGGAAAACGTTACTGCAAAACCCGCCGGGAGTGAAGGGTCGTACGGCAATAGCCTGCTTGGCCAAAAGCTCTTGAAGCTCGGAGTCGATAAAAGCTTGCTCTTGTAGGGAAAAAAGGAGCGGAAGAGGAGGGGCCACCTGGCAAGGGGAGTCTATTAGCTCTATCTGGTAACCCTGAACAGTGTGGATGACCCACGCGTCCGTGGTTAGCTGTGTCCAATTCATCACAAAATGCAACAATCTGCCCCCGAGGGGCATCATTGGAAAGATTGGCGGACATACCTGATGACTGGGCATCGAAGTTCTTGTAACCCCTGTTGACACCTCTGTTGAATCGGCCACGGAAGCCTCGGGACCTGGAGGGGAAGAAACCCGCCTGTTCTGGCTCCTGGGTATACCCTCTGCATCGTGGGGCGAAGCCTCGCTGGGGACTTGGATTAGTGTAGCGGCCGGCCGAGCGTCCCCTGCCACGACCGGCCCTGCCAGAGACTGGGTGAAAGACCCTTTTAAGCGATGATTGTGACTTGTCCAAGGATGCAAAGGTACTGACGAATTTCGCTATGTCCTTGACAAAACGCTCATCAAAAAGCTGACCCTCCGCCAGAGGGCCAGGTTCGGCCGAGGCCAACTCAACAAGTTGCGGGTCGATGCGCAAAAGGACGGACTTGCACCTTTCGGACGAGAGGGCGCAGTTGGCGTTGCCGAGGAGACAAATCGCCCTCTGGGTCCACCCCGCCAGGACCTCTGGATGAATAGCAGCTCCAGTCTCTTGTGCCTGAAGGGCCAATTCAAGGATTTTTGCCAGGGGACCTGCGACGTCCAACAACTTGTCCTGGCATGCCCTAAGGGCGCGATCTATGCCCTTTTTTGGATCCTTCTTATACTTCTTCAAAAAAGTGGTCATAGATTAATCAATATCAGGGGTAACGGCCACTTTGTGAGCCAGGTCAGGGCGTGGACATTCGGATTTAAGGTGGGCTCTAACTTCTTTATCGAAGCTCTTGCGCAAGTGTGTTTGCATATATTCTGCCACTGCCGGGGCGGGAGCCCAGTCTGAGGATCGGGGGTGGACGATGCCCGAAGGGTCAAAAGAGAAGGGGGAAGGTTGGATGGGCGGGGAGGAGTGTTTGCGCTTCTTGGCGCGTTTGCGGGGTCGGGATTCTTGGGAAGAATCAGTGTCCGTGTCAGTAGCAGTAGTGGGAGGGATAGAGAAGGTAGGGGCGGGAGAAGAGGGGGCAGGAAGGTCACCATGGGCCTGTTCTTTGGAACTGCCCAATTTTGAATAAACCTGAACGTGAGGCCAAGGAAGCCCGGCAGGCTCGGAATCGGGGAGGGGGGCGGGCGTCAGATTATCAGAAGGGGCAGGGTTATTACCAACTAACTGATCCAGACGTTGAGAAATAGGCAGTAGGGCGGAGGAGAGGACTTTATCTAGCTTAGAATCAAGTCTCTTATCAATGATAGCTTCCATAGAGTCCTCATAATAATACTCATCGTCATCAGGGGGATCAAACGCAGCCACCTCCTCCTCATAGACATCGCAGTCCGACATACTACAGTAAATATATATTATTATATATACAACTCAAATTTCTCCAGAGAGAAGCCGAAATTTTACAACCCAAACTCTCAAGAGAATGGGCGTCGGTCGGGAGCAAGGCTGGGGCAGTGGGGGCCACTCAGGTACCAAAATATATAGCCCTTGCTGATAGGACTAATGGAGGGTATAAACCCTGTATGCCTATTCAGCACAGGGTCTCCAAAAATTCAGATTCCCAGCAACTGGGAGTTCAAGGGATAATAAATGCTCTAAGCGCTGAGAGAAAAATTAGTGCCTGAATTGAAGGGCCGGTACCGGGTCCGCCGACTGCCTGCTGCGTATTGTCCCCAGAAGCCAGCCCGGGATAGGCGTCTCTCCAGCTCGTGATTGAGGGGCTGCACGCGTGCACAGACGCGTGCAGGCTCCCGAGACGCACGCATGCTTCCCGATCGGGATTCCAGCGTGCGCCTCGCTCCCTGAAGGGGGGGGGCAATCCCCGTCAGCGCGTGAGAGCGCAAACAAGCAAGACTCGCGTCGCGAGTAATAACTTCAAAGTTAGGCAACTATAGAGGCAGAAAACATTGAAAACCAGAAACAAAGCCTAAGTACAGCGCAACACACACTGAGGATAAACGGCATGAAAAAAGCGTGATCGCGCGCGCCGATCGCAGCGCGGCGCGAGAACGCTACAGCACAATAATTATCAGCAACGAGTGTAATCACACACAATATAATGCAATAAAACCTTTAAATACTGAAATCGCAATACCAGAAACACAGGTATAACATGAGCAAAATAATGAGGCACTTATCTTGACTGCGGAGCAGCAAAGAAAGAGGAAGCCAAGATGGTGCCTCATTATTTTGTATGTTAACCTCTCATGTTCTTGGTTGATTAAGGAGGCGTGGTTCAAAGCCTCATGGTTTTTTGTGTAATGTTTACTTTTTTCTCATTGGCTGCTGTTGAGTAGTAAAGAAATAAAGAAAGCATAATCTGAGTCTCCGGTCCTGCCATAGAATCCTACATAGTCCGAATCAATTCCAACCATTTAGTTACCCATCTAGCCTCACGATAAGCCCAACCATTGGGAGGGAGTGTTCCCATTTAGTGTTAGGCATCACATCACTAGTGTGTTAAAAAAAATGTAAAATGTTCAGAAGAAATTTTAACTATATAATATCGGTTAATTAGGAGAGACTTCCAACCAGAAACATAGCTCGAACTAAAATATATTACCATCGAGTATACATTTTATGTGCATCACAATTTCGAACGTTTTACAGAAAAGAAGTGATTATCTCAGTACAAGTAATCATACTCAGCATAATGTACTTTTTAAATCTGTACCTATTCTATTCCCGCTGGTCCATTCTAAGCCATCACCCATCAATATAAGAATGCTTCTCTCCATCATAGGAAGTAATGTAACTCATTTTCCCAATTAAGATGCTTTTGCACAGTTCTTAGTTTGCTCATCCATTTCACTTCTTCCTGTCTTAATTTGAGTTCTATGTCCCACCCCCTCCCCATGGGATCTTTTTCTATTTTTTGGATGCCATGGACTCTAAAATCTATTTTCATGGGATGATGGATATGCATATGTTGTGCTAAGGTAGACCTCTTCTCCCTATTGACTATTGCTCTCCGGTGTTCTTGAATCCTCAATTGTAATGCCCTTTTAGTGCTACCTACATACACTTTTCCACAATTACAAACAATAGCATAGATTACAAAGCAGCTGTTGCAATAAATGAATTGATTTATTCAATATTTCTTCTGTGTGTTATACTGAAATCCTTTAACTTTGTTTTGTCCATTATTACATGTAATACAACCACATGTATAAAAGCCCTCAGGCTGTTGAGACAACCAGGCCGATCCTGTCTTGGTACTTTTCAATGGTTTCAAATAGTTTTTCATTATTTTACTTCTGATGTTCAGGCCCCCTCTGTATGTTACCAAGGGTCTATCAGAAACAACATTAGTTAGTCCTGGTACACCCTTTAGTAAGTCCCAATTTTTTTGTAAAATTTGATAAATTTGATTATGATCTCGGTTATACGTTGTAAACAAGGCCAGACGGTCTCTGGATTCCCTTTTCGATTTTTGTATTAAAGTGTCAGCTCTCTTGACCTTTTTGATTCTTCTTTCCGCTTTTTCTAAGACATAATCAGGATATGCGCGATCCCGAAGTCTGTTTTTAGATCATCCAAACATTCCGTAAAATCCTCATCCATACTACAGTTTCTCCGAATTCTCATCATTTCTTCATATGGAATGCCAGTGATAAGCAACTTGGGATGCACACTGTCTGCTCCAAGTATGTTATTAGTAGCAGTCTCCTTCTGAAACAGTTCACTATGTATTTTATTTTCCAAAATGTACAGCCGTACATCCAAGAAATCAATTTCATTTTTATTATGACACATAGTGAAATTCACATGCATACTATTGTCATTCAAATAATTAACATATTCATTCAGACTTTTGCTAGTACCTCGCCATATAATCAGGATGGCGTCGATAAAACTACACCAAAATATTATATTGTCCATCCAAACATCAGCTCCGGACAACTGCTGAATTTCACTGGTTTTGTACGAGTGAAATCTGAGTCTAACTAAAACGCCCCTGTAATCTTTGTTCTTTTCAGCAAATTTCTAGTTTTTTTTTAACGTTAAGTAAGATGCCTATCACAATGGATGGTGGGGGGTTGGAAGCAGGGCCTGACCTGGCATTGTGCTGCCCCCACCCAAGCTTGCTGCTCTTGCCTCCCCTCCTCCTTGCCATCTATTGTCCAAGTCCATGCCCCTGCTCCCTCATTACAGCCCTGTGTGGCCATTGTTCTGCCACTGGCCTTCCCGCCTTCTCTGAACAGTTAGCTTGCTGCCCCATCCACTTCCTCCCTATCCTCTGTTTTCTGAATCCATGCCATAGCCTCCTCCCTCCTGCCATGCATGGTCTGATGTGCTGCCACTGCCCTCCATTTAGCATGATGTCCCAGTCCACTCCTCCTGCCCTCCATTGCCCAATTCTATGCCCCATCATTGACCTCCTGCTTAGCCTCTGTGCTTAGCTTGCTGCCCCTACTCTCCTTCCCCCTGCCCTCCGATGTCTGTGTGCATGCCCCTGCTCCATCCTTTTTGCTCACCATGTTCCATGGACCTGCCCCTCCTATCTACTCTGAGTGTTCTGTTGAGCTGCCACTCCCCTCCCACCTGCCTAGTATTGTCAGATGACTGTAACCTGTCCCTGCCACCTCCACCCTGCCTGTCCACGTTTCATGCCCCTATCCCCTTCCTCCTGTCCTCCTTGGTCCATTTTACTGCCACACCCTTCTGCCCTCCCTGGTCTGTTGTGCTGCAACTGCTCCTCCTGCCTGCCCCACGTGGTCTGTTGTGAGGCCCCTTCCCCTGAACTCTCTTGTCTGTGCCCAGCTCCTACCCCTCCCTTCTATCCTCCATGGTCCTTTCTGCATGCACCTTTCCCCTCCTTCTCGCCCATCATGGCCATTGTGCTGCCATCAACCCTCCCGCTTGCCATGCATGGTCTTCTGTGCTGCCACGGCTCCCACCTTCCCTGTGTGGTCAGCTAGCTGCCCCTGACCCCCTCCCACCTTCCCTCCATGGTCTGTGTGTATGCCATTATATGCTCACTGTTGCCCTCCATGGTGTGTTGTGCTTCTAGTGCCCATCCTGCCTGACCTCCATGGTCAGCTTGCTGCTCCTGTCCTGCCCCCTTGACCCTGCCCTCTGTTTTCCATGTGCAGACCCCTAGTCCCTCCCACCTGGCTCGTCTGCTCCATTGTAATGACCCTGATCCCTCCCTCCTGCCCTTTATGGTCCGTTATGCTGCAGCTTTCACTCCTGTCTGGGCATTATGGTCAGCTTGCTGCCATTGCCTCTTTCCCCTCTGTTGTCCATGTGCATGGTCCTGTCCCCTCCCTATTGCTTTCCATGGATTGTTTTGCTGCACTGCCGTCCCGCATGCCCTGTGTGGTGTATTGTGCTGCTGCAAACCCTGATGCCTGCCCTGTAAGGTCAGTTAGGTGCACCTGTCCATGTCCCTCCTGTCCTCTGTTATCCAAGTCCATGTCCCTACCCTAATTCCTCCTGCCTTCCATGATCAAATGTACCATACTTGCTAACATTTTGAACTTGGTAAGAGGGAGATGTTGAAAGAAAAACTGGGGAATTGATTTTCCCCATTGACGTACATTGAAAAAGAGGAGATTGTACACAGGAGACAGATAAAATAAAGCCCATTTGGGCTTTAAAAACATTGGGCGTTTTCCTGGCTGAATCGGGTCTGTTGGCATGTATGGTTGTACTACCACTGCCTCTTCCTTCTGCCCACAATGGTCTATTATAGTGCCACAGCCTCACTTGCCTGTCTTGCATTGTTGGTTTTTTGCCCCACCCCCCTTTCCACTGCCCTTCATAACATTCTATATTTATTACAAAAGTGTGGCACGCCTGACGTCCTCTTGATGTAATCAAAACTGTAATACCTAAAGCATTTCAATTAGAAATTATAGAAATGAGAGGGTCTTATTTGCATCGAAATTATGATTAGTGCTCTAAAAAACTGAAATGAGGACATAGTTTCTGAGTTCTCAAATAGCGACAAAGCACTTTTAAATTATTTGTTATCTTTGTTTTTTTATCCAGTTGACCACTTGATTAAATGTTGCACTTAGGGGAGAGGATGTGGTGTTACTTCCAGAGCTGCAGACCTTGCAACTGGGGAACCAGGTTGGAGTTTCTGCTTCAGCTCGACATTCTGTGATTCTGGTCAAATCACTTAATCTCCCCATGCCTACAACCAAAATGAATTTGTCCTTGTGTGATTTAACCAATGCTCATGTAAAGCACTCCAATACCTGACCAGTCTGCACTATATAAAACTGCAAAAAAACAGTGTTGCCAGATTTTGACACCCGTCCCAAGCCCAAAGCGGCTGAAGTATAAGCCCAAATTCAGCCCAACGCAGACCAGTGTCAGACCAAAACCCAGCCCAAAGTAGCAACTCTCAAATTTAGCAAAAATAGTCATCAGAAACCATTTTAAGGATGAATATAAATTCTATTCAATATACAGATAGTGGGAGGGGGTTAACTGGGCACCTGTCTTAATGCCACTGGTTAGAGTATATGTACTGAATACAGAAAATCAGCAAATTTAATGTTAGAAACGGCTTGTCTCAATGCAGAAATCTCTACATGAAAGAGTCAAAATATATTAAGTAAAAAAAATATATCAGAGCCCTTGTCCTTTCATACACCTTGACTTCTATGACCAAAAGAAATTGACAGAACCACCGGTCTACTAACCCCTAGCCTTGGAGAGAAATACACTCCAAAGTCCAAAAGGTTATGTGAATTAATTTTGCAAGAACTACTACTCAGGATAATGTACAAATAGTTATTCGGTTTCGTACTCAGGGTTTCAGCCTGTCTGTTACATTAGCAGATGTGCCTTTAAAAGTCTAGGTTAGTTTCTATTTGTGAATTGCCAGGACTCGGACTGAAACAACCATGCAGCCACTGGAAGACACCAACCAGGGCACAAGTCTAGGGTACACGCAGATACACGGCGTCCACCCACTATTTTCACAGGGTGAACGCCGTTCACCCTACCAAGAAGTTGGGCCCCACAGAAATATGCTGATCTTGTCCCTGTGTCATTTTCAGACACAGGGACACATTCAGCAGAACCTGCACGGTGTCTGCTTTTCATTCCCATCAGCAACGCGCAGGTGGGCGGTGGCTTTTTTATTTTCACCTCCAGCTGGGCCAAAGATAATGGCCAAGTTAAGGGGCCATCAGGCCTTCTTTTGATCCAGTATCCTAGCATGGTCGTGGCCTGGAACCTCACACCTGAATGCAAACGCGATGGAGGGGAAACAAAAGCACACAGCTTTCTCTTCACAGGTACTTAAGAGAGGCATGCTTTTGACTTTGTTTAGTCCCTTTATGTAACTGCATGCACTGTAAGAACGTGCGATGTGTTGGTTTGTCCAAGTATTTACACACATAATTTAAATAGCACTATTTTATTTCTTTTATAGCGGTACTAATCCCAATGCAGGGTGTCAGAGCACTTTACATAACATACACATTGACAATAAATCACGCAAGTGTGTAAATCAATGTACAAGATGTGTTGCATGAGTCAGTGAGGGTTAAAAGGTGTAGCAGTCACATATTCTACATAGCTCACTGTGCTATATTAGAAGGCTTACAATTTATGAACTACAAGTAACAAAAGGATCTGGGTTCAAAGCAGTAACCCACTTACCTAGCTACATAAAAATAAAATCTGTCATCTGCATATCACATGATGTGCTTTGCAGGAGACACATTAACCTTCTATACCACTTTGATTCCGATTCGGGACTACACAAAACACAGATCTCTCCAACAAATATTTTAACCTCCAGAGTTATTTCACCATTATTATTATTCCCTGATATTTGCTGGGCACCTCAGCAGCAGATGTCTTAACCCCATAAAATATTTGAAAGCGCAGACTTTGCAACCAATTAAACATAACAGATCTACTACCATGCTTCTCCTTGTTGCCAGTTTATTTGTGGCAGGGTTTTAAAAATTAGTTGAGGCCCAGATTTTGCGTCGGGATTGCGCCACTTTTTTAGCACAACCCCAAAGCAAAATCTCATTTGTTAAATCTCATAATGCGCTTAAATGTACTCAATGATATACCTAATAAAAACCACATGTGAAAGATTTTAATATCTAATGTCACTTCTTGTGATGTCACTTACTGTGATGCCACGTGTAATGTCATGCATTGTGATGGCACACGCCATGATGTCACTTGCATACTGACTAACTTGGTTAGTACACCCACGTGCTGGAGCTGCAAGAAACTTTTAGCTTCATGGCGTTCCATTTTAGGCAGGAATAATATTACCCAATAACGAAACCTGCTTTGCCAACTTTTTCCAAAAACTACCCCCATTACTTCCAATAGAAAAAAATACAAAGTACATATTTTACCCTTTAATGCATCTGCAAATGAAAACACACGTTCCATGGAAAAAAGGCACCGTAAAATACACAGACAGTTTCATGATTTTATCCACATGCATTCCATAGGCCTGCCCCATGCCTCCGGGTAACTTCAGGTGGAGATACAACAATCAACTAGACTTATTTACTGGCCACCGCGCGACGGGATGACTCAGATACTGCCATGGGCGTCCGCAGGGGGGGGCAAGGAGGGGTGCTTGCCCCCCCCTGGATCGCCGGTCTGTCCGGTGCAGGACGTACAGGTGGTGCCCTGGATGGTGCAGCCCTGTGTGCGGAATTTATTAAGGGGAGGCGGCGCCCCTTTAAATAAGTTGCACTCGATTCAATTCAGCTGCCTGGTTTCTTTTTCTCAGGCAAACACAGGCACTCCGTAACTTGCCCCTCCCCCAAGTCAGCCCCCACCGTCAACTATGAGGCAGCAGGCTCACACTAAATGATACAAGTAGTTACTTTAAGGCGCGAGGGGACGCGCCTTACGGTAACTACTTGTGTCATTATTGACAGCCCCCACAGTGGTGTTTGTCTGCAGGGCCGTCAATATTAAGAGCGCGAGAAAGCGCTTGCAATGACGGCCCTGCTTGATGAGCGGGAAAACTGCTGCTGATCGGCAAGAGAGAAGGTCCGGGCCTGGCTGCTCCCACAGCTTGAAGTAAGCATAACCTCTCCTGTTTTAGTTCCTCACTTGCTGAAAACCGTGACTCCAAGAACTGGCTTCCCTCTTTCCTCTCCTTGCTTCATTTGTTCACCTTTGAAATGGATCTAAAAAGGAAGTAATACTTTTGCTGGAAATGTCTTTTTCTGACATTTTTCTATTCCAAAGTGCAGCCTCGGGATGGAGAGAAAAAAATAATGTTAAAAATACGAAAAATAAATAACTAAATAAAGCAAGACAGAGTGGTAACAAAGTGGCCAGCTTGGTTTTATTCACACCCAAACACATTAGCGCCACTTTACAGACTTTGCCAGTGAAGCACTACTTTAATTTTTTCTCGTCTTTGAATAGCATTGTTTTCCTCAGGTGAGGAAGTTCACCATTCCTGGAGGTAATGCGATTTCTGGTTGATGCGTGGTGTAGAAAACGTTTAATGTGATCCTTATCAACTGTTTTCCTTATATTAGTTTATAAAATGTGTACTGCAGCTTTATGTTCATGAATGTGGTCTTTTAAAACCATACTCCTTATGTTTTGTAAGGATTTAAGCAATGGACATTGAAACGGGTCCCTTCTGGGCCCTGTAGTCATGTCCTTTGCTTTTCAGGCATAAACCCTTGTTGATTTCTGAATAGTGAGTGCACAAGGGCCATCACTGAAACTATATTAATGTTCTTGCTTTTGGAGTTGGTTTACACCTTTTAGATACAAAATAGTGCTTAAATTAGCAGTCAGATTATGGCATGTTTTGCTTATTTTTGGTATCCTCAAAGTGTCGGTATGATAAATTGTTTATTTAATTGGGGAAGATGTCAATTTTTGTTAAAGTACATCTCGGGCTGTGTGAAATATTGGTACATAGAGGATTGCTATGTAAGGTGCTTTATTAGGGGTAAGGGTTTCAGTTGGTTATGCGAAACTTGAGAGGAGGCGCATTGTGTTTGTGATGCAACTCCGCCTAGAAGTTGGTTTAGTACCTGTGGTGAGTGTGAAGTGAGCTAGCCCCCATTTCATGAACTGAAATAGGATTGTCGTTTTGCATTGCCCCCCAGTGGGGGGGAGGCGGGCAGTATAGAATGACTTAATTGACTGCTCGTTGTGGTGGCATATTTGTGGGGTTTCGCTCTTTTCTGTGTGTGCTTTGGGGGTTATTTCTGAGGAGGGCCTCTTCGGGGAGTTGCAGCTAAAGCCACTTGTGTGGGCTATGTCTCTGGGAGTACTGTGCTGGTATTAAGTACCCCATGCCGCAGCATTGTTATTTTGCCTTTTTGGCGGGGTTGATATTAATGTTGTTTGGAAGAAATAAGTATTGGTATGAGGCCCACCCTTTATGTGGGTCTTTGTTTGGGTGAACTGCAGAGCTTTGGTGACAATGTGGTGGTTGGGCACTGTCTGCGAATATACATTTTTTGGGGCAGTATCAGTCATATGTATAGGGTGACCAGATGACTCTCACCAGGGCACAACTTTTCCAGTTTTGATTTGCCATACCAGTGCATTCTGGGAGCTGTTGTCTAGGGTAATTTTATTTCAACAAATTGGTCGAACACACTAGCTAATATTGTAAAAGCAAAACCCAGGTCTGGAAAAGTAATTCTCCCCGTAACTTGCAGGCATCTTGTCGCCTTAATTATGTAGCACCAATGGGCAGTGTCTCAAAAAGGAAGAACTCTTCCTTGGTGTATTTGAGAGATGCAGTTCTTTTGAATAAGTGTCTGAAAAGCGCTATGCTTCTGTTGGGATCTGTGTGAGGTGTCACTATTTTGAACAAAATTTAACCTCAAGCTCCATAGGGGCATTGTCGGTGTGAAGTGCAGCTCTTTAGGCAGGAATGGGTGTGGAGACTATGCATGTGTGTGTATGCATTGGTGTCAACATGGGTGTGCATATTTGAAGCCACTTCTCTTGGGCTAGCAACTGGAGAAGTATCTCTTTGGGATCAAACTAATTGGCTTGTCATTGAAGGACGAAAAGGAGCAACGAAATCAGCACAGACAAACTTTAAAGTTGAATAAAGTTCATGTTATTATTGAGACAAGAAAAAACTAAAAATAATTCCCCACCCCTTAAGTTTTTAAACTAATAGAATGGTCAATGAAAAACTAATACATCATACCATTACCATCTACTATGCAATAACCTAGCCTGTATTTGACTCTCGGCTATCTCTCTCACCACTTTACCTAGTTCTTTGGGTTCTAGGCCCTGTCCACTTTGCATTGGCATATTGGTCTCCTCTTAGGCCTACCAGACACCTTCTTCACACTGATCTTTTAGTCCTTTCTCAAACTTACCGGTATCAGGCCAGCAATGCCATATCTCAGTGATTCCAGGTTATATTATGTCTGACCCGGACCCTCTAGACAAATTAAGAAGTAGAATGTTCACTTGACTGGTTACCCCACCCCCTTTTTCTTAAAACTAGAAGCAACTGTATGCGTCTATCTCCAACTTTTGGTCATCTCTCATCAATCCCCAGCAAGTCTTACTTGATATGATTTATTGCTTCCGGACCTGCCTCTTTAGCAGATTACTTTTCTCCTAAATGTATCTGTTATCCCTGGGCATCTGTGTCCTAGCTTTAGCAACACCAGAAAGAGCTGGGGCTACCTCATAACCCCCTCCCCCCCATCTACAGTACTTTTTTACTCTCACCAAATCACCTTTTTATTAAGTGACCTCAAAACACAGTTTCTTCTATAGAATGGGCAAGGCCCCTGAATAACGTAAAATATGGCATCAAGCTCGTCCTCCATTTTCTTGCCCCCCTACTCCTAGCTGAATGCAACTCCCAAGTCTGTCAGAACTCCATCTCACCAAACTCATGAACTCCATTCTGTCCATCCTTATTGTTTGCCTTTTGGTCTCTGCCTCTGTTCTAAAGAGGTGTGCATTAGAGGACATGTAGCCCTGCCACTTCCGTGTTCAATGACTTGCACAGTACACCTAAAACCTACCCATTTATCAGTCCCCTGCTTTCCTTGTTTGTTTTCCTGCACCTGGCCTTTACTTCTGCACTGAGATGTCCCTCTCTTGCTTTTCCACAGACTCTTAAGAGGACATTCCTCTGTGAGTTTCTGTTCAAGTAGATAGATGGAATCAGTCATGGCTTTGGTACTTAATGAGTTGCTTCATTAATATTGGTCTAGACAGTGTGGCTTAGCGAGGCTGATCCTACTAGCTCTTGAATTTGACACAATCGTCCACTGTATCATTAATGAAAGGTTTGCTGATGTGGATGGATCTCTCTAGAACCACATCAATCTGATTTAGATTTTTTTTTTCGGCCATTTTTAGTTTTTTCCTCTGTTTCATTGTAGTTGCCAGGTCATTTGCTGTGGCGCCTCACCAGATCTTTCTCTTTCCCCCCTCTGGGTTTCTTTGTTTATTTAAGCTCTTTGTCTTATTAGATTTTTTATTTATTTATTTAATACTTGTGCTCAATCATGTCGGAGGATGGTGATGAAGTAAAAATGTTGCCCCCCCCCCCGGAAAAATTTCTGCGGACGCCCATGGATACTGCAGTAATACGTCGAGACTCCTTTGAAAAGCACCACAGGCCCCAGGTCACAAACTAGCGATCCGTCCAACTTTCACCCATATCCGACTGACAATGGGACCAGATGCCTTAAACAGCCACCCTTAAGTTGATTATAAATATGAGGTCAGGGACATCTTAGGGATTTTGGGGGCCCTGGGCCAAACTTCTTTTGGGCCCCCTGTTCGGAAGAGATTTTAATTTTTGATTCCATTTCAGCTCTTTCATGCCCTTTTTGGCCAGGTCACTGACAGCGCACAGGCACATTGGTCTAAATTCTACATCTAGTATTCAGGGATAGTGATGTCTATTTTCAACATTGTAACACAACAGCAGCTCACTAATATTGCAAATAATCTCTGTGACCCCACTCCCATTTGTCCTATGTGAGGTCCTGTTTTGCTGTAAAAAAAAAATTCTATGAATGTTGCATGAAACATAATCACAGCATTTCTCTGCAAAATGTACTCTGTAATAGACTCCCACACATCACCCACTTTGAAAATAAATTAAAGGAAAACGGCATTTAAAATAATTTGTTGAAGAATCATTCAAGGTCATTGGGGGAGGACTGCAGAACAGAGCTGGGTCTATCAGGGCCCCCCTGAAACGCTGGGCCCCTGGGCCAGAGCCCACTTTGCCCATGCATTAAAACGTCTCTGTATGAGGGGCATGTGGCCAGGAACGCTTTGGTCGGAGCACCCAGGTAGGTAAGACCGTGCTGACCGCATCACCCTCTGTGGCAGCATAAATTCACTTTTTAAACAGTTCCGTCTACTGTGTAGGTAAACTTATTTAGTTAATTAACTTACTTTAATTAGGGGGGGCGTGCTTTTTTTTGCTGCGGCCGGGCCCACACCTGTCACACGACTTACGACGACTCGAGGCGGGGAGCAGGGTCACAGCAGCACAGGGCTGGGCCGCACGCACCACCAGGCTGCCTCAGGCCGGCCCTAGTCTCCATCAAAGTGAGTGTGTACTATGTGACTCACTCTAGACAGAAGTCACGGGCTATAGCCTGGTCGTTGGTCTTGGGATTCGTTGCCACTTGCCACGTTGGTGGTGATGATGATCCTGACAGACTCCTCGACTGCAGTCACTCGGTACCCCCCGCCGGCTGGCCCCGCGCTGACAAAGCTTGGCGCGCGCATGACGTGACCACCAGTATTTACAGAACAGCGCGGGGGCTGGACAAAAATTATGCCCAGGGCCGCCATTGGTAGCACTTTTGTGCGCTACAAGATTGGCGGCCCTGTGACCCACATACACCCACGCGCCGCAGTGGCATTGCAAGCACACACAAGTTGAGTTGCAGCAGGTGTGCTTGCACTTACACACACGTGTGCTGCTGCTGGCTCAGCAGCGCGTGTGGGGGTGGTATGGTATTACGAATCAATCCTCAGCACAGTCCAATCATCCCCCAGCTATCAGCGTGCTTTGCGCGCTCATTCGCCAATGCTGTGACTGTCCTTGTCACTAGCAGTGATAGGTGTGAACTCATCGGCGCCGCCCCAGCCAGTAATTTTACGCACAATGGGCTAATACGCGCCCAAAAAGTAGCCACCCGCCAGATGTGGGTTTTCCCCGCACAAATGGGAAAAATGTCGCCCATTTGTGCGGGAACTAGCCCAATCTGGCAACATTGCAACAAAACAAAAAATGAAAAGTGTTTTCCACACTCCTGTCATTGGGCTATACGTGGGCTACATCTGGGTGATATTTGTGCTACATTTGGGCTCCTTTTTGTCTGGTGGCCATCTTGGGAGAATTCAATTCAATAAACTTTATTCGATCTGATTTAGAAACATATATCATAAAAGTGTACATAAAAACAGTAAATCCTCTTTCTTAATACAATACAATGAGAATTAATTAAAACCAGTAGGTAAAAACGGGTGTTACAAAGCCCGGCTCAAAGCGACTTCAGTTTAACAGAATAGCAAAGTTCAATGTTTCGCAAGATCAATCTCAAGTACTTCGTGCAAAATAAGCAAGGGGTCCAAGTAAGACCAACGCTCCAATACTTGACCAGTCTGCACTATATAAAACTGCAAAAAGACAAAAAATAAAAAGTGTTTTGCACACTTCTGTCATTGGGCTATACGTGGGCTACATCTGGGTGATATTTGTGCTACATTTGGGCTCTTTTTTCTCTTATGGCCATCTTGGGAGACTTATTTGTTATGAAGTTTCCTAATTTCCTCATTTACTGCAGTCTCCTCAGTAGGAAATGCTTTCAGTTTTTTACTTTGATTCCATCAAGAAGGCATTCAGATGTGTCACACATTTGCCATAAATCCAGAATGTTAGCACTCTAGTTGCTCATTAGATCACTGTAGTAAAGCTACTACTCACCAGGGAGTTAACTGGAAGTCTGCTGCTGGTATTGAAAGTGCATGTTTCAGTCTGCATGTCAGAATTATTATCTAATGAAATAGAAGAGGATTTGAGAAGTCACTCAAAATGTGCCCTAATTTTTCTTTCTGCAGCACTAATCATAATCTCTATGGCAAAATGAACCCCCTCATTTTGTTCCTTTTTAAATTAAATGGTTTAAGTGTTGCCAGTTTATTTCAATCAAGATGGCTTTAGGTGTGCCATACGTTTGTCATAAGTAAGACTGTTAGCGCTCTAGTTGTTCTTTAGAACACTCTGGGAAGCTGCAGAAGAACACAATGGAATTAAAAATTTGCAAACATTTGTGACAAGAATTTTCAATTCTATTAAGGACACGGAGGCGAGGATTATGCTTCTCATTTCTTTACTGTTTATTCACAGCAGCCAATAAAATAACATTTAACCCAAAAACTACAGTACCCATGAACACCTTAGTTCCACATAACAACCAGAGAGAGCATCCCTATATAAACCCTGATTGAGGTAACCACATCCTCTTTCTTTGAATGATCATAGAACAGTTAAGTCCGACAATGTAAGACTTCAATCTTGTAGAACCATCCGTTATGATGAAAGAATCCTCCACGAAACGAGGCATCCTGAAGCCCAACGGGGCTGAACTACTGAACCTGGGGTTTGAATCAACGATATGCGAACCCGTGGACAACTACGTCAATAGATCGTCCTCGACAGAAACTTCAAATACTCCAGCGTTGATCGTCATCACGCTTTATTTGCTATCCGCTCCTGAAATAAAATGGATAATCCGTAATATCGGAAACCCTATCTGATTTCGTAATCATCACAATCAGAAAAAGAGGGGTGGGAGAAACAGCAAAGTCATTTATGCAGTATCAAATACAATGCAAATATTGATTTATAAATACACATAGTCTGGGTGGGATAATCCTCGCCTCCGTGTCCTTAATAGAATTGAAAATTCTTGTCACGAATGTTTGCAAATTTTTTATTCTATGTCAGGACCGGAGGCTCCAATTATGCTTGTTCAAAGCCACCACCACCGACGCTACATCAATAATAGGCTTATAATAGAAAGACTTAAACGTAGTCTCAGTTGACCAGTCAGCTGCATTCATTATATCCGAAAGACTGACTCCTAAAGAGAAAGACTTGGATGCCATAGCCCCTCGAACTGAGTGGGCACCAAATTTCGACACATCAATGCCTGCTTCACCCATGAGCCAACGCACCCATCTTGACAAGGTGGCTGGAGTCACTGGGCGAAAGGGCTTTTGCAATGCAATCAATAATTGACCCTTCATATCTGAACGAAACTCAGCCGTACTTACCTCATACACTTTTACACATTGAACCACACACAGCTTAGGGTTGTCTGGTAAAACCGGATAAGATACTGAAGAAGTATTACATTTAGTGCGTTTTGAGATAACAAATGTGACCCCCTCTGGCGAGAACCTACGTCCCGCTAGATCCAAAGCTCGGATATCAGAGACCCTTTTGCATGAAACTAGGGATAACAGCATGGTCAATTTGGCAGAAAGGTGCTTTCTTGATAAGTACTTATTGACAGGCCAGGTTTCCAAGAACCTCAAGACAATGGATACGTCCGACAGAACCGAATATTTAGGACAAGGGGGCTTGACCATCCGGATACCTCTAAGCAGTTTGCATACCAGGGAATGCTCACCAACTGGTTTGCCATCCACTGGAACATGCCCTGCTGAGATGGCAGACCGGAAGTTGTTCACAGTCCTGTAAGCTAGGCCAGAAGAAGCAATGGAGGCTAGAAAATTCACGGCCATAGAGATATCTGCTTTAGCGGGATCAACTTCTCGTTGAGAACACCAGCTACACTATCTTTTCCAAGCTGATGAGTATCGCTTGTGGGTGTTAGCGGACCAGGCCTCGCTAATGAACCTGTCAGCGTCTTTCGAAAGTCCCGGGATTTTACATCTGTCCCTGAAACCCACCAGGCTACAAGAGGTAGTTGCCCTGACTCTATCAACGGGTGCGGAGCCTTTTGAGGATCCAGCAACAGGTTCCATCTCTGCGGAAGGAGGATCGGCGCAACACAAGACATCTCCAGAAGGACTGGGAACCATGCTTGCGCTCTCCACAACGGGGTGATTAAGATTAACTCCGATTGCTGACGTCGAGTCTGAGCCAGCACCCTGGGTATCATCATAAACGGAGGGAAGACATAGCACAGGACAGATGGCCAGCTCTGGAGAAACGCGTCCGAGGTGATCGCCTCCGGATCCGGGCGCCAGCTGTAGAAGGCTGGGAGTTGCCTGTTGAGACGTGACGCAAATAGATCCAACTGGCATGGGCCCCAGAGAAGATTCAGCGCTCGGAACACCCGGGGATGGAGTCTCCAATCGCTGAAATCCTGAAGATAACGAGATGGCCAGTCGGCCACCTCGTTGTTGCGCCCTGGGAGGTATTCCGCTACCACCGATATCCTGTGAAGGAGGCAATAATGCCAAAAGTCCTTGGCGATTTCTGCCAGAATTCGGGACCTCATCCCCCCCAATTTGTTCATATTGCGAACCGCAGACACGTTGTCCATGCGAAGCAGGATACAACAGTCCGTCTTCCGAGGCGAAAGACTGCGAATCGCAAACAAGCCTGCCAGCAGCTCCAAACAATTGATGTGTAATGAGAGTTCCTCTTGTGACCAACGGCCCCCTGTGGATAACTGACCGCAACGGGCTCCCCAACCCCAACGGCTGGCATCCGACTCGATCACTACTTCCAGAGTGGATCCGAAGATGGCTGTGCCGTTCCAAGACTCCATGTGGTCTAGCCACCACAGCATCTCCCACCTCGCTTCCTCAGAGAGAGAAATCCGTTCCGCATATCCGAGGCCTTTGCGGAGATGCTGAATCTTTAGTCTTTGGAGTGCACGGTAGTGGAGAGGACCCGGGAAAATTGCTTGAATCGAAGAGGCCAGTAGTCCAACTACCCAGGCCACTGACCTCAAGGATACAATCTGCTTGTTCAGAATCAATCTCAATTCTTTCTTGACTGATCTGATCTTCTGAGCTGGGAGGAGAAGCTGGCAGCTCCGTGAGTCGATCTGAAAACCCAGGAACTCGATAGACTGTGCCAGAGACAGTGTTGACTTCTGTGGATTCACTATAAATCCCAGACTCTGCAGCAGAGTGATTGACCATTCGAGATGCGTAATCACTAGCTGAGGGCAGCGAGCCATGATAATGATGTCGTCCAAGTAGACGATTAATCGAACACCGCGTGCCCTCAAAGACTCTACCACTGGACGGAGGAGCTTCGTGAAGCACCATGGTGCTGACGAAAGACCGAAGGGAAGGACTTTGTACTCGTAACAGACACCCTACCAAAGGAACTGAAGAAACCGACGGTGTGGGGCGTAGATGGGCACTGACAGGTACGCGTCCTTCAGGTCCAGATGGACCATCCAATCCCCTTCCTGAAGAAGGTCGCGTAGAAGATGGATTCCCTCCATCTTGAAATGCCGGTATATTACCCATCCATTGAATTCCTTCAAATTTAGGACTAACCTGGATCCGCCCCCTTTCTTCTGGACCAGGAAGATACTGCTGATAAAACCTCGGGGATGAGGTTCTGAGACGACTATAGTCCCTTTCCTCAGAAGAGAACCTATTTCTTCTGTGATAAAGCTCTGCTCTTGTTGGGAAAAATATATTGGAGGGGGAAAAGAGCCCTGACTGGGGGTACCGTACAGCTCCAGTTTGTAGCCCTGCACTGTCTCCAAGATCCATGCATCTTGCGAGATCGTATGCCATGCTTGTAGAAAAAATTGGATTCGTCCCCCCAACATTACCTCCGAACACAAAATCAGCCTCACCTGAATTTCCGGCATCCTGCTGGCCACCCTGGTTTCCTCCGTATCTGCCCTTCCAGAATCTGTTCTTGGCTCTCCGGGTTGGGTAGAAGGAGGAGTTGCCGGTGTAGTTGGGGTCCTGGTTAACCTCCTCTCTGCTGGTGGTACTGGCCCCGTGGTGCGCCTTGGTTGAACCCCCGGCCGAACGACTGCCCTCGGTATCGTCCGGCCCTGCCGAAAACCGGCCAGAAAGCCCGCTTAAGGGAGCCCTGCGCCTTGTCTAAACCACTGAAAGTGGCTACAAACTTTGAAAGTTCTTTTAGGAATGGCTGTCCGAATAAGATGCCCTGAGTCAAAGGCCCTGACTCCGAGGAGGATAGCTCTGCCAGCTTGGGGTCCAGCCTGAGGAGGATGGAACGTCTTCTCTCGCTTGACATGGTGCAGTTTGCGTTGCCTAGCTGGCATACCGCCCTTTGCGCCCACCCAATCAACTCGTCTGGGTCGATTGCCATCGCAGACTCCTTGGCTCTAAAGCCCAACTCTAGTGTCTTGGTTAGGGGACCCGACATGTCCAACAATTTATCTTGGCATGATTTCCATGCCCGGTCAATACCTTTCTTAGGGTCCTTGGCGTACTTCTTCATGTATGTAAGCATGGAGGGGTCCACCTCCGGGGTTTCCGCCACTTTGGGGTCGATTCCGATCCCGGTCGGAGGCGCACCTAATACCATTCGGCCGGGAAAAAAGCCAGGCGAATGCCTGTTTCCCGACCGATTCGCACATACGTCCGAACGAGCAAGTACGATGCGCACAACTGCCCAAATCCCGACCCAGTCGTACTCACCCAATACAGGTCCTGTTCTCCGACCGAGGCGGATCCGGAAATGCAGAATCGAGTCGCACGGAAGCAAAAATGCAGCCCCGTCCGGCCGGACAAGTACGATGCGCTTTCCGTACGCGCCGAACCCGTCGCTACGCACGGCACGTCAAAGCATCCGGGAGAGGCGCACATAAGCTCCGATTCGCGCCACAAGACGATCCACGGCTACGAGACGAACACGCCAGCGACGAGGACGAGGCGAAGCAAAGAGAAAGACGAGCGAGACGAACCAACCATGAATCCCATCGTGCCGATCCTACCAATATTCTACATCTATTACCGGAACAGGCACGGACGCGTACGGCGCAGAAGGTAAGTCAGACACCAACCACAAAAACAAACTACACGTACCCGACATATCACACACACACAGAGGGATGCAGAAATTACTCGCAACAGCAGCACCATAGGGGCGGGATGGCCATCACCAATGCCACATATACACTTAGGGGCCTGGATGCCAACAACTAACACCACCCCTACCCAGGGGGTGCTAGATGCCTACCACTACTACCACCTCTACCCATGGGGGGCTGGATGCCTGTCACTACTACCACCTCTACCCATGGGGGGCTGGATGCCCACCACCACTACCACCCCTACTCAGGGGGTGCCAGATGCCTACCACTACTACCACTTCTGCCCATGGGGGGCTGGATGCCTGTCACTACTACCACCTCTACCCGTGGGGGGCTGGATGCCCACCACCACTACCACCCCTACTCAGGGGGTGCCAGATGCCTACCACTACTACCACCTCTACCCATGGGGGCTGGATGCCTGGCACTACTACCACCTCTACCCATGGGGGCTGGATGCCCACCACCACTACCACCCCTACTCAGGGGGTGCCAGATGCCTACCACTACTACTACCTCTACCCATGGGGGGCTGGATGCCTGTCACTACTACCACCTCTACCCATGGGGGGGCTGGATGCCCACCACCACTACCACCCCTACTCAGGGGGTGCCAGATGCCTACCACTACTACCACCTCTACCCATGGGGGGCTGGATGCCTGTCACTACTACCACCTCTACCCATGGGGGGCTGGATGCCCACCACCACCACCACCCCTACTCAGGGGGTGCCAGATGCCTACCACCACTACCACCTCCACCCATGGGGGGCTGGATGCCTGTCACTACTACCACCTCTACCCATGGGGGGCTGGATGACCACCACCACTACCACCCCTACTCAGGGGGTGCCAGATGCCTACCACTACTACCACCTCTACCCATGGGGGGCTGGATGCCTGTCACTACTACCACCTCTACCCAAGGGGGCTGGATGCCCACCACCACTACCACCCCTACTCAGGGGGTGCCAGATGCCTACCACTACTACCACCTCTACCCATGGGGGGCTGGATGCCTGTCACTACTACCACCTCTACCCATGGGGGGCTGGATGCCCACCACCACTACCACCCCTACTCAGGGGGTGCCAGATGCCTACCACTACTACCACCTCTACCCATGGGGGCAGGATGCCTACCACCAACAACACCCCCACTCACAGGATGGCTAATGCATGACACAACAAGCACACACCAACATAAGGAATGCAACAAAAAGACATCCCCCCAACACCATGACAAGCGTGTGTAGACTGTGTCAAATGCCTACAACACTGAACATGACTTTGAACATACAATGTGACCCCCTATCACATGTGTCACACATAAATGTGTGTGGCCCCCACAATGCAAGCAGACCATGACCACTGTGGCAATGGGGTCTAAACCCCCATCATCACAGTGACCAAAAGCTAAGTGTGGGGTCCATAGCTGAAGCACATTTTGCACATTGTGGCAATGGGGTCTAAACCCCCATCATCACACTGACCAAAAGGTAAGTGTGGGGTCCATAGCTGAAGCACATTTTGCACATTGTGGCAATGGGGTCTAAACCCCCATCATCACAGTGACCAAAAGGTAAGTGTGGGGTCCATAGCTGAAGCACATTTTGCACATTGTGGCAATGGGGTCTAAGCCCCCATCATCACAGTGACCAAAAGGTAAGTGTGGGGTCCATAGCTGAAGCACATTTTGAACATTGTGGCAATGGGGTCTAAGCCCCCATCATCACAGTGACCAAAAGGTAAGTGTGGGGTCCATAGCTGAAGCACATTTTGAACATTGTGGCAATGGGGTCTAAGCCCCCATCATCACAGTGACCAAAAGGTAAGTGTTGACATAGAAAAAGCTGCAACTGCCAAACTGCATGGATGATTCCTGGTCACAGAACAACAAACACATCAGTGGCAAAGTAGTGCCTGTGTCCCATAGCAACATAGATTGGGTGAGGCAAACAGTGCAGTGCAAATAAGACATACCTTTGGCCATGTGCAGACAAACATCACCCATGGGGGATGACACTGTCAACATCCATCAATGACACAATGACAGAAGTGACCATCATAATGCAGACCCACATATTCGCACCAATGGGCACACAAATGTAGATACCCTGTGGAGACTGTAGATGTGAGGTGAACAAATAACATACCATGGCAGCAATGTGACACACAAACAATGATCATTGTGCTGACTGATGACCTAGGAGTCCCAGGGACAGCAGGTGAAACCCACCAAACAACATACAGCCAATAGCACACTAAAGATATGCCAATGCAGTGGTGCAGATGCACAAACAGGCAGACCCACACTGCACAACAAACACAACAGGTGAGGGGGGTGCCAGTGTCCCCAGGCAACCACACAACACATGATGAGGCCTGAATACCAATTACACAGATGCACATACAGTGCCACACAAAAGTAACTCATGGATCCAAATCCCCTATGTGGGCAATCGGGCATTGTTAGATGAGAGGGAGCACAAATTACACATGTCACACAAGCTTGTAGGAACTGCAACTAACACAGCAAGAGACAGACCCACCACAGCACTACCCCCAGGGACCCCATATTGTGCTGACACTAGCCTGCATGATAATCCCACTGTGATGACAATGTCAGATGTCGTTCACACTGTGAAACCCAGCCATGTGTCCTGAGCAACTAACTACCATCACACCTACACAAGCTCCAATCAATCAGCATGGCCTGCCAGCCAAGGCCAATATGGAGGTAGGGGTCTGGCCGTGCAACAACTCACTTTTGCACACACTCAACACCACACACCCTGATCTCCACCAATGTGCAGCAGTGAAGCTCACATGGACTGGTGACATTGCACATGCACCCATGACAATACCAGGGGTGGTGGTGGGAACCAAGGTGCAGAAACCCATCACACAAGGCCAGTCAACAAGACTTGTCAATGTCTGACACACAGCACAGTATGCTGTACATGGGCATGATGTGAAATCCACCACAATCAATGGGATCCTGGCCATAGTCACACACCAATGAAGAAGCCAAGGTGACACACGAAGAACACACGTACACAACTACCAACATTGCAGCTCTGACCCTGAGGAGTGGCAGCAGTCACACACACAACGTGTCACAATCACTGTAAGCTAACACAAACTGTAAATCACATTACTCGTGTAAACAACAAGTGCCAAGGGGAATCCTGAATGTGTCCCATCTGCGTTTGCCCACATCCCCAGCACTGACAACAAAGACAACCTGGGATGACAACCTCATGAACATTAGTTTGCCATGCACCCACATCACAGAGAAACCAGGTCCAAGATGCTGGATGAACACAGAACAACTCAGCAAGCATCACAAACAGGAACATCCCTAGGGACACAGCCTGTGTAGGAAAAGGGAAGGGAACACGCACAGACATGCTTACACAACACAGGCCCACGCAATGTCACCAGATTACACACTGCCATGAGGGCACACCACTCCTGTGGAAGGTCCGCTGTGCCAAACCTTGTCTGTGCACGACCCAAACATGTCAGCAGAACACTCCGTCAGTGAGTCAACAACCACAACACACAGAAGGCTCTGCTCACATCAGCCTGGGTACGGGGGTGTCACGTCAGTCATCTGCACACACACCAAACACGTGTCAAGCAGGTTGCACTGTATACACAGATGAGTCCTTCGACATTGATGTGCAAAACTGCATGTCCAGTGGAGCTGGGCACACAGTCAGGGAAATAGGAACATTGAACAGTGCTAAGCCCACCAGATGTGCATCAGTGTAAGACAAAGATGTTCATTTACAAATGCAAAAAGGACATCCCTGTGTCAAATGCTGAACATTACACCCTCAGACTGTAGCAAAGGATGCCATAGATCCAGAATACAACAGGACACATATCCCATGGACCACATGGAGTCCATCACTGCAACACTTCATCGTCCTGATGTGAACACTATTACAACTGCAAATGCAGGATGCTACTCATCCACATCATGTACATCAAAAGAAAACCCAAAAGTAAACAAAAAGAGGCTTTATTCAGCAAATGTCAGGGTAAAAACGGAAGTCCAAAAGAAACTAAGGCCAATGGCCAGTCCAAAATAACAGTACCAACGGGGTGAGAAGTGACAACTGGTCACACATTGCTTGCCTGCACTGGTACGGTTGGGGGACATCCCCCTTGGAGGGGCATACAAGGGGCAGGCCAGGCACCGCAGGGACAGGATCAGGGGATGGCAGAGTGAGGCAGTGAAGGGGTGGTGGGTGCAGGAGTGTCACCGGCAACTGCAGTGGAGGTGTCTGACTCAGGGGGGCCGGCACCACCGTGGTACACAAGTCAGTTGGTGTGGGTGCCGCAACCACTGCAGTGGGCTGGACTGATGTAGTGGACTGGGTACCCACTGCAGTGCCCGAGTCAGACGTGGTGGTTGTGGACTCCACTGCAGTGCATGACTCCAAGGAAGTGGAAGGGTGGGCAGATGAGGTGGGCAGGACAGAGGGGGGACCCGGTCCCCACAACAGTGCCACTAACAGGCAGAGCGTCTGGGTTGGGGGTGGAAGAGCAAGTGGCAGGGGGGAGGGCCTAAGCAGTCTGGGGATGCGGTATCGGTGTGTGGGGGAACCTGGGGCAGGGTGTGGCGGGGGAACCTGTGCAGTGGTGGCCTGGGGGATGGAGGAGAGAGACTGGGCGCTGGAGCTGCGTGGTGGGGGTGGTGGGGTCTTGCTCTTCCTGCTCCGGGGGTACTTCCGAATGGGCTCCTGTGTCTGCCTGCGCCTGGGGGAGGGTGTCCGGGGGCGAGGGGCACTCCTCTCTGTGTGGGTGGACTTCCTCTTCCCCTGGTGTGCTGGGTCAGCAGGAATGGTGGGGAAGAGGCCGAGGTCACACAGGAAGACCTGCTGTGTATGTGTGGTAGCAGGCGAGGCAAGGGAAGGGGTCTTGGAGGGAGAGGATTTGGAGGACTGCGGAGTGAATGTGGATGCCTGTGTGTGTGTGTGTTCCCCATCACCTGTGTCTGTGGTATCAGTCCCCTGAGGATGCTTGTGTGCACGTCTTGCCTTACTCTTGGGTGTGTCTGTGCTGCTTGTGTCTGTGTGTTTGGATGACTGTGCAGGTGTGCATGTGCTTTGGACAGGTAGGGGGCAGGAAGTGTGGATGGGGCAGAGGTGGGAGGGGTGAGGGACTGTTGGAGGAGGGACACTGCTGCCGTCAGGGAGGAGTCCATGGACCTATTGCTCCTCTGTAGGGCAGACATACCCGTCGAGATGCCCTCCATGAACGACACCAGCTGTGTCAACAGAGTGGTGTGTGCATGGAGGACACTCAGCATTGCTGTCTGCCCTACATGGAGCTGCCGAAGGAGGTACACAGACTCCTCACTCAGGGCAGCAGGGGACACAGGGGCAGGGGCTGCGGTGCCTGGCACGAAGGAGACACGCTCCTGAGCACGGGAGCCTCCACGGACCTCAGGAATGGGAGCCGATGGGAGGGCGGTGGTGGTGGTGGTGGTGGCGGGGCCAGACAGACTAGCTGGCCTTTGGTGGCTGCCGAGACCCGCCTCCACAAGGGAGTCATCCTCCGAGCTGCTGTGGTCCCCAGCTGAGGTGGATGGTGCTGAGGACTCCTCGGTGTGGCTCCCCTCGCCCTCCGTGCCACTGGGTCCCTCTGACCACTCGTCCGATGCTGACCCAGTCTGGCTCCGCTGCTCCTCCTGGTCCGTGGAGCTGTCCCCTCCTGTGGCCGTGGATGTATCTGCAAACAATTAGGGAAACAGACAAACATCAGTCACCTGCACTGACCGCACACACCACAGTAAGTACAGCACATTACAGAGCAAGCCCTGGCATCCTTAGTTGAACATTGCCTAAAGTCCTCGCACAGATTCGGGGAAGCCAATTGTCAGTCTGATGGTCAACCATGGGACTCACACCCCTCCTGCCCTTGCACCCATCTGTCTGGTGCCTGTCTGATGGTAAGACCCCAGTGTGGACACATGCACCACCTACACAGTTGTTGGACATTGCAGGGAACACGGTGAAGCATGTGAACATGCACACATCACATCTCTTGCCACTGAGTCAGTGCAGGTGTCCGGATAAAGGGATGGCCAGATTCTAATTAGAAATGCATGTGATGCATACCAGCACCAGACACCATGATGCACCCATGTCCGGATAGTCAATGCCACAATGGGGTGCATGTTGCACATGTACCTCCCCTGCAGGATCAGTCCCAGGAAGTTGAATGCCATGACACAGGAATGCGTGCAAAGTCATACATTACTGTCTCAAGTCACATGGCCATGGCAGCCAGACAACAACAGTCTGCACTGTGTCACAATCCGAGGGCATGGGGAATGCAAGTTATGTGACTGACAAGTGCACATGTCCATCCCCCAAAAACCACATCATCTGTACTACTATTTGTCCACGTCATACCAACTGGACATATGGGGGACATGAAACACAACTCCCTGAACATGAGCACCTCACAGTGTGCTGTGAATGAAAATACAGCTTCCTGAAAGTCACAGTCGCAAACACCTGTGTGCACAGTCAAGTGATCAGACACCTATAAGTCACAGAAGTATCGTCTATCATGGTCACATCTCAGATGGCATGCTGAGCCCCAAACGATGAACATACCAGTAGTCCTGACAACGAAGACACAGCACAATGAGACAGAGGCAGACACCTGAGGGTACATTTCACTGATCACAACATGCCAGATGATACACTGGAGTGGGAGTACAGAGTGTATTGTATGCACTGGAGTAGGCATGACTGTCCAGCTCCACCTGTAAGAGGGATGAGTCCTGGACAGTAGGCAGGTGGCTAAGCATGTGTGACACACTGGATACACATACTCCTGAGGCCCAAATATTGTTCCCACCAGCAGCATGGGTGTGTGCCACATTCCCCAGGGACATGTGGTGAGTCAGAGCAGCAAGCGGACCACATATCAAAGTTACACGCAGATCACATGTCAGAACTTAGGCACTGTGTAGGCAATTGACCCACCCATGAATCGCACAACATAGTCACGGGAACAAATGCTGTCCCCCACCTTGAGCAAAGCAAAATGCAATGACACAGTCCCCAAATGACACAGTTTCCTGACTATAAGGGCCACACATATGCGTATCAGAGGAGAAGTGGGCATGTAACAAATGAGGGACATGGGTCCTGGACCACATGACTGATGTACTGTGGAAGTTTAACCAGGCCAGAGGAGGGCACATAGCATGTCAGACAAAGTGCACAGTGCAGTCATGGACTCACCCCCTCCTTGCTGCTGTCTGTCCCTCAGCTGCCCATCCAGGTCAGGGAAGACCACCGCCAGGATCCGGAGCATGTGGGGGGTCAGGGTCCGGTGTCCGCCCCTCCTGCGAGGAGGCGACAGCTTCAGCTGGACCCTTGCGATCCTCCGGGTCCAGCCACGAAGGTCCTGCCACCTCTTTTGGCAGTTGCGGATCCTGCGCCTGTAGACCCCCACGGATCTTACTTTCCGGGCGATGGTCAGCCAGATTTCCTGCTTCTGGTGGGCATCAACCTGTGAGGATGACAAAGTGAAAAGGCCATTACTACACATGCAACATATCCGTGCATCACACAGTTGGATATACATGTCTCAATTACAGGGGCATATGATGTACACAGGCAGTGCAACAATGGCTATGAACAGTTTGCCAGCAGTCACTACATGGTATCATTGCATGGGAAGTAAACCTAGTTGGAATGCACTGTTACTGCACTGTACCAGTTCAGTGCATGTAACTACACACTTTGGGGTGTGACAACTACTCAGTGGGCATGCTAGCCAGTGGTGTGCACAGTGAAAGTCCTGCTAGTCAGACAACATGCACAATTAGTGATGCAGTGGACAGCACACTCACCTGCTCCCCTGGTTTCCCATACAGCTTGCTGTACTGTGGAAGGAGGCTGTCCAGCAGGGCCTGGTTCTCCTCAAGGCTGAAGGCTGGGGCTCTCTCCACAGTACGTGCCATTGCAGGAGCCAGAGGATGCATAAACAGCAGCAGTGTTGGTGGCAGATGTCGTCCTGGAGCATGTAGTGCAGGCAAGTGAGCTCTCAGGGGAACAGCCAGCATTATATGTGTGCTGCAGAGGCAGATACTGTCCCATGTGTCCAAAGTGATAGGTCCAAGTCGTTTGCATCTTCTAAATCTGACCAATCCATGGTATAGCAGCACTAATACACGCCCACAGCATCCTTCAAATCTTCAACTTCATGACACCCATGATTTTGCAACATTGTTGTGGCTGGCCAACTGAATTCACTGCATCAGACTCGTTGGAGCTTCGAAAACGCGTCCGTTGCCATGCCAGGCCCCAGCCAATGTGTGCGCACCGATCGGTCCATTGCTGTACAACGCGTACCCGCGATACAACGCGTACCCGCTCACATTGAATGCAATGGGCCGGCCGGGCACACCGATCGGTCCATTGCTGTTCAACGCGTACCCGCGATACAATGCGTACCCGCTCACATTGAATGCAATGGGCCGGCCGGGCACACCGATCGGTCCATTGCTGTACAACGCGTATTGCGGATACAACGCGTACCCGCTCACATTGAATGCAATGGGCCGGCCGGGCACACCGATCGGTCCATTGCTGTTCAACGCGTACCCGCGATACAACGCGTACCCGCTCACATTGAATGCAATGGGCCGGCCGGGCACACCGATCGGTCCATTGCTGTACAACGCGTATTGCGGATACAACGCGTACCCGCTCACATTGAATGCTATGGCCAATGTGTGCGCACCGATCGGTCCATTGCTGTACAACGCGTCCCTGTACAAGTCACTGGCATATGTCACCATGCCTGTCACAGGTGAACATATGCCAGCCACATATACTTCCCAGGGAGTGAGGGGCACACCTACAACACCACAGCCTGTCCACACTGTATCCTAAGGCATGTAAGGCTGCATTACCTATTCCGTGTATGGGGGTGAACATGTTGTTCTGTGGGTGTCACTTCGGGGCAGCCACTCCCAGGCTGTGCACGTGTTCATGGGGACAGGATCCTTGGTGTGTCGTGCACATGACCACTGTGATGTGCAACTGTTCATTCCTGAGCATGTGGCATGGTCACATTTCACGGTGGTGTATGTGTATGTCATGTCACATACCCCCTGAGTCCCATGTGGGACGGTATGTACGTCCCAGGGTGACCCATTGGCACAATAGTGATGGTCCTCCACAGTCTGTGTGCATGTTGTGTTTACAATGTCTCTGATTCCATGTGCACAATGGGAGACAGTCTCCACATCCACGTTGTTTGTGCATGAACTTTGATGTTGTGCGTGTGTGTGTCACAGACGTCCATGTCTGTCCTGACGAGGCAACAGGGACCACTACCTGTGGGGGTCATGGTTGTTTTGCTGTGGTGTATTCATGATGCACCATGTCATGCCAGTGTCCATGTGGCAATACAGGGTCCCTGGGAATCTACCTGTCGATGAGCTGTGATGCCTGGGGCACATCTGTCCACACATGTCACTGTGGGGTGTGTTTGGAACGTGGCAGCAGTAGATGGGAACTGTGACACGGCCTCATGATATCCCATGGCACAACATGGGACTTGTTGATGCCACTTGTTGAACTGTGATGTTAGATGTTGGCCATGTAGGTGCCATACATGTCCTTACGGAACTGCACACATCATGTACTTGTGTCTCATAATGATGTATCATGTGATATTGTGTATGGTCAATGCCACATATGTGGGGTGACTGACAATCTTTCTTTCTTCACCTATGCACTGCAGGGCACCAGCTGTCCATAGACCATTCCCTGACCTTGCATCCATGGTGGAACGGGACTGCATCCGACGGTACCGCTTCACCAGGCCGCTGATTGAGGAATTGACGGTGCGCTTGGCCCCACATTTGCAACCTGGCCGGACATACCCCACAGCGCTGACCCCCAAGGTGAAGGTGATGGCAGCCCTACACTTCTTTGCCACCGGTACCTTTCAACACACTGTGGCGTCTGCTGGTGGGATGTCACAGACCATGTTCAGCCGTGTGCTCCGCGATGTTTTGGAGGCTATGTTGAGATACCTGAACCAGTACATCTATTTCCCTAGACCTCAACAACTCACTGACGTGAAGAGTGACTTCTATGCCCTGGGGAGGATGCCGCATGTCATTGGCTCCATTGATGGGACACATGTGGCTTTGATACCACCACAGGCACATGAGCAGGCATACAGGAACCGCAAACATTACCATTCGGTCAATGCACTGGTGGTATGTCTTGCTGATATGAGCATCTCACACGTGTGTGCCCGTTTCCCCGGTTCTGCACACGATGCCTACGTGATGAGGAGTAGTCGCATCCCGAGGATGATGTCACAGATGCGGAACCAGCGTGCCTGGCTTGTCGGTGTGTACTGACTTTGTACCATTGTGTGTGTTCTGCGATGTAGTATTCCACCCTCTTTTCCAAATCAGCTAATGTGCAATTGTCCATATGTAGGTGACTCCGGATACCCCAACATGCCGTGGTTGCTGACGCCCCTCAGGAACCCTGTGACACCAGCCCAGATGCGCTACAATGAGGCACATGGTCGGACCAGGAGAGTCATTGAGCGGACATTTGGTCTCCTGAAGAGCCGCTTCCGCTGCCTGGACAAGACAGGAGGGGCCCTCCCATATGCCCCAGCAAAGGTGTGCAAGATTGTCATCGTCTGCTGCATGCTACACAACCTGGCTGTGCGGAAGGAGTTGCCTCTCATCCTGGATGACGATGATCAACATCCGCCACCTGTGGAGGATCCTGGCCTGGACCACGATGCCAGTGATGATGATGATGATGATGATGGTGATGTCCGCACACAGCTCATCACCAACTTCTTCAGCTGAATGTGAGTATCCGGAGATGTCATGTCAATGATGTGAGTATGCATGATATGTGTTGGTGGTGCTCTGGTGCTGTTTGAGTGTGGCCATGTGCTACATGACTGTATGCGTGTAGCGATGTGTCCTTACAGGTAGTCTGTACTCCCCAACAGTGTTGACATGCTAACTTGGTTCTGGGTGGGTATCTTGTGACATGTATTGGGCATGAGTATTGCAGTTCTGTCCTGTTCTTCAGTGCTTTTGACTGTGTGTCATTTCTGTCCTTCACAGGGTACTTTCAGAGTTGTTTGGTCAACTGTGATCCCCCAACACCGTGATTAAACTTCCAGGGTGGTAGCTGTCGTGTCCCTACAGGTGATGTGCGCCACACCCATGGACTTCCTTCCTTCTACACTTGTTGACTGTGTGCCCACTGCCAGGTGGGATTACCTTGCATCTGTAGTGGTTACAACATGTTGCAAATGTGTAATAAACCTGTGCTTCACTTTGTGATGTGCGTTGTCTGTGGTCACACATCTGACTGACATTTGCTTACTGCACCAGTGGGCTAGTTGACAAAGACTGTGAATAGGTGTTGTGTCTGTGCATTGCACCGTATTTCCTGGCAACATCAGTGTAGGCGATGAGTCAGGTGGCCTTGGTGTGTATATGTTGTGTAGCCCTGGTGGTGTGTCTCCCTCATATGTGTCACGTTGCCATGACTCACATGCCTGTGTTGTACTTGCTGTAGCAGTTAGCATGCACAGTGTAATTTCGCAGGTCATCATCTCCATGACAGAAACCACGTTGGAATCACAACAGAGGCAGGTATGGTGTATTAGTGTGTTTATTGTCATACATGTGTGAGTATAGTGCACAGGATGGTGGGTGCTGTACATTGTGATTGTAATCCAAAGTTCCTAGATGATTTGGAAGTCCTGGTAGCAGAAATGTCCTGAGTAAAGTCCACAGTCATCTGATACATTGGTCCAACTTGTACTCCCCATGTCATGTGGGGGAGTTGTGTTGCATTCAACAGGGTGAACAATTTGCGCACAAAGGTGATTATCCAGAACAGGTTTTGGCTTCCTGGGGGTTGCGCATGGCCATCGGCCTCTCAGTTGCCCTTCCTCGGACGACCCCTCTTCTTTGGGGGGGACCCTCAAGTGCAGGCTGCTGCGGTGCAGGGGACTCTCCGCCAGAGTCATCCTCCCTCCCTGTGGCAGTTGCAGTTGTTTCAGCACCAGATGTTGTGGGCACACAGGGAGGTGTTGACATGTTGCTGCTCATCTGGCGGAGGCATTGTAATATGTCCCTATGCACCGCCGTCATCTCTTGCAGTGTGTCCCACTTGGACTCCATGCGGGACATGTGTAAGTCCAAGCGGGCATGATGGGCAGCCTGCTGCTGTCGTATGTCCCTGAGGATCCCCACTACCTGGCTGAGCTCTCCGGTGCTGGTCTGGTACGCATCGGCTATGCGTACCAGTTGTGGGTCATCATGCAGTCCAGACCCCTCTGCGAGCAGCGACCTATGTCTACCACCCCTCCCACCACCCCTGGCGACACGTGCAGTACCTGAGGTGGCACGCACAGGTGACCCTGGGCCCCCTTGGGGGTTGTTGGTGGTGTTGGTGTCCATAGCCCCACGTTGGGCAAGGGTCCGTGTGCTGGTGGTGGTGGTGGTCCTTGGTCTGTCCGTGTCGGCAGGGGTGGTTTGTGTGTTGTCAGTCGTTGGAGGGGTGGGTGCAGGGGTGCAGCTGGTGGTCCTGCTGGTGCTGCATGATGACTCGCTCCGGAGGTGCCAGGTAGGTCTTCGTCATCCGAGGAGGGCAGAGGCTGTTCCACACCAGTGAGCTCCGTTTCCCCTGGATCCTGGGACAGGGACTCCTCAGCGTCTGCTGCTGTGTCCCCATCATCACCTGTTTTTGGGAGACACACACAATGTATGTTATGTTTCTGCAGGCATCAATGGTTGACACACCTGACAGTTGTGACTGTACCTCTGGATGCGGGCCTGTACATTGCATTGTCCTAAGTTGTCACAGTCAGAGGTTGATATTGGTGTAGCACATTGTCCTGCATACTTTGAGCATTTCAATTTGAATGTTGGGGTGTGTACATGGTCTGCATTGGTTGTATTTGGTTGACATCCGGCCCTCCTTCTCCCCCCAGCCCAGTTATCCCACCATGAAGCATGCCACCCTTGCAGTGGGTTCAGGTTGACTCTCAGGATGTCAGTGAGTGGTGTCCTGCTGTTGGTTGGTGCCCAGTTCCCAGCAGGGCCTTGTGCTCCCCACAGCAGTACCCACTGTCAGCCATCTTGTCAGTTCTTTTCCACTCCCTGTGATGTGCGCATGGTTCAGGGTGGTGTTGATGGGACAGTTGTGGGGGTGACCAATATCTGTGACTGCCACTCCCATCATGCTATTGCCTCCACCCCCTTCCCAGCATGCCCATGCTTCCTTCCTTTTGACTCTGCTTCCCTGTGGGGTTGTGTGCCTGTGCTGACAAGATGGCTAGACAGTGTTATCCTGGGGTTAGTTTTGCTACAAGTCCCATGTGTGTCCCTGTGCTTCACACAGCATGACCCAGGGTTGTGGTTATTTGTGGGATATTTGATTAGAGTGTGAGGCAATGCATTCTCCCAGGTGAGTTGTGTGGAGTTTGTGTTAGGGGTGTGTGTGAGTGGAGCTGCTGGTAACTATGGTCAGTGCTGTCAGTCCTCCTTCCCACCCAGCCAGATATCCCACCATGGAACGTGCTTCCATTGCAGGGAGTGCAAGTTGTCTTTCAGGATGTCAGTCAGTGGTGTCCTGCTGTTGGTTGGTGCACAGTTCCCAGCAGGGCCTTGTGCTCCCCACAGCAGTACCCAGTGTCAGCCATCTTGTCAGTTCTTTGCCACTCCCTGTGATGTGCGCATGGTTCAGGGTGGTGTTGATGGGACAGTTGTGAGGGTGAACAATATCTGTGACTACCACTCCCATCATGCTATTGCCTCCACCCCCTTCCCAGCATGCCCATACTTCCTTCCTTTTGAGTGGACTTCACTGTGTGTGAGTGTGACAGCAATGGCAAGATGGCTGACAGTGGTGTCCTGCTGTTGGTTGGTGCCCAGTTCCCAGCAGGGCCTTGTGCTCCCCACAACATAGCACCAGTGTCAGACATCTTTGATGTGGCTTTTCACTACCTGGTAGGTGTGCATGCTTTAGTGTGAGCTTGCTGGGCCATGCGGGTGAGGGATGTTGAGCTGTGACTACCACTCCCATCATGCTATTGCCTCCACCCTCCTTCCCAGCATGCCCATACTTCCTTCCTTTTGAGTGTACTTCACTGTGTGTGAGTGTGACAGCAATGGCAAGATGGCTGACAGTGGTGTCCTGCTGTTGGTTGGTGCCCAGTTCCCAGCAGGGCCTTGTGCTCCCCACAACATAGCACCAGTGTCAGACATCTTTGATGTGGCTTTTCACTACCTGGTAGGTGTGCATGCTTTAGTGTGAGCTTGCTGGGCCATGCGGGTGGGGGATAATGAGCTGTGACTACCACTCCCATCATGCTATTGCCTCCACCGCCCTTCCCAGCATGCCCATACTTCCTTCCTTTTGAGTGGACTTCACTGTGTGTGAGTGTGACAGCAATGGCAAGATGGCTGACAGTGGTGTCCTGCTGTTGGTTGGTGCCCAGTTCCCAGCAGGGCCTTGTGCTCCCCACGACTGAGCACCAGTGTCAGCCATCTTTGATGTGGCTTTTGACTCCCTGTGAGGTGTGCATGCTTGGGTGTGATCTTGCTGGGCCATGTGGGTGGGGGATGTTGGGCTGTGACTACCACTCCCATCATGCTATTGCCTCCACCCCCCTTCCCAGCATGCCCATGCTTCCTTCCTTTTGACTCTGCTTCCCTGTGGGGTTGTGTGCCTGTGCTGACAAGATGGCTAGACAGTGTTATCCTGGGGTTAGTTTTGCTACAAGGCCCATGTGTGTCCCTGTGCTTCACACAGCATGACCCAGGGTTGTGGTTCTTTGTGGGATATTTGATTAGAGTGTGAGGCAATGCATTCTCCCAGGTGAGTTGTGTGGAGTTTGTGTTAGGGGTGTGTGTGAGTGGAGCTGCTGGTAACAATGGTCAGTGCTGTCAGTCCTCCTTCCCACCCAGCCAGATATCCCACCATGGAACGTGCTTCCATTGCAGGGAGTGCAAGTTGTCTTTCAGGATGTCAGTCAGTGGTGTCCTGCTGTTGGTTGGTGCACAGTTCCCAGCAGGGCCTTGTGCTCCCCACAGCAGTACCCAGTGTCAGCCATCTTGTCAGTTGTTTTCCACTCCCTGTGATGTGAGCATGGTTCATGGTGGTGTTGATGTGCGCATTGTGAGGGTGGGCAATATCTGTGACTACGACTCCCATGATGCTATTGGCTACACTGACTTGCCCAGCATACACAGGATTCCTTCCTTTCAGTGGGCTTCACTGTGAGGTGGTGTTGTAGTGGTGGCTACATGTCTGGATGTGTTTGTTAGTTATATTTGTGCCACTGCCTAGCTGTAGTTGTAGTTGTGTTTGTACATGTGATGACACAGTTACATATCACTATGAGATGGCATGTGTTGTGTTTATCTGACTGGCATACACATTTTGGGATGATTCTGTTTTGGTTGCTGTGGATTTGCTAAGGGTGCATGGTTTGACTCTCCCTTGACAGTGATGTGTGTGTATTGTCGCACAATATTGTGTACATTTGTTGTGTACTCACCAGGCTCTGGGATGTTTTCTAGTCCATATACGCTCACTGGTGGTAGGATGGCCCGCACCTTCTCCTCCCAGGGCCTGAGGTATACTGGTTTGGCAGGAGGGCCACTGCCGGTGTGTTGGCTCAAGAGGTAGTCCTTCTTCAACAGGTCCCTGACCCTCCTGCGCACGTCATACCACCTGTTCTGGATGTCTCCCTTTGTGCGCAAACATGGTGATTGTGCGTTCACCCTGTCGACAATCCTCTCTCACATCTTTGTTTTCTGCGACATGGGGGTCTGTTGGACCAGTGTACCAAACAGCTGTGGCTCTACCCTGAGGATCTCATCTACCAGGACTTCCAATTCACTATCTAGGAACTTTTGATTCTTCTTTGGGGGCATGGTGATGGGTGGTGGTGGTGTGTGATGTGTGTGGGGGTGTGCAAGTGAGGGTGTGTGAGTGTGTGTTTTGCTGGGTGTATGTGAGGGTGCTATTTGTTGAGGTGCTGCTGGTGTGTGGCTTGTGTGATGGATGAGTTGTGAGTGTGTGTGTGGTTGCTGTCTGTTGGTGTTGAGTGCTGGCAGGTAATTTGAATTTGCAAAGGATCATGGTAGGGATTTGTGTCCTTTATATGGGTGGAGTTGTGGGTGTGTCTTTGTTCCCTGTTTCCCCCCCCCAGTATTTATTGGCTTTGTAATTGCTTGTTTGGCCTTTTTTTGTGTTTTTTTTCCTTAGTACTTTTTGTGCATGTACGAGACGTTCTTCTGACCGAGTCGGACCCTGCAGTTGTCTCGTGCGAGCTTCTCCGATTCGTTCACGCTGTGTTTGTGCTGTTTTCTGTGCTGCGTACGCGTCGGTCGCGGTGTATTGGGTTGCTTCGGCTCGCAGTTTTGTATGCGTGTCGGTCGTACGGCTTGGGCTCCGTGCGACTCGGTCGTGTTTTCCACGCGTTGCATCGTACTTGGCGGGTCGGAGTTCGCGGGTACGTTTCGTTCGGGATTCTTCCTGGTGCGTGTCGGTCGGTTCGATTCGCGTGCTTTTCCGGCCGAATAGCTGTTTTCCGCGCGGTTCGGTCGTTCGGCTTGTGTTCCGTACGAGTCGGTCGGATTTTGCACGCTTTTCATCGTACTTTGCGGGTTGGGCTGCACCGGTACGTGTCGGTCGGAATGAATTCCGGCTCCGAGTCGGTCGGTACGTTTTCCGGCCCGAATCGGAATCGGCCCCTTTGTCTGCCAGATCCGGTCTCGGGCATTCCGACCTCATCCGAGACCTGGCATCCTTGTCAAAGGCCTGCCGGAGATACGTCTGGACGTAATCCGCCACCTCCTGCGGCGGGAGCCATGAGGTAGAATTAGGGTGGACGATGTCCGCCTGCTCAAAAGTGAGGAGCTTAGGCTGAAAGGGAGTGTCCAAGTGGCATTCTTTCTTGGATCTTTTGGAAGGTCTAGGGGCCTCTTCCTGCTCTGAAGCTTGGTCTAAGGAGGTATCCCCATCATCATCTTGATATGTGTCAGAGGTCGCTGCCTCCTTATCAGGGGAGCTATAATCGTGATCACTCGCCATAGCCTTAGCTAGCTTCGCAAAGTCAGCTGTATGAGGGTTGAGGATCTTTTTGCCACTGGGCTTGGGGCGTGAGCCAGCGTTAGGAAGCCAGCCCTGCTGCTGGGCGTAGCTACATAAGTGTCGCTTCAGGGGTTCAATAGCTCTCACTAGGGCTGTATTGACAGAATGTTGTACCCCTGCGTCCAGTGCCTCTACGAGGTCGTGTTCCATAGAACCTGAGGGTTCCACCTCATAGCATTCCTCCTCATAAAAAAATTCGGCCATAGCTTTTGATAGTAGACAGCATTACAAAATCCTACAGGGATTGGTTATTATGAGGGGTTAACCCACAATCCAGCATCCAATAAAGTGGAGTCCAAGGGGGAGAGGTACAACCCCAGGCAAGCCAAATCGCAGCACAGTAATTATAATGGTGGAGGGAGGGCTTGCCAAACCTCTCTAGGCAAAGCCTATGCACAATTATACAGCCCCCAGCAGGGAATATCAAGAGGGCGTCAGCGGGAGCTTGAGGACGAGCTGTGTAAACAAAGAGCACTTAGCGCTGCTCTCGCGCTCAATGCAAACGCTGAAATTGATCTGTTGACACCAAGGGCACTTTAGCGTTGCTCCCGCGCTAAATCAAATAGTGAAACTGATCAGGAAATGCGGGCAAAATGGCCGCCGCGCATGCGCGGTTACGGCCGCTTGTCACAATGAAAAGAGGACTGCGCGATGGGCTGACGCGCGACTTCGCTCCCCCTCACTCCCTCTCCACCGAGTGACTGCCTCGGGCACAGTGCGCCCGGCAGGGGAGGCAGAGTGCTCCCGATCCTATGCGCGTCATAAACGGCGATTGACAGCGCGATGCAGATCGCCTGAGGCGGGGAAAGCACACAAGGCAAAAGAGAGTTGCTGACAAATCTATAGCCTCAAGGCTTGAAAGGTATCGTTTTAGCAAGCACACAAGGCATAACTCATCTCAAGAACAATAGCTAACGAAGAGCATATGGCATTAATACATTAACCCACACACTACCATACCACAAAGCACAAGTAGTAAGGGGAGGCACTTAACTGGCTGCGGAGCAGCAAAGAAAGAGGGTGTGGTTACCTCAATCAGGGTTTATATAGGGATGCTCTCTATGGTTGGTATGTGGCACTAAGGTGTTCATGGGTACTGTAGTTTTTTGGTTAAATGTTATTTTATTGGCTGCTGTGAATAAACAGTAAAGAAATGAGAAGCATAATCGGCGTCTCCGGTCCTGACATAGAATCAACTGACAGTCTCTGCCCTTGTTGGATGTTCATGTTTTACTGAGAATGTCAGACTTCATTCTCACATGACTGAAAAAGATAATGTGAATTTACAGAAAATAGGCTCACATTTTAGCTTCTAGAGCACCTTCCAAACCTCTATGGGAAAAGCATGAGAAAATAGTTTTCTCTCAAACATGATTCATGATATCCCAGCAGAAGGCTTTTTCACAGGGTAAAATCACCTTAGAACACACCACAATTCCTAAAATTAGTATGGTACCATCAACAAATGATTTAAAATGTAACTAAAGTCTGTTATCACCCTTTATACGTTCTCCTTTTGGTTACTCTCAAAACCTTCCATTCACTACAATGCATTATAATGGGGCGCTATCATGTATATTGGTCCCAAGATGGCTGCCAACACTTCTTGGCTGAAGTGCTGACAGCCAATCAGATCTCACAATGAGATATGTGGTTAGGCTCCGCCCAGATATATAAATTTCTTTTTCCTTTAATATGTGAAAAACTACTGATCGGATTTACACCATTTAAAGTAAAGAGTGCACTCTGGACCAAGAGCTACCTTTCTGCCAAATTTGGTGTAATTCCGTTCAGCAGTTCGGGCTGTAGCCGCGACAGGTTTCCTATGGAAATTAACATGGAGAAAACACGTTTTGCGACCCCCTTTTTTCTCGGCCCCTGCTTGATGAATCACCTCTAAACTTTCAAGACAGGAGCTGACCGGAGCGCCTCATTAGATTTGAAAATTTCGCGAAGATTCAGCAAACGGCGCCAAAGATATTGGCAAAAGAAAAAATGCTTTTTAAATAGAAACAAGGTCCTAACTATAACTACCTACTGGCGACCGCCAGTAGGATATATATATATATATATATATATATATATATATATATATATATATATATATAGATATAGATATATATATATATATATATATGAAAACGAAAGTCCTGTCCGCCCCTCACTCCGGCGGAACTCCAGGCACGGACCTCAATGCACTTCAAGAAAATCACGAACTCCCACACAGCATAGGTGGGTGAAGCAGTGTCGGTTTTATTAAAGATATAAAAAACCTCAAATCACCACAGGAACAGTGCCTGCCATGACGCGTTTCGCTCCTCACTGGGAGCTTGATCACATGATGCATCTCCTCTGAATGACGTTTTTATAAAAAAAGTGAAAGTGTGCACAACCGCCTATAGACACAAACTCGCCTGGCTCAATTGTGCAAAAAACAGACTATGGCATTGTCCTAGTCAATGTAATAAATACACAGTTGTAATAGATAAATAGTCATATAAATACGATTAGAAAACAGAGTATGGTGAAAAAACTCATCATGAGAGTGGTAAAAATACATCTAAAATACAATTTCTTCAAAATGCAATAAATATAATAAAACCACTCATATATCAGCCTGAATAACGGTCAAGATCGCTATCATATTATAATGGGCAAGTGCCCAATAAAATGATATATGAAATTACAACACTCTAAGAATAATATCGTAAAAACATAATGTGACTAGGAATCAATGACATCTTGTCTAAACATTTCAGGCATACAAAAATACATAAAAATCAATTTAAAGCAATTGAATACAAATAATTCACCAATTGATATAGCAGCATATATTTGTCATTTCCTATTAAAGTGCAAGTGCAAAAATATATCTCAAACGGTCAAATTCCTAATGACCAGCTACTAAAAAGATCAAAATGGATAAAATTTAGTTGTAACAAATGCATAATAAGCAAATAACTAATCCTGATGCCAACGATGTTAAAAAGTCTGTGTGAAAAATAAGTGCAAAATGATGAAAGTGCAAAATCGCGCTGTGCAAAATACTGGTTCACTAGCAGCTTGGGAAAAACCCTAAATCATTTAAACCTAAATGATCATAAAGTGCAAGTGCAACACATAGTATCAAGTTCACAGATAAAATCACAACTACAGTGAGCATAAAACTGATTACAGACACATGACGAAATTAATAAACAGAATTCTCATCACATAAGAACAAACAAAGCCCACTGATACCTAAAAAAGGGAGAGAGGATAACTAACAAACAAGAGTCTCTATAAATGAGTGAAGAGACTCAAGTTATCATCATAAAAAATTGTGCAAATCCTCACTCATGTTTAGGCCATTAGGGACTCTTGTATCGAGAGCTAAAATGAAGTGTGATTCACGTTGCCTTAGTAGCTTTTCTCGATTTCCTCCCCGTCCGGGGTTTGGAACAGACCCTAAAACTGTGTATTCCAGATCCTTCAGTTTGTTGTCGTGAACTGATTTAAAATGTCTGGCGACCGGATAGTTTTGGTCAGAATTCACAATGGCCCTTATGTGTTGGAGGATGCGTTTATGCACTGGAAGTTTGGTGCTGCCAACATATTCTAGGTTACAGGTGCATTTCAATTTATAAATGGCATATTCAGTACGACAAGTAAGATATTCTTGAATGGCTATCTCTCTCTCACTAAATGCTGTCTTATAGTGGGTACCGTTCTTAGCAAACGTGCAAGCACGGCAGGAGTTACATTTAAAGAAACCTGTTTTAGACAGCCAGGTACTTTTAGGCCTAACCTCTAACATTGGTTTCACAAGGGCATCCCTCATAGAGGGAGCCCTTCTAAAAGTGATAGCAGGCAGACTAGATAGAATTGGACCAAGAATGTTGTCGGTCAGAACAATTGGCCATTCTGAATAAATAAATATGGGTATATATATATATATATATATATATATATGTATATATATATGTGTATATATATGTGTATGTATATATATGTATGTGTATATATATGTATGTGTATATATATATATATCCAAGTAAACGTGAAACTCCCGCAACCTCCAAACGGCGAATATATATATATATATATGTATATTATCTACTGGCGGTCGCCAGTAGATAGTTATAGTTAGGACCTATTTTCCATAGGAAATCCGCAACATTCTATTTGAAATAACTTTGGCGCCGGTTGACGAATCTTCGCGAAATTTTCAAACTTTGTGGCCCGCTCCGGTCCGCTCCTATCCTGAAAGTTTCGGGGTGATTCGTCAAGCGGTGGCCGGGAAAAAAGGGGGGTCCCAAAACGTGTTTTCCCCATGCAATTTTCCATAGGAACCTTTCATCGCAGCTGCAGCCTGAACTGCTGAACGGAATTACACCTAATTTGCCAGAAAGGTAGCCCTTGGTTCAGAGTCGTGCCTTTTGCTTAAATGGTGTAAATCCGTTCAGTAGTTCCTGAGAAAATCACAAATAAAATCACATATCTATGGCCGCGTAGGGTCCGCGTACCCTCCCGATCACGAGCTGTATGCTAATTGGCTGTCAACACTCCAAACCAGGAAGTGTTGGCAGCCATCTTGTTCCTCGGTAGAACCGAGGCACAAGAAAAGACGAAAACAGACGCACAAAACGCAAAAAACGGGCAGGGTAGAAACACCCTGACCCCCTAGGCCTGCTCAGGGGGTCCTACAAGGACCCCCAGGGCCCCAAAAAAATTGTTTTTTTTTTTAAATCGGCAAAAAACAAACGCGCTGGGTGCGCGGATCCTGCCGACAAAAAAAAAAAAATGAAGCGCGGCCTCCCGCTCTTCGTGGTTAATTGGCCCCCGGGAGGGCCAAGTCCCGGGGGCATGCGGGGGTTTAATAAATAATAACATGGGGGGCCTCTAAGGCCCCCCAAGCCCCGGGGACCGCCACCCCCCGGGGCTTTATAAAAATAATGGTGGCGGGGGCACACGGCCTCCCCGCAGCCCCGGGGACCGCCACCCCCCCCAAAAGTGGCCGAGGGAAGGGGGGCCACGTAGCCCCCCTCCCATACAAAAAAAGAAAGAAAAAAAAAATGATGTCATCAGTGATGTCATTTGAGATGTCATCAGTGATGTCATCAGTGATGTCACTCACCATGTCATGAGTGATGTAATATGTGACGTCATCAGCAGTGCATTGCGTGGGCGCGAGTTATAGTTAGCTGAACTAACTATAACGGGGGAATTTCACGGGTTTTGTACGAGTGAAATGTCCAACTAACTATAACTGTCCCTAAAACCTATGGTTTTTTCAGTGAATATATATATATATATGTGTGTGTGTGTATATATATATATATATATATATATATCAATACGTCACCGTATATCACTATGAATCTTTCAAAACAACGGATCCGGACCACGGTATAGTGCAAAATCCTTTATTCAGTGCAAAAACGGCATATATATATATATATGCAAGCTCCAAAACTCCTCTTCCATCCGGAAAAAAATAATAGCACTCACAGGGTTAGACTTCGCAATCTTTTTTAATTTTCAGCGCTACAAAAAACGCGTTTCGGAAAGTTCCTTCTTCAGTGTTTACGTTTCACACTGAGAGGCGCCATTTTAAATATTGTGATAACGGGTCATGAAAACAAAGAAGAACTTTTTTGCCACATTTTGGGTGCCATCTTTAAGTGGTGTGCATGATTTGACATCGATAAATACTTTGTTGCAAAAGTTATTTAAAATATTCCATTTATATATGTGTGTGGGAGTTCGGCAGGACATTTAAAAGGAGGTTGGCTGGTAATTTCCGGTGATATGGCATTTGATAAAGGAACACTTTCCGAAACGCGTCATGCCACTGCTGAAATAAATGGACTTTCCTGTTTCTTCCCCGTTGTGTCCCTCTGATTACTTCAAGAAAGTGAGGAAATCGTTTGTGTCATGATTTGCGGGCTGACCAGTGGCGCGCAGAGGGACCCGTCCTACAAGTGTTCGAGGCTCACTGGTACACAACGCAAGTTAATTTTTTCCATGGTAATGGATTGACTCGTAACCGCCACGACCAAGGGCAACAAGGTACAGCTGTCAGTGTACAGTCCGTGACTGCCCGGAGTGGCGCAATCATTGTATTGGCGCCACGGGTCCAAGCTGTTACTTGGAATGAGAGGCAGGACGTATGGGGACTCAGGGAAGTCTTATGGCTGCAAAGAAACCGGGACTTTAACAGCTGAAAACAAGCACTTTTTACAGGAACATCACGGCTCATTACGAGGCCTACTTACCCAGGAATGATGTATGCTGGGAACTGCAGTTCGACATTGAAAGCTGCGGTGATGCTTATGGGGCAGTTCGACTTCCACCAATGGGAGTTCGGCAGGACATTTAAAAGGAGGTTGGCTGGTAATTTCCGGTGATATGGCATTTGATAAAGGAACACTTTCCGAAACGCGTCATGCCACTGCTAAAATAAATGGACTTTCCTGTTTCTTCCCCGTTGTGTCCCTCTGATTACTTCAAGAAAGTGAGGAAATCGTTTGTGTCATATATATATATATATATATATATATATATATATATATATATATATATATATATACATCAAATGTTGCCCTCAACAAAGACGTGCTCACAGGAGGGTGGTTGCTTCTTTATTGCGATCCGCAGCGAAGACCAACATCAGCATGCCACAACTACTTGACGGCCTTACGCGTTTCGGGCCTCTCCGCCCTTGATCACAGGCCAGGAAATTAGCAAAACGGCCCAGCTGCAGTCCCCTTCATTATACTTTTTTTGGTTGAAAGTTCCACCCCCTGTGGAAGTCATGTGACTTAGGGATTATGGTACAGGTAGTCCTGCAAAGCCCTGTGGGGCCGTATTACCCCAGTGGGTTGGCCGTTGCTCATTCATTTTCCAATTTTAAAATCCCAGTGGATTGGTGAAAATGTGAAGGTTAAAAACGCTGCCATTGAGAACATCGCAAGAAAGTCCCTCTGTACCACAAAAGACTCCAATTCCGAGCCGCCGTGGATCTGCTGTTTACTGCGGCGGCACGTCTTCACGGCTGGACTAGCCGTTAATAAATCCATCAAATGTTGCCCTCAACAAAGACGCGCTCACAGGAGGGTGGTTGCTTCTTTATTGCGATCCGCAGCGAAGACAAACATCAGCATGCCTCCACTACTTGACGGCCTTACGCGTTTCGGGCCTCTCCACCCTTGATCATAGGCTAGGAAATGAGCAAAATGGCACAGCTGCAGTCCGCTTCATTATACATTTTTTTGGTTGAAAGTTCCACCCCCTGTGGATGTCAAGTGACTTAGGGATTATGGTACTGGTAGTCCTGCAAAGCCCCGTGGGGCCGTATTACCCCAGTTGGTTGGCCGTTGCTCATTCATATTCCAATTTTAAAATCCCAGTGGATTGGTGAAAATGTGAAGGTTAAAATCGCTGCCATTGAGAACATCGCAAGAAAGTCCCTCTGTACCACAAGAGGCTCCAATTCCGAGCCGGCGTGGATCCGCTGTTTACTGCGGCGGCACGTCTTCACGGCTGGACTAGCCGTTAATAAATCCATCAAATGTTGCCCTCAACAAAAACGCGCTTACAGGAGGGTTGAGGGCAACATATATACGCTGTGGCGATCGAAACGCATCTGGGGCGGACACTTGTCTGTACTATTTGGGTGATTATGCAATAAATCAATGGAGCTGTGAACCCGCGTCTTTGGAACTCTTCTTGAACTGTGTTGGTGGTCCGTACCTGTGTTGTTTCTCCTCTGGGCTGCATTCAGAGGAACAGGATTTGCTATATATATATATATATATATATATATATATATATATATTCCACAGGAAAGCGAATTTCGTGAAAAGAAATCACACGAGCCCACTCGGTCAGCTGTAGCAGTTTATTCACGGTACAGCAGACAATATATATATATATATATATATATATATATATATATATATATATATATATATATATATATATATATGCCTGGACTCTATACAAACCTGAGAAAATGCTGGTATGGCAGTGAGTGTGCTCCCTCCACCCTTTTGTATGTATATATTTGTTCCTTTTTTATATTTTTTTACTTTTTGGCTCTATTTGTTTTCCAATAAGAGCCCTGGTCAGTTGAATTGAGAATTGATCTTTTGCTGTGCTGCTTTTTGCATCAAACACTGCTTAGTCTTTAGGCTTCCCAAAGTGTTGTGTTTTATCAGTGCCCTACAACACTACAATCACCACTCTCTTTTCTTAAGTATGTTACGCTCTTTGCTTAAGGGTACTTCCACCAACAAACTGTTTTGTCTGCGTATGTCAGGGTACTCTCATCACCATCCCAAAATCACCCAGGGTGACATGTTAAGCTCCACAGGGAAATAGAGAAGGGAAGCACCCCAGCATAACAGAAGCTCCCTGGGTGATTGGTGTAACACCTCACCATCATATGGATGACCTCAGACGTTTCACGTTCATCAACAGAAAAACACTTCTTGAACTTCTTGACTCCTCTTCCTAATGCATTTATGGAATTTGGTCACAGTGAAGATTTGTATTTTTTGATGCAGCATGTTTCAAGGCTGCAGTATGAGGCAAATATGCATGTAATAAGTTAGAGTCAAAGCATACAAGGTGTCCTTAACAAGGGCACACATGCTCCACACTGAAAACATAAACAGCTGTTACTGCCCCTGCTGAATTAAATCACATCAGAAATATAAAATCCATTTCTAAGAAAGCCATGGTCATAAACAAAAGTTAGTCCTTGGAATCACCGATTACACCACCTTTTTGCTATGTGTCTTACCTGACCATATGTAGCCTGATTGTAGCAGTGTAAAAACTGCAACTCTACGTGCCAAAATGAACCCTTTTGACAGTTGAAAACCTCCCTTATAAATAATAATAAGTCACCCCTAAGTAGGCTTTGTAGCCCGCAAGGCAGGGAGCATGTTATTTAAAAGTAGGACATTTGGAAATGTAATGTTAATATTTCCTTACAGTAGCTAGCACCCAGAAGCTATTTTTCTCTGTGGCAGGACTAGCTGTAGTATGTAGAAAACCAGAGTACAGATTAAAATCTGGATGCTGTATCTCAGGAATAGGTAAAAAATAAATAAACAATTATTTTTAATAGGTATTAAAATCCAATTCAATGGCAAAGTCAGGTTTTTAATAAATATTAAGAAAAAGTGACTTTTAGAAGGTTACCCTTCACCTGCCGGATCTGTTAGACGACTAATTAGCACAATCCTCTGCCAGCTACCAGCCAGTGAATAGCCTTCGAATATGTATGAAAAGGTATGACATGCCCCCCCAGGACCAAACAACCTGAATGGGCAGCGAAGACTCATCTAAACCTCACAGAATATGCAGGGTGTGGGTTTAGGAGCTGTGGGTCTCCTTTTGACAGCACAGTTCCATATCCTGCTTCACAGGTCTGCTGAACCACATGTAATACTTGAAAGAGAAAGAACAGGATGCCAAGACAATTCTGAAGGAACCTGAATTGTCCTACCATACTTCTGTCTCGAAGTTTTACATACAACACTTGGGGCACACTTGAAAGTAAGGGAACAGGATTTCAAGACCATTCTGGTCTATCCAATGTTTGGTTGCAGAAGGACCCTGCTTTGTTCTGTCAGGCTTCTGTCTCTGGGTTTTACTTATAACACTGGGGCAGCTCTTGAAAGGAAGGGACCATTTACTATGGTAATCCTAGTGTCCACTCACATCTAACACTAAAAGCTAGCTTTAAGCAGCCACAGTAACCACAATAAATCCAAAGACATAAGTCTCATAGGACAAAGCAGGGTCCTTCAGCAACCAGACAGTGGATACACAAGAACTGTCTTGGCATCCCGCTCTCTCCCTTTCAAGTGTTACATTTGGCTCTGAGGCCTGTCAAGCAGGATTTGACACTGGGCTTTCAAAAGTGCTACTATCTTTTGATGCACAAGTCTGTTCTAATCGATCCGAGGCCTCCACCCTAAAGGCAGCTTTTCTCTCTTTAATAACCTTCTTATATCTAAGCTTACTTACAGACACTTCAGTACCTGAATTGGGTATTTGTTTAAGAGCAAAACTAAAATGACGTTGAGCAAGGGAACAAGCATAATAAAACTACTTAAGAAAAAAACAATTTAGCTTAACAAGAAACAGTCAAAAGCCTTTTAGTGTGGAGACAGATTGCATTAAAAAGAATTAGGTATCACTTTGTGTACAGACTTAGGATCAAGGCAGTTAAAAAAAAATTAAGACAGCCTGAAATTACACATTTTCAAATGTTTTCAGGAATTATACTAGCCCTACAACTTGGAAGAGTTCAGACCTTGGGTGAATAAAAATAATAGTAATACTCAGATTTGTATAGCGAGGCTAATCACCCATGCAGGTCTCTAGGGGCTGTTCCTAGGCTTGGGGAGATGAAGTGATTTGCCCAGAATCACAGGATGTTGAGCCGATGCCGAGACTAAAACCAGGATCCCCAGCTCTAAAGTCGGCGGTTCTGGCCATTACGCCACACCCTCAATATTAACCAAATTTTATCTGCAGGGACCCCGAGTACAAAATTGATAGAGAATGATGATCACTAAAATTACTAATCCTCATTTTATAAACCTCAACAAAAGAACAAAAAGAAGCAGAAAGGAAAATATAATCAATAATATTATTATAGCCCCTTCCCATAAATGTGAGTAAAACCCTACGTAGATACACATCTGCCCTAGGGTAAAGGATAAGTTGAGCTTCTGTAATAAGTTGTTGAAGGCTTTGCACAGAAAGAAATGACTAAAGTGCAGGGTGCAACCGATCGAAGAATCCAGAGACTGATCATAAAGTTGACAACCATTTTATAGAGATGCAACTTAAGGAATAATAGAAAAATTTGTATTAGACAAGCACTAAAAAGCCATCAAAAAGATTTCATAGAGTCAATAACACCAGTGTTATGTTTGTCAGAATTTTCATTAAAAATATTAACAACTAACAGCTTCCGGTGTTCCCAAAACATAATAAACTGGCAAGAAAAATTGGCAAACAAGTATCAATAAAGGAGGCATGACATTTTGGTCAAAGTGCAATCAAAATAAGCAAGCTCCCTTTGTCCTTATTGAAGTAGTGGGTATACCCAAGAAATAATTCAACTGTGACCATGTTTCTTGGATACATTCCTTATCATCAGCTTTTGAATGAATACCTGCAATATTCTAGCATAAATGTTCAACTTCACCTTTTGATGGGTACTGTGGGATGGCACAAGCAGACGACCCATCATTGCTCACAGAAAAAATATTGTTCAAGTTAAGTAAATCATTGTTATCAAGGGCTGAAAGTTCATCTAATATGTTAAATGCAAGCACACTATAATTAATGCTCCCTGTTTTCCGTTTTTACTGATTTTTACAGATAAATACAGACAGAAAACCATTTATTTTCTTGTCTGTATTTATTTTTAAATGTGGATAAAAACGGAAATTGGGTGCTTTTTCAATGATTCTAAATACATTTTGCCATGACTGTCAGGCCAATAACTGTGTGGATTGATAGGTAAGGGGTTAAAAAAGAAAGGGCCTGATTCACAGAACTAACTTACGTCAAAAACGTAAACGTAAAGTTAGTACTTTTTAGGTATTCACAGAATACACTTAGGGCCTGATTCACAGAACTAACTTACGTCAAAAACGTAAACGTAAAGTTAGTACTTTTTAGGTATTCACAGAATGAACTTACTCATTTGGTATTCACAGAAGTTAGTAGTCCTAAAGTTAGGACTACTAACTTCTGTGAATACCGAAATGAGTAAATTCATTCTGTGAATACCAAAATGAGTAAGTGTATTCTGTGAATACCTAAAAAGTACTAACTTTACCTTTACGTTTACGTTTTTGACGTAAGTTAGTTCTGTGAATCAGGCCCAAAGTGATTTTAGTAAAGAGGCTTTAAACAGCAGTAGCTATGCATATGGGTGATACTGAAATGTGCATATTTTCATATAAGTGCATTGATTTATCTTCTGCGAGTGTACATATCACTGAAACCTGGCAGGGCATTCAAGCATGACTGCCTATTCATTGGTTAAATAAATGTGGAAATATACCAGTTTCAGCGTTACTTTCTTTTAAAAACCTGTAATAAATATGGATATATACAGATAAAGTTGACACAAAATAAATATGGATAAATACAGACGGAAATGACAAAAAAATAAATACCATAAAACTGGGAGCCATAACTATAATTAAAACGTGTACAAGGCAAGACTTCTGTCTCAAGGCAGCTGTGACATGGAAATGGTTCCGTCAAGCACGACGCTGTATAGTCTTTGCAGCCCTGTACTTTGTGTCTGAGGCCCCACCCTCCCCACAAGTCTGCGCACTTCGCAGGCAGAATTTGTGGATGTGGCAGAGTATAAAAGGTGTGTCTGAGAGTCCAGCAGTTGCCTTCTATTGCTACCTACTTGATTTGCATACTTACTGTACCAAAGACTTCCTGAACCCGATTCTTCACCTGCAGCTCCTCATTTCTGCCACTCCCTGGAGTCCAGATGATTGCTATTTTTGGTTGCTGTCTGCCTACCTGCCTGCATCACTACTCCTCAGAAAGATGCAGGGGTATGATATAAGTAAAAGCGCTTACCAACAGACGACTGTTGCTGCAAGGTGGTAAGGCGCAAAGTATAAATGTTGTGTGGAGAAATACTAACCGTAATGGAAACCTTTTTCTATACATCGCCATTTCCTGAAGTACCTGAAAATTGAAGACATTACATATGATTAGGAAACTGTGTTTGTTCCAAAGACTATTGCTTAAAAACGTTAATTTAGGATATTTGGTGACTTTTGATTTAAATGTCCCTTGATCCAGCCTTATTTATTGTTGGACCCAAAAGTTGCAAGTGTTTTAGAGAATAATCAAATAATTCCCAAGTTCAGATTATGGTATATGGTCCAACCTTAAGTGGTATAACAGGTAATGAGGAGGGCCCCAAAAAGGGTAATTATTTTACCCTGAATTTTATCCCCAGAAAGTCTCACTTAAGTGTATTATTTGTTTTTCTCTAGGGATCAATGAACGCCTATGTTGTTTTCCCTTAAACCAGAGCCTTAGGTGGGAAACTGATGCAGATTGCGGGAGTTTGTGTCCCTATTACCCAAGAAGAAAGGCAGAGGTGTAGAGATAAAAAAAGAAGCACCTTTATTATGAAAAGGCTGGACATTTTTTCAGAGAATGCACTAGCAAACATAAAGAGAAACACTGGGTTGTTTCAGCCACTATTGAGAAAGAGGAAAACAACAGAGCCCAGTAGTTGTTAAGACCCAACCTCAGGGTGAGCAGAGTTTTAAGGTCTCTAGGGAACTCAGCAACAGTAATTCTGAAACTTCTACGAATCAATTTTATGTACAAGTATAGTTAGAGTGGGTACCTAAAAAAACATTACTGGTGACATGCTGATTGATTCTGAAGCAACCAGAAACATTATGGACTCTGCATTTGCCAGAGGGTTGGGCATTGCTATCCTTGAAAGAGACATGGTGGAAAAAATTGTACCATCAATGGAAGAGAAATTGAATGTGGCCCAGTAGTTACCCAAAATGTACTATCTGACGGAGACATCTAGCTGCAGATTCCTCACCTTTGAATTTCCGAGGCGTCAGAGTGGACCCGTAAGATTTTTGCGTGAGCAGTACCCCTGTGCGCCGGTAGGTGGCATCAATCGGCTCCACGCGGCGGCGCCTGTGCCAAAAGTCACATCTGTGTCAGCTATACATGTGCCACCTTGGCGTGCTGACATCAGTTTTTTTCTTTCCGTGCCAATTAGCGCTGATACGGAGAAAAAGCTACACCTCTGTCTGTTTTTGAAAGACTTTTTTTGACGTTTTGTTGAGTCTTTTTTGAGGAAATACTTCCTCCTGGTGTGTCGAGGGATCTCTTCGAGGAAAACAGGTTTTAAACTGTGAGGAGCCTGTCATTGCATCATGTTGGTTACATTCCCACACCTCGTGTGTCTGTGGTGTTTCGAACGTGACTACGACTCCTAAGTCACGCTGCTGCGCCATGGCACCAAAGGCTTTGAGGGAGAGGTGCCTGAAGCAGCTAGCGGCCCGGCAGGCGACACCGCGTCACGCGACTCCTAGGAGATCCCGGTCCCAATCGAGAGGGAAGTCGCTGGACCACTCCAGGAACCCTAATTCATCTTTTTCCCATTCTCGGTCTTCTGGCCACTCGGGGAATAAGCACAAGAAATACAAGAAGTCGAAGCGGACTTCGACTTCCCCATTGTCCGTCAGCCGACGTGATGGAGGAGCATCGACGTTCGAGGCATGGTTCTTCGGAATTGTTGCCTGGCCGACTCCGAGCCTCCCACCTTTTCCAGGAGTGAACCCCGATCAAGTCAAAGAATTTTACGGATGATGTGCCGAAAATTTGAGTGGCCCGACCCCTCCTGAGCATATTCGGGGCCCGCAGTGTCAGAGGGGGCCCTACCAGGTTCTGCGCCGACCCTTCCAGCCCCGGCTCCAATGGGCCCCCATGGATCCGGTCAGGGATCCGGTCCGGCGCTGGTCATGCCACTGCGACTTGCCCTGACGCCTATGCTGCTGACGCCGCCAGCGCCCACCAGTGGCGCAAGACCCATTCTGCTACCCGACCCCGCTGAGTCGGAGTTGCGTCTACCAACACCATTGCCAGCGCTGAAAGGACCTGCGCTTCCAAGGTCGGAGCCTGAGTCATTTTCTGAAGGGCTAGGCATGTGAGAAGAGTGGGAGGGGGCACTGGAACCTTTAGAATACCAGTTAGAAGGTTATATGGGCTGGTGTGAGGAACTCAGGATGCAGTGGTCTGGACACATCCCCAGACACTGTTATACTTTCTCCCCCTACCGTGGCTACAAAGGAGGGAGTGTCTTATTCCATGGTGGTGAAGAGGGCAGCTGAGGTCCTGGATCTCGAGTTGCCCTCAGTGGCAGTCAAGACGAACATCTTGACAGAAGTGCTGCAGCCAGGAACTTCCTCTTCAGAACCGTTGCTCCCTTTTAATGAAGCACTGACGGATGTCCTTCTGGGAACCTGGTTCAAACCCAGTACAGGGACTCCTGTAAACAGGACAATTGCCGGCCACCACCGCCCCGCACCTGGGGACCCGAGCATCCTTACTTAACACCCCACCCCTGAGAGCTTGGTAGTCCATGCCTCTACATCCCATGATGCGTTCCCTGCTGCACCCCCGGACAGGGAATCCAAGAGGCTGGGCAGCTTGGGGAAGAAGATGTTTTCTTCCATCAGTTTTGTGTTGCAGTCGGTAAACACTGCATGCTTACCGGGCCGCTACTACCACACTCTGTGGGACATGGTTGCAAAAAGTGCTGCCTCAGGTCCCGGAGGAGGTCCGGGCTGTGCTCTCCCATGGGAGAGAACAAGCAAAGTTTACCATTAGGTGTGGTTAGGATACGACCGACTCGCTGGGCAGAGTGGTTTAGACTACTGTGGCACTTCAACGCCACACCTGACTGAGAACATCTGGCTTTTCAGGGGATGTCCAGGCTTCCCTCAGGGACATGCCCTTTGATGGCAACCGTCTCTTCAGAAACAAGGCAAACTCAGCACTGGAGCGCTTTAAGGACTCACGGTCTACTGCCAAGTCTTTGGGCCTCTGAGTTGGCCACCGTCAACCCCAGTCTGCCTATCGCCCTTTCCGTGGCTATGGAAGCGGTTTTCAACTGCGCCAACCCTACTCTAGCCACCACCCCAGGCCAGCTGCTCAGTCTGTGCGGGGGCAAGGACGTGGCTCATACCGGCCACATGAGTCGGGTAGCCAGATGTCTGCCACAACCACCAATTCGCCTGAAGCCTCAGTCACTAAGCCCTCCTTATCTTGCCTTCAATGATCATGGGCGGCCAGTTGGTGGCAGAATCAGCCATCATCTCCACCACTGGCAGTCCATAACATTGGACAGGTGGATGTTACAGATTATTTGATTGAGCTACTCCCTTCCCTTCGAATCCTCCCCTTCCCCTTTGCCTCCCACTCACGATTGGCTGGCGGAGGATCATTTGTCCTTGCTCCGCAAGGAAGTCACGGCTCTCTTGGCCAAGGGAGCCATAGAGAGGGTTCCGGTGTCAGAAGTAGGCAGTGGTTGCTATTCCCACTACTTTCTGATCCCCAAAAAGAACAAAGGGCTTCACCCTATCTTAAATCTGAGAACAACTCAACCTCTTCCTCAAAAAGGAGAAGGTAAAGATGCTCACTTTGGCTCAGGTATTGTCTGCCCTGGACCCAGGAGTAAGCGCTGGACTTGCAGGACGTTTATTTTCATATTCCCATCCTACCTGCCCATCAGCATTACCTGTGGCTCACGGTAGGCCACTAGCACTTTCAATTCATCGTGCTCCCCTTTGGCCTTACCAGCGCCCCTCGGGTGTTCACCAAGGTGATGGCAGTGGTCACAGCTCATCTGCGCAGATAAGGGGTGCCAGTCTTATCCTATCTCTATGACTGGCTGCTGAAGGCGGGATCGCCCCAGGCTGTCGTCTCCCACCTCCAGACTACAGCGAACCTTCTGCATTCGCTGGGGTTCTCTATCAATGTGCCAAAGTCACACCTGACTCCCTCTCAGACGCTCCCTTTCATCGGAGCTGTTGTGGACACAGTGCAGTTTCAGGCTATCCTCCTGAGCAGTGAGTCCAGTATATTCAGGCTATCATACCGATGTTTCATCCTCTATCCTGGATTTCGGTGAGAATGACTCTGAGGCTGCTGGGCCTCATGGCCGCCTGCATCCTAGTACTGAGACATGCCAGATGGCATATGTAGGCTCAGCAGTGGGACCTAAAATTCCAGTGGGCACAGCACCAGGGGAATCTCTATGACATGGTCCAGATATCAGAGGGATTTGCAAAAGACCTGCAGTGGTGGCTAACGAACCGCGATTGGGTCAGAGGCAGACCCCTCTTTCTTCCCCAACCAGATCTGGCAATAGTGACAAATGTGACAATTAATGAACGGATGCACTCCTGGTTTTTGTTCGGAGTCCACAGGTTTTCAACAATGCTCGTAGCAAAGATATGGCGTGCGGCTCATTGTGTGCTCTGCCCCTCGGCACCATTGTAAAATACTGAAAAAGTAGTGGCGCGCATTATCGCGCCACCAAACGATCGCACAGCCTTGTACACAGTTTACACAAGAAACCAATTATTTCTTCAGAATCCATTTTAATCCACTTTTAATCTGTGTCGCTTTCCAAATCTTTTCTATATTTTCTCCATTCGGATCAAAGGTAACATAATTCCACTTTTTTCAAATGCTAAGGAATTGCCCATCCAGGCCTTATTCAAAAGCACGCCGGAATTTCCAGTTCATCCAGGACAGCCACAACTTTATTCACCCAATGCATTTCGGGCGATTTAAGCCCTTCCTCAGGGATATCTAGAATGTTAAAACAAACATCCACTTTACTCGTTTTGCCTAGAACTCGTAACTTTCTAATCCATTGAAATCATACCCGAAACAGTCTCCATTCCCACCATGCCTCGTGACTAAGAAAACAAAAGAATTGTGCTCAGTAACACCCCTCCTTACGACAAAACAGCCCTTATCAAACGAAATTCCTCAGATACAGTGCTTACTTGCCTGCAACAAAACCCCACCTAGTGCATCCCAACTCACGTCCCAGATCTCAACCCACTAGTAAAGCTTCATACCTGTCTCGATTTTGACGCTCTAACGAGCAGCATATCCACCTCTCCCATACTCCGTGAGCTCTGTTTTAAACTAGCACTTCGCAACTTCACTGGTACAATCCCCCAGGTGTAAGCCTTTGAATTTAAACATCCCGCAAACCTTCTAGCCCACCCTATGAGTGTCGATGCGTGTGATGAACATAAAAGAAATACGTATCCCTTCCCTCAACATTGTCCTACCTAATCTGTTCTCGCCCCAATCCACCTCCAGAGTTCAAACACCATATGTGAAAATATCCATTTGTCACCGTATTGTAAATAATTTCTGTTTTAAATAAATATACATGCAATTAACATGAGTTGTACATGGTATTATGTAAAGCTGTGATCTACATTTTTATGAGAAATCCGTAGTAAAATGTGTTGCAGTTCTTAAATCGTGAAATGGAGTACCTCTCGTGAACTTGATGTTTAAATGCACCTTTGACACGTTGGTGTATTTTATTCTCCTTTTTTTTGTCCACTTTATATTTAGGGTACATGCATTTGTCGGGGCAGAAAAAATTCAAAATGACAGATAATGAACAGATGCACTCCTGGTTTTTGTTCGGACTCCACAGGTTTTTAGCAATGCTTGTAGCAAAGATATGGCGTGCAGCTCGTTGCGTGCTCTGCCCCACCGGCACCATTGTAAAATACTGAAAAAGTAGTGGCGCGCAATATCGTGCCACCAAACGATCGCACAGCCTTGTACACAGTTTACACAAGAAACCAATTATTTCTTCAGAATCCATTTTAATCCACTTTTAATCCGTGTCGCTTTCCAAATCTTTTCTATATTTTCTCCATTCGCATCAAAGGTAACATAATTCCACTTTTTTCAAATGCTAAGGAATTGCCCATCCAGGCCTTATTCAAAAGCACGCCGGAATTTCCAGTTCATCCAGGACAGCCCCAACTTTATTCACCCAATGCATTTCGGGCTATTTAAGCCCTTCCTCAGGGGTATCTAGAATGTTAAAACAAACATCCACTATACTCGTTTTGCCCAGAACTCGTAACTTTCTAATCCATTGAAATCATACCCAAAACAGTCTCCATTCCCACCCTGCCTCGTGACTAAGACCGCTAAAAAATCATGCTCAGTAACACCCCTCCTTACAAAAAAACAGCCCTTATCAAACGAAATTCCTCAGATACAGTGCTTACTTGCCTGCAACAAAACCCCACCTAGTGCAGCCCAACACACGTCCCAGATCTCAACCCACTAGTAAAGCTTCATACCTGTCTCGATTTTGATGCTCTAACGAGCAGCATATCCACCTCTCCCATACTCTGTGAGCTCTGTTTTAAACTAGCACCTCGCAACTTCACTGGTACAATCCCCCAGGTGTAAGATGTGTCACTCCTGGGATGGGGCGGCCATCTGGGAGAGGTGGAGATCAGAGGACTCTGATCTCCAACGAAATCTGGACACCACATAAACATGCTGGAGCTTTGAGTGATCCGACTGGCATTGAAAGCCTTTCTACCCTCTATCAAAGGAAGGCTGGTGCAAGTGTTCACAGACAACACCACCGCCTTGAAGTACTGCAACAAACAAGGCGGGTGGAGTCGTGAACTCTGCGTCAAGAGGCCCTGCGTCTCTGGAAATGGCTGGAACAGCTGGCCGTATCCCTGGTGGTTCAACACCTGACAGGTTCCCTGAACGCCAGGGCGGACAAACTCAGCCGTCAATGGCTAGTGAATCACAAATGGCTTCACCACCCGGAGGTGGCGTAAGTTTTCTTTCAGCAGTGGGGACAGTCTTGCTTAGATCTGTTTGCCTCTGTCAAGTATGCGCAATGTCAGCAGTTTTGCACGCTGGACTTTCTAAGCTGGTTTTTCATCTCAAATGGAGCTCAAGCCTCCTGTATGCCTTTCCGCCCATACCACTCCTGCCCAGAGTTCTCAAGAAGAACAACCGGGCCCAAGTCATCCTTGTGGCTTAGGACTGGGCACGGAGAGCTTGGCTTCCCGAGCTTCTCAGCATGAGCATTGATCCTCCGATCAGACTACTCCTTCGGGAGGATCTTCTGTCACAGCAGCAGGGGAGGGTCCTCCACCCGAACCTGTCAACTCTGTGCCTTCTTGTGTGGACATTGAGCGGTGACAGTTGACAGCTTTTGACTTTCCTCCCGAAGTCTGCAATGTTTTTCTAACAGTCAGGCGTCCCTCCACCAAGCCAATGTACGCCTGACTGTGGAACAAATTTGTATTTCTGTTGACCCTCTTTCTGCTTCTCTTTCTGATGTATTTTTTTTTTATTCTTACTCTTGCCTATCATGGCCCTGCTCTGGGCACTTTATAGGGTTACCTTTCTGCTCAGTCTGCCTTTTTGGGGCTGCCTGACCAACCCTTTTTAGTTAAGTCCCCTATTGTGAATAGGTTTCTTAAAGGTCTTGTAAATATGTTTCTCCCCTCTCCTTTCATTATGCCTCAGTGGGACTTTAATTTGTTCTCACTTTCTTAATGTGTGCTCCTTTCAAACCTCTTCATAATTGTCCCCTTCGACTGCTCACCATCAAGACAGCCTTTCTAGTGGCAATAACATCTGCCCGGAGGGTGAGTGAGCTGCAGGCTTTATCATCCAAGCCTCCATTCCTCTGTGTCTTTCCAGGCAAATGGTTCTTCGCACTAGGGCCTCTTTCCTGCCAAAAGTGGTAACACCATTCCATGTGGGCCAATATGTCACCATGCCTACTTTGTATGTCCTCCACATCCCTCTAAAGAAGAGGAACAACTCCACCATCTGAACCCAAAAAGAGCATTGTCATTCTACCTTGACTGCACACGAGAGCTCTGGGTGGACGATGAACTCTTCGTGGGGTATGGTGGAGCGAAGAGAGGTCGGGCGGTACAGAAACGAACCATTTCGCGATGGTTCGTTCTCTGTATAAAAATCTGCTACACACTGGCCAAGAAGTAGCCCCCTGAAGGCTTAAGGGCTCATTCCACCAGGGCTAAAGCTGCTATCACTGTGTTAGCACGTGGAGTCCCAGTCCTGGACATCTGCCAGGTAGCAACATGGGCGTCCCAGCACACGTTCACCAAGTACTACTGCCTGGACAGTCAGGCCCGCAGGGATGGGCACTTCGCCCGTTCGGTCCTGCAGGACTTCTTAGTTTATTGGTATGGTATTGCTTGGGTAGCTATTCAAAGGTAGGGGCTCTCTGGCTAGATATCTCTATCAGATAAACAAGTTACCTACCGGTGCGCACGGGTACTGCTCACGCAAAAATCTTCTGTATCCAGCCTGATGCCCGGGAAATTCAAAGGTAAGGAATCTGCAGCTAGATCTTGTCTCTACCAGATAATGCGTTACCGAAGGTAAGTAACTTGTTCATTAACTATGACTATTTTTGAAAATCACCAAGAGCAAGTATGGTTTTATTTAAGTTCTGGACCAGTTCCGAGGGCAATGCATCGAGCAGCAGAGGCGATGCACCGACTTTGATTGAGATACGGTGCCACCGGGGAGATGCGTCAGTTCTTCTGAATCCACAGAGCAGCTTCAGGCCCACTTGGCAAGGGTTCAGGAGTGGGGTGGCATCACTTGGGAGGGAAGGTCTCACAGATGGCAGAGTCCAAATGCTGGGTTCAAAGTTCCTGGAAACCTGTTCTGTTCCTGAGGATTCTGATCAGGAGGCCAGCCAACTAGCCCTTGGAGACACTGTGGGGTCCTGGGTTTAGAGATGTCGGTCCAGTCCTTCTCACTCAGGCACGAGGGAAGCAGGTCTGCACAGCAGGGTTGCAGTCCTTCTGGGCAGCATCCAGCAAAGTGGCAGTCCTTTCAGCATCCCATCAGTCCTCCTTACTGGCAGAGTCCACAGGTTCAGAAGTGTACTAAATAGTTTGGTCTAGGGGTCCAATATTTATACCTGGTGCCTACTTTGAAGTAGAGGTTTCCACTCCCCTGTGGTGTCAGGCATCCCCTTCCTCCCTATCCTGGCCCCAGTTTGTCTGGGATCACTAAAGACCACTGTCAAATCTTTTGTGAGAGTGCTCAGCCAGAGCCTTTGTGATGTGCAAGTGTGGTAGGTGACAGCTCATCCCCCTTGTTAACTCAGAGTGGCCCATATTGCCAAAACCTATCTTCGGCTTTGTCTCACTGTCTGGGAGCAATACACAAAAAACAACTGCCAGGTACACCTAGTCATATGACCCAGCATCAGGCTGCAGGCACCAAATGGTGAGGACAAGAAAATGTAAATTTTCTAAAAGTGACCTTTTCAGAATTGTGACTAAAAATCAGAATTTACCATTAAAGAGGGCTTTTAATTACAATTATTTAGACACCAAAATCGAGCTGTCTCCCTGCTCCCAATGAGAAGTTACAGCTCATTAAATGTAATAAGGTAACTCCAATGTTATTCTATTGGTGAGGTAGGGCCTTGCAGTAGTGAAAAACAAATTTAAGAGCTTTTCACTACCAGGAAAGGGAAAACTTTAAAGTACATGCCCAACTTTTAAATACAATGTACCCTGCCCCCTGGGTTGTTTAGGGCCTACCCTAGGGGTGACTTACATGTATTAAAAAGGAAGGTTTAGGCTCGGCATAAGGTCTAGTGTGCCAGGTCGAAATGGCAGTTTAAAACTGCACACACATGCTGCAATGGCAGGCCTGAGACATGTTTAAAGGGCTACTTAAGTAGGTGGCACTTTCAGTGCTGCAGGCCTACTAGTAGTATTTAATTTACAGGCCCTGGGTACATATAGTACCACTTTACTATGGACTTACAAGTACTTTAAATACGCCAATTGGGTGTAAGCCAATTTTATCACGTTTAAAGGAGAGAGCACAAGAATTTTACTATTGATTAGCAGTGGTAAAGTGCACAGAGTCCTAAAAGTCAAGAAAAAATGGTTCAGAAAACAAAAGGTTGAAGGCAAAAAGTTTGGGATGACCCTGCAGAATGGGCCAGGTCCAACAAGATTCAAACTACAAAACCTGTGGGACAATCACCATTTTGCTTAACTGGAGAAATATATATTTAACGTCTCTGGTGTGGAATTTTGGTGATTTATCACTTCTCCTTGGTGCATCCAAATGAACAGGAAAAAAGTAGAGGCCATTGAAGGTCGGAAAGGAGTACAAAGCTTCTTGGGCTTTGCCAACTTTTATTGATCAGGTCTCTGCCAGTGTTTCTCCCATTACTGCTTGTTGAAAAAAGAAGCAAGGTTGCAATTGGATACTGAAGCTGAGAAATCTTTTCAGAGTTTAAAAGAGAGATTTATCACAACACCAATACTAAGTCATCCAGAATTAACCCATCCTTTAGTTGCAGAAGCTGACACCTCACAAAGTGCTTTCGGGGAGTGTTATCACTAAGTGATTCAACTACAGGACAGTTAAATTCAGTTGCATATTTTTTGCACAAACGTAGTTCCACAGAAACAAATCACACAGTAGCAGATAAATAATTATTAGCCATAAAAGTGCCATTTGAAGAATGGTGCCATTACCTTTTAGGCGCTCAACATACTGTTATTATTATTCTGACAGACCATCGCAATTACAGTTTTTAAACTCCACTAGTGCCCTTTCTGACAGTTGTGTTGGGCACAATACTTTAGTGATTATGATTTTGTTATAACTTTTGGTCCTGTAAAGAAAAATGGGAAAACAAATGCCTTATTCTGCTATCAGTATGTTCCCATCGAACATTCTATTGATAACCCGCCCATCATACTCAATTAGAAACTGGTATAAGCCATGTCGGTTTCCAAATTTATAACTCAAGTCCAGAAAGAACAAAACACTGAAGACAATAAGAAGGTGTTAAACCTACACTCACACACTAGAAGGAAAGACTTTTTACCCTCCAGTCCTTTGCATGAATAAACCCTACATTGAAGTCATTCCAGTAGACTGGCAGGACATCCTGGGGAAAGAAAACTTTTGAACTTGCTGAGACAATAATTTTGGTGGCCTACTATGGTTAAAGATTCTAAAAGATCTGTGGAAACACGCAGTGTGCACTCAAGGTAAAATTTCTCACTCCGCCCCTACTGATCTGCTCTAATCTATCACAGCTCCACCACGTCCATGGCACACAGTTTCTCTTGATTTCATTGTAGCGCTACTCCACACTCCGGAGGGGTTTAACAAACTTTTAGTAACTGTTGACCATTTGCCTAAATTAATGTTTTCACTCCCCCAAAGGGAGTGCCGTCTACTAAAAAGCTAAAACAACAGTTGATGGACAGAATGCAGAACAATGTCATACATTCACCCCAGTACAGAGATCTGGGCCTAAATCCATCGTTTTTTTGCTCACCATGCCATTCCAGCTTGAACCCAGCCATATGCAAATCAGTCTTGACCCTGTACCTCATGGGAACAGTCCAGCCCGAACTGCCAAGCCAGGTCCTCCCTGGACTGGAAACAAGCATCCTAGGACCGGTTTCGGGGTTTCACCCTCTTCAGCCAGGATAGCTTGATTCCAGTGGCATGGAGAGCACGGGACCCACGTCTGGGCATACCCGTCCCACTCGGGGTGACAAATGCAAAAACAACAGTTGATGGACAGAATGCAGAACAATGTCACACATTCACCCCAGTACAGAGATCTGTGCCTAAATCCATCGTTTTTTGCTCACCATGCCATTCCAGTTTGAACCCAGCCATATGCAAATCAGTCTTGACCCTGTGCCTCATGGGAACAGTCCAGCCCGAACTGCCAAGCCAGGTCCTTCCTGGACTGGAAACAAGCCTCCTAGGACCGGTTTCTGGGTTTCACCCCTCTTCAGCCAGGATAGCTTGATTCCAGTGGCATGGAGAGCACGGGACCCACGTCTGGGCATACCCGTCCCACTCGGGGTGACAAATGCAAAAACAACAGTTGATGGACAGAATGCAGAACAATGTCATACATTCACCCCAGTACAGAGATCTGGGCCTAAATCCATCGTTTTTTTGCTCACCATGCCATTCCAGTTTGAACCCAGCCATATGCAAATCAGTCTTGACCCTGTGCCTCATGGGAACAGTCCAGCCCGAACTGCCAAGCCCGGTCCCTTGCTCACTGTGCCACTGGATTCAAGCTTGCCTGGCTGAAGAAGGGTGACATACCTTGAAACCGGTCCCAGGATGCTTGTTTCCGGTCCAGGGAGGACCTGGCCTAGCAGTTCGGTCTGGACTGTTCCCATGGGGCACAGGGTCAAGACTGATTTGCATATGGCTGGGTCCAAACTGGGGTGGCGTAGTGGGCAAAAGAACGATGGATTTAACCCAGATCTTTTGACTGGGGAGAATGTTTGCATTGTCAGCATTCCGTCCATCATTTGTTTGCTGTAACACTTTTCGCCCTAAGTGGGATGGGTATGCCCAGACGTGGGTCCCTTGCTCACTGTGCCACTGGATTCAAGCTAGCCTGGCTGAAGAAGGGTGACATACCCTGAAACCGGTCCCAGGATGCTTGTTTCCGGTCCAGGGAGGACCTGGCCTGGCTGTTCGGTCTGGACTGTTCCCATGGGGCACAGGGTCAAGACTGATTTGCATATGGCTGGGTCCAAACTGGGGTGGCGTAGTGGGCAAAAGAACGATGGATTTAACCCAGATCTTTTGACTGGGGGAGAATGTTTGCATTGTCAGCATTCCGTCCATCATTTGTTTGCTGTAACACTTTTCGCCCTAAGTGGGATGGGTATGCCCAGACGTGGGTCCCTTGCTCACTGTGCCACTGGATTCAAGCTAGCCTGGCTGAAGAAGGGTGACATACCCTGAAACCGGTCCCAGGATGCTTGTTTCCCGGTCCAGGGAGGACCTGGCCTGGCTGTTCGGTCTGGACTGTTCCCATGGGGCACAGGGTCAAGACTGATTTGCATATGGCTGGGTCCAAACTGGGGTGGCGTAGTGGGCAAAAGAACGATGGATTTAACCCAGATCTTTTGACTGGGGGAGAATGTTTGCATTGTCAGCATTCTGTCCATCATTTGTTTGCTGTAACACGTCTACTAAAAAGCTAGCAGAGATCTTTACTCAATCAATAGTTTGATTACATGGAATCCCTTCAGTGCTTATTTCAGACTGGGGCTCAAAATTGATTTTACATTTCTGGAGATCACTCTGTGATCTCATGGTATAGACGGTAGACTATATTGCAGTCACCAACCCCAGACGGATGGTCAAACTATGAGAATAAATCAATGTCTCGAACAATATCTGCAATGTCAAACTTTATAGGTAAGTTCCAGTTGGGGAACTTGGTTATTGGAACACAGAATTGCCAAATAATAATTCCACAAGTGAATCCTCAGGATTGTCACCTTTTTTCTGTACTTATGGTTTATATCCTAAGATGATGTATACAGAAATGTAGGCACCCAATTTAGTACCTGCAGCCCATGAGTTCCACAAACACCTCATAGACATTCAAACTACAGCTCAGGACAATCTAGAACAAGCAAAGAAAAGGTATAAGAAATTTGCAGACAAACACTGAAAACCCGAAAGGGTGTACAATATTCGAGAACAAGTATGGCTAATAATAAAATATCTATATATTTGGGGCCGCAACAAATTTCAACCCCAATTTGTTGGGCCTTTTAAGATCCTTACAGTGATTAACTGTGTTTCTGTAAAGTCAGAGTTACCCACCACACTATCAGTATATCCAGTCTTTCATGTTTCCCTGATCAAGCCAGTAACTGAAGGAACTTGTTTATCGGCAATACCACCTCCTGTGGGTATGTGGGTCACACTGAATGTGAAGTTAAGGCTATACTCGACTCTAAGAGGGTTAGAGGACGTCTATTCTACATCGTTGATTGGAAAGGTTATGGTCCTGAGAAAAGGTTCTGTGAACTCGTGGGTGACATAGATGCTCCTTGGTTAGTAAGGTTTTACTTGCAGAATCAAACCAAGCTCAAACCTGTGGAGAGGACCTTGGCAGGGGTCTACTGCACAGCTGCCGCGACTCCATTGGGAGCGCAGTCGTGATCTGGAAAGGGTTCTGTCGTGTAGGACGTGGTCAAGTCTTTGCGGCGGTGTCCTGTGCGTTAGAGGCTCCACACTCCACGGAAGTCCATGCCCTTTGTGTTCAGGGTTTTTCAGGCATGACAGAGCATGTAAGTTACATCTGAGAACCCAGCAATTGCCTGCTATTGTGACCTACCTGATTTGCATGCTTAAAATACCAAAGTCTTCCTGAACCCGATTCTTCGCCTGCAGCTCCTCCTTTCTGCCACTCCCTGGAGTCCAGGTGCCTGCTATTTTCTGCTGGTGTCTGCATCACTGCTCATCAGAAGGACGCTAAGGACCTGTAAGCTAAAAGTAAAAGCCCTTACCAACAGAGGACTGTTGCCACATGGTGGTAAGGGGCAAAGTATAGATGTGGAGTGGAGAAATATGTACTGTAATGGATACCCTTGTTTCATAGACTATTGCTTAAAAACGTTCATTTTGGATATTTGGAGACTTTTGATTTGAATTTCCTCTGATCCAGCCTCATCTATTCTTGGCCCCAAAAGTTGGAATTGTTTTAGGGAATGTTCAAATAATTCCCAAGTTTAGATTATGGTATATGGTCCTTTCTTAAGTGGTATAACAAGTAATCAGGAGGGCCCCAAAAGGGTGATTATTTTACACTAGATGTTGTTCCCAGAAAGTCTCACTTGAGTGTATTGTTTTTCTCTAGGGATCAATGAACACCTATGCTATTTCCCCTTAAACCAAAGACTTATGTGGGGATTTTAGGGGGAGGGTGGTGTTATTCTTTGAAGACCCAGGGGCAGATTTACAAGCCCCTTTCGTCATTTTTGTGCTGCCGTTGCGTCACTTTTTGTGACACAGTGGCGGCGTAAAAATGCGGCCCATTTACAACGTGACGCATCTAGGGAGATGCGTCACGTTGTAGAGCCCTGCGCAATATTATAGCTGCGTCAGGTATAATGTATGCAGGGTGGGCGTTCCAACGCAAAAAAGCCTCGTAGAAGTGACGTAGTGAAATCTACAAGATTTCACTGCGTCACTTCTAGAACGCCACTGCGTCAAAACCTTACGCCTGCTTGAAGCAGGCGCAAGGAGTGACGCAGTGTAGTCAGAATAGGCCTCAACATGCATTGCTGGAGTTGCGTCGAGCTTGCGACACGACTGCAGCAATGCGTGACTTTTGCACCAACAGATGCGTCAGAATTTCTGACACATCTGTCAATCCTTGCGCCATGGTGCGCCATATTGTAAATATGGCGCATTCATGGTGGCGCAAGGGTGTCTCAGGCTGCCGCAGGGAAAGTGACATCTCTACAGATGCGTCACTTTCTTGTAAATCTGCCCCCCTGTGTTAGTAGTATCCTATAGTTTATACAATCTCTTTTTCATTTCATTAGCAACCTGAGATGGAACCAGTGTGAAGTTCCTACGCTAAAAGAAACCAGGCTGAACAGAGGACCTTTTTTTTCTTTTTTCAATCCACTTCACTTTACCCCTGAGGACTGGTGCTGTTTGAATCAGGATTCAGATGGTGTCAGTTTTGGGTGGCATTGGAAACTCGCTTCTAGACTCACATCTCGCTCCTACAAGATCACACAATCTAAGGAAGGAAAAACAGGTTAGTGCTCAAGTATTACATTCTGAAAGGAACTAAACTGTGATGCAATTCTTGGGTTATAAAAATAACCTATGGGGAAAACCTGACTCTTGCTTGGAAACAATGCAAAGCAGGGACAATTAGACAACATTCGGCCTGCTAATCCTGCCTGATTAAACTTTACCACTATAAAGTCCCCCGTTAAAGATTTAATATCAGGGCCCCTCCAGGAAACACACCTGACGATAATAATATGCTAGTTAATGGAGTTAGTTAATGGAGTACTGCCTACCAGTCTGGTGGTCAGTCCAACGTGCAACTTAGTTTTTCAGCTGAGTGTGACTTTGATATCTGTTTCAAATTAAGGGAGGAACATTAGCCAGTACTAAGACAAATGGAGTGGCTTCAGGGAGGAGGTGAAAGATAGGAAGGGGATCAGAAGCAGGAGTTGATGAAAAATTAGAAAGAATATTATCAGAGGGCACCAAACTAGCAGCAATAAAAGAAGCATCAGGAAGAGAGGAATACTATTGAGTGTAAAGGAAAGCAGCCAATGGAGCTTCAAGATTCCTCAGGCTGCGGTTGTTCTCTTGAAAGTGTTGAGGAACAACCTTATCGTGAAGGAACTGCTTTGAACAAGCATAATTGGGACATAACAGATTTGACAAGAGAAATATTGAATCACAGAAGGATCAACAGAGGGAGGTTCAGGAGGAAATCACAAGGCTTATGCAACAAGGAGGTATTAGATTCAATATCAGCCAGACTCTTATTGACAATAGAGGGACTTGAGAAGGATAGTCAAAATAATGTAACAATATAGAATGCTAATTTCATTATCAACAAGCCTTTTATTAACAGAATCGAAGTGGTTTGATATTAAGCCCAAAGCTTTGCTAAAAAAGAGTTGCTTAATGTATATTGGGTAGACGTTTTAGATTAAGCTGAACCTTTTGATTTCCCAAGAATATGATAGAGGGCAGAATGAGAAACATCGTGTAGAGATGCCCACAGATCTAAGACCACAGATGCCCATGCGAACATTTCAGGTTAGAAATAGCATCAAACCTATGTAATCAGTGACAGACCCATATGGAAATAGATATTTGTGGAACGGCAGTGGGTTAAGCAGAAACTGGTAGGTCACATGCAGGTCCCATTTCCCTTCAGTTTCAGGAAACTCCCATTTCCCTTCAGTTTCACTTGACAGAACATTTGGTGGTTAGTGCAGATGAGCCATCGTTCAAATAAGTCACAAATAGGTCATCACAATCTTCATCTGCCAGGGCAATGAGCCAAGATGCACCAATCACATAAGGGCCCACTTCCCCTCTAAGCGCTGCAGTTTCTCACACCGCTGCGGTTTCTCACACCCTTGGTCGAGAACACGTACACAGGATGAGACACCAGGTGTCTCATCCTGCTTTAGAACATGTGCATGTTGCTGCAGAAACCACATGTAAAGGTCAGATAGCTTGGCAAAAGTAACCACATGTAAAGGTCAGATAACTTGGCCCAAATAGCATTTAGCAAGATATAACCATGCGCTGTGGGATCAAGTAAACATATTTTTGCTTCGCTTGAATTCCAAGAACTGAAACCCATATGGGGGGGTTTCCACTTATTGTGCATGGAAACTGCTAAAAGGTCAAAAGTTTCAAAGCTATCATTTTGCGGTTTAGGAGTATAAATATTGTGGCCTGTGAGCTGTACTTCAGATATCAGGCTTCAGCCTCCACAGAGATGACAGATCTCCCCGGCTGTTGTTGTTTAAACCTATATTAATTTGCCAATTGTGTCTTGGTTTTCCTTTCTCAGATTTTCCTCCAACAAATGGTAATATTCTTTGTATTCTAGCTGTGTTGGATTTTACTGCAATCATTCTCCTGCTTTGTTTTTGCTGGAGGAAAGGGGACCTGAGAATTTTGGGGGGAGGGTGATGAATATCTGCCTCTCTCATTTAAGGTTTAGAAAATATGCAGAAATTTGATGAGAAAGTAAAAGTGATGCTAACTGGTGAGGAAATTCCAGCCGTGGAACTGGCCGGATGGGACTCAGAGGGGGCAGAATTTAAAAAGCCCTGTCATTCTTGCACAGATGTAATTTCCACACTTCAGGCCCCCAGAGCACAAATGTATTAAATAAAAAGCAAAAAGAACGCTCCTTAACCTCGCCAGTGGCAGAGTCAGCTTTCCTTTTACCCACTTTGCAGTAATTTAAATAGCGGATCAAGTCAGGGCCAGGCCTCAACTGTACATGCACCAGCGTAGACGGGCCAACTCTTGGCCCAGTCTTCGCCAGGGAACAGCTTGAGCATGTCCCTCACAGTGGGAGTAGTGTTGGCGCTTAAAGCTATCATCTGGCCCCCTCCTCCTCTTTTGCTCACAACACAGCAACTCAGGAGCCTGGGATGCAGTCTTTCCAACCATGCAGTAAGGCAGTCTTTCATCCTGCACCGTGGGTGTAGTACTGGAGCAATAAGCACTATCAGTCAGGCCTTCTCCTCCCCTTCCATCCATAACAAAGAAGCACAGGAGCCTAAGAGGTGTAGTACTGGCAACAAGACAGTCTTGCGTGCCACACAGAGTTAGTGATGTTGATGCTATAAATGCTATCAGGCTTGCCTCCTCCTCCCAGCCTGGGAAGTGTAGTCCTTGCAGCAAAGCAGTCTTGTGTCCCACACAGCGGGAGTAGTGTTGGCGCTGTAAGCACTATCAGGCAGGCCTCCTCCTCCCCTTCCGCCCACAACAAAGAGACACAGGAGCCTGGGGGGGTGAGGTCCTTCCTCTGAAGCAGCAAGGCAGTCTTGCAACAGTGCAATGAATACCCGGTTAGTTCGGTTACAATCCTAGTAGCAGCCCAAAAACCTTTAGCTCCGTTTAGTACAGGTGTGAGAGGGCAGAGCTCCAGATATCAAATGCAGGTCAAACCTCCACTGCCCCTATAACTGAGCGCTCCACTTTCTCATCATCCTCATGCACCTACCAACCTCATTGAGGCAACAGGCCAGAACCCCACTATGAAGAGTTAATTAAGACAATTGACAACAGATTGAAATATCCCTGTCTCCACAACTGAGGGTCCAAACCTGTAAGAAAATGCCCCTTCTTGTATGGTCACTCCCACTTTTGCTTGACTTTATTGTTGGTTTTTGGATTCTGCCCACTGGGTCACTGCTGTCCAGTGCCAAGCACATGTGCTCCGATCCCTATAGCATGTGAAATTGGCTACACCTCTAATTGGCATATTTAACTTACCTATAAGTCCCTATTATATGGTACAAAGTGTACCCCAGTGCCTTTAAGTTAAATGTCACTAGTAGACTGCAGCACTCCTGCCACCCATTACAGTGACACTGAAACCATGGCTACAGGCCTATACCTGTAGCCTGTCTGTAGTTTTAAAACTGCAAATCCGACCTGTCAAGATAGCTCCTTTTGATAAGCCTAAATCCTCATTAAAAAAATTAATAAGTCATCCTGAAGTAGACCTTCAATGCCCAGAAGGCAGGGGGCATGGTATTTAAAAGCAGGACGTGTAAATGTTTAATTTTAAATATGTCCTTACAGTGAAAATACTTTAAATGCCATTTTCACTGTAGCCGGATAAGCTGTTCCATAGAAAAGCATTGGAGGGTAATATTAAAATTAAATAATGCTACCTCCACTTAGGAGCCAGCTACAAAGTTAATTCCTTGACTTTTTGAATATTTATTACAAGCCCAAGTCATTGTTAAAGTCAAATCCAGTCCACGCAAGCATAGTACTTCAAACTTGTTTTTTACTTCAGAAGCAGATTCTTATACAGTATTGTCCAAAAACACCACAGCCGACACGTGTTTCATCCTCCTGGACTTTTTAAAGGCTATGCGCATGAATAAAGGTCTATACTGTTATTGCAGTCTCTCCATGTTTTCCATTCATGTATATTGGTCAATTTTGTAGCCCTCCGTCAAGCGCATCTTAGTGTAAGTTGTCCCAGTGGTAGACGAGCCTATAAATAATTCCCCGACTTGTTTTAGCTTCGGTTACGATTCAGTGACAACCGGGCTTCTAAATATGCGCATATCCCCCTTGTGATTCCAGTCCATAGGTCAGGGGGAAGGTTGGACCCTGATAAGCCTGCCGCTATGCAATCCACTGGACCTGAAATGCCGTATGCACGGCTGCAGTGCTTTTGGACAACACTGTATAAGAATCTGCTTCTGAAGTAAAAATCAAGTTTGAAGTACTATGCTTGCATGGACTGGATGGAACTACTACAAGAGAATCTTACATAGAAGAGCATTAACAAAAGTTAACTGGACTGTGTGTGCTTGAGTGTCATATTTTTGGACTTTAGGTCTGCACTTTGTTAAGTGCGGTCGATTTGCACCAAAGGTGGTTCGGTGCTCAGCACGATGGCACCACTGAATATAAAGACATCTGGTACTGTTTATTTATTACGCCCAATAACTATCAATCAATCAATCAATCACGGCATTTATAGAGCGCGCTACTCACCCGGGAGGGTCTCAAGGCGCTGGGGGAGGGGTAAGTTACTGCTCGAACAGCCAGGTCTTGAGCTGCTTCCTGAAGGCGAGATGGTCCTGGGTTCGCCGAAGGTGAGTGGGGAGGGAGTTCCAGGTCTTGGCCGCCAGGTAGGAGAAGGATCTTCCTCCGGCGGTGGTTCTGCGGATGCGTGGTACGGTGGCGAGGGCGTGGCTGGTTGATCGTAGCTGGCGTGTGGGCGTGTAGAAGGACATGCGGTCGTTGAGGTACTTTGGGCCCAGGTCGTGGAGTGCCTTGTGTGCGTGGGTGAGGAGTCTGAACGTGATTCTCTTGCTGACGGGGAGCCAGTGCAGGTCTTTCAGGTGTACGGTGATGTGGCTGTGTCGGGGGATGTCCAGGATGAGTCGTGCGGAGGCGTTCTGGATGCGCTGGAGTCTCTTTTGAAGTTTGGCTGTGGTTCCGGCGTAGAGGGTGTTCCCATAGTCCAGTCGGCTGGTGACGAGTGCCTGGGTGACGGTCTTCCTGGTTTCAGTGGGGATCCATCTGAAGATCTTGCGGAGCATGCGCAGGGTGTTGAAGCATGAAGATGAGACGGCGTTGACTTGTCTGGTCATCGATAGGGAGGAGTCCAGGATGAAGCCCAGGTTGCGTGCGTGGTCCGTTGGCTTGGGTGCGGTGCCCAGGGCCGGGGGCCACCAGGAGTCGTCCCAGGCGGAGGGTGATGAGCCCAGGATGAGGACTTCCGTCTTGTCTGAGTTCAGTTTAAGGCGGCTGTTCCTCATCCAGTCGGCGACGTCTCTCATCCCGTCGTGCAGGTTGGCTCTGGCGGTGGTGGGGTCGTTGGTGAGGGAGAGGATCAGCTGGGTGTCGTCGGGCGTAGGAGATGATGTTGAGGTTGTGTCGGCGTGCGATGGCTGCGAGGGGGCTCATGTAGACGTTGAAGAGGGTCGGGCTGAGTGAGGATCCTTGTGGAACGCCGCAGATGACTTCGGATGCTTCGGATCTGAACGGGGAGAGGCGGACTCTCTGGGTTCTTCCGGCGAGGAACGAGATGATCCATTCCAGTGCTTTCTCTCGGATTCCGATGTTGCTGAGGCGCTTCACTAGGGTGCGGTGGCAGACGGTGTCGAACGCCGCGGAGAGGTCCAGGAGGATGAGGGCAGCTGTTTCCCCGTTGTCGGTTAGGGTTCTGATGTCGTCGGTGGCTGCGATAAGGGCGGTCTCGGTGCTGTGGTTGGCCCGAAACCCGGACTGCGAGGGGTCGAGGATCCATTCGTCTCGAGGAAGGCGGCAAGCTGTCTGTTGACGGTCTTCTCGATGACTTTGGCCGGAAACGGAAGGAGCGAGATGGGGCGGTAGTTCTTGAGGTCGGTGGGGTCCGCCGTTGGTTTCTTCAGGAGGGCGGTAAGCTCGGCGTGCTTCCAGCTCTCCGGGAAGGTGGCGGTGTGGAAGGAGGAGTTGATGATGTCCCGGAGATGGGGTGCGATGGTGGCGTCGGCTTTGTTGAAGACGTGGTGTGGGCAGGGGTCGGTTGGTGATCCGGAGTGGATGGAGTTCATCGTGCGGGTGGTGTCTTCGGTGTTGATCGGGGTCCAGTTGCAGAGGGTGGTGGTGGCGGGCATTGGTTCGGCGGTAGGGTGCGTTGTTTGTGCGTCGAAGCTGTTGTGTATGTCGGTGATCTTGCGGTGGAAGAACGCGGAGAGTGAGTTGCAGAGGTCTTGCGAGGGGTGATGTCGTTGTTTCCGGCGCTGGGGTTGGAGAACTCTTTGACGATGCTGAAAAGTTCCTTGCTGTCATGGGCGTTGTTGTCCAGTCGTTCTTTGAGTGCCGACTTCTTGGTGGCACGGATCAGCTGGTGGTGTTTGCGGGTGGCGTGCTTGAGGGCGGTCCTGTTGTCTGTGGTCTGGTCGAGTCGCCAGGTTTTCTCGAGAGTGCGGCAGTTCTTCTTGGATTCCTTGAGTTCGTTGGTGAACCAAGGGGTTTTCTTGCTTCCGGGTCTGCTGGGAGGGTTTTTAGTGGTGCGAGGTCGTCGGCGCAGGCGGTCAGCCACTTGGCGAGGTTGCTGGCTGCTTCGTTTGGGTCCGTTGTGTCGGTGGGTGTGTTCTGGCTGAGGGAGGCGGTGAGCTGCTCGGCGGTGATCTTGCTCCAGCTCCGGCGGGGAGCCTGTTGCGGGTGGTGGTGGGTCGCAGTCTTTCTGAAGCTGAAGTGGACGCAGCTGTGGTCGGTCCAGTGGAGTCCGGTGGCGTGGCTGAAGGAGATGTGCTTGCTGGACGAGAAGACGGGGTCAAGCGTGTGGCCGGCGTAGTGGGTGGGCGTGTTCACCAGTTGCTTGAGTCCGAGGTTGGCGAGGTTGTCCAGCAGGGCGGTGGTGTTTCTGTCGTTGTTGTTCTCCAGGTGGAAGTTGAGGTCCCCTAGGAGGATGTAGTCGGCGGAGGGCATGGCGTGCGGGCTGATGAAGTCTGCGATGTCTTCGCTGAATAGTGTGCGTGGTCCCGGGGGTCTGTAGATGAGGGTGCCTCGGAGGGTGGTCTTGGGGTCCGTGTGTATCTGGAAGTGTAGGTGTTCGGCGGCGGTGAAGGTCTCGTCGGAGTTAGTCGAGATGCGGATGGTGTTCTTGTGTACGATGGCGATGCCTCCTCCCGTCTGGTTGACGCGGTCCTTCCGGGTGATCTTGTATCCATCCGGGATGGCTATGGCGATGTCAGGCGCTGAGGAGGCGTTCATCCAGGTTTCGGTGAGGAAGGCGATGTCCGGTGCTGTTGCGTCGAGCAGGTCCCAGAGTTCCACGGCGTGCCTGTGGACGGAGCGGGTGTTCAGCAGGATGCATTTCAGGTGGTTGCTGCTGTTGCTCGACTTGGCGGAGGTGGTGCACGTCAGGGGGCAGGTGAATCGGCAGGTTTGGCAGGTGAAGGGTCCGTGGGTGCGTCTCGGTGAGGCTCGGTAGCAGGCAGGGTTCCGGCCGGCATTGAGTGCGGTGAGTGTGGCGGCGTCGTAGGTCCGTCGAGTGGTGTTGCATCGGTGGGATCCAGGGGTTCTGGCGCTGGGCGCGGTCCAGTCGCGGACGGGCGCAGACGGGCTTGCCTTCGGCGCGCCAGCGGCGCGCCCGCTGCGCACGTCCGCTGCGCGGCCGTGCAGCGGCCGCCATTTATGGGGAGGTGGGAGGGAGGAGCAGCTGGGAGGCGGGAGGCAGGGGCAGCGAATGGGCAGTCAGGGGCGGGGCCGCAGGGACGCAGCGGCGGGAATGGCGATAGGCAGCGAGGGGCACAGAAGGAAAAACGGGGGAGAGCAGGCAAATCACGGGCACAACAACAGTGGGGCAGCGAGGGGCACAGAAGGAAAAACGGGGGGGAGAGCAGGCAAATCACGGGCACAACAACAGTGGGGCAGCGAGGGGCACAGAAGGAAAAACGGGGGAGAGCAGGTAAATCACGGGCACAACAACAGTGGGGCAGCGAGGGGCACAGAAGGAAAAACGGGGGAGAGCAGGCAAATCACGGGCACAACAACAGTGGGGCAGCGAGGGGCACAGAAGGAAAAACGGGGGAGAGCAGGCAAATCACGGGCACAACAACAGTGGGGCAGCGAGGGGCACAGAAGGAAAAACGGGGGGGAGAGCAGGCAAATCACGGGCACAACAACAGTGGGGCAGCGAGGGGCACAGAAGGAAAAACGGGGGGGAGAGCAGGCAAATCACGGGCACAACAACAGTGGGGCAGCGAGGGGCACAGAAGGAAAAACGGGGGGAGAGCAGGTAAATCACGGGCACAACAACAGTGGGGCAGCGAGGGGCACAGAAGGAAAAACGGGGGAGAGCAGGTAAATCACGGGCACAACAACAGTGGGGCAGCGAGGGGCACAGAAGGAAAAACGGGGGAGAGCAGGCAAATCACGGGCACAACAACAGTGGGGCAGCGAGGGGCACAGAAGGAAAAACGGGGGAGAGCAGGCAAATCACGGGCACAACAACAGTGGGGCAGCGAGGGGCACAGAAGGAAAAACGGGGGAGAGCAGGCAAATCACGGGCACAACAACAGTGGGGCAGCGAGGGGCACAGAAAGGAAAAGGGGAGACAAGCAGACAAAACTGGCACCGGGGCCACAAGCGGAGGGCGATCTTACCTACAGGAGCAGCGGGCAGACAGCACAGGCGGAGCTGTGTGGTGGGGGAGCGACCTACCTGGCAAGGTCAAGGGTCGATGTGCAGCCACCAGATGCTGGTTCTGTGGTCACTCATTGTTAAAGTCAGTTTTGCAATATATATTTTACAAAAGGTACTTTTAAAAAGTCACCTTTTACCTGCCCATTTATGTGAGCTCACAAATGTCACCCAGGAGCTGATTTGCTCCTTGATTAGTGTGAACTTGTTCCCAGAGTTGAGACAAATGCTTTGGGTGTGGGGAAGTGCGCTGTTCGTCTGGCAGTAGGACCATCTTGATTGTGCCCAGGAGCTTAATTGATTTTAAAGAGGCCTACCGTGTCACAGAAGATGTAGTTAACACTCCTTTGTCCATCTAGTCAGTCAAGCACCCAGAACTGGTTTTGAGTGATCACAGAGAAAGCATTGCTTTTTCACTGGGCATGCCTGTGGGGTGGGCACAGGAGCTCTGCACAAGGGAAAAAGGGTTCTGCCATCTTGGATTTAGGTAGAGAGGAGCACTGTGGGATTGTTTGCTGTAGGCCACGCAGGAACTGCTGCAAACGTAGGTAAGGTTACCTCTGCAAACTTTTTTTTCTATTGGTTAGGAAGGGGCCAGGAGTCACCCCCTCCCACAGGCTGGTGCCAGGTATAAATATGGCACATGTGAGCACCCTCTTCAGAAAATTACTGGAACTGAGGAAGACAGAAGAAGGACTGCACCTCCTGTTGAGACCTGCCAGGAAAACCCTGACGGCTGGACCTGCTCCCACTTGTACCCAGGACAAAAGAGTGAACTTCAATGGTCAGTTAGCTGACAACCTGTTAAGCTATAGGGCCACAAAAGCTGCAACAAGCTCACTCTTATCAAATAACCCAGCTAACCAGTTTCCACTGGACCTTCCCTGGATCCTGCTGGTGGCTTCTGTTGCAATGTGGCCTGAGGCCTTAGTGTTGTTACTGAGGTCCTCGACCCCTTGCTTGGTATCTAAGTGTACCCCTAAACATTGGGACCTAAAACCTTTTTGCTAACTTTTTGCTTGGAGAACCATTGAGGGACTGGGACCAACCTGCCAGCTGCTCCTCATTACATTGCAGATAACTGTAAGTTTGAAGGTCACTTAGGGTGCAGAGACAGAATATCAACGCAAAAATATTGACATGCATGAATATCGAGGTAAGAATATCGTTGGTGTTAAATATCGAGGTAAGTAATATTGATGTCAAAAATATCGATTTTCTTGATATGTAGTAATAAAATTTTTAAAATATCGATGTAAAAAGTATCGATGTAAGTAATATCGATTTTATGTTTTTGATGTTTTCTTTTTAATGTTCCAATTTTTATTTTATGTTAGTTTTTGTTAATTTATAATGTTTAAATAAAAATATTTTGTTTAAATAACTAATTTTTATTTGTTTTCATATTAATTTTAGGAGCGGGATGTTGGGTTTATAGGGGATAAGGGTGGGTAGTAATTCAAAAATGTTGTTTAAAATTTAATATATTTTAATAATTTGTATATAATTTAGGAGCGGGATGTTGGGTTTATAGGGGATAAGGGTGGGTAGTAATTTAAACATGTTGTTTAAAATTTAATATATTTTAATAATTTGTATATATTTTAGGAGCGGGATGTTGGGTTTATAGGGGATAAGGGTGGGAGTAAATTAAAAATATTTTGGTGGGGTAATATATTTTATTTAATTTTTATTTAGTAATAGGAGCGGGATATTGGCTTTATAGGGGATATGGGTGGGTAGTAAATTAAAAATATTGTGGGTATTAATTATATTTAGTAATAATAAATACATTTTTGCTGTGGTATATAGAGTTTTTATGGGATATAGGTTTTGAGTTATTGAAGAATGTTTGTGTAAAATAAATTTTAATAATTAATTTTCAAATATTTAAATAAAAAAATAAAAAATTACAAAATTCGAAATTAAATTTGTGGCGAAATTATTACTGTAATTTTAGTTAAATAAAATGTATTATTAATAATTTCATACATTTTACAATTTTTTTAAATAATCATAATTTTTTATTGTTTTAAAAAAACTTGTTTAAATTATTGAATTGTATAAAAATCTATTAATACTTTTTTGAAAATTGTGTTAAGGATTATTAATTATAATAAAATATTATTTTTTATCAAATTTAAAATGTTATTCTAATTTTGAAAGCTAAATTAAATTCAATAATGACGTTTTTATTTAAGGATATATATTAATTAATTGTAAAGATCAAAATGGGGGTATTAATCATTTTTTGTTTTGAGTTTATTTTTATTTGGAGTTGGAATAGTAAATAATTATGATTTACTATCCAGCATTTGCCCTGAGTTTACTTGTATTAGGAGTTAGAATAGTAATTATTATGGTTAACTATCCAGCACTTTCCATGAGTTTAGTTGGATTTGGAGTTAGAATAGTAAATCATTATGGTTTACTATCCAGCATTTGCCCTGAGTTTACTTGTATTAGGAGTTAGAATAGTAATTATTATGGTTAACTATCCAGCACTTTCCATGAGTTTAGTTGGATTTGGAGTTAGAATAGTAAATCATTATGGTTTACTATCCAGCACTTTCCCGGAGTTTAGTTAGATTTGGAGTTAGAATAGTAAATTATTATGGTTTACTATCCAGCACTTTCCCTGAGTTTACATGGATTTGGGGTTGGAGTTGTAAATTATTATTGTTTATTATTCAGCATTTTTGTAAGTTTATTTGTAAATTGTAATAAGTCAATAAATGTATGTTGGTTTTTATTTTCAATATTTTTTTGATGAAAAGACATTTCTATTTTCATTCACAATTACATTTTTAATTTTTTCTGTGGTTACAAGATTTATTATAATATTTATAAAAATAAACCATACATTTTGATGTTATTCACATTTTATTAAAGAGTATAACATATTTGTAACATTTATTTATTATTTATAAATGTGAAACAAATCATATATTATTACATATATATGTTTTTGGTACAGTGTTCAACAATTGTACATTTTTGGTAGCATCGTCATGTAATGGTAAAGTAAAACATTTCAATTTTTTTTATTAATAAACAGTTTCATTTGTATTCATTTGTTTTTTGTATAAAAAGTAAAAGATTTGTATACATTTTTGTTTACATTTTAACAATATTTTTATATCAATTTAATTAGTTTGAAAACATATATTTTGTATTTTACAAGATTATATTTTATTATTTCGTATATTGAATATTATTTTTAATAAAATAATATTTAATATGTTAAATAATTTACAATATTTTTACAGAAATATTGTGTAATACATATATATTTTTTATCATATTTGTATAATTTTTGTACATTAACAGTGGTTCGAATAAACATATATTTTAATATACAATAAATATTATCTTATAGCTTTTTTGGATAATATAATAGTTAATGTATATTTTACATTTTTCTATGTTTATTTTAAACATTGGGAAAATACATTGCAATACATAAAGTTATACATATAATTTTAAACATTTTTCTAAATATTTTCTATTGTTGTCTATGGGGAGTTAGTCCTTTTTTCATTTTAATTATGCAGCCATTTTATTTCCTTTTTCTCACTTTTGTATCTATCGCTTTCATTTTTAGGTCATTTTGGAAGACGGAACCTCGCGGTTGGGAGCTGCTTTTCGTCCGTCCGGGTAAGTTTAGTTTTATATACTTTTAAGTTAATTTTAAGGTAGAGGTAAATTAGTAGTAGTGTAAATATATTTGTTAGGTCGTTATTTGATCGTTTTCGGGCTAGTTCGGTGTTGTTTTGGCAGTTTAGTGTTTTATGTGTTTGACTTGGGGCCCGATTCTGATGCGGGTTGGAAAAGCTTCCCGACTGAGGGCCTGAGTCTGATGCGGTTAGGAAGGCCTCCTAATGGCATTTGCTCCTTCCAAATCGGATCGGGAACTTGTCTTCCCAACCCAGGGCCCAATTATGATGCGGTTAGGAACATATACTCCCATTGAAGTCAATAGGAGTCCAACCAAATCGTATCTGGAAGCATCCAGATGCATCGTACTCCGTCGGTCGGAGTCTCCCGATCCGAGTGGGTCGGAAACCATTTCCAAACCGATTCGGTCGGGAAGCTTTCCAACCCGCATCAGAATCAGGCCCTTAGTGTCGGGTATAATTACAATGTTATGTAGTTTTACTTATGTGTTCATTACATGTGTTTTTGTATATTTAGGGCCCGATTCCGATCTCGCTAGGAAAGCCCTCCGTACGACTCGGATCCGGAGGGCTTTCCGAGCGAAACGTGCTCCGGGAGAACGGACGAGCGAGTACGATGCTGCCGTAGGCTTACGGACTCGTTTCGCTCAGACTCCCATTGAACTCTATGGGATCCCGTGTACAGACGCGTACACAGGCTCCCATAGTAAAAAAGGAGTGGGTGGGGAAAAACGTTCACCCTATGATGGACACCCCATGGTGACCACCACACGGTGTATGCTTGGATCGGGGGGAGCCATGGGCACCCCCGGTGGCAGATTCGGAGGGCCCCGGGTGAAGGGGGGCCTGCTACGGCCCCCCGAAGTACGCTTCTGACAGCCATTTAGTCTCGCTAAGAACGAGGCGAAGCAGCTGTCCGAATCGTGCATTGTACTCACTCGGTCGGCATTCGGCTCCATTGTGCTGAACGATCCGGCTGCGAATGAGTCGTACGGAGCCGTTCGGGTCCGGAAACGATTCGGTCAGTGCTTACGCGATCTTCGCATCGTACTTGGTCGTTCGGACCTGTGTACGATTCGGTCGTAAACAAGGGCTACGAATCGGATTTGGCAAAGCCAAATCCGATTCGGAGGCCTTCCGAGCGAGATCGGAATCGGGCCCTTAATGTTGATATTGGTTCTTGTGGGTTTGTATTTCTGTTGTGGGTGGGTGTTGTTTATTTTTTATTTACAGGTACTGGCTTTGGTGAACGGATGGAGTTGCTCACGCGTTTTTGTTTTTTTTAAATAAAGGACAATGTTGTTTCTTGTTTGATAGCAAGTTACTATACATTTCCTTTTTTTCCCGGGTTGTTGGAGCGTTTTTTTTATAAACTATTTTCGGGTTTTTGAGGGTTTCGTTATTGAGAGGATTGCGGCGTTGGATTCCTTTTTCTACAGTTGTATTTTTACATTTTTGGGGGGGATTTCCTTATTCAATGGATTAATTTTTGCTTGGCTTGCTGTGGGTTTTATCGTTTTCGAGGATATTCTACAGCTACATAATTGTAATTATTTTTTTATTACTGTGGGTGGGAAATGTTTATTTTTTCATTCTCTTTTTTTTAATATTTATATTATGTCATATAATTTTGTGTTATATTTTAAATTTTATGACAAAATTATATTTATTAATTGAAAAAAGCGAAATACTTTGTTTTTGTTTTCTATTTTTAAAAAGTTTGCTATTTGCTTTACTTTAACCCGTTGACCGCGGCGTGAATTCCGCCGCGGTGCGGGTGATTTATTGAGTGGGCGTGTTTAGGACGGCCCTCGGCCGTCCTCCGCACACGCCCACTGTGACGTCGGATGGCCGGGGGCCGTCCCGAGCACCGAAGGGGTTAAAGAATTGATTTTGCAATCATGTCTAGATATTCTAGACCTTGGGTATTTGGATACATCCTAGTTTTATGTTGGAGGTATTCATACATAGTTTTCGTTTGTTTGCTTAGTTTAGGTCCTATTTTGCTTAGAGATTGCTCTAGTCTGAGCTCTTGGTAGCTTTGTTCTTTTTTAATAGCTTCAATAAGTTTGTGTAATGTTGGTTGTCCTCTTCCTATTGTGGCTTGGAAGGCATTATGCCATCCTTCCACTGCGTTGTTTGTCTTGGCTTTTTGAGCCACAGTACTGGCATACACATTCCACCAGGGGATTTTAAATTTAGGTTGTCTACGATGCCCTGACCTATGTAACCTTCCCACCCAGGTGTCTTCAAAGTAGTCGAGGAAGGGACTTAATTTTGTTTCATTGGCTTGATAGAAAGGACTTTCTATTAGTAAGTTGTAGTGATTGGCTACTTCAGTAGTTGGTACGTAGGCCAGGGCTATTAATTTTTTTATTTGGTAGGCAAAGTTGCCGTTAGTTGAATATTCTATGCTTAAAATAGATTTTTGTAGGTGCCTCCATATGCTTTGATTAAAATGGTAGTAGCAACCTTGTATTGCAGTGTGTGGGTATAGTTTGAGTATTGCTTGAATCATTGCCTGTTCAAAATCTCTTATTATTCTTTGGGGATAGTAATTTTCTGTGAATTGTTTTATTGTAGTTAGTACTTCAATATAGGTGGTGTTATGTTTATTAGGCAGCAATGCGTAAATGAATGGGATATTTGTCTCTTCAAATTCTCCATGAATTGTATAAAGCTGATAAAATGGTTTGGGACAAACTTTAAAGGTTCCGTCCATCATCCACGTTTTGCAGTTTTTAAGTTTTTGCAAATTAGTATTTGTTGCAAACATAATAATTCTTTTGTCATTACTTTTGATGTCATAAAGCAAGAATTTTTCTTCTTTGTGGGTGATGGTGTATTCTGGAGTACTTGGATTTCTCCAAAAGTTTGGGGGACAGGTGGAGTTTGATTTGAAGCTCTCTGAGTTTTTGCTATTAATCTTTTTAAATTGGGGATGGAAGGTAGTTGTCCTGTGACATGTTCTGGTACTCTGGTTAAAACATTTTTCAGTATTTGAGTACTTGTCTGGTGGGAACTTGTGCTTGCTTCCCTTATTGTCTCTAGGGGCATCTCTTACTTCCGCTTCAGTTACATTGGGGGATGGTTGTGCTCTCTAACATTCACAACATTCATATCTATTGTAGTAGCTCTCCTATAACAGGCATTGGAATAATATTTGCTACATTTCCAATGAGTTTTATTTTCTATGACTTTTTCTTGGGTGTAAGTGTAACCAATGTAGCAAAGCATTAGTTTCCCCTTTTGAGATGTAATAAACTTCGCTCCTTCTGCCATTTTTGGGGTATATCTGTGAAGATATATACATATGTGTTTAGTAAATATGCTATTGTGAATAATAAATATGCTAGTATTATTAATAATATAAAAAATACTTACATTAGTGTTTGACTTTTGTTGATGGGATTATTTGATGCTTGTTGTTTTTTCACTGTTCTATTTTCTGTTGGTACGAAAGTCAAATGTTTATGTGAAATTAAAACGTTGTAGTTGATGAATTTAATTTCGTGGATGTTCTTTGTAGGTGCAGTTTGTAAAAGCTGTGAAGAAAAAAGTATTTATTAGTTATGTTTTGTACTTTTAATACGTTTAAAAAAATCAGAGTTATTTACTTTCTTTATAGGTTAAGTTGTATATTTAATTACTTATATTTTTCATTATGTTGAGTTAAATAAGGTACTTAGGGGCCCATTACGATACCCGGCGTAAAAAAATCCGCCAGGCATGAAAGCGGCAAAAATCCGCCCGCACACACCGTCTGAACACCGACCACGCCATTACGATTACACAAACCGAAAACCGCCATCGGCGGAAAAATCACACAAAATACCGCCCGCCAACGTCCGAGTCGGAGTCAAACCGCCCGCCACGGACGGAAACACGCACGACAACACAAAACCGCCCGCCCTCACGGCCGACACACCGCACGTGAAATTACGATCGCACCGCCATGAGCGCGGGAAAACTACAAATATACCGCCCGCCAGCGCAAACAACGCCGATGAGAATCGACACGGCAGAAGCCATGGCGCCCACGTACCTGCACAGAAACCATCCGCTCACAAAACCAATAGCACACAACATGGCCAACAAGTCCACACAGCAAGGCACGCACAAATACACAAGCACAGTACACATCCCGAAAACACCCCCGGACAAACAAAAACTACAAAGGCCAGAACCCCAGACACAACACACCTGAAAACAACAGACCATGAGGACACACCCACATAGGTAAGTACAAAAGCAGCACTCCCACAGACCACAACCCCTTGCAACATTGCAAACCAGAGAGGAGAGGAGAGGACACAGTGACACAGCAAGGACAGCAGCACACCACAGAAACGCACACATCACAACCACCACCACCACCACCACCAAACACCTGCACCACAAACCCCTGCACATTACACAACACACACCGCACCAGCACCACAAACACCATGGCACCACAAAGAATGCCCAAGTTCACGCCCATTGAGCTGACGGTCATGGTCGACGAGATCATCAAGGTGTACCCACAAATCTATGGGAACATGGTCCAGCACACACCACTAGCCACCAGAAACAGAATGTGGAACCGGATCGTAGACCAGGTCAATGCAGTCGGGACCCTGCCCAGGAACAGAGGAGAAATAAACAAACGTTGGAATGACGTCAAGAGCCTGGTCAAGAAGAAGGAGGGCAAAAACAGAGAGCTGGCTGCCGTCACTGGCGGAGGGAATCCCGTGCTCTTCAAGACCTTCAAAGCGTGGGAGGAGAAGGTGCGAGTCATAATACATCCGGAGATCCTCGCCGGATTAGCAGGGGGAGTGGAGGCTGGTAAGTACAAACTAATGTATACCAGCACACCGCTATGTACTCACATGCACTACCACCATGCCACAGCTCCCAGGGACAAACACCCCCATGTCCAGCACACAATACACAACACATCACACACACATGCAACAGACACCACCACACACAGCCCAAACCGAACAACTGTAAGATACGTGGGGACATGTGTACACTCAGCCAGCCACGTAACCACCAACAGGTCCCCAAATATGCCAGAAGCGCCACAACGAGCACCCACCACACCCATGTGTCCGCCACAGCTGCACTAACCGACAAGTAACAGGTAAGTGGCAGGAACACAAAGTGCAGTGGGTGGGACGGTGGACAGCCCAAGTACAACACACACCAGGCCCCTAGTCCCACAGCACAGCAAGGAGGAGCATCCCCCACACCCCACAGCCACGTGTCAGCCACCGCAGTGCACAACGACAGCCGAAAGGCAGACATCACGGTCCACAGCAATCGGTGTCAGTGGGTGTCCAGCCAACCCCCGACCCACAACACCTCCCCACCCCCACAGACCTGCAACATGGAGCACCCCCCGCTTAGAGCCATGTGGCATCCAGTACAGTGCACGCACGAACAACTTGCAGGTGGGAAACTGGACAGGGCTGGATTACTGGAGGCATGAGGACCGGAACACGACCAACACATGGGACATGTCACGTAGCAGACGAACACGCAGCACCGCCCACCGTCACAAACAAATGAACAATGTGCACACGGACATGAACAACAGACTCACACCCCACATGACCCATCACAGACATAGCAACACCCAAGGAGCCACGTCTGCATGCACAAGCCACACTGAATATAGTACCACACGGCAGCCACTGTGCAACTCATCACACACAACCGAAACACCATTGAAGTCCTGTCCATGTAGCCCCTACTGCCTGTCAACCACACACCCCACAACTACGCCTATGTAAGACAAACAACACTAGACGCAACAGAGCGGAACAACATAAATGCACACGAACACCACTGAACCCATCAAACACACAGACACACCATGCACATACAACATACCATCCATCCCATCCGTCAGCCCCAGTCTCATGAAAGGCATGTCATCCGCACAGCTGCCACACATACAGCAGTCACGCTAAGATACATGCCCATGACCAACCATGTGCCAGAAGTCAATGAAGCGCACGACACACTGTGAGCAACAACACACAACATGGGCCACACCCCCCGAGCACTGCAGTGATGCACATGGCACAGGGCAGCACGCACACCAAGGAGATGGGACAACTGCAATACGTTGGCTGGCACACAACCATCACTCACTCATAACGATGCGTCCAATGCCATGTCCAGTAATCACAACAGACAGCAAATATGCACGCCATGTCAAGCATGCACACACCTCAAACCATGCACTGTCATGCTGCCACAACACATGTCACGTTCGGCACCCATGGCTCACAGCATGTACCCCAAAAGCATATTCCCTCCCAAATGCGAATCTGGGGCATGGCCCCCATGTTGCCATATGCGTTCCTAAGCGTTCCATTTGAACCCCAAAAGCATATTCCCTCCCAAATGCGAATCTGGGGCATGGCCCCCATGTTGCCATATGCGTTCCTAAGCGTTCCATTTGAACCCCAAAAGCATATTCCCTCCCAAATGCGAATCTGGGGCATGGCCCCCATGTTGCCATATGCGTTCCTAAGCGTTCCATTTGAACCCCAAAAGCATATTCCCTCCCAAATGCGAATCTGGGGCATGGCCCCCATGTTGCCATATGCGTTCCTAAGCGTTCCATTTGAACCCCAAAAGCATATTCCCTCCCAAATGCGAATCTGGGGCATGGCCCCCATGTTGCCATATGCGTTCCTAAGCGTTCCATTTGAACCCCAAAAGCATATTCCCTCCCAAATGCGAATCTGGGGCATGGCCCCCATGTTGCCATATGCGTTCCTAAGCGTTCCATTTGAACCCCAAAAGCATATTCCCTCCCAAATGCGAATCTGGGGCATGGCCCCCATGTTGCCATATGCGTTCCTAAGCGTTCCATTTGAACCCCAAAAGCATATTCCCTCCCAAATGCGAATCTGGGGCATGGCCCCCATGTTGCCATATGCGTTCCTAAGCGTTCCATTTGAACCCCAAAAGCATATTCCCTCCCAAATGCGAATCTGGGGCATGGCCCCCATGTTGCCATATGCGTTCCTAAGCGTCCCATCTGAACACCAAAAGCAAAGTACAAACCAGACCCAGGATGGGCCAGGAGCCCGCATACACCAGAGTCACAATAAGTAGGGGCACAGCAACACACCCATCGGCATGGCCAATCCGTCCCATGCCACATGTGCACAGCACACAGTCCCATTGCCAAGCACACACAACTACAGATGCTACAGCCACACACACGCCTCCGGGAAACCCATGTACGAGATTGCACGAACTGTTAATGTCAGACGACAAATACATACTTCGCCAGGTGCAACACAATAACAAATCTCATTCTCTCCACAGGTGACGAACTGCTGGATGCTGGGGATGGAGCCAGCAGCCAGCACAGCCAGCCTACAAGCCCCCAACGAGGACACACGGATCTGGAGGATCTGTCCTCCTCTTCGGACACGGACCACCAAGCAGGCCCATCTGGTGTGGCAGGGCCCAGCCGCTCCCCAGGACCCCTCCTACCCACCAACCCATCATCCAGGGCTGCTGAACATTCCCAGCCCCCTGCTGCCACTGTCGTTGCGGCCACACCCACGGTCATTGTGGCCACTACCACTGCCGCAACCGCCACCATCGCCGCACCGACCACCACCGCCGCCACCACCACCACGTCTTCGCTGGCACCAGCCCCAGCGCAGGTGGTGGCCCGGCCGACTGGATCCACCCTGGGAGCCACAGCGAGGACCGTGGTGAGCAATGTGGCTAGTGGGCAGGCCGGTGGCAGCAGGACTGGTAGGAGGAGCAGGGTCAGGGAAACGCCAGCCTCCCTGGGAGCCATGCCCTGCCTCAAATGGCCAGAGTCCTTGGGGCCTATGAAGAGGCCCAAGGACAATGGGTCCGGTCTGCTTCAGACACGCGTGAGGTGCTGGGGGTGCTGAGGTCCATGGACGCCCGTATGGGCCAACTCGTGGACCTCATGGGCCAGCTGGTGGTGGCGGTGAGGTCACAGCCAGGGACAGCAGCTCCCCTCCGCCACCACCTGCCGAGGCGCAGGGTCGAGCAGCAGTGTCCAGTTCCCCTGCGTCCACAGCCAGTGAGCACACCTCAACCACCAGCATGTCGCAAGCAGGCACCCCCTCGCAAACGTGGAAGGGGCCGTCCGAAGTGGAAACAGATCTCCCGGGAGGACTTCGCACGCTCCAAACGCAAGTGAGGCAGCCAGCCAGCCTTCCGCCAGCCTTCCTTGACCAGCCACTGCATTGACTTGGACTACGATCCCACTCCACACAGCCATCTGGATGGCATGTGTGTGTTGGACTATGGACATAGAACCAGTGGGTACACCCTGAGCATCACGCATCCATGACCGACAGCTCATTGTCACTGCACGCACCACTTTTGTCATCACCTTACACACAATCACATGTCACAGTTTGAAATAAATGCACCTTTTACACTAACTGCTGTTTGTGCCCTGTGTTTTATTTGTACGGAATACAACGGCCACCTTGGGCGGAAAGGCACCTGATGCGTGGCATGGCAATGGAATCCGGAGGGCCTGTAGGGACCTAGGGGTGGGAGACAGAACAGGAGCACATTCAATGAGTGTGTCACACACCCATCACACAGTACATGTCAACAACTACAAGCAATGTACACACATCGCACAGAGCAATAGGGCACAATGCCACAGCCACCAACAGTGGCATACTACCCTGGCCATGGAGCGTTGACACACAGCACGCAGTGAACAAACGGCCACCCTGACACAGCACACACACACCTGCACAGATACAGCCACATCAGCCGTCGTACATGGACACTCACCGTCAAGTGAAGTAGCGGGCGATGAGCTGCTGCCGCACATTACCAGCTTCCTCCTCTCCGCTGTCCTCCTCACTCGAGCTGTCCTGGTCTGCGGGCTGGGGCCCTGGTTGATCTCCGTCATCCACGATGAGGGGGATCTGCTTCCGAATGGCCAGATTGTGCAGCATGCAGCACGCCACCACTATCCGGCACACCTTCTGTGGGGAGTACGCCAGCGCACCTCGGTGCGGTCCAGGCACCTGAACCTGGACTTGAGGAGGCCAAAGGTACGCTCGACCACACGTCTGGTCCTCCCATGTGCCTCATTGTAGCGATCGTCTGCTGGGGTGCGAGGATTCCTCAATGGACTGAGCAGCCATGCCCCATTCGGGTACGCAGAGTCACCTGGGTGTGAGGGACACAGAGAACCGTTGCTATTCCAACTGGACAGGGGACAGCATCGCACAACCAGCACGCTACACCACTCCACATACTCACCGACAATACAGCCACGATCCTGTTGCATATTGGACATCAGTCGTGGCAAGATGCTGTTGCGCATTATGTGTGCGTCATGGGCCGAGCCTGGGAACTTTGCACACACGTGGGTGATCACCATGTCCGCAAGGCACACCACTTGCACATTCAGGAGTGCGTGTGCTTCCTGTTGCGGTACAGGTGCTCAGTGGCCTGTGGTGGAACAAGGCCGACATGTGTGCAGTCAATGGCTCCAACGACGTGTGGGATTCTGCCAAGGGCATAGAATGCACCCTTCACTGCCGCCAATTCACGAGCCCTGGGGAAGCGGATGTACCTGTTTCGGTACAGCATCATGGCTGCCAGTACATCCCTCAGCACCTTGCTGAACATGGGCTGGGACATCCCTCCTCCAATGCCCACTGTGTGCTGGAATGACCCAGTGGCGAAGAAATGCATGGCGGCCATCACCTTAGCCGTGGGGGTGACAGCAGTCGGATACACCCTGCGGGGACGGAGATGGGGTTCTAACATGGCACACAGTCGATGCAGGGTTGGCCTGTCCAGCCGAAACTTCCTAATAACCTCTGTATCGTCCATGTCCGCCAGCAATTGGTATGGGCGGTCAATGTTCGGTCTCCGCCTAGGGACAATGGCAGAGGACACATGTCAAAGCAACACGACACATAGCAATTTCGCATACACATCACTGACATGACTGAGCAAGCACATGAGCCACAGCCCAGCTGTCAAGCTGGGACGGCACGGCCACAATACACTTACACAGGTCTCCCAACAATGGCAATGGCTAGTGATACAAACCACTGCCATGTGCATGCACATGGGGATCTAGGCCCCAATGACTTGCGGGGCGTGCTGATGGGGACTGACTGCATATCCGTCAAGCGGCAACGCCACGGCAACATGAATGTCTGCTGAGCATGGAACTGCTTCCGCGGCTGGATGAGTATGGCACACGACGACGACGACGATGTGGGCACAGGCTGAGCGGCCATAACAAGTGGGACCTGTGGCACGAGGGGATATGAGACAGTAGTAGGTGTCAGCACTGCACCCTATGTACAGCACTGTACGGATCACACCTCCCGAAACATTGACAGGTGTCCACATTGACAGCCCCATGCCAAGACGGCTGTGTGCTTGCAGTCACACGTCACAGGTGAGAGGTTACATTGCACGTGCCAGGTGGCAGACGTACATAGTGGGAGCTGGCATGTGTGTGCATGTGTCTCCTGTTCAGGATCCACCAGATGGGCGCTGACTCTGTACTGACCATTGGACACAGCATGTTCCGTGGAAGGCTTGTGTGTGTGGGATGGTGGCACTGGATGTGCCTCCGTTGGGTGGGGGGCCATGCACAGGGCGGGTACGTCGATGATTGCGCATTGTTGGTCACGGTGGGTGCACCCACTCAGATGTGTTGCCCTGTGTTCAATTCCTATGTCCGCATGATGATGGACTGTAGATGTGGGCAGACTACACATTGGTCGATGTGCTGTCTATATGCATGTGCCTTCACACCAGGCACAGCTGCCCCTGCACATGTGACCCCTGCTGGACTCGCTGCTGGGTCTGTGGAGCTGATGCACCTTCTGCGCGTGGGGCGGACAGCTCTCCTCACTTCCCTCATTGCGCATGTCATGACTTTGCCGCAGGTGACATGGATCATGGAGGGCCCACATGTACGCGTGGGTAGGCTACACATGATTGTTCACTGGTCGCCACCCCCAGTCAGTGTTTCGAATGGGAAGGTTGTCGTGCTGGTGGTATGTTCGATGTGGCGGATGGGCGGGCCTAGGTGCGGGCTTACATTCCGGACATGGGGGGTAGTTGGATTGGCGACTAGTTGCAGTACACACGGGACACGTCTCTTCCTTTCCACATCTGGGTCATCCCTTGTACTAACTGACAGTGATACAGTCATCTTCGCCCCAGCCCTCATGTCCTCCCCTCGCTCCCCCAATATGCATGCTCACCTGCGAGGCTAGCGCTTGCACAGGCAGCCCCAAGCTCGCACCAGAGAGGGCAAGGAGTGTATGTGTGGGTCCAGTTGCACGAGTGGGCTGTCTCAGGGTATGATGTGTGGCGGGACGCCGTCCACCTGCGTGGTGCCCCAAATGGAGACCCGGCCTGCATGGACTATGCATCACAGTCTTCGCCTTCCGGATCCGCCACCTGCGACACCCAGTGGCTGTGGCTGCCCTTGCGGCCAGGCCGCGTCCGTCTGTGGCTGATGGCCCACACATTCACTCTTTGGCCTCTCTGGGGAGGGCTCGGGGTGGTGGCGCACGCGCTTGCACTTAGTCGCAATGGCATGTGGCGTGGTTGGTATGATGGGCAATGGATGGGATGGTGCGAGCCACCTCCCGTGACGTCAGTGCTGCTCGTGCTGTGGTGCGTCCCCCTACACTTCCATTTGACTTGTGCCATGCTAGACGTTGAGGTTCTATTGCCTGCGTGATATGACCAGGAGGAGCGCGAGGAGACCTCTCACACACCATGCTCCACTGCCATCCCGTGCCCTGTATCGCCTGTGCGGATTGACTATGTTGGGGTTACACCTGGTCGACTGGGGCTGTGTGTGCCTTGTCAAGGGGCATGGCGGGCGCACAACAGGATCCAGCTTGTCCACAGAGGGTGGGCTGAGGTGCGCCTGGTACCGCTTTGTACGTGTGCCCGGCTGCTGTGCACACACGTGTTCACTCCCCCCGACAGGTGTCCTCTCACAATGCCCAGGGAAGCGGTGGTGTACTGTTCATGACCCCTCCCAACACGGCGTGCTCCAACTTGGCATGTGCGCATCTACCCGTCACACCCACCCACCTGAGCACTGCGTCCATACGACTTCACACGACACATGTGTGTCTTCCACAGTTGTGCTACTCATTTGCGTTGACATCCAATACCAGTGGACTACATGGTCATGTCACGACTGCCGTGTACTTCACATACTCTCATCCTCTCTCATTCGTACTTGTGAAATGAGTCAGCGGAGACAGTTTTGGTTTCAAACATTATATTGAGTCTTCTGTCCTCTGTGATGCAGTATAGTGGACACTACTGGCAGCGGAATACATGTTGAGGATATACTGAGCATGATTGCAAATGGGATAGGGTGTGGGGTTACATGTGATTGGCTGTTGCATGTGGGATGTGGGCTTCAGAGTGACATCTGCTTGGCCAAGGCTGTGCTAATGTACATTTACGTATAGCTGCGGAGCTGCGGACTTTGACACAGACGGTATACATGTAGCCTACCAGACCGCTTGGCATCATGGGCACAGTCCATCTCAGTTCCATGTGACAGGTTTGCTGCGGTTGTTCCTCGTGCACGCGTGCATGTGAGATGACATCAGGGCATGTGCTTGCGTGCATGCAGCGGCGTGCCACTTGTTGTTGCACTGTGGTGGTTACTGGACATGTCACAGTCACTGGGGTCGTGTTGTTGTTGTATGCACTTGTCGTCCATGCAAAGGTCCTGGTATGGGATTCCCGGGCGGGGGTGGGAGGGTGCAGCACCCACAGACTCCAGGCGACCTATTCATGTCCACTGAGCGGTGTGTGTGTCCATGGGCGCTGGATCCATGTCGTGTCCTGGTTGTTCGTGCAGTTCCGTCCATGTGGGTGCGATACACAGAGCCCATGCCACTGCCTCCCACGATGCATGCGGTGTTCCTGGATGTGATGGGGAACAGTGTGCATGTCCCGGTCATATCCGATGTCATGGCGATGTCGTTGATGGTGTGGTTACAGTTGCCGGTCGTTTGGTATGGCTGTTGTGGTGGTGACTGGCCAGTCCGTGCGGAAGCTAAGCATGGGTGCGGGGTTGGACATCATAGGTCAATCGGGGAACCTGCGTTGTGGTCCGACGAATTTACAGGTTGTCAGGTATGCGATGCCGTCCAGCAGGGCTTCCATGTCATTGGTGGTGTACATGTTTGCCAGCCAATGTAGCGGATGGTGGCTGTCAAGGTGTTGTTCGTAAGTTGTCCCTTGGAGGACCATGATGGGGCATGCTGGGTGACATTCGATGTAGCTGTTCTCGATGATCCGTCGTGTGGAGGCACAGTGGTCCCATTTCAGTGCGGGTGCGATGTTGGCCACATACGCCATGCCCCCATAGGCAGAGCAGGCCCTGTCGTGTGCGTCCAGAGGGAGGAGTAGTGGTAGCAGGTCCGCCTTCAGACATGCCGGGTTGGAGAGGCATATCTCCACGGGATGCTGGTAGGGACACCTCCGACAGTAGAAGACGGGCATGACGCAGCTGAACAATGTGATGCGGTAAGTCAGTCGGTAACTTACGTTCAGCAGGGACAGGAGATCGCATCCCAATGTATGAAACAGGTTGGTTTTGTACAGCTTGAGCTGTTCGGCGTAGTTGGGTAGGTGTGTTGCGGTTGCCATTTCGCAGCGGTGCGTTGTGGTGGCGTGCTCCGGCTGTGTGTGCAGTCTGCAATGTGCACGCTCCGAGGTTGCTGTGAGCTCTGTGTAGTCATAGGGAGACAGGACTTGTGTTCTGTTGGCTTGTTTGGAGGACACGGGCCCTCTTCCCACATGCTTCTCAGACAGTTCAAGGTCAGTGATGTGTGACTCCTTCCAATTAACTTGCATGTGGCCGACATGGGGGAGTGTTTTCTTCTTTCTTCCCCGTCCGTTGTGTGCTTCTGTGATATGCGCTATCTGCCCTGTGGTCGGTCTCCTCGGCAAGCCTGTGTTGGTCTATTCTTGGACAATGGCTGTATTCACCGGCTTCTGTCGTAGGGCTGTGGTTTCGGAGTTGGAATGGAAGGTCATTCAGTGCTGTCTGCTCTCCCTTGTGTGGGCGGCAGGCTGCCTTTCCGCTCTGCGTTGGGCCTTGTGTGTGAATGTTATTCTTGGGCCACCTGTTGTCGGTCCCCGGGCTCTTTGGTGTTCCGTTTTATATGTCTTGTTCATATGTGCAGGGTGGTATGGGTGTTTCAGTGTGGTACTGGCGTTCCTCTTCCCGAAGGGCCCTGCTTCTCCTAGTTGGTGTTGCCGCCGCTGTGTGCTACGCCATGTTTGTTACACTGGGGTGTGTCCTGCTGTTGCGTGTCTTCACTGACATGTGTGCGTCGGTTGTGTGGCGTTGGGTGTTGTCCGTGAATTGGGCGTTGGGGACATGTCTGTGGCAGGCCTGTCACGTGTCATGTGCGTTCGGGGTGGGGCTGATGTGTGTGCTGCTTGGTTGTGTCCCTGTGTCTGTGTGCGACGCATGCATGGCGCTGCGGTTGGCCTCTGCGTTGTGCGCATGTGTGGCGGCGTCATCGCCGCTTTGGGGCCGTGACGGGGTTGTTGGTTCCTAGTCCCAGGTGGTGTGTACACATGTGTTACGCGATGTTACGATTTGGCCTGTGTGTCATATGTGGATGCAATGGTGGATGTGTAGTGTACACGCGCTGGTGGGGGGTTGTCCGCTTTTCCGCCCTTGCACTGTGTGCGCTGTTTGCGTGCACTTGTTGTGTGTGTGCCTACCTGCGTCTCCGCGGTACGTTGCGTCCTTGGTGGTGCATCAGCAGGAGCATGGGGAGGGCCTGCAGTGCTGGATTCATGCTCGGGGAGCCGCTTCTTCGTTGTCCGTGCTCGGCGTCCGTGTTACCGCTTCGGTTTGTCGTACGGTATCTCTTGGCCATGGGAGCCGTTTGTTTGCGGCATCGTAATTTATGCGCCGGGCGGGACGTGTTTCGTCGGACGGTGTGTGTCAGTTGAGCTGCGCCGCTACGTGTACGGGCGCACTTTGATGGCGGACGGTGTTGCTGGCTTGCCGGCGGTGTTTGGCCTACTTTTCGCATCGTAATTGGGCGGGCGTGTGGACTGCTGCGTGCCGGCGGTAACTGGTGGTTTTTGCATCCGCCAGCACGGCGGTTGTGCTTCCGCCCGCCATCGTAATGAGCCCCTTAATAACATATTTGTGTTGTATTTTCTCGGTGTGGTTGTATTGCACTTTAGTTTTGATTTAAAAAAGGGGAACATTTCATTATTTTAGTTAATTAAGTTAAGGAGGTCGAGGTATTTTTATTTTGTAAAAAAGTTTTGTTCTTACCTGTGTTGTAGAATAATCTGATATAGTAGTTTGTGTAGATTTTCTTTCTTCTCTGGTCTCTCTCTCGCAAAGTAACGCTCTCCCTCCGTGTTTGGCCGATAAACGGTAAATTTGTGTTAATTAATTCTTTGTTTTTATAGTGTTTAGTTAATTAGTTAAACAAATTTATTGGTTTGTGTGTTTTTAGTTTAAAATCATTAGTTGAGATACGTTATTTGAATTTTTTAGCAGTTATCTTTTAATTAGGTAAATATATGTAATGTTTATTTAATGTTTATATTTATGTTATTTGTTGTTATTTACATATATTTGTAAATAAATGCAATTTATAATATTTATAGTTGTTATATATTATATATATGTAATTTTTGCATCGTTGGAAAGTAATTTAATGATATATTGTGAATGTATTCATTTATTTGGGTTAGTATAATTATATTCTATTTTTTTAATCATTTAATATTTTTTATATATGTTATCATAATTTATTATAATTATTTGGAATATGTTAAATAATTAAATAATTGTAAATAGTCTTTATTCAATGTTAAATGGCATTTTCGATATTATTTATATGTATTTTAGTGATATTTGTGTAGTCGATATTGATATTCTTGATATTTTTGTTGTGTTTCATTATAATTTAATGTTATCGATATTTTTGTAATCGATATTTAATTAGGCGATATTTTTTTATCGATATTTGTGTAAATTCTTGTTTAAGTATAGGGTGTCGATATTTGTGTGTACGATATTTTTACTGCGATATTTTCGTAGGTCGATGTTTTTTGTAGTCGATATTTCATCAGTGATCCTCACTTAGAGAAGCTTCATTGTGTAAGAGATTGAGAAAATATTGGGCTTAGATTATTTATGTGTGCCTTAACCTGATTGCAGCGTTTTATGGAAAGTTTATAAAGGTGTATCAAATGTTAGAATTGTGTGATCTAAGCTAGTGCAATGTAACCTTTCAGAACCTTTCCCTGACTTACAAAGTAGGGTGCTCTCTTTAAGGGAGAACTGATTTTACTTAACTTTTTCTTTTGGGGACAACTTTATACTGATTTGTCTTTCATTATATGACTTTACTTGATTTGAACTTGGTATTGATTAATGCATTCATTTACTGATTACTGACGGATACTAATTTGGTGATTTTGGATTTGTAAACGTTTTAATAAACCTTTATGGTTTGAAACTTAACCACTCCCTGTCTTCCTTGTGAAGCCAAACGTGCTTCACATTATTTAAAAGTATTGATTTGATGACTAGACTCAGGGGCCAATTCCGATCTCGGCCGGTAGGGCTCCGAATCGGATTCGGCTTTTCGGATCCGATTCGGAGGCCTTTTTTCCGACCGATTCGTACAGTCGTCCCAGCGAGCAAGTACGATGCGAGCGCACGCGAAATCGCCGACCGACTCGTTCCCGGGTCCGAACCGCTCCGACCGACTCGTACGGACACGGCTCGCACCACGCAATGGAGACGTTTCCCGACCGAGCAAGTACGATGCGCGCTTCGAACAGCCCGACCGACTCGTAGTATCCGGCTCCAAAGAGCTGTCGGAGCCGGACTTCGGGGGTCCGTGTCGGACCCCCCTGCACGCGTAGCCGCACGAGTCGCACACAGGGGGGACCCAAGGGTCCCCCCTAAACATGCATGTACGGTGCGAGTCGCACCGACGCGTACCACTGTAGGGGGCCCCCCTGTTCGCGACGTACCCATTCAGTCAATGGGAGCCGTTGTACGACCGGCTCCCATTGACTTCAATGGGAGTCCAACCGAATCGAGTCAGGCAGGATACGGCCGCATCGTACTCGCTCGGTCGGACTGCGGGAGTCCGGCTCGGTCGGAAATCTCTCCGGATCCGGCTCGGTCGGAGAGATTTCCGGCCCGAATCGGAATCGGCCCCTCAGTTGTGAATTTCGATTTATCAGATACGTTTTTATGGGCCCCAAATTTGAGCCAAGAAGAGCGCTACAAGAAAATTGGTAGCAGAGGATGGTTCCCACTGAGGCTTAGGGGATTCAAAATTTGCCCTGACTCAATCTGTGTTCTCGAGTTTCCATGGTCCCATTCGGATTATTGACAGCGTTCCTGAAAGCAGTTGTGGTATTTTAGGATTGTGAGTATAAGTAAAGTTATGAGTTTTGGATTGTTAGTTGTTGAAAGTTGAGGTGTATGCAGGTTTTGAAGATTGGTCGTATTTTGAGTTGCGGTGTCAAATTGGGTCCAAGAGGACTCTGTGTTGAAATTGAGATTTGAAGTGCTTTTTGACGTATATTGCTTGTGATTATGAAGATTATTGCACTTGCTGCAAAGAGTTGAAGTTTGGTTATCGGATTTGTCGTAATCCAAGATCCCAAGATATTTGAAATATATTAAGAGGCAGGGCTGGCTTTAGGGCAGTGCAACCAGTGCAGCCGCACCTGGTGCTAACTTTGGTGGGGGGCGCTGTGTTTAAAAATAACTTTTGTTTTTTAAGCATGTGAACTTCCTTGTGCGTCCTGCAGTTTTCAGGCAACAATAAAAATGTCAAGATAACTCTGGTGATTAATGTTCCTACTGGTGAGAGATCAGAATTTTGTCTAGTGGCAGTTTTGGCTTAGAAATTAGCGTTGAGGGTTCATGTGCTTGTTTAAAGGAATGTCTACATGCAGATCACAGAACTGAGTGTGAGTGAGCTATAAGTAGCACTATAACCAAATGAAATGTTTATCAAAGAGAGTTTATGGAGAGATGAGGTGAACTGTTGGAGAGTGGTAGTGAAGCAGTGGCGGACGGTGACATTTGAAAGTGGTGGGGCGTAAAATGATTGTCATACTGCACCGTAGCGAGCGAGCGTAGCGTGCGAGCCCAAACAACCTAAGGGGAGTTCGGGGGGTTCTCCCCCCAAGAAAATTTTGAAAAAAGAGTGGACAAATGGTGCATTTTCAAGCAAATTTGAGAAAGCAGGAAGGTTAATAAAGCAATTGTGAAAGTGCAGTTATTACATTAATAAAGAGATGTCATATAACATTGGTAGCTGCTTATTCAGTATAACCACAGAGCTTCATAACAGACTTCGAGATATAATGCATTTCTGAGTACCTCACAGATGTTTTTTATTTAACAAACAACTAAACAGGTCGCAAACTAGCAGCATTCAACATATTGTTTACTTTTTGTATCTAAAATCAGCACGTCTGTCTTTAAGAGCAGCAAAATTTTCAATAACTTGAATGTTAAAGTCTGGGATTCTTTTCACTAGTTCGCTCTCTATAGAGAGCATTGCCAAAGCATTTAGTCTTTCCTCAAGCATGGTGTTCCTCAGGAATGTCTTAATCCTCTTTAAGGTGGAAAAGCATTGTTCTGACTCGGCTGTTGTCATAGGAGTGGTAATGACAATTTTTAGTAAAGCCACTGTCTCTGTAAGTGACTTTTCCATATTAAGTTTATGAATTAAAGCCAGCAAAGACCTGGCACCTTTGGCCTTCCGGTACACAGGCATTGCGTACAGTACAGTCAACTCAGTTTTCAGGTCCTCTTTGTTGAGCATAGGATAAGCTTCCACAGTCTCATTCAGAGCCTGCTCAGGGAAGGATTCATCATATTTTGCAAAGTACTCACTTTCCAATAATGTGGCACTCACCAAATGTTTTGTGAAAGCAAAACGTTCTTGTGCATGCACAATTACAATGTCACATATCTCCTTTGCATTTCGGACCAGACTGGTGATGTTTTTCCTGTGGTTTGAAAAAGTAGAATCCTCTGGCAGTTTGCTGTCTAAATTGTCAACCTCATCTCTCACTTTGCTTATGCTTTGGACAAACATAGTGGTATATCTTTTCACAGAGACAGTATCTATCTCTCGTGCTTGTAACTGCTTGTATAATATGTCGACAGATAACATGATCTCATGAAATAAAAACAGAAAGAACTGAAACTCTGTCTTTTAGTGTTCTAGCAAAGCCACGGCCTTCACTTTGAGTTTTGAAATCAAAGGTTTCATTGGCTTCTATGGCGTCAAAACATTTCACAAGGTCCTCCCTATATTGATATATTAGTTTGACTGTACGTATGTTAAAGTTCCAATGAGTTGAGGATCCCCTTGGAACCCTTTTGTCCACAATCTCCTGAAGTGCTTCCGTTCTTTTGGGGGAACGTGAGAAGAATGCTGCCATGCCTCCTACATCCTGAAAGAAAATTCGTGTCTCGGAGATCTTTGATACTGCCTGTTGCATAATAAGATTAAGTTGGTGGGCGTAACAGTGCACATAATGAGCATTAGGGTACACATCTCTAATTTTTTTCTGTACTCCACCAAGGCTTCCACTCATTACGGACGCACCATCATAGCTTTGTGCGATACGTTTTGTTTTTTTGAGGCACCTCTGGAAAAATTAAGCTCAGTTGACGCAGAATAGCTGCAGTAATGGTTTCTGCACTAGAGTCTCTTAAATGTGTGAAACCATAGAACCTCTCCACAACATTATTGTCATTGTCCAGGTACCGAAAGACTAATACGGACTGTGTTTTTGTGGCCACATCAGTGGTGTCATCAGCCTGAATAGCCACAAAGTCTGTGTTTTGCAACTCTTGCACAATATGGCTTCTCATAATTTCGAGCATACACTCAAGGAGTTCATTTTGTATAGTTTTAGAGGTGCCCTTAAAGACTGTAGCAGTTGCTAAATGTGCTTCCATTTCCTTGTCTATGCTTGCTATTAAATCCACAAGGCCTCTGAATATTCCAGGTTTTGAGGAACTTTCTGATTCATCATGGCCCCGCAATGCCAGTTCGAAAGCACCACAGAAACGAATGCAATCAATTATTTTTGATAGAATCTGTCTATTCCTATCAACTGCTTCATTGTGTTTCTGTATTGTTTTGCGGTATGCATCGTTTATCTGCTGCTCAATCGGTGTGTCTTCCCCCAACATTCCCAATCTCGTCAGGTTTTCCATATGCTTTCTTGTGTGTGCATGCTTCTTTATTTTTTCAGACAAATGCTTCAAGTCTGTTACTCCTTGATTTGTCCAAGAAAAGTCACCACCAAACAGCAAGCAGGGGAAGCAGAACAGAGAATTTCTTAAAGGGCACCCTGTAAGCCAATCAGCTTTTGTGTACCAGGCGTTTGAGAATGTACGTTTGGACAATTTTCCTCTGTCCTGGGAAGTTTGCTGTAGTTTTATGTCAGGCCGATGAGGTCCTAATTGCTTTAAATGTAGTTTCTCTTCAAGTGGCCGTGCCTGGAATGACCTTGTAATTAGCTGTTCTACTGTATTCATCATGCCGATGCTGGCCTTACCAATATTAAAGAAACCTGTCAATAATCAAAGTACAACGTATAAGGTGTGGTGCAATAATATCAAATTTCAGTATAAATACATATATCTTGTGCAGTATCGCAATAAATCTCCAACAGCTCCCCTTTGCACAACATGACTGCTAAAAATACAGCCTTACTGGCTGCTGCCTCTGTGTGCCACAGTGGTTGCTGAAGGCACTGAAACAGACACTGCTTGAGGGCCTTGAACAAGGCAAGGGATAGATAGTGCCTTTAACAACCGTTATTGCCCAAAGCACAGGGCTAAGGCTATTAGTAAATTCCATCCACTGAGGGTACAATGTTCAGAATGTGCACCCACCCCAACCCACCATGTAGAGTGACCACATACATAGCCCTAACTCCAATCTAAAAAAATATAGCATCAGTTTCCTTACCTTTAACACTGGTGTTTGCTGGGTCGTAGCCGGGGTGAAAGAGCAGCAAAGGAGGTTGGGGCCTCTTGTTCTTCGCCGAAAAATTGCCCAAAAATTTGGTAATGGTTCAGGTTGTCAGGCTTTACCAGGTGCTGAAAATAAAAATATAACAATTTATTTTTGAAACATTCGGGTAATCAAACAAAGACTGGGGGAAAAAACATAACGCTCCAATTTTTACCTTGCAGTTTGCATGCAGCTCTTAGATGACAGTTCATAGCTCACTGTTGTATGTTAGGATTTTAACTTACAAAAAACTGCAAGTAACAAAAGGATCTCTCTGACAAATGCAGTGACTCACTGACCTATTACATCATGTGCATTTTGTGATCTGCATCAGGTACATGTTCTTTGCAGCACATGTGAGGGGGAGAGGTGAGGGGGGGTCCTTCACTCTCTGATGCTGCTGACCGCTTCGTGGATGAGAGGCGACTTTGAATGCTGTTGTGGGTCCACTGATAATACCGCCTAAGCAGTACACTTTTAATGCGACTGTGTTTTCTGCATCTTACTATCCTATCTGGTGCCAGGTAAATGTATCGTTTTCGAAAAAGTCAATGTACACCCTCTAATGCACATAGCAGGCTTACTTTAATGATTGTGTGTTCTGCTAATAAATAAATATGGCGGCAGGAGTCACACAAGCCCTAAAAAATAGAGGGCTAGAACTGTCATAAAAATAGAACGCCCTGGGGCTGTAGGTGGAGAACCAGTAATTAATAGGCTGCGTGTGAAAAAGCAGAAGACGAGGAAAGCCATGGACTTCAGACGAGAGGAGTGGGCGATCGGATCTGTGAAAGGGGGAGGTGAGAAGAGTGATTAAGTCTGGGAGGATCGACGAAGTGAGGTGATCGATGGGCCCTGCGAGAAATGGCATGGATGAGAGCGATGTGTTCGCGGGAAATATCAAGACGAGGAAGGCCCTGGGCTCAGCGTGAAGGGAAAGGATGAGAGCGGTGTGTTGCCAGTGAAATTTCAGGATGAGCTGAGCAGTGGAATCGGCGTGAAAGGAAAGGGGACCGGGTGAGAGGGATTGGCACAGGGTAGTGAAATTATACTAAAAGTGAGATAATAATAATGAAGGTCAGGGCATGGCTGAGAAGGCAGAGGAAGACGGTCGGGCAAGGAAGCAAGAAGCATGACAGGGAGGTGGACTGAAGGGCAGTTAGTGATGGGCAGAGCAAGATAGAGACGGTGGGCAGTGAAGGCCACTGAAGAGCTGTGCAGACAGAACAGTGAAAGGCAGGATAGTTTAGGACAGTGAAGGGTAGGGCATTAACGGACTGTCACAGGGTAGTGTGCTGCTGAGACTTGTAGGCAGCAGAATTGAGGGCCTGTGCTTTATACGAGTAGGACAGGGCAACGAACCGGAAAGTCTTAAATGAAGACAAGAGAAATGAGTCAAACTGCTGGGGACAGGTGCAGGAGGTGTACTAACAGTACTGTTATTGGGCACAGACTTCTGTTCTCAATATCTATTGAATCATCCCATTATCCCTTCAAACACGTACATTCACCCCAAATACATACACACGTCACGTCATACCACAGCCGAGCCCCCTCACAGGCTAATAAAAGTCTCGAAGCCAACAAAAACGAGTTAGTGTACACGTATTCCAGTTTAAGAGCAGTATAATGGGGCTGTGCCTGTTTCTAACCATTACCGATTCAATTGCACATAATTAATGGAACGGCGGCAAAAGGTATTTTCCCAGGATCACACAAGGTGTCCACGCAAGGAAGCTGGGATTTACACACAGATCGCCGTAGTCGGAGAAAATTAGACGCCCGTTTCGGAATTTCATACGTATCAATTGGCACGAGGTAAAATAAAATCAGAATAACGGGAAAACGTTTTCACGAAAATGGATTAAGCTACAACTTCGTGCCTTTTTCTCAATTAAATAATATTGGGGCAAATGATAAATGAACAGGCGCTGCCCGTTTAAACAAAGCTACAGTTTCTGGTAACACAGGAGAAAGCGTTTTCACTTCCTTGCTGCAATAATGGATTTGCTCAAAGCAATCAATCCGGTTAGAAACCATCTACATTCTACTACTCCCTTCTACCTGGAGTTTTCACCAGGACAATCAAGGAGTGTCAAAAAAGACTACTGCCCGTCACCTTCCGAGACTAGCAACTCTGTTATATACTATTGGCCGTGTTAATAACCATAGACACTCTGATTTCGGTTTTAAAAATAAAAATCATGGATTCTGATTGGTGGAACTCGAAATGTTCGCAATTGCAACAATCACAGTGCACCAGACGCCGTCGTGGGCTGCATGATCCAGTTCAGATGTCTGTCTGATCGCCGGATTCACCATTCATGGTTTAAGCCATGGATCGATTCATGTCACATAAAGTCACAACTTCAGATGCCCCACTCTCACCTCCCTCTCAGCCACCGAGGGCGGGGGCACCTATAGTGCTAATCAGCATCTAGTAACAAGTCCTGTACACGCTCGGTGTACTACTCCCGCTGCCATTCATTGTGTTTTTACACTATTGCAGCATAGATGCGTCTTCTCTTTTTTCAGCACAGCACAGTACACCAAAATCATAACGGTTGCATTTACTTAATTTCAACACATATCTCGCGCTGAGCCACTGCAGTAGTCCCTCAGCAGTGCTTGGGAAGCACAGTCGCATTCGCAGCTTTCTTTTCCTCCGTGGTCGGTAAATCGAAATTCTATCAGGCGCCGCCAGAACTTCAACACCTCCAGACAGTCCTGCTGCCAGGCCTGTAACGTTACAGGCCTGGCAGGAGGTTTTGAAGTTCTGGCGGCGCCTGATCGGCATAGGTGCGCAGGCCCGCGGCGCAGGGCCCAGGGCCAGGGATTCGCCAATCGCCCTAAAAGAAACGTGACATAAACTACTAACTCAACTCTGTACAACTGAGGGTCCACCCGACCACGACCACCCACACCCAGCCGAGCCACGCGGCGGACTCCGACTCGGAGTCTGTCTGTCACTCTCGGAGGAGTCTCGGACTGATTATATTTACTTTACTGAATATTATGTAATATATGTTGTTGTGCTTGCAGTACTGTGTGCTTGTCATAGTTACTTTCTAAGTAAGTTTAGTCTTACTTCAACACAAGAACGTCACGTGACGTCGATGATCATTCAGGATCTTGAGCACGCAGGCAGGAATCAATCAAATGGAAATCATCAAATGATGAATCAGAATCAAGTAGCACCGCTCGACGAGGTCTCTACGTCTCTGTGGTGTGTCGACACCTCGTGTGGCACTGGCGCGGTGACGGAGCCTGCGAGGTCACGTCACGATGGCCAAATCCAATCACAGTGCGGCACAGCGGCAGTGCCACCCCACCCACGCGCGGCACCCAATGCAGCAAATGCCTGCCCTCAGGCTGCGCGGTGTCTCTGCCAATCCAGACGCTGCATTAGCAGCGCCAGGATTGGCTAGAGCACGGTGACGGCTCGCCCATTAGGAGACCGGGGGCTGCTGCTGAAGCAACCCTCGGCCTCTCGTGTCCCGACTCCCCCCTTGCTCTGGCTATATTATGGTAGTAGGGTGGCTGTAGTGCGCATGTTCGGGCTGGTCATAAAAATGACCAGCCCAAATAGAGCATGCGCACTATTGCAGCAGCGCTTACTAAGCGCAGCTGTCACTCAACCCTTGCTGCCGCAGCCAGCCCCGCCCCCACCCACCCCCTTCAGCGGCCAACTGCCAGTGCCGACTGCTGCGAGCGCGCGGAGCGGCGAGTGTTATTTAACTTAATCTGTATTCTGTAGTGTTATTGTTATGAACTACAGTTGTGATTTGAATGGGGCCATGTGGCTAGTGGGGCAACGCCCCACTGCCCCAATGGACGCACCGCCACTGTAGTGAAGGAGTTCACGTCAAAGGAGGTCATGAGGGGTGGCACCAAAAAAGATTGTCGCAATGGGCGCCACTAGCGCTAAAGCCAGCCCTGTTGAGAGGTATTTGACTTGCCTGTTAAGGTTGAGGTGTAGGTCCTGAAGTGCCATTGGCCACACCAAGATAGGGACTTATTAAACTTCTATTGTGAGATTGTACTAATTGAGATTGGTGTTGGTTAAGTCTTTGTGCACAGAAGTAGGCTGAACTAGTCAGAGTGGGTTCCCGCTGGTCGAGAAGTCGCTTTGTGTGTTTGATAGTGCCAGGAGGGTGTTATTCCCTATTCTGCTAGAGTGATTGTTGGTTCTATATTTCTTCAGGCAAACAGACAAGAGTTATAGTTTCATTTTGGTATTTTAGCTTATGTGAAGATGATCATAGTAGAGTTAGAGATGTGAGTTACGTCATTAAGTGTTGTGCCGGGATTGGTTGTTTAGCATGTGTGCCTCACTGGGATCGTTTGTTTCGTCATTTGGGTGTCACACTGTGAGTGGTCAGGTAAGTGGTGTTGCTCTAAGATTGAGTGTTTGTATCATTGAATATTGCATTGTGATTTGTCAGCAACTTACGGTTATTTCAATTTGGAATTTACAAATTTTGTGTTCATTTTTGTAATGAGCAAAGATAAAATTAAGATCTATGTTGAGAAATTCAGTGAGAATACCTGTTTGCAAGGGTGAGGAAGCTCCTCCAGAAGGCACACCCACACACTATATGACTATCACAGTTGGGTTTCATACCAGTATTTGGATTAAACAATGGAATATGATCACGGCAAATGAGGGTGCTTGCAATTTTCCCCACAAGGCACATTCAATGTGCGAATAATTGAGTGATGTATAGAATTAATCCCCCACCGAGAGCCACTCAATATGAAGCTTTGAATACAAGAGAACTTGCTGCCCATTTAAAGGAGACAGGGAACTATATAACAAGCATTGGCAAAGCATATAGGTTTCGCCTATCCAAAATTATTTCGCTTTGTCAATGTTTTTTACATGTTGCACAGCAGTGCGAGCTGCTGCGAAACATGGCTTAGAGAAAAAAAATAAAAGCACTGTGACGTGGCCGGTACTGACCCCATCATAGCGCTATTTTTTTTTACTTCAAGCCATGTTCGACCCAAAGGTATCAGAGCGCTTTACATAAGCACCAGTTGCGTTACAGATGGACACATTCCTTTTGTTAAGCACAGGGAGATTAAGTGATTTTCCCAAAATCACAGGATGTTGAGCATCCCTGCCGAGACTCGAACCCAGTTCACCAGCTTCGAGGTCGACCGCTCTAGCCGTTAGGCCACAGAATGTTCATGACTGAGGATACATTAAAGAATATAAAAATACTAGGTTTAAAATTACATGCTAGAGAGTTAGTAGCATGTACCAGAAAAATGGAAACACCCAAAAGTACAAGAATCGATGGTCTAGAAAGGAAAGGAAACAGAAAAAGAAAGAGGATACAGGTGGGCAGGGTCGGACTGGCCGATAGGGTTATCTGGAATGCCCGAAGCGTTGGTCTGACAGGTCAGTGTGTGGGGCATTTTTTAGTGTCCCATACTTTGCAAAACACCTATACAACATGTCTTCACAAGTTCGAAACTGGCTGGATTTGTAAACGTGGGCCACTTATTTAGCACAGTAATGGCAGGCACTTTTGTTTGGTGCCCGGACCTACCTTTTGTCCCAGTCCGATCCAGCAGGTGGGACTGCAGAGGATTGATCCGGAGGTCATAGAGTATCCCTTGAGAGAGGTGCGTAGAGGTGGGTATGTTCATGTTTCCTGGAGTTGTTGTGATCTTTTTACCTTCCTATGGTTGCAACAGAATCCTGACCAATGGTATACTGCTGTGGACTGAATTGTGAAAATTTTGAAAGTGTTTTCTCAGAACTTGAATATTTTCTTTGATATTGTGGTCCCTAAAGATTTGTGGGCAGAATGTAAGGTGGTGGTAGGTTGGCCAGCCGGTGAGCGGCAGAGAGATGCTCAGACTCATGCTCCCTATCCTTCTGTTAGGGACAAGTATACTCAGGTGTTTTCTTATTTGAAAACAAAGGTTCCACAGAAATAACCAGAACTACTCAAGAGTCCAAAGAGTTTATGCATGCGTATTACGAGAGGTTGATGTTGGTTTTCAGACAGCACAGTGGTGTTGAAAATCCAGAAAGGAAAATCTTGGTGGATTCTTGTCAAAATTCATTCTTGGTTTCTGTCTTCCGTCCAGAGATTAGCTCTCATATACAGCAGATTGTGATCTGTTAGCATTCGATGTCTCTTGACGAGATACTACGGTATGCAAAATATTGCAGAGATAATTTGGAAACGAAGCAGAAGAAGATTAAGGAGAAATTCATGTTGGCGCAGACTAAATTGGCTCAGATAGGATGTCAGCACAGACCTTATGTAACAGATTCAGGGTATAAATAGGTTCCTGCTGTTGATGCAGGAATGCAGGGAGTTGGTTACCAAGGCGGTGGTCAGATGTCGCAGACAGGGAATTTTGTTCCACAAGGCAGAGTTCGAGGAATGGTGGTTGATCTAAATGCAGGGATGGATATAAACATGTTGAAGAAGACTACTGCTCGTCATATTTGTAATAAGTTGGGTCACTGGAAACAAGACTGTATATTGAACCCAAACTGAAAGCAAAATGATGTTCAAATGCCAAACAAGAATCCAATGTCAATGCTGAATATGTAAGTTCAAAGGTCATATAATGTCAATATGCCCCAAGCTCCAATGATGCAACAGAACATAACTAATCAATGGTAAAATCTGAATTAAAATCCAAGGGTTCAACAGAACCCTTTCATAAGTACAGAGAATCTCCAACAGTTCCCGGTTTTCAACAGCCCCACTGGACTGGACCCTGATCAATCACAATTATATGTCGGAGAGGGGAGGGGGATTGCATGCTTGGCGCAGTTCTAGATGTAGACCATAGTGGGCCATATGTAGATGGAGAGGTGAATGGCCACCCCATATTCAAGTCATACTTGTAGAACATGGCTTGTCACCCGAGAGGGTATCCAGGCGCTTGCTGCCGGTCTCAGACGAAGAGCCAGGTCTTGAGCCCTTTCCTGAAGTGTGTCAGTGAGGGTGCTGCGCAGAGGTGGAGGGTGTTCCAGGCTTTAGTAGTGAGATGGGAGAAGGAGTGTCCTCCGGGACGGCAGCGGCATATGTGAGGTATCTGTGCGAGGGCGAGGAATGCGGAGATGAGGTTCCTGGGAGGTCAGTGGAAATGCAGGCTATGGTTCGTGAGTAGGCGTGGCTCAGGAGCTTGAACTAGCATCTCTTCTGGATCGGGAGCCAGTGGAGGTCCTTTAGGTGCTGGGTGATGTGGGTCCTTTTGGGCAGGTTGAGGATGAGTCTTGTGGCTGCGTTCTGTATCATCTGGAGCCTCTGCATGAGTTCGGTTTTGGTGCCTGCATAGAGTGCGGTGCCATAGTCCAGTCGGCTGGTGATGAGGGCCTGCATCACCGTCTTCCAGGTGCAAATGGGGAGCCACTTTAAGACTTTGCGGAGCGTGTGGAAGCAGGCTGAGGAGACGCGTTAACCTGACGTTTCATGGAGAGTTCACTGTCGAGGGTGATGCCAAGGTTGCGTACTTGGTCTTTCGGCGTGGGGGTGGGCCCGAGTTTCAACGGTCACCAGGAGTCGTTCCAGAGGGCTATGTGTCTGCCAAAGATCAGAACTTCAGTCTTGTCTGTGTTAAGCTTCAAGCAATTGTCCCTCATCCAGGCTGATACATTCTTCATACAGTGTGGAAGTTTGTCTTAGTCAAGCAGGGGTCCTCTGAGAGCGAGAGGACGAACTGGTTTAATGATATTGATGTTGTGCGATCTGATGATGTCCGCGAGTGGTGTCATGTAGACGTTGAAGAGGGTTAGGCTGAGGGATGAGCCTATTTACTCTTAAGGTGTGTAACAAAGTGCTCTAATATTTTGTCATCAACTGTCCCTGTCTTTAGCCAGGGATACGTGTGCTTCTGAGTAATCTTAAATCACGCCTGACAATATTTCTGTAATTTTTTTCTGGTCACCTGGAAAGGTCTTTTGCATGTGCTATAAGGGAGGCTCCATAACCCCCCGTATTTCTAACAACTTTTACAATCTAACATTTATCTATATACTCAATATTTCTTCTTTTAAAATTTTGTACACTAGTTCTCATGAACAAGAAATACATCCATTTGTATATGATATGTTAAACATTATACTTCATAATAACATTATGCAACATCATACAACAACATCACTCTGGCGCCACATTTCTATTTACATGCACACACACGCCTTCACCATCAACATATTTAAAATATGAACACGTCAACTACTTCTAAATGTTAATCACCATTCTTTTGATTCTAAACAGTAAATAATTTCGGCAGCAACTGGCCCCTTCCCTCCACACTCAATACAGGATAACCCTCAAACGATGCGTTTCATAGACCATGGAATGACTTCTGGACATTAGGTCCAGGACGGTAATTCTAGCGTTCAGATCATATTTGGAGTTAAAGTTTAATGACATGGGCCTTTCAGCCATCCCTCTATGTCAAAATATTGGAACACATATTGGAAACCCAACTTCAAATCACCCACATTGACCACTTCCAACTTTATATTGGAATAAACACTCTACCGACGAGGCAGTGCCTTAACTTAATATTGTGCAACACATGTACACAATCTTGCATGCGATAACCTTATATTTACATTATATCTGCGTTTACAATTGCCAAAGAGACAAGTCATATAATATATAAAACAGGGAGCGAAGTCCGCATTGTCCTCACCTCAAAGACGGCAATCTCCTGGTCCTATCTGCCCCTGTGAATAGGCAAAACTTTAGACAACACGGTGTCTGCTTACCTCATCAGAGATGCACAATGATCTATGCAGCAGGGGTAGGTGATATTCCTGTGGCAGCAGTCGGATGTGGGCAAAAGGGACTCCTATCTGGCGTTTTACTGTTGCTGCAGGAAGAGTAGCTATCTCCACACAGCTGGCCTCAATTAGCTACTTCACATGCACCCACTTATACAGCAACATGAACAATGCTTATTACAAAATGTCAAATAGTAAAGTTACTTAGCAGTTACATATTGGTTACAGAAAACATCTTGTAACCAGTGTCCCTAACCTCTTAACCTATTTCCTACATATTCTTCATTGTAGTTCTAACAATGCTTAACAAGCCCTGCATTTACTTCTTTTTAATGCATGTGTACGTGTGTGAGTGTGTTTGTGTTATCATTCTGCTCCCAAGACTTCGTATCAGATTCTGTGTACTCTTGGCTAATTCATTTTCATGCTCCGACTCTTCAACCATGTGTTCAGTTTACTGGGACAAAGCAAACACAAGGAGATGATGGACGGAGCACTGAAACTTTTCAGACACTCACCCCCAGTCACATATCTGGGTTGAATCCATCATCGTTCTTTAGCTCACTTCGCCACCCCAGTTCAGACACAGCTATATGCAAATCAGTCTTGACCCTGTGCCTCATGGGAACAGTCAAGCCCGAACTGCCAAGCCATGGCTTCCCTGGACCGGAAACAAGCATCCTGGGACCCAGTTTACTGGGACAACAGAATACCCGCTTGTGCTGAGACCATAAATTCCTTCAAGCTTATAAACACAGGTTTTCCTTTAACTAAGACCTTGCAGGTCATGCGTTCTATTTTCTATTGAACTCTTCACCTATTCTTGCATCAACATGAGATTTGTGCCTGCACTGCTCTTTCACCACATATAATTTTATATCGCTTTCTACTGTTGTCTGCTGTAGCGTAATTTCTTCCCATTTCATTTCCTTTCCAATACACTTTAACTAGAGAAGAGTAGAGCAGGGAGAGATGGCCCAAAAGTGGTGAGAGACTGGGAGCGGTTGTATCAGGGGAACGTATTCCAGAAATGATCAGAGAAGAAACAGATTCAATTGAACAAAGTGACAGTGATCAACCAACAGCCAGAAGATTCAAGTCACGGAGTGCTTAGTCAAGGGAACTCAGCTGCTGAGTGGACCTACTTTGCTTAGTGCAAGCCTGATTCCAGACCACGAGACTGAGAATCATCCAGTGTTTTTGAATAACCCCCATGGAAAGTGCTACCACAAAGAAGACTGGTTGATATTTTTGATTGACTGAATTCAAGCAACATATGCCCAGTTGCTAAAGTTCATGTTTGTATCCTGACGATATACTGAAAGTATTAAGTCCATGGTTCCACTAGAAGAGTAGGATCTTTGTCTCTTTAGAGTATCCAGCTGTAGATTATAGATTTCTAGTACTGAAGTCAACTGAACTAACAGGCTTAACACTAAAAATTGTGTTTTTTTTTAATTTTCGATCTGACCTGAGAGAAACCATGGTGTTGAGTACACCGAAAAGTTGTAGAGTGCTACTAATGGTAGTAGTATTTGCCATAGTCTTGCTAATCATTGCTTTACAATTTTTTAAAAAAGATTTTATTGGATTTTCAATGATGAGCAATGTAGGCATTGAATTGGTCATATATCTGGCACTTAAAGCATATCACAGGATAATAGTCAAAACGGTCAATGGCAGCCAGTAAGCAGTCCCATCCCCCCACTCCATGAGTCAGTACAGCATTACATATATAACATTTCATGTCACATTCATTGGCATGGACTAGCCCATTGACTGCGGGCAGGAGGGCGCGTGACACTCCATAACTGATGCTGTCCCACATCAATTATCATAGGCGGTCCGAATCAGTCCACGGTGCTATATAGTGATTTATGGAGACAATCATGGAGACCCCACTATAGTCCCCACACGTGTATCTGGCTCAGGGTTAGACAAACTATCCACCAGAACTCCTCAGGCTTGAGCATTGTCGATCTTACCTATGCCACGCTGGCCTTCTCTCATGAGTATCCCCCCTCCGCAGCCCACCCACTTTATCATTTCTTTCTTCCTCACTGTCAGTCGTGGACCCCCCGGTGCCTTCTAATTTCTAGCTATCTCACGCTTGGCGATGATGAACGCTAAATCTTGAAATCTAATTGTGACCGTTGTCTTTGCCGGGTTGGGGAACCATCCTAACAAACAGTGTCCCGGGGTGTGCAGGATTTACCTCTCAATTACCTCCTCAGTCACCTGTATGACCCCTTCCCAGAACGTGTTCAGCGCAGGACACGTACCTAGGACATGACGCATGAGCTATTTGGAAGTATCTACTCATATGCACAGATGTCGGGTATGACATATGCAGTACATAATAATGAATGAGTTAGAAGCGTGCATTTCTAGAAATATTAGGCATTCTATCTAGTATATTGTCCCAGTCCTTAGCGGTGATAGGGATGCCCAGGGCGTTCTCCTACCTAGCTCGTAATTTTTCTAAGGGCAGCTGTTGATCTGCACACAGTGCTCTGTATAGGCAGGAGACTGCCTTGATGGTGCCCGCTGAGAGAGCTATATATTGACAGCTCTGAAAAGTTTTTGGTTCAGTAGTCCCCGCTCCCCAATGTTTCCTTAACGCAACCGTGAGCGCTCTATGTAAGAAAAAGTGCCCCTCGGGCAAGTCAAACTCCACCCTGAAGTCGAACAGGAGTAGCTCTGAGTCCCTAAAAAGATCTCCTACCTTTGTTGCCCCTGCTTTGATCCACTGATCTAATCCCCGCCAACTTGCACACAGAAATTCCAGGGGCAGTTCAGCGGAATATGGAGTTTTAATGCTTATTCTCTGTAAGCCTCTCTTCCAGCATTTTTCTATTACCCATAATTCGTGTGAATCGTTCGTATTGTGTCTTCTTACTCGGGGTAGTACTTTAAGGAGGTCGACCAGTGGCAGCACGAAGGGACCGGATTCCGGCCCGAATAGCGTCTGTGCACCATTCCTTGGACTGTAATTGGGCTGCAATGTAAAATGTCTCAAAGTTAGGGACCGCCAGACCGTCCACCGCTGTCGCCCTCTACATCGCCACCAGAGCCACCCACCTGCATCCCGACCCCCAAATAAACGCAGTAATCAATGAGTCCAGTTCAATAAATAGCGCCTTTGGGATCCATAGAGAGGTGTATTAAAAAATAGAGAAGGCAGGGGAGAGCCACCTTCAGGAGCGCTATTCTGCCCACTACCGAAAGCGGCAGAGTCTTCCAGAAGTTTATCGAAGATCCCAGGGACCCAAGTGTGCATTCTACATTGCCATCCAGCAGATCGGCACTGGCATGGTAGGCCTTAACCCCCAAGTAGGCCAAGCATCGGGGTAAGAGGGTCAGGTCCACTGGGGGATTGTCTTTCTGCACCACGGGAAAGAGTCTGGACTTCTGCCAGTTGACTTTCAAACTGGATAAGAGGCCAAACGTCTCTAACATGGACCTGGCTCCCCTCAGTTCCTCCCCCATGTTGCGCAACAACAGCAATAGATCGTCTGCATACAATGCTATCCTATGGCGATTCTTCTTTATTGACAGTCCCATAAACTCATTCCCGGTCCTTGCAGATGCCGCCAAGGGCTCCATGGCGATGGCGAACAATAGTGGAAACAGGGCAATGATTGGTTTACTAATGAATATTAATTCTTCTGTTGAGCATGCTTCAAACAAAACTAAACCTACATTACCCTATTTAGAGGAGCAATATAGATTTAACATGAAGATTTTGCATAAAAATGATTCTGAGGGAAACTTTTACAAGAACGTCTTTTTTAGATTTCTACATGAGGATTGAAAGTTATGAGAGCTAGGTACTGCTGCAAGTGCACATATTTACCCTCTTCTACCGCAGCTGGTGTGACGTGTCATCATTTACCTTTAACCTATCCATTGGCGTACAATATATTCATGAGCTTTTTCTATCTACAGGATCATCTAGAGTATTATTTTTGCAATGATGCTCTATAGATGATGCACCTATGATCAACATTTTAAATCGACGAGCAGGAGCTAAGTCTGTTATTCGAATGCTTTACTATATGAGACATATCACAGAAACTAAATGTGTTAATTCTACTAACTCTAAGGCTTCCTGTAAATTAATCAGAGCAGAAAAGGATTTTATTGAAGAATTGAATGAGAGGAGATTGAAGGGTGAGAAAGGAGTAAAATAATGAGAAAGAAACGTTTGGGAGAAGGAAGAAGTGATAGTAGAGGAACTTAGGGGGTCATTAGGATGGCGGGCGGAAGCACATCCGCGGTGCTGGCGGGGGCGGAAAATGCCCTTTTCCGCACTCCCGCAGCAGTCCTCCCGCCCGCCATATTACGATGGGCAAACATAGCCCATTTTCCGTCCGCTGCGTAGCCAGGAGAACCGCCAGATTTTCGCGCCCGCCACCGCGGTGGAGTGAGCCAATAGGGACTCACCGCCGTGCAGAATGACGTTCCGTCCGCCGTACAAATCACGATGCCGCAAATAGCCCATCACACCGCAGCGGAGAATCCACCAACCCAGAGACGGCGGAAACACGACAGCGGAGCGCGAAACCAGACTCACGGTCCCCTCTACCCGGTCCGGACCGCAATGGATCCAGCTCTCCAAGCCATTCCGGTGATGTACCTCCTCCACTACCAGCGAATAATGGACCATCGCAGACAACGCCGCAGGTACGCAATGACACAACTCCGCACACAACCACAACACACAACTCCTGTGCTGATATACGGTTCCTGTCCACATCAGACACTCTGGTGGGGACAGGAACACCTCCCCAAGTGTACCCACACATGTTCCACCTGTCAGGAAATCACCCCTCCGCATCCGGGTCACCAATCAACCGCGAAATCACTGCAATGTCCCGGTCACGTCACCGCAGCGGTGAAGATGCAGGAAAACATGCGCAAAATGTAGTAGGCAGGGTCGGCGCCAGGCATGGGCAGTCCACAAAGATTCACAGGGCTCCACTTCCACCCTTCCCACACTACGCTTCCCACACCCATTTGGGGCACATGCTGTGTGCTCCCCCTGTGCCCCCCTGCACAATTAATCTCCCAGGTGTAGCCAGACCTTGCACCTCACACACCAAAGGACCGGGCGCCTGTCTTGGAAGGTGGGGGTGAAGAGGAACACCCTGCACAGAAGCTCAGGGGCTGGACAACCCTCCTCCTCACACCTATCTCCCACTCATGTGAAGCAAACTGAGTCTAACTATAAAATGAAGACTCACACTGCATAAGAACATCCACTGAACTGTCCACACTGCCTGTCAAGTCATTCACAAACACCCCACACTGACACACAGCCACATACACACACCATAGGTCAGCAGCAATGTAGGACAATCAATGGGCCAGCCAAAAGTGAAGTGGACAGTGCTGCAAAACCATGGAGCAAGACACATAGCATCTGTACATCACGTGCAAGAGAAGGAACATATCACAACACCCTTAGGTCATCAAATCAGACATGGGTGGCACAGTGAGTGAAATTAAACCAAACTGGCCTCTGTGCAACAACTCAGGGACACATCAAGGCAAGCCATGCATAGTCACAGGAATGATAGGAAGTGTCTGAAGTCATACAGTGAGCAGCCACACATCTGTCTCAACTGACTTGACATGTGCACATCATCAATACAACACACATGGCCCATTGTCACACTCCTTGACTGTCAAACACAACTAAGACCTTCACACAAACCCATTCTCTACCCACCTCATACCTGCAGCACTCAACACCTGTGAGAAGCACACATAAAGGCCAAAATGGTGTCCTGTGAGTTCAATGACAACCAAACACACTCCCTGTGGTGCACCCACAAACATCACACTAACACACAGGGATGTCTGAACCAATGCAGACACCAAAACAATAGCCAAACACAAAGCTCACAAACAACATACACAGAGGTACAACAAGCCCACACATGTGCAGGAAAACAGTGGAAAGGCAATGTGACCCTAAACAGGACAGGAATACACAACATTGTCACTCAGGACCAATGCACAGACACCATACCTCAACACAAACAAGAGGTGTAACATCAAAAATCTACCATGAACACCAACTGGGATCAATGGGACAATCAGCTAACACAGACACAGACACCTCACCACCCATGAAGTGGACAAGGTGCCATATTGTACCAGAAGCATGCACATGCACAACCCTGAAAAGTGACAGGTCAAAAATAGGAGGACTAACCACCAATGTGCACTGAAAACAAGCCCAGCAACAAGAATCCCCTTGCTGCATGTGACAGACACACAAGTAATGCACACCACACCTGCAACACACATCTGAATGTATCACACAGCTAAAACAACCACTCACACACAACGTCATGCAAATAGAACATCACACACACATAGCATCAGTCAGTACAAAGAGCCAACACAGGCCAAACACTGCATACATCCACAACAAAAACACAACAGATGCACAGACCAATCCATCACAATGCAAACTCAGCTGCACATCAGGGGGATGCACAACAAGCAAGTACAAGGCAACATACACTGACAACACTGCATGCACACCAAGCAGTGTGTGCACAACAACCAAATTAGTAGCACACACATCTGAGTGCCACACCATGAACTCCCACAGCACAAACATAACATCACACTCAGGAAGTGTAGCATTACCTCAGCAAACACACATACAGCTTAGCCATCACCCACAGATGCACAACTCAGGGACATCCGGGTGCAAACAACATGACCAGAGGACTGTGCTGCCCAAACATCTGCACTGCACATGAGCAACCATGACAGCAAACAAGTACAAGGAAATAACACATAACTAATTTGCAAACTGTCCTGAGTAGCACATTGGTCCCGGACACAGATCAGCCTCACTCAGCATAGTGTCACACTATGAAGTGGTGGGGAGGCTCACACACTGGCAAGCCATGTGGTGGAAGACATGGGACTGAAGTGGTGTGTACTTCAGTAGTGGACAGGTGAGCAGTGCACAGTACACAAACACATAGAGGAGTCACTCACAATGTGTAGGCATCAGAAGCACATATGGGGGATGGCATGACTCCACATCCCACATACCATACTGGAGCCAAAAATGGGTCAAGTGACAGCAATGCATGAGAAAACTCACAAATATTGTCAGTGTGGCTGAGCAGTTCTGTACAGTGTGCACAAACAGTAACAAGACACATGGCTGATCAAGAAAACACAACACAGACTTGCCTGTCACACACTCTGCATACTCACAACTGGCAGCAACAACAAGTAGGTGTCCCCCAGGAGTGCAAGGACACAACAACACACTGCACACAGCCCAACCTACAACTCCCACATCTGCCCACAATCTGAAACACATGGCAGACTATTGAAACAAACAGGCACTCAGCTTCTGTGTCATACATGTGTGCAGTTGGCATTGAAGGGGCACACACACATCAACACTGACAACCAAACCACCCCTACACACTTCATCACCACACAAGTGCACACATCCAAATATACCCATGTGACTAGGAAGACAGGCCATCACAAGATGACCATACATCAACACTGCTGCTCACACATCAAGAAAGATCACACAGATATGAAGGACCCTGGCCAGCCCCCAAGTAATCCTGTGGATAGAATACACCTCTGTTCTGGAATTGCATCATAACATGACATGTGGACAATTTAGCAAACCTGACCATATGATGAGTATGATAATCGTAGATCATCACAAACACCCATCATTGCACCCTCAAACCTCAGAAGAAGAACTAAAGTGCCCCTCACCACTGCCAAACCCAGAAAAAGTAAAAGAAGCAATTGGCAATGTGAAGGTGGCATACAGAGCATTTGTCACATGCAACCATACACATACCGAAAACACTTACATTTAGCAAGGACACTGACAAAGCAGACAACAGGAGTAACTGTCTTTATTACATATCACCAAGATAGGCATCAAAAGTAGACATGTGTGCATGAGAACCTGCACAGGGAATGGGCATCCAAAGTTACAAACAGCAAGGCCAGTGGCCAGTCCATAGTTCAAAGGAGGGACATGTGAACATGAGAACCTGCACAGGGAATGGGCATCCAAAGTTGCAAACAGCAAGGCCAGTGGCCAGTCCATAGTTCAAAGTAGGTACATGTGTGCATGAGAACTTGCACAGGGAATGGGCATCCAAAGTTACAAACAGCAAGGCCAGTGGCCAGTCCATAGTTCAAAGGAGGGACATGTGAACATGAGAACCTGCACAGGGAATGGGCATCCAAAGTTACAAACAGCAAGGCCAGTGGCCAGTCCATAGTTCAAAGTAGGTACATGTGTGCATGAGAACTTGCACAGGGAATGGGCATCCAAAGTTACAAACAGCAAGGCCAGTGGCCAGTCCATAGTTCAAAGGAGGGACGTGTGAACATGAGAACCTGCACAGGGAATGGGCATCCAAAGTTACAAACAGCAAGGCCAGTGGCCAGTCCATAGTTCAAAGGAGGTACATGTGTGCATGAGAACCTGCACAGGGAATGTGTGACACCGTACACTGGCATGGGAATCACCACAGCTCTGAGGATACAGATGGGCAGTCCAGGCACCGCTGTGGGAGAGAGGGCTTTGGGAGGGGGACTTTGCCTCAGACTTGGCTGTCAGTAGAACTGGGAGGTGGCTGATTGTCGGGGACCGTTGGCGGACCAGACCTGGGAGAGTGAGGAGCAGCTGAGGTAGAGGCATCAGTGGCTTTGTGAGCCGGAGGGCTGCTTGGACCGGGTGGCATGGTGGCACGGGGAGGCGGAGAAATGCTGCTGTGAGACAGTGTGTGAGGGAGAATGTGGAGGGCTGCCTTTCCACTTCTTGGGGATTCCATAATGAAGAATTGTCTTGGTAGGAGTGTGAAGTGGGGCGGGCACAACAGCCTCACTCCCCACCAAAGGTGCTTCAGGTGCAGGTGGTGGCCCTCCCTCTGGTGAACTGCTGGGTCTGGTGGTATGCTTGGCCTGGCCTTGCCTTTTCCCCTCCATCCCGTTGACCAGGTGAACCCCCCACAGTGCCCTCCTGTCCCAGCTTCACAGGGGTGTGGGTGGGAGTTGAGGTCGTGGGTGAACCTGCCTTAGAGATCCGTTTCTGCGGACTCTTTGCAGGCACCAGCTTCACAGCAGGCACGGCAACTTTTTGCCTGTCTGTGGGAGCAGGTTTTGGGACGGAAGTGTCCTTGGATTGGACTGATTTGGATGCATGTGAGCCTGAGGCCTGCTTCTTGGCTTGATGCCCCTGAGTGTCCCCTGAAGGGCTTTTGTCTTTGCGTTCCTGTGTGACTTCTTTTGTTTTTGGGGATGGTGTCTGCGCTCTGGCCCGCTTGGAGTGCTGCTGTGTTGTGCTTCGTGTGGAGTACTTTGAGCCTGAGGGCTGTGGTGTGTGGTCACCTCGTCAGATGTGGCCACTGGCAGGGTGGTTGCCGAAGGGACTGGAGCTGGACCCTGAGCCTGTGCCAGCTGAATGGCTGCCGTCACTGTGGAGGACAAAGACTGGACAGTCCTGTGTAGCCCACCCACGTCAGAATGAATGCCCTCCATGAAGGCAACTACCTGTGCCAACTTCTTGTCAAGATCAAGGAAGGCATTCAGTAAAGTAGTCTGACCCACACACAGCTGGCGCAAAAGCTCCACCGCCTCAACACTGAGGGCAGCAGGGGAGACAGGGGCAGGGGCAGCGGTGCCTGGGGGAAAGGACACTCTACCCTTCTGACTGCTGCGGGCACGGGCAGCACTAGTGGAACTAGCCGGGAGGGTGGGCACTGGACGATGTGTGGTGGAAGAAGAGGCAGATTTCCCACTCCCTGTGTCCGCCAACATCGAGGAGTCACCGCTGGCGTCAGATGACGTTGAGGTTGGTGTTTCCGGGCGTGATTCTTCAAGGGCACTCCGGTCCCCCTCAGAGGCGCTGGTCACATCAGTGTCAGTGAGCTCATGTGTTGCCGTCGAGCAAGATGCCTCATCCCCGGTGTCCGTACCCTGTCCTTCTGTGCCCTCTGTATATGCTGCAAGAGACAGAGACGTAGGTTCAGTTTAGTGCCATACTCACAAACATCATATGCAACCAAAGCAAACAACTCGAACATGATACCCCCATGTAGCACACCACCCTGTGCGGTCTGCATGTGCAAGCCTCATGCAAAAGTCAGAAGATGCATGGAAACATGCATAGTTGGCATCAATGACCCATGTGACGTTCACACTGCCAAATAGCTGGCCCGTGCCTCCCAGTTACCCGACATCCGGATTCCTCTAAGCATACCTACGTGCCTGTAGGTGAGATAGATGTACATCTCAACATGTTGTCACAGTCACATATGGAGTCACTTTAAGGGGACAACACAGATACTGACTCCAGGATGTCTTCATACCATGGCCATGAGCTACTGATGTCCACCATGTTGTGCTTTGAAGCGCAACGACTCTTGCTGTCGGCAGATGTGTAGTTCTCACAATTCCAAAGTCAGACACTGCACACATCGATGTAAGCACACTCAGATGAGGAACACAGCTGTTCACTCCCTGGTGATGTCTATGACACCCATAATGCAGCAGATGGCATGAGGCCACATCTTATCTTGCAATGTCACGGGCCATTATTTTAAACACATGAGAAAGTACATGTAGCAAAAATGCATGTCAGCTGCACACAACACAGAGGCCACTTACAAGCCATTGCATCACTCTGGAAACATCACAGAGCTCAACACTGGCGCAGGGTTGGGATACATGCAGTCACTCACACCCAAAGTCACCCTTCGCAGAATACTCCCCCCCCCAACTTGCTGCTGATGGGCCCTCAAACGTCCATCCAGCTCTGGCTGTGTCACAGCCAAGATGCGGGCCATTTAGTGGTTTCATGCTCCTGCGCGACAACCTTCCAGTCCTTGGGAGTAGCCCCAGCGTCATATCTGCCACGTTTTTGCTCATCCGGCAAATGTCATCCCACCTCTTGTGACAGTGTGTGTGCCATCGGTTGCAGACACCCAGAGCCCGCACCTTGCGTGCAATGGCCCTCCATAAGGCCTTAGGCTGGCGGACTTTGAGCTGCAGGCATGGGAGACAAGAAGAGGCAGTTTCAGGGACACTGGGCCATGTTCCACTGTGTCTCAGGATAGGTGCATGCAAACACTTAGCACAGCTGTACAGAAAGCTCGATCAGAGGCCATACAACATGACACGTAGTACATTTGCATCAGATAATCGGATTGAAATGCATTTAGGTATGAGTGTGGACACAGGACCTGGCCATCTCACACACATGCAGAATGGCAGCACACAAAGCAATGTGAAGAAGGCCCTCATCTGTGATGTAGCATGTGAGGGAGCAAGACATACATCATGTTGTAAATGAGGTTTTGGGGAAGACTCACTGTGTCCAACACTACACACCCCTCAATGTCATTGGCCTGTGAGTGGCTCACTGTGTCGTGGATGTCACATCTGGGGACATGATCTTACATTCTCACACCCTTCTCACAAGGTCTGTCTTGTGCAATCATCAGGCCTAAGATAGCTCATTGAGAAACAGGGTGGCAGACAACACATATGTCTCACTCTGTCCATTTACTGATGGGTCCGTGTCAAATTGGGCAGTATCTGTGCAGGCCAGGGGGACTCACACTGAGGTCAAACCTCGCCCATCTGAACAATCACATGCATGTACAATATGAGAGGTCAAACAGTGCCTACACATGCGAGTCAGTGCACATTATGAAATCAATGGAAGGAGGATGTTTCAGAAGTACATCACTCTGATGTGTCATAGGCGATTTTCCACCAAGAGTGTCACCCTCAGGCATTTCAATCTTGTGCATAATGCGCGCATATCCATGGTGACGATATAAAAGTGTACACACATCCTTCAGTACCCTCTGGACGAAACACATTTGTAATGTCCCAAATGAGCATGTGAAGAGCGAATGGACTCTGACATCCATTAGCACAGGCAATGTTTGTTCTGACTTCCACTTTCCAAGCCAGCAGTGTCACAGTATGTCTGCAAAGACACTGCATGTCCCTCCCATCCTTCAATGCAGCCATGGATCTGTGGTGATAAGGCTACACACCCCATTGCCATGAAGTCAGCATGCCAGGCAGTGTATCACACAAACTTGCACTCACAGGCACATACTACAGCAGAGCAACATCATGTGAGCACTCTTTGCACCCTCCAAATTTCACTCTGAAACACTTACCATTACATCAGGAGCACCATATAGCCTCCCGTAGTGTGTAAGCACCTCGTCCACCAGGACCTCCAGCTCCTCTGTGGTGAAGGGACAGGCCCTGATGTTCTCAGTTCTCGCCATCACTGGGTCCAGGAGACAGGAACAGCAGCAGTTGGGGATGAAGAATGGCAGGCAGCAGTGTCTGGATGCAGTGGAAATGTGTGGCTCTCTCACAGAATTATATAGCCCCCTGGGGTTGTTTCAATGGTACTCAGCTGCTGCAATTGGTGTTCCAGGTCAGCTATTTTTCAAATGCAACCAATAACCGGCCCCGCGGTAGAGGAGCACGCCTACCGCGATTTTCAAAAGTGCATTACACTAGCGCGATTGCGGTTCCCATTGGCTGAATGGGCATGGGCAATGGCGGCGTCACACCGCGGGGCCCAGGTGGTCGCTACCGCAATCGTGCATCTTACAATTGTACCCAATGAACGGCCCCGCGGTAGCGGAGCACGCTTACCGCGATTTTCAAAAGTGCATTCCACTAGCGCGATTGCGGTTCCCATTGACTGAATGGGCATGGGCAATGGCGGTGTCGCACCGCGGGGCCCAGGCGGTCGCTACCGCGATTTTGCATCTTTACATTGGTGCCAATGACCGTGATTGCGGTGGCGGTGCACGCTTAGGGCACCTATGGAAACATCATTCTGTAGCAATGGCAATGGGCAGTTCTCATTATTGAACACTCCACACTTATAATGAGTCATGCCACCAGATTGTTAAATTGAATGCTAGTGTGACATTCTACTCACTGATGTCTACACATGCCATGTCAGTGCACTGGAGTACATGCATTGGCATGTAGTCCCTCACATGTCACTGATGATGTTGTTGTGCATGTACACAGATCTGTTGTGTGATGGACTCTCAAATATGGAGACATGTCAATGTGTGAGATGGCTAAGCAACACACAGTAATGATGGACTGACTACTTAATGTGCCTACTTCACTGTGTATATTGCTGAACTCATGTTGATACTTGATCTTCATGCACACACTGTACTCATTGTGTCGTTCATGTGTGCCCTGTCCGACTCACGCAAGAAGGTGTGGCAGGTACAGCAGCTAAGTAGGAGATAGCGGTGTTGGTGTTTCAGACATGTGCTGTGTCAAGCACTCTCAGGGCTGGTGACACAAGATGTCGGAATGTCCCATTTCACATTCACATAGTCTGTATCTGTCTCGGGTGCACTCAGTTTGTACATACTGATCACGTGTACAACTACTTGGGGTCAAGTTGTCTCTGCATGTGACTTGTGCTGTAAGCTGGTGTGTCAGGCCAGTCATCATTGGCGCTGTGTCAGTCAAAATGTCAGATGTTGGACACATCTCATGGGTGAATTGAATTGACAAGTGTCCCCTTTTATCTCATGTAGGAGGCGACCAAATGTGCACCGGCCATTCACCTTGCTGGCGGACATGGAGGATGTGGACATCATCCGTAAGTTCCGGTTGGATCGGCAAAACCTCCAAGACCTATGTGCTCAGTTGGAGCCCCATCTGAGGCCTCGCAGGACATATCCAAATGCTGTGTCACCAACATGTAAGGTGATGGCGGCCCTGCATCTCTTCGCAACTGGTTCGTTCCAGTACACGGTGGCCAGCGCAGGTGGGATGTCGCAGGCAATGTTCAGCATGGTGCTACGGGATGTCCTGTCTGCTATGATGGTATACAAGGACACTTACATCCATTTTCCACGGAGACAGGATTTGGCAGCAGTGAAGGCTGATTTCTATGACGTTGCCCACATCCCTAATGTAGTTGGTGCCATTGACTGCACCCATGTTGGACTGGTTCCGCCACAGGCACGGGAGCACATCTACAGGAATAGGAAGCATTCCCATTCCATTAATGTGCAGGTTGTATGCCAGGCAGATATGATCATCTCACATGTCTGATCCAGATTCCCTGGCTCAGCCCCCGACTTCTACATCCTGCGTAACAGCATCGTACCACAGATGATGGCAAATCTGCATCCCGACCGTGCGTGGCTTGTAGGTGAGTTAGCTGAGTCAAGGATTGTGCTGTATGTGTGACATGCTGTCCGCAGCTACAGTCATTTTACTAAATTGTTCTGTGTATCTGGCACCTAGGTGACTCTGCATATCCCAACCGCCCCTGGTTGCTGAGCCCACTGCGGAATCCCAGGACCCCGGGTGAAGTCCGCCACAATGAGGCCCATGAGAGGACACGTCGTGTGGTGGAGCGTACTTTTGGGCTTCTCAAGTCTCGATTTCGGTGCCTGGACAGGACCGGAGGTGCACTGATGTACTCTCCCCAAAAGGTGTGTCAGATCGTGGTAGCATGCTGCATGCTCCACAACCTTGCCCTGCGCAGAGATCCCCCTGATCCTGGATGATGATGAGCAGCAGATGCCCCCGCCTGCAAATCCACACATGTCCAGTGACGAGGATAGAGGAGAGGAGGAAGGTGTCGACCTGCGTCAACAGCTCATCAACCGCTACTTCCCTTGAAGGTGAGTGACATTGTACAACGGTGCCATTGTATGCTGTTTTTGTAGTTGTAGGAAATGCCTAGGGGAGCTATGTGACAGCTGCCTGTTGGCTCTGTGCTGGGGCTGATGGTTCTGGGACAGGGTAGTTATGCACAGCTACATGATGTCCATGTCGATGTCGTTGCTCATTGTAATGTGTGCAGGTTTGAGTACCTTGATGACAAGTGTTGTGTAATGGGTGTGATGCCATCAACTGACAAGTGAATGTTGTTCTCTTGTGTTTTCCTAGGTCCTTTCAGCCTCTCAATGCCTCGCAACAATCAGTGCACCTGGTACATTGTAATCTGAGTCAAGATTGTACATCCTGTGATAAACATGGAGTAGACACAAAAACATAGGTGTGCAAAGAGTGTTTATTTACAATAAGTACATGTGACAAGGAAGTGATTATTTGCAAATAGCTGGTAAGTGAATCAATGAGTTGTCAGTGATGGTAGACGAGACAGAGTAGTCACCACATTGATGTGGTGACACAGTCCAACAGACGCCTGCCATCAACATGGCAGTGTGGGTAAGGATAGTCAAAGTCAATGGGAAGGTGAAGAGAGGTGCCATCATGGCTGGCTCTTTGACTGGCGTTTGGCTGGTGCTTTGCCACGTGATCCTCCCTTGTTTTTCCTCGGACGGCCCCTTGAGCGTTTGGCAGGCGGGGCCTCTGCTGCGGGATCAGAGGTGTCTGAGGACACATCCTGTTTCAGCTCACACGTCTCTGTGGCCGCAGGTGAGGAGGTGGGACTGTCATCCTGCAGGCCACTGGAGGGAGGTTCAGCTGTCCTTTGGGCCGCAGGCCTGTCCCTCAGGATACCCACAAGCTGGCCCAGGAGGTCCACGATTTGGCCCATGCGCGTGTCTATGGACCTCAGCAGCAGGCGGAGCTCACGCAATTCTTCCAGAGCCTGGCCCGTGTGTCCCTGGGCTTGTTCGTATGCCCCAAGGACTCTGGCGATGTTGGCCAGGGCTTCAGTCCCAGTGTCCTGTTGATTTTGTCGCCCAGTTGCCCTCCCACCTGCCCTGCTGTCCTGGACCTGTGGCATCACCACTCGACGCACCCGCTGACTCTCCCTGCCCTCCTCAGATTGTGGGGTGGTGTGGGTATCCTCTGAGGCAGGGACAGTGTTGCAGGCAGCACTGGTGGTGGTGGTGGAGGCCTCACAGGTCGTTGCAGCAGTGGTCAGTGCAGTTGTTGTTGCTGAGGTGGTGGTGGTGGTGAGGACAGTGGGGGCCTGGGACCTGCTGCGCCCTGGCAGGCCAGATGGGCCAGCTTCTGTGTCCGCATCCGAGGAATTTAAGGAGTCTGCATCCGGGCGTCCATGTTCCGGGGGGGGGGGGGGGGGAGACTGGCTCTGCAGGTTGGTGTTGTCATCTGCAGCAGTCAATTCTTGGTCACCTGTAGAACAGAGAAGAAATGGTCATTGAAGTGCACCCCACAAGCTTGGTGTTAGATGTTTGGATGTTACATGTTATACACCACACAGTTTACATTGAGATCCCTTTGTATGGCTGCACGGTACTGAGCATCATGACATGATGTGTAGGTACCTACATTACTTGTCCATGGTGTGACATGTCAATAGATACCATGCTCCACGTACAGATTGTGTGATTACAAGGACATGTCGTCATCTAACGACTAGAAGCACAACAACTTTTTGTGAAGCATCTTTGTTGTTTGCTCTGCATGGAAGACCTTCGTTCTGGGCATGTACTAGCCATTGTTGTCTCATGCATCCCTCTGTCATATCATGTTCTTTGCTTTATTTTTGAAAATGACCATGCTTGTTTTGTTTTCATATGGGCCTTGATGCTCTGCCACCATGGCACTTACACATAGCATTCACTGCTGTGCATGATTGTGCACTGAATTACTTCAACATGTGATTTGGTGAGTCAAACTTTAATTTCTGTGACAGTTACATACGCTAAGCTGTCTGCACACTGGAAGTGGCTATTGGATCTATGCCAAGTTGGGTGGGATGTGAGGGCTGGTGTGGTCATATGGCTCCATGCTTTTTGAGAGGAATGGCAGGGTGCATGCACTGTCTACCTACCTGTTCTGTGACACAGTTGAGGGGAATTGCTGCCACATGCTTCTGGGGGTGGGGGAGTGCTCCATCTTGCTGAGCTGTGGGACAAGGGGGCCTGGTGGGAGTTGTAGTGCTGGCTTTCCACCCACAAACACCCCTCCCTGTTAAGATGGCTACCTACCTGTTAGGTAGAGGTGATCAATGCAATGGCTGCCACATGCTTCTGGGTGTGGGGGAGTGCTCCATCTTGCTAAGCTGTGGGACAAGGGGGCCTGGTGGGAGTTGTAGTGCTGACTGCCTGTACACATGCAACCCTGGGAATGTTGCTAGCTACCTTTGGGGTGATTCAGAGGGAGTGAATGTTAGATCTGTGAGACATGTGTTGGGGAGTGTGTGGTGCACATGGATGCATTTGGGCCTAGGAGGTGTAGCTTTGTGGTTGTGCAAGACAGTACAAGCAGTGTGATGGTGGACATTTGTTGTTACTTACCAGCCTCCACTCCCCCGGGTATTCCTGTGAGACTCTCTGGATGCAGCATGGCAAGCACCTTCTCCTCCCATGCGGTGAATGTTCTTGGTGGAATGGGAGGGCCACCGCCAGTTCTCTGAGCCAGCTCACGGTTCTTGTTGTTCCTCTCTTTCACCTTTTTCTTGAGGTCATGCCACCGCTTCACGACCTCATTCTTGGTGCGTGGGACAGTCCCTACTGCATTGACCTTGCGAGCTATCCCTTCCCACATTAGTGTTGTGGTGGCTAATGGTGTCTGTTGGACCATGCTTCCAAACAATTGTGGTTCTACTCTGATTACCTCATCTACCATGACGGACAACTCATTGTTAGTGAATTTGGGCATTTCCTTCTGTGCCATGGTGTGTGGTGTGCAAAGGGGTTGAAAGTGCAGGTGTGAGAGTGGTAGTGGTGATGTAAGTGGTGTGTGTGTTGTTGTGCTGGTGAGTTGTGTGGTGGTTTGCCTCTCCTTTGTGCTGTAAGCTTGGTTCCTTCAGTGTGGAGTATTGCAAAGGATTGTGGTCAGGGAAGGGGCTGGTTTTATACTCAGCTATGTGGGTGTGTCAAAATGGTGTATTGATGTCAGGTGTGTTGTGTGGGTTGACCTGGGATTTGAGGTTTTTTTACTTGCCTCGGGGATGTGTCATTGGGGTGTATTAGGTTTTTTTGGGGGCTGAGCCAAGTTGCTGGGTACACTTGGTGGGCATGTTGTATTTTTTGGTCGGCCGCTATGATTTTTCCGGAGCGGCCGCGTCGGTGGGTATACGACCGCCCTTCCGCCTGCTCTCCCATTCATCACTGGTTGCGATCGCGGCGGTCGGAATCAGCGGATCGTTCCGCTGTCACCTCAATGGTATCCTAATTCCACGTGCTGTCAATCCGCTGGCCGTGCGGCGGTTTGGGATTTTTCCGCCGCGAATCCGACTGCCGTGGATGGATTTTCACCTGCTCCGCACGCTACCAGCGGTCTTTCTTGGCATCGTTCCGCCGCAGTCTGATTTTTCTGGCGGTTGATCCTAATCGGACTGCCGGTTTTCCCGCGGTACACGCGGACGGTTGATTCCCGCTACCATGGCGCTCCGGGTGCTTTTCCGCCCGCCATCGTAATCGGCCCCTAAGAGTACATCAGAAACATAGTTTAGATTTGAAAAGAAAAGGGAATTTGTGTTTTGTATGAAAGAAAGAACAGGTTCGAAATCCAGAGTTGTTGGGATAGAGTGATGTGATTGGGCGTATAAGCCTATGAAAGATGCATATTTGATTGGAGAAGAACCTATTATTAGGGAAGTTTATTATGTGTGTGGGAAAATGATTACTTTCAACTTCCAACTAACTGGATTGGCAGCTGTTACTTAGCTCTAGTGTTTCCTAAGGTGTATCATGTAGATAACTTCAATGACAATGGGGATAGTGACTCATGAAAGAGCTAAACGTAGTGCCTCACAAATGGTAGGTGATATTTGTGGTGCTATGATTCCTTCTGTAGGCATAATTTTAAATGATCATAAAGCAGCCTACCTTGGCGGATTGTCTTGCTACTAATACTGCTAGAACTTTAGCTGCTATTAATTTTGAGCTTATAGCTATAAGGGCAATGGTTTTTTAGAAGAAGCTTATTTTAGATATCTTACTTATAAAAAAGGGAAAAATCAGCTGCATGCTACATGTCCAGCAATGCTGCATTTACATCCCCGATACAAGTAACGAAATTAACATGTTTGTAACTAAACTACAGAGATCTCTCATGAGGTGATGGATTTGGAGAGGACAGGTGCCTGGAAAGCAATAGGGAAAGGATTTTCTAAGATTGGTGAATGTTTTAGTGATAGTGGTAACTGAATACTTTTTTTTATAGTTTTTATTAAACCGCTGCATCATACCCCATCACAACATGCATACATATATCTTAATCTGGCAGTAGTAGAAAGAGAGAACAGTACAATTCTAATCAGCAACTGAGTGACCTTAATGGTTCCCAAGCCCTCTGTGTAGAAGCATCCGCTGTGTCGACCCTCCACCCCAACCTTGCCCCCTTAAGTTCTGTATTTCTCCCAAGCACCCCAAATCTTCTCCCATTTCTTTGGGCATCCTCTGCTCTGGTAAACTACTTTCTCCACTTGCTGGTACCAATCTAGATATTGTTTCCAGTCTCTGATCTTTGGGGGATCTGTGGCCCCCAGGCCCTAGCGATGTTTCTCTTTGCCACCCCAGCTGCTAACATCAGCCAGACCTTGGTGTGTTAAGGCCATGTTGTCTCCCCAGTTACTTCCAACAGGTGCCTCCTTGCTTCTGCTGGGACTTGCAGACCCACTACTGTAGTCATTATCTGGGCCACTCCAGAGTAGTATCTTTGAATGTTGGGGCATTCCCAGAGAATATGAAAAATGGAGCCCATTTCCCCATATCCCCTAGGGTACTGGCCCGAGTCACAGCAGCCTATTTTGTGTTGGAGCGTCCGGGAAGTGTATGACCTGTGCAGGATTCTGAGTTGAATAAGTCAGAACAGAGTTCGTACAGCACTTTCCCTAGGGCTCTGTAGTGTGTCAGCCCAGTCATCGTCCTCTAATAAACCCACATCTGTCTCCCATGCTTCCCTCGGGGGGTCCAAACGATCTGGCAAATTATTCATTATCTTCCGGTATGTTAATGAGATGGCCTTGTCTGCTAGCAGGTCAAGTAGTAATCTATCATCTAGCGGGGACCAATCGGGCAACAGTTCGCCCTCCGGTATATGGCATCGTAGGGCATGCCTCAACTGCAGATACCTGAACTGTTCTCCGTTGGCCATCCGAAATTCTGTTTGCAAGTCTTTGAATTTAACCCTTGTCCCCTTTCGCCAAACCTCTCCTAGGGGATCCATCCCAATGAGGCCCCACTTACGAAAGCCCTGCAGCTGCCCCACTTCGCCCACAGATCCCAGTCCCAGAGTGGGGTTTGTTCCGTCAGATTGGCCTCCCACCCTACTAGCTTTGTGGCAGCTCGCTATGCCGGTGACACTGTCCGTGTATGTATAGGAAGAGTTTTCTTGCGATCTCTACGATACAATGCAGCCAGATACCCTCTGTTTCCCATGGCATGGCGGTCCACCTGGTATGCCGGTTCCGTGTAGGGTGTAAAGACCCAATCATTAATATTTATGAGCTAGGATGCAAAGTAATAGCTCCTGACGTCTGGAACCACTAGTCCCCCTTCATATACTCCCCGCTGTAGCTTGGGCAGCGCAATTTGCGGGTTGCCCCTTCCCATAACAAAGTGCGCAGCTCACCTTCGATCGCTCGAAAGAATGTACTCGGGAAAGGGTATGGGGTGTTCTGAAACGCGTATAGTAGGTGCGGGAGGGTCATCTTGAACGGCCCATGAAGGTAACTGGGAGCTGTCGCCAGTGAATCACATCCCCTCGTAGCCTCTCCAGTTGAGAGTATAGGTTCAGGGCCAAGAATTCCTCTTCCGACTTGGTTATCCGAACCCCTAAGCATTTGAATTTGTCTTTTTGTGTCAGGGCTCCACAGGCTGATGTGAGGTGTGGGATCTCTCTGACTAGGGGAAAAATTAGCAACTTGTCCCAATTTATCTGGTAGCCCGAGTAGCTGCCAAAAATTCAAAAACTATGTATGAGTCTATGGAATGTCTGGCGAGGTTTGTGTGCATGCAGCAGAATATCATCCGCATATAAGGAGATTTGTTCCTCTCAGCCTCCCCCAATGTCAATACAGTGTACAAGAGGGTCTCTATGCACCCACGCTGCGAGCGGTTCGAATGTCATTGCAAAAATCATAGGGGAGAGTGGGCAACCCTGCCGTATGCCCCTATGTAGCATTAAGGGCCTGGATACCATCCTGTTTACACAGACTCTTGCCAGCGGATCAGAATACAACAGGTGTACCCAGGCACAGAACTTTGGACCAAAACCGAGACTGGACAATACCCCGAACAGGTATTGGTGATGCTATCGAACGCCATATGGGCATCCAATGAAAGCACTGTGGCGGCCTCAGCCGGTTGGGACACAGTTACGGACATGACTCCATATAGGCGTCGGAGATTTTGCCTGGTGCTCCTAAGTGGCATGAACACGGATTGGTCCGTATGGATTATTGTGGAGATAATGGGACGCAACTGATTAGCCAGCACCTTAGCTAGTACCTTTGCCTCGAAGTTCAGGAGGGAGATAGGTCTGTATGAGCTACATAACTCAGCGGGTATACCTTTCTTTGGTATACCCACTATGGTGGCCATTCTTAAATCCTCTGGCAGCCTCCCCTCCGCCTTTGCCGCCTGGAACATATTTAGCATTGGTTGGGCTAGTGTGTCTACTACACATTTATATAATTCGGAGGGCAGTCCATTTGGACCTGATGCCTTCCTGGATTGAAGGTCCCTATTGGCCCCTGCAATCTCCTCCCTTGTTAGGTCGTGATCAATAGATTCCCTATCTTCTACCGAGAGTTCCGACAAAGAGATATTTTTAAGTAAATCAGCACAGTCTTTGCCCGTCTTGTCAGAGGCGGACTGATATAGTTCCTCGTAATATGCTGCGAAGACCTCAGCTATTTCTATTCCGGACCGGTATGTGCTATCATCTGATGCCTGGAGCTCCAGCACCCAACTCCGGTCCCTATCCCTCCTCTCTAACCATGCAATTAATTTATTGGCTTTATTGCCTAGATCGTATAGGCGCCTCTGCATAGCAACCGCGTGCATCCAGGCCGCTTCTTCCCACAAGTCTTTAAGTTCCCTCTGTTTGAGGCGTATCTTATGTCCCAGATCAGGCTCCAATGTGTCCTCTCCCCCCCCCCCATCTGTAACTCCAGGGCGGTAATTTCTTGTTCTAGTTCAGTGCATCCGGAATAGTGTTCCTTTCTCTTACCCCCGATCGCTGCCTGTGTGTAGCCCTGTGCCACTGATTTATATGCATCCCACAGTGTGCAATCTTACAGAGCCAGAGTTTTCGTCAAAGTACTGTTTCGTTCGCTCCCTGAACTTGTCTTGGAACTCTCGGTCCTTAAAGTGCCAGGGGTTAATGAGTGGAGCGAGAGTATAGTCTTGGGTGGGGCCTCGTAGGCTTACCTCCACAGGGGAGTGGGCCGAGATGCCCCTCGCTTTATGTTGTGCATTGCGGAAGTGACCCTCGTGCATTCGCTGTGTAAAAGGATAGTCCAATATAGAGCCACTGATGTGTGCGGCCGAGGCATGTGTGTATTGCCTGGCGTCGAATTATGTGCCCTCCACAAATCTGTTAGTCCCAGTGCCTCCGCGAACGCTCTCAGTGGCTCCGAGTGCACGGCCCGGCGGGAATCCGCCGTCCTATCAAGGCCCGGGGACATTGTGGCGTTCACGTCCCAACCCAGTATTAGGATGCCTGGGGGCATGTCGAGCAGTAGTCTGCTTAGTGCCGGGAGAGTTTCGGTATGCAGTTTCAGGGGTATGTATATAGAACACAGATTAAGGGCCCCTCCCTCCCATGTTCCAGCCAACGCCACATATCTGCCCGATGGGTCCTGCCAAGTACGTCCCGGCAGGAAGGGTACCGTATTTTTTATCAGGATCGCCACCCCTCTAGAACCGGAGGTAAATCCTGCATGGGCCACAAGGGTATAACCAGATCTATTGAGCGCTAGGTAGTGGTTACCATGGAGGTGTGTCTCCTGCAAAAAGACCAGGTCAGGGGAGTCTCTAAGAAAATATTGTAGAACCATGGTGCGTTTGATTTTGTCCCCGAGGCCATTTACGTTTCATGTCCAGACCCTCAAAGCCATTGTGGATTGTGTTGTCATAGATTAACCTGGGGAACTGCTACGCTGCCTCCCAACCCGCCACCCTCCCCTCCTCCCCACCATTCCAAGTTAGAGTATTTTGGAACCTGTGTAGTGGTGTATGTACAGCAGAAACAACAAAACCATTAAACATACTCAACGTACTAATACATTAACACAATCCCATCAAACACCCCCCCCCCGCCCTGCTACCCTGCACTGTAGGTCTATAACTACCAACTTCCCCAATTTGCAGAGAGCCTTTCGCCCTTTTTTAACCATTACAACACACTGGGGTGGGCTAGCACCGTCACCTCCAACCCAATGGCTGCCCACCCTCTCCTCCCATAGCTTCTGCATTTAACTTGTATCCTTATACATATCAGAACCAGGTCCCGGCACTTACTTATCTGTTCACGACTGTGAGGTCCTTAGTTCAATGCCCACCTCGTTATGCTCGAGGCCCTACCCTGGCCCAGCATGTTGCGCACCCCCGATTCGAATTTTTTTACGTTTAAGTGGAGTCTATAGCCCAATCCATCACACAACCTCACTTAGTCGAACTCCGTGAACGATCTTCCGAAATGGATCTCCCATCTGCAACATTGTTGTGTGGCTCCTTGGTGGAGCTGTCGCTCTCATCCCAGCATCGTGTCTGGTCCCGTTCCCATCATTGCTTCTGTCTGGGTGCTCTTCTACCCTCCAGCCGGTCCCATACCTCCTCCGGCGCTATGAAATACCATGATTTGCCCTTGTTCAACACCCTAAGTTTGGCCTAGAATAACATCATATATTTGAGGTTTTCAGCTCGCAACTCTCTTAACCTCATCAAAAGTGTGTCGTTGGCGTTGCACCATGAGGGTAAAGTCCGGAGAGAAACGGATCGTTGCATTTTCATATGATAGGTCCCCCGTGTGCGTGCGTGCGGCCTGCTGGATGGTATTGCGGGCACGATAGTTGAGGATTCTGGCAATGATAGTTCTGGGGGGGGCCCCGGGCTTAGGTATCGGTATTGGTGCTCTGTGCACCCTTTCGACTGAAAAAAAGTTTGAGAGACGTTTTGGTTTCAAGTAATTGACGATTAGGTCTTCCAAAAAGATGTTCATTGAGGGACCCTCCAACCCCTCAAGGACCCTCACCATCCTTATGTTATTCCTGCGGGCTCTCCTTGCCTGGTCTTCCAGCCATTAATTTGTGTTGATGGGAGAGTCGTTGGACTCGATCTTCTAACTTTCGGGTGATGGATTGGAGGTCGCTGATCTTCTTCTCTGCCACTGACGTTTTATTCATATCTGCCATTATGGATCCCAGCGAGGGTTCCACTGTCTCCTGGCTCTCGGATGCTCCTGCACATTATGCCTTCATTAGCCAGGGAACTGTATACTTGTTCAGTTTATTTGTCTGGGATGGGGGCCCTCCCTTGGGGTGCATTGTGTCTTCCCGGGGGGGGGGGTGTCTTCCCGTTTCGACCCTGTCGTGCAGTTGCTTTGAGTATGCAGTCTCACAGGCGTGCCCCCGTAGGTTCCGTGCTGTAGTGTGGGGGGGCCTGACCCCTATAGTGGCGCCTCAATCCACTAGTCGTCACTGTCCCTGGTCCCCAGACTGACTCTAGAGGTCTCAATCCCCAGGCCTCTGTTCCAGGCCTAGAGCACCACAAGCCCTCTCCCCGCTGGGTTAACACTCCTCACCTCGGGCTCTGCAGCGTCGCTGTGTCCTGTTGTGTATCACTCTCCACAGGCGTTGGGGTCCTGTCCCAATCGATGTATATGGGGGGCGCTGGCTCTTTTCAGTGGCAGCCCCATGCACCTTTTCGCACATCGGGCCTCTGTCTCCTTCGCTAGGGCCAATACGGGTCTTTCATCACATGCCGCCTGCGTCGGCCAACGCACATATGGCGCTCGATTCAGCTTCCCGTGATGGCAGCGGACACTGATCCCCGCTGATGGGAGGCAGTGTGAGCCCCCTCCTTCCGCAGTCCAACATGTGGATTTGACCCCTTCACACAGTTGGGCCCAGTACCTGCTCAGCCAGATACCTTTGGCAGTCAGAGGCTCATCACCTCGCTAGGAGCTGGAATTGCAGGTCAGTTCAGGAGAGGGTCTTCCAGGGCCCGCATAAGCACAGCTGCTACCTCCCGCCGGGCTCTTCCCCTCTCGGTCAGCCGTGGAGAAGCAGCGCTCCCCGCCACCGTTCTGTATCCGGGTTCTTCAAGAATGCACGTGGGAGCAGGGACTGGGTGCTCCACTCCGATGTGGCGCCAGATCGCGCTCCTGCCCTCCGGGCCCTGGCCCGACCCGGGCCTAGTCCATTCTCGTCAGCCACTCCCGGCGGCCCTCGCTGCTCGACCGTTGGGCACGCCCCTCTTGGGTTGTCTTAGCGAAGGCCCCGGCACCGCCGGCTGTGCAGGTTCTTGTTGTCCGGGCTCGTGTCCGCGACGTTAACAGTCCCCCACGATGCAGGACACCCCAGTATGCTCCTCGTTGTGGGGTCGGGTGGATTAAGTGCGGATTTAAGGAGGAAAACGGGAAAGCTGCTACGGAGTGTTCACGCTATGTGGCCATCTTGGCTGGCGCTGAGCCACGCACCGGTAATGGAATACTTAATGAAATACTTGCACTGATATTAAGCATTATAATTTGTGTCAAAGTCAAAATTTTATTTGATTCAGACTTTGACTGAGGTCAACAAATATAAGATAATTAGATTTAAACTTTTAAGATTGCTTTAAAACTCATTATACACATAGTAGATTAAAATTGTCGAATAAAAGTACATAAGTTTATAATTAATCAGGATGCGCACTTTTAAAACAATTCTAAGAAACTCTTTAAAAACTTAAACAAGTTGTGGCAAACAAATTCATTAGGAGGAGACTTGCATAGCGTAATTAAGTCTTGAGTTAACGTAACATTGTATTTAAAACGTATAGGGTTTGTGAAATGTTGTTGTGCCTCTACCAAAGTTTGATTTGGACAAACAAATAGTACGTGGAAAAGATCTAGTACTTCTCCGTTACACAAGTCACAGACGCCAGAGGGATGTTCAAGAGACTTCCATCTAGAGGAATATAAATTTTTCCTAGTCGTAGAAGAAAAATACAGCGCCTAACTGTTCTAGTTGAAACTGTAGAGAATTTTCTGCAAACTTTTTAAAGTGCTTTAATTGGATACAGTGCTCCCTATCTAGCGCAAAGCTTATTCTTGGCGTCATATGTTTTAAAAAGATCTTAAAATGGGCTGGAGACCAAGCCTGCAAAAGTGCAACAGTGCATTGAGATACCTCAAGGGCTATATTGAGATTCCTAGTAAAAGTGTACGATGCTGAATCTTCTCCAAAAGTCTCTTGTTTTAATATGTGTCTTAAGGAGCCTGGGGTTGCATGTAAAAGATTAAAGGCCCACCGTAAAATATTAGAAATGGCTCGAGCGTATGTACTTGTTAAAGAGAGCTCGAGGCGTAAAGCTTCTATGGGGACTGATTGGGCGACTTTCAGCAATTTTCTTAGGATAGTCCCTTCTTTCATTTTTATCGGTTGCCAGGTTTTAATCTGTATATATTCCAAGGCATAAGACAAAATGGGTGGGATTTTCATACTATAGACCTCCAGCATAAATTTAAAGTGCCTATTCCCAGTTGAGCAATAAAATCTCTGTAATGCCCCAACATGGGAGTCTGCCTTTCGCCTGAGGTGCTGAAAATGGGAAACGTTTTGGAGGTTGTATGAGAGGATTCGGCCCAAATAGATATATTCTTTCACTATCTCTATCGATTTACCTCCCAGGGACCAGGTAAAAGGCGGTAATTTCCTTCTTCCTGTGAAAACTAACATTTTAGTTTTGGAGATATTAGGGACCAGAAAATTCTCTTTTGAGTATCTATTTAGTTCTACTACATTTCTTTGTAGGCCAATAGGGGTACGGTCGAGTATAACAATATCGCCCGCGTACAATTTCACTTTGCCCTATCTTAGGGGGAAGTTATTAGTTTGGGTAAAGTACCCTAGAAGGTCGCTTATATAGATTGAAAACAACAAAGGGGCGAGAAGGCAACCTTGTTTCAGACCGTTCATTGTGGGGATTTGACTAGTTAGGCCCCTTTCTCCCCCCATTTTAACTCTGCACCATGTTGCCGTGTGCAGAGATATAATTATTGTCAAGAGGTCGTGGGGTATCCCTAGACCCTCTAGCTTTTTCCACAGCCTTGGTCTATCTACGCTGTCAAAAGAGGTTGAAAAGTCAATAAATGCACAATAAATTATTTGTGATTTTAAGGCTACGTACTTGTCAAGGACAGTCTGAAGGACGGCGATGTTATCCGTAACCGAGTGGTTTGGGCGGAAACCGGCCTGTGCACAGGAATCACATTGTTTGAAAATGCCCAGTTTTTTAGATGGTCCAATACACACGCTGCAAAGATTTTACCCGTGGCATGAAGGAGAGCAATTTGTCTGTAGTTAGTTGGATTTAGTCTAGAACCTTTTTTCAAAAGGGGAGCCACTATACTCCCTCGTCAAGATTTTGGTATGTTCCCAGTGGCAAAGCAGTGTTGAAAGAGAGGGGTTTAAAATTTGCTCCAGTCTTCAGGGTTTGATTGAAGAACTTTGCTCGGGATGTTGTCTGGGCCCATTGCTGCTGATGATCTGGCAGTTTTAATGAAGGTAGCGATCTGTATTGATGAAATAACTAATATGTCCAGTTCCGATTGGCCCTTTCGTCCGGGTGATTGACTGGGTGAGGCTTATATTTGATTATTAGATTTAAATAAGTTTAGAATATGTTTTTCCCATTCGGATGATGGAACAGTCGACACTTGGATTGACTTTCTTGTTCCCATTTGTATGGTTACTATATTCCAAAATGCCTTTCTATTACCACTTTTTACTGCGCTGTGGATATCGACCCAGATTTTATCCTTTTGGGCTTGCTTTTCTTTTTCTTTGTTTCGTTGACGAAGTTTTTTCAACTTTCTTATTTCTCTTCGTCTTGTCGTACACAAAAGATAAAAATTGCTTTCTGGTCAGGTTATTTAAGTGTGCTGACAAATTATCTGTTCGCTTTCCGTAGTGGTCGGTTTTACTATTGTCCTTGCTGGGTGTGTTTGCGTGGAGAGTTGCCACAACTGATTGTACTATGTCTTCATATCTGGTTAGGGGGTCTCCTTCTTCACTTACAAGATTTGGAGAAAAGGAAGAAATGACCTTGTTCGTTTTATTTATTGCTTTTGTGTTGCAATAGATCCTACCTGTTTTTTTATTTCTGTTTGCCAGTCCCTTTAAAGAGCTTAGGGACCATGAGGAAGTAGGTTGCATTAAAATTTCAATTTCCAAGGTCAAATATGCATGATCGCTTTCGTGCGTATGTTTGATATTTAATGACCGAACTTTAATGTAGAGATCTATGCTACAATTTACGTTATCTAGAATAGAAGAGCTATGGTTGCCTATTCTAGTAAATGCTGCTGGGATGTCTCCTTCTACTCTTCCGTTGAGGATGACGCCGTTTATTGCCACGATGTGGGATAGAAGCAGTTTCCCTCGTTTATCTGCCCTTATCTTGGCAGGAAATATGTTGTGTGATATGTCTATCTCTTTTATAAGAGGAAAAAAATAATTACTGCAAAAGGTGGGTCAATATACAATGGAGGAGCAACTATCTGAATCGAGAGGGAGAAAACGGATGAGGGATGAAGTGAAACTGGAAGAACTACAGAGTAAAAATGTATGACGAACTGAAGGATCTAGAGCAGTGGTTCTTAACTTTTTGACTTCTGTGTACCACCACTTTATTCAGCACTGGAATCCAGGAATGCCCACTGAATCATTATTTGAATATGGTGAGCCCCACTGAGTCATTATTGGAATTCGAGGACCCCAGCCAAAGCAATTTCAATGATTTGAACCGCAAAGCAATACACAAAAATACGGAAACAAGCATTCATCAAACAAATACACAAATGGGAAGGTTGGAGCTTTTCTAAATTCAATCGAGGCTACCAATTGTCCTTACTATTTTCTGTCTGATGCACTTGCACCAGTGCTTAATTTGTATTAAAAAAAAAAAAAGTAGAGCCAGGGACCTTCTCAGGAGGCCACTAAAGACTGCACCACCCATAGCACCTGCCAATAACAGTACCAACACAACTTCTAACTATGGAACTCCTACAAGTGTGACAATTCAAACAATTCCAGGCTATCCAAAGCTATACCAATGGCGCCGAATACTCTGAATTGTCATTTTTAATGTATATTGAATTATTAAACACTGTTGTTATTCTCATCTCAAAAGCAGACATATATCTCTGCAGCTAGGTCGTTAAACTTCTGAGTTATTTTACTGAAACTCGAAACCGTGATTTTGCAGCGCCGGCAGAGTCTCTGCAGCAGGCGCATTAACCCATTTGCAAGTTGCAGTCTCCGTGACCACTAGATGGCACCCTAAACCAGCGCAGAAACCACTAGTACCCTACCATGAGGCCCGGGCAAGAATCTCAGTGCAAATTGTTGTCAGAGCAGATACTTGGTATAGCTTGGAGTGCTAATGTGCCCGCTGCGGAAATCGATGTGTGCCTTACAAAATCGGAATCCTGGTATATAACAGCACAATCACAGCATGCACCAGCCACTGACATCGGTGTGCAACATGGAAATGCAACTTTTAGATCTCAGTGAGATGGTTCACTGCGATAAAGGGATCCGCTGCATTTTTTTTTTTTTAATGCAGATTTATATAGCGCGAACTCGACCCGAAGGTATTGGAGCGCTTTACATGAGCACCGGTTACGTTACACAAGGACACATTCAGGAACGGGGAGATTAAGTGATTTGCCCAGAATCACAGGATGTGGACGCGACCCCGAGGCTCGAACCTTGGTTTCCAGCACCAAAGTCGGCAATATAGCCGACGGACCACATCCTCTCCCCATACATCTGTCTAAGGCAGATCATCGTTTCACACGCGTCAGGACTGACTCAACTTCTCATACATTTTAGGTTATTAAAAACAGGAGAAACGAGACGAGCAACAATCGCAGATATTACATAAGCCACGTGAGATAAGTTAGCGTGTTATGTAAATAAGTGGACAGTACTTGTATTATTTTTATCACAAGGTCACCCAGGCAGACCGGTCATGGGCGGTCACTACTTCCCGAGCCTACGCCTGGGTGTAACTGGGTGTGACTGGGCAGGAAGGTGAGAGGAGGCTGCAATAACATCTCCCTGACCGCAAACTAGTGTCCTGAGACGGGCTCCATGCTCGCCGGAGGTGCCCTGGCACCGGACCCTAGGGAGCTAACTGCACCGTCATTGTGTCTATTTTATCAACTAACAAGGAGCCTGGGGCCCAAATACCCTTGCGTGCATAGGGCCAATGGCATTTTTTGCTACGCCATTTATGCTCACCGCTAACTCCCCCCCCCCTAGCTGGAAGCTGGTATGGGCATTCCTCGCCCACCTTCCGTCAGAAAAGGCATTGTCCTCGGTGAAATCCCCTCAGAATTACAAATTAATCGAATTGTGGTATCCATAATCCAGACCTAGTGTGGACCTCTGACCCAAACACAACATTATAGATTCGCTCTCCGGGGTTCGTTACAATACTTCAGATTTGGCCTCCAGGGGTAGATGTGATCGTCGGAACTTGAAACAATACATAGGTCGCACGTGTCCGCCAGAACTGGACACAGCACTCCAGACGCCATAGGTCCTGGTGCAGCCAAGGAAAATTGCCACTTTGACTGCTGTTGGGATAGTAAAATTCACCAATCATCAGGGTCGAATGGGCCCTGGTACCACTGCACCTGCTGCATCAGTGGTAGCCATGCCCCTGTGGCTAGGACTAAACAAACAGAGCACTAAACAATAGGCCACACGTGGCCTTCAAGAATTAGTTTCACTACGTTCGAGATACACAATATCCCAGGTGAGGCCTTTAGTAACGTCTACAGAGATTGAAAAAGTGTTCCTGGTTTCACATTACAACTGTAACTGGACTTTGGCGTCTGTCAGTGGTTTAGTTGAAGCTGCCAGAGAAGTAAACCGTGAGCCAGACAAGTCCTTCCGGCTGGATACAGTACTCCAGCTGAGTACCCCAAACGTGCACAGCAGAAAAGAACACGGTGGTATAAGGGCAGGGTTCAGAACCGGACACTGTGTTCAGATATATGTCCTTCACAGATGGACTCGTTACTCCAGGGGAGACCTTCAGTACTGTTTATGATGTTTTAAATGCCCTATGAAGATTGAAATGCAATAACCCAGATGCAGCGCCAAGACCTTGACATTCTATATGTGACCTTGTGCACTGGATACAACGCCCCACATTTGACTCCTAGAACAAATATACGCGAGATGTGGCCGGCTGACCAAGGCACAAAATGGACGATGTTAGGTCCACAACTGGACAAAATGCGCATGAATGGCCTACAGAACTGAGCACAATAACCCCCCACCCCCACCACCAGACCTGAACTCGATGGCTTCAGGTGAGGCCTTCAGGACTGGCCCCAGCCCTGCCCCAGCAGTTCCATTCTGTGGGAGGAAATGACATCTCGAGAGGAGCAGCACGGGTCAAGGCAGAGCTACCTGCCACCCACCCCAGAGAATCAAACCCACATATGGCGTTCAGTATGGCGATGCCCCCCTCTGAGCTGGCTGTGAGCACACAGCTGCGACTTCTCTCCCACCCACATTGCTGCCTCCCCTCCCCCTTTTCTTTTTTCCTGCAGGCAGACAGCAGGAAATCAGGGGGTGATGTGAAGGGCTGTAGTGAATCCTCCTGCCAGGAAGACCTGCAGAGCGCCCCTCCTCCCTTTCTCTTCTTCTCTCTCACCCGCCCTCCTCGTCCCGCTGGTCACACCTCCTTCTCCTGCTCTCACCTCGTTCTCTCACCTCCACAGCTCCCCCTTCCTCCTACCCCCCCCCCCCCCCGCACAGCCCCTCCTCTTCCTCTCACTTCCATCGCCTCCTGTCACCTCCTCCTCACACCCCCCCCCCCCTCAACCCCCTCTCTCCCGCCTGGGGCAGCAGTTCACGATCAAGAGTCTGAAAATAGGCAGAGAAGCCCCCGCCTCCCGGGAGCCGCCAGCACAGACCTGATTCGAGTGGATGTGTCCTGAATATGAAAAGGGGGCCCCTAGGGGGCCGGGGTGGGGGGAGGAGGCGGTGATGGAAGAGCTGGCAGGATACAGCACGGCGCTGCCTCTCGCAGGGATACAGGATGAAAACAAACCCTTTCTCCGAGCAGACATGCAGGAAATACATGATTTGGGGCAGAGAAGGCTGGCAGGGAGGTCCCACCTCCTGTCACTCGTCACCCCGCAGGGTCTCCAGCTTTACCCCGAGTGACTCGGTACTGTCGCTAAGTGTCAGGCCGGCCTCAGGCCCCATGTTAATTAATGTATTTTTTATAATGGACATGGTCTATCGTTACTTTCGACTCTCCCCACCGCAGCCACTTTTCTAGCATAAACCGTCTTCCAATTCCTGGAGAATGATAAGCCTCACCCTTGCCCCGCAGCCCCTTCCATCCCTTTTTCCTCATAGTTCGCATTTCCATGTTTCTTCTGCCTTTAGCTGTCCCTCCTTTCTCTCGGTCTACCCTTTAAATACTGTTCCCTCCTCCCTGCATTCACCAAACACACCCTGTCGTATTGCACTCTTCATCTCCTTTGACTTTTCCCTTCCATTCACGCACTCCCTCCCTACTCTCTCCCTTCCATTCACGCACTCCCTCCCTACTCTCTCCCTTCCATTCAACTACTCCCTCCCTAATCTCTCCCTTCCATTCAACTACTCTCTCCCTTCCATTCAAGTACTCCCTGCCTACTCTCTCTCTTCCATTCAAACACTCCCTCCCTTCCATTCATGCACTCCCTTCCTACTCTCTCCCTTCCATTAAAGCACTCCCTCCCTACTCTCTTCCTTCCATTCAAACACTCTCTTCCTTCCATTCAAACACTCCCTACCTTCCATTCAAGGTCTCCCTCCCTACTCTCTCCCTTCCATTCATACACGCCCTCTCTGCTCTCTCCTCGTTGTCCCCTTTTGCACAATAAATGCCACTGGTGAGTGACGCTTTATTGGGACAAGTATGTAGTTAGTAAGTCGTCCAGAACCATTACAATGATAACTCCGCCCAACTAACACAACTGTAAAAACTGACCCCCTCCCACCCTTGAACCCCCCCTCCCACACACACACATGACGCCACGTTCCCAAATTGTATATCGTTATCTTCAGCCTCACCTCTACATCCCTGTAATCTATACCCCCTCCTTTTTTCTGTCCTCTTTTCCACTCAATTTCTTTTTCCCTCCCAATTCATTCACGCTTGGGTTCCCCTCCCCTGGTTGGACACTCTCCTTCACCAGCCACCTTTGGCCGATCTGTGTCCTTAATATCCCCTCTCCGTGTTTATCTTTAATATCTACTCCCTCCATTTTCTCTTCCCTTTTACCCTGCTCCGATTCCCCAGCCCCTCCATTCGCATGCAAGCCCTTTCCTTCCTCCTTTACTTTCGTCTCCTCTCTTTCGGATCGTTTCTATCTCTCTGTCTCGTCTTTTCAGTTTTCCTCGTCACTCTCACCCCTCCTACCTGTCTCGCTATGATTCCTCCCTCCCACTCCAGTTTCTGGTTATCTGCGCGCGTCATCACCCTCTTCTTCTCTCACACTAGACTGGTTTGACCAGAGTTAGACCCGTTCGCTGCCCTCGTGACCTTTCTCCTGTTCTGAGGGTTATTCCCCGCTCCTCGTGAGAAAGTGTGTGTGTGTATGTGGGGGAGGGGGCGTTGACGGATTGTTCAAACTGGCAGAGACATCCAGGCTGTCCAAATTTTGATCTATCAAAACTTATCATCTTTGTAGGTTACTGCGGTCTACTTGTATTGTTTTCCCTAATGCGGTTTTCTTTTTTTGTGTGTTATTCCTGCTTACATTTCATATTGTATCCTTGGCATTTTATATTTTTGTGCAGATAATTGATTATCGATCATTGTTTGCTTACAATTGTAAACAAGCATTGGCATCGCCAATAGGTCTCGCCTTTGGGACCTTATAAGTTTTTAGCCAGAGATATTGGCAATGGTTTGTACTGGAATAACTGACAATTTTTTATTTTTGTAAATGTTATTGCATGATGTTTGTCGGTGGACTGGGCATGAGGAGCAGCAGTGTTCCTCGTAAGCACCAGAGCGGGAGCAGTAGCCTCAGTAAAAACATATATATACAAATCAATGAATGGTATACAGGGCGCACATGCTATGAATGTATACCAGTAAGGCATGTGAAATGAAATCCATTAACTTCACGTGCTGGAACTAGGGTGCGTAACACCCTATGAACTTTTCTGGAAAATGTGAAAATTGTGAATGTCCTACGCCAGACCAAGAAATACTACAGGCTGTGGAATCAGGCGTAGAAAGTGTTGAAGTGTTTCAGCCTGCGATACACAGTTACTTTTCCTCTAGTTACACACACAAGAGAGATCCCCAGTACCCTTCCACACAGGAAATGCCAGGACTAGATATTAAAGAATGCAGCGGTTACCCGCATAATGAATTACGGCTTTGGATATTTTTCACATGATCCTATGTAGACTTCGTCCTGATGAGGCCGAAAAACGGAGGCTGAAATGCATCATTATGCATTACACACTGGGACACTGCAGATACCTGCTTGTGCATGGTATTTTACATGCCGAGATCTGTTAGGTAATGGTCTAGGATAGGAGCTTTTCATACTGTTGCATTTAGAATAAAACTGGCCTTGGGAAGGAAGGTAGGTGCGTAGGGATCGTGAATATTCACCTGGTGATAATGCCTTACACAGTAGTGCTCTGTAGAATCATGCTTCACTTTGGAGTTATATTGCATGGATTTGGGGCTTCAACCTACCTGGATACCACAATTTATTTAGGAGTTTTGTAAAGTGCTATGTGCAAGCCTTTTAGGTACTTCAGAGAGCTGACAAGCATTACATAAGAGATATTCAGAGAGGAAGAAATGGGACGTCAGAATCCAATATGAAGATTAGAAACAATGCCTGAAAAATGCACTCTCTCGAGTATGAGCAGTATTCGGTTCAATTAATTCCCCTTAGAACTCCCTGTAAAATATATTTCATTATAGGCAGTATATACTTTTTTATTTTTGTGCTGTAAAATGCATTGTTTGGCCCCTTTTCTCCCAACTTGTTTCAAGGTATGAGATATTCCCTTAACACTTGTGGAATGGGTTGTCCTCGCTCTAGGCTTGCTTGTTAAGTGCAATTAAGTCCTGGTATGAAAAAAACCTAGGGCTGGGTTGCATTCCTTGTCCACCCATGGCTTCTGAAAGAGTCTGCAAATGGTGAGGCCTACAGTCCTGCCATGTATCACGCATCAGGCGTTAGACTAACGCATTTCAGTGTGGTGCTCCGCATCACCGCACTGAAATGCATTGTCACGCATAATGCATAGTCTCAGCCCTGTCCTAGAAGCACTGCAAACTGAGTGTGTGTGTGCCAGCAGTGAGCGCGCGGCTGTGGCCTGCGCAGATCCCGCACACTTAGGGTGCTCCCAGTCAGTGTGCTGATACAATGTATAGTCAACATTCCAATTCTGTGGCGCCGAGCAGCTCCGAGTTCAGGCAGCCTGACGTCATGGCCTTGCCACCGGGGAGAGCCCAAGTACTACAGCGCCGCAATGAGGACCTGATGTCACATCCTGCTGCTGCCAGAGCGCGCCGCCGGGTCCAGAGTATGTTGCATTTTGTAAAGTCGGGCCGCGGCACATAATTAATCAAGGTGCTCGGCTGGTTCGCAGAGCACTGCTGTTCGCACCGGCCCGGCCGCTGGCGCGATTTAGCTAAATTTACTATGGCCGCGCTGCTCCCCCGCCATCGAAATATAATTTCCGAGCCCGGCCGCTGAGGGTGATTTTGCTGCAACCAGAGACGGGTCGTCACCGTCAGAGATGACAGTCATTGACCGGGTTGCAGCAGCCGCCAGGACTCACAGGGCAGCTGGCCGGTGGCAGGCTTTAGCCTGGACCGCTTAAGGCGGATTCATTGCCACGGAGCTCGGGGCCAGTCGAACTGCACAGTGAGTCGCCGACGTGCCAGTCACGCTGCCTGGGGCTTAGGCTGAAAGATTCAAAAGAGAAGAAAAGTGAGTATAAACACCAGTCACTTCAAGTGTTTGCCAGTCACAGTATGTAATTAGAAAACAATCGAAATAAATGTAATGGGTGCGCACGATCAGTCTGGACGCTCTGGAAGTTCCAACCAACAACGCTTACTGGGAAACTTAAGCCGCAAGCTATATTACAGACCCCATGACTCACTTGTCTTTGATCTTTGGCCAGTCCCCTAAAGATACACCTTGCTCTGAATTGTAGCCCTATTAACCATAGGGCCTGTCTCCTTTCTACCACTAGAATGTCTTTTGATCAGAAGTTTGTCCAGTTTACAGGGTGGCAGCCTCATATGATGAAACAGGCGTTAGACAGCAGTTGCATGAGTTGTGAGACTTTCTTGATTCATGAGATGGGGTTATTGACTGAGGAGGTGATGGCGCTTTGAAGAGGCAGTCTCATTAAATGGGTGTAATTTCTCAAATGTATGTTTCCCTTGTCTTTATTGCTTCATTTTGCTCGCGAGAAAATGTCACTCATAGTCGTTGAATGTCACTCATAATTACACTGAAATTATGTAAATGTCACACGTAAGCAATCTGAAACCTTGGCAGCTATGGGCCTATGAAGGAAGAGACGATCACAGAGACCTGGGTATGGAGAACGGGCCAGGGAAAGCAGGGATGAACAGGGCAACGACAAGGAGGAGACCAAGGAGAAAAGCATGGGATGGGGACACCAAAGAGGGTATCACCAAGTAAGGATTCTAGGGAAAGAAGAGAACTCACCAAGAAGGGAGACCTGGAAAGGGAGGCATCAAGAGCAGAAATGGGGAGGGAGAAAAGAGGGCTATCATTAAGGGAGGCACAGGAATATGGGGGTACGATGCAGCGAGGCCTTGGAAGAAAAGGGGTGACTAAGGAGGGATCGAGGCCTGTGAAGAAAGAAACAGAGACTTGGACAGAATGCAGTTAAGCATGAGGGACACAAGGGAGTGATGGCACGACCGAGGGGACAATGTAAAGGGATATGTAGTTCGGGTGACCAGGGTGGGTGGGCATGGTCAGGGAATGCTCAGGATGATATGAGAAAGGATTGTATGGATGTGAATACCAAATAGCAAGTGGATAGGAAAGAGGAGGATTCATATGGGGCTTGGATAGTAAGGAGTAAAGGGACAGGAGGCGACACTGGAAGAAGGAAATATGGGACGACGGTCACCGAGGTAAGACCATGTGACGGAAAATACAGAAGTGACTGCAGGCATGGAAATGAAACTATTGATGTGAGAGCAGAGTGTGAAAAACAGATGTTTGGTGTCGATTATGGGTTAGAATTAGGGTGTGGGGATGTTTCTGAGATACTAGGGGAACAGAGGCGCGAGCTAACAAAAAGTGCATGCAGTAGATAACTCCATTGCCTGCTTACCTTCTTCCCGTTGCCAGCGGTGCACAGTGAAGTCGTCCCCGCCGTCCGCAAAAAGGCTGCCCCTGTCAGGGCCCAGCAACCTCTACCGTGTCCAGCACCGCCGCTTCTGGGCCTCTCCGCAGTGCAGAGATCCCGGCGGGAAGACACCGGGGGTCGGACGGGCAAGCATCGGGAGGTGGCTACAGCAAACCAGGGGCTTCCACAGAGGCTCCGGGAACAGAAGGGCTGCAGCGCCCTGGAGGCGCCCACCCACAGGAGGCACATGACAAAAAGAGTACAGTCTAACAATCACCCTACAGCTGAGAACTACGCAGCCGGACTGAGAGAACCTGCTGTGAAAGTGGAAGTAGCGTGGACTGCTGGCTGTGCTACAGTGCGCACCTACTCCGGCGCATGCGGGACGGCACGTCCTGTTCGGCTGTCATCTTAGAATCAGGCAAATCCAACGTTCAGAAACCAAAAGAAAGAGATTGAGACATTAAAGTGAACTTCCGCCTGACCCAATAACAGCGGTAGTTCAGTGACAACCATAGAAGTGCAGCTAGAACTGTGTACTTTTACCCACTAAATGCCTCACTGTACATTAGCCTTTGTAATAAACCTAAACCCTAGCGACTACGCAAGTGGCTTTAACAGTATTAAAATATTTCTTTTGGCCGCGATCACGACGTGCCTGCTTGACAGACACATGAAACCGGGCGCTGTGTTAGGGAGAGCGGCGCCGAGTGCACTAATTTAAAAAATACAATGAAACCGGGCGCCGTGTTAGGGAGAGCGGCGCAGAGTGCTTTAATTTAAAAAATACAATGAAACCGGGCGCCGTGGTAGGAAGAGCGGCGCTGAGTGCATTAATTAAATAAACAAGACAAACAAGCGCGGCCACGAAAGCGACCGCGCTTTAAAGGCACGAAACACGGTTGAGGGGGCAGGGACCTGCACAACGAAGACAGCTGGAATAAGAAAAGCGGCCGCAGTAACCTGATCCATGACGAGGAATGCAGCGCGCCGCTGCTCGCTCCCGAGACCCCTAGGCCATGGGAGTGAACGTTTAGAGAAAAGGCAAGACATGCACCCGCCTTTGGCCAATTGCGTGCTTTCATTATTGAAAGCAACACGCAAAGGCCAATGGAATGTGTGGGAGGAATCTGACCCACACGGAGAAGTTTGAAGTGATTACATGAAGCCTCCCATAGAGCAGCGCATGCGCGCTGCGCTAGGCTCGACCTAAAAATGCAATAGGAATTGAAATACAGACTGTCCCTTGTGAGTTGTGAGTATCTCAGGCGATCCTAGACGTCCCACCTTCGGTGTGAGTAGCGCACCCAGTCATGAGATCTCAACATGAGCCATACCTGCAGTATTTCACCCATTCTGGAAATCTCACAGTCCCGTGCCACGAGTGCGCCGACTGCCGAACCACGAAAAGGCCGTCCCCTATGCTGACCCTTAATAAGACCCCCTTTGTCCTCAAGAGTCCCCTCCTGACAGCCTGATGGAATTAACTGAGGGGAGCGTGAGCCCGCCCACCAACCATGGTGGCCCTTTACGAACAAAACTGCAATCCTCTCTAGCAAGGGAGCAACGTCAGGATGCGGTCCCTTCTATGTCTCCCTGTTGGCGACGAGGCCAGCCGCATCTTTCTCAGTGTACAGACCTCAAAATGGCACCTCTTGTGTGAGCGGGTCACCCAGTCCATTGATCTCATGTTGACCCATCTGAGTTGTGAGTAGCTCTCCTAGTCCACATACCTACTTATGTCCCTTGAATGCTCCGAGTAGCACACTCAGGCACGTTAATTTAAGTGGGCTTAGTAACAGAAATTACGAAGACTTGGAAACAACAGGATTATCCCGGGCCACACGAAATGGGGCCCTCAGTGTTGAGATTCTAAAGTGTTCAATGTCAGGTGTGAGTAGCTCACTCAACTGAAGAATGTCCAGCTCTTTCGTATCAGTTGTAAGTAGCTACTCAGTCCAGAGATTTCAGGCTCTCCCTCAGCAAGTTGGAGTAGCTCGCCTAGTCCACATATGTGTCTAGTGTCAAGTGTAAGTAGTTCACTCGGTTCAGAGACCTGTCGCGTGTAAGTGAAAGTCTTGTTTTTTCTGAGCAACATACTTTGATTAACCTACACTCAGTTATCAAAGTCCCTGTTAACAACTGTGTGTGTTAAGACTCAACTTATTGCTAATACCGTGAAAATACAGATTTATTTTATTTTTAGAAAATTTATATAAGCACGAACAAGGCCCTGTGGGCGTCAGAGCACCTTATGTATACAGTTTAAAATATAATATATGCGAAAGATCCATATGAAAAACAGTATCACACAGTGCTAAAGAAATAATGTGTGAGATAGTCAACTTGCGGTATTACAGCAAAAGTTTCAGAAACATTTGATCAACAATAACATAAATCAATAGTTACATTCAGTGAGTTGCATCCTTCTAAAAGCAATTTTTTGGTTTTAAAGGTGCATGTTCTGAAAAGGTTATTTGATATAAAGTGTGAATCATATTATAGGCCAATGGCATAATCCACGGTCTCAGGTGCCAGGTACTAAGGCACTACACCCTCCCTCTGAGTTAAATGGCACTAGTCTCCTTCACCCAACATGCCAATATGGCTTCAGTCACCAGTACCTCCACTCCGACCCACTCTACTGGCATTCCCCACTCCTCCATTTGCCCAGGACTGACCTCCTGAGAAACGCCCTGGTCAACCAATTTACCGTGTTCAAGGGTCATTTGACTACAATCGACCCAAGATGTGGTCTCTATGAGAAGTTGGAAACTTCCTTCAGAAAAGGAGATTCAGCAATGGTGGCAAAATACAACATATACAGGAACAGGACTTTTACTGGTCGATCAACATGGACCCCGGCTTGCCCAGTAGCTGACCACTGCAGATCTTTCTGTGGAATTAAATACTCCTTGTCACGAAACAGTGCTTAAAAATGACGCAAGAGAGGTCGTATTTAGGCCCAACTGTCATTCAATGGCAAACACTGCAAGAAATGGACATTTATTGGTCACCCAGCATCTACCACAAGTCAATTGTCCTCGTTAGGTCTCTCACAGAATGTCTCTTACTGATAAGAAAAGGTTTCTCAGTAACAACCTCTTCCATAATAGGAGTTTCACAACTTTTATTCAAAGTACGGCCAAACATTCTCAACTGGGTCACTCAAAAGTTTCCTGAAGTTGTCCGCTTTCAATAACAGATGTTACAAAATTGCTCAGAGCAGATCACTATTGTAAAGGGACTTTTCATCTCATCTTTGAGCCACCACCTAACGAAGACTGATCCAAGAAATGGACTTTTGACTATTATGCTGTGCCTGGCTTTTGTCACCCAACGCCATCTACTACGAAGACTGGTCTGACAATGTTAATCTCCCAAAAACTGGACCACCAACACTGGCTTCTGATGAAAATGGGTCACCCAAATTTGACCTCCTTGAAGATGGGATTTCATCGAGTAAATTCTGGACTTTATGGAGTCACCTAATGGATGCTGCAAGTGACCTTTTCCCAAATATGAACACTAATCCAGTCTCCCAATGGGAATCAAGCCTGGCCTCTCCAGAGGGTACCCCACACTGAGCAGCCCAGGGATCACTCAATGCCAACTTCTTCCAGAGACAGACACTATTCACTCTGCCAATGGGTGACCAATGATGACAGCTCCAGAGGATGGTCCACCCCTGAAGACCAACGATGGCTCAATGACAACCTATCCAGAAGATGGTCACAAGCCAGTCTGCCAGTAGTTGCCAACTCTGCCTCTCCAGAGGATGAAGTGCCCCTGCTTGACAAATGATCACTCAATGGCAACTTCTCTAGAAAAGAGGCAGTATCCGGTCTGCTGACAGGTGGCCCACACAAACATCCCTAGATGAAGCACTATCTCTGGCAGGCCAAAGTTCGCTCGAATGGCAACTTTTCCGGCTTATTGGTACTGCACAGAGCACACCCAGCCTTCGATGGTGACCAATACCCACCTCTCCCACTTATGAATTTACCCTGGTCGCCCACGCAACACCCACTTCTTCGGGAAATGGCCCCTTGAAGTTTTTATCAAGAAGTATAACAACTTCGTCAAAAAGCACTTCCCCCTGACATAACTCTGCGCCCACTGCCCGCCTGGGAACTTCCAGAAAGAAACCTGCCCTCGTTTCCGCTGACGTGGAGTGAGAACCCTGCCGCACCACGTGGTCTAGATGGAAAAGTACTGATTCCAAAGGCCACCGTCCTCGCCGCCACGAGCGCGTCACCTGTGTGTTTACTTTGGCAGACAAACCCGTCTGACCGGTCAGGCTGGTAAGCCAGGCGTGTCAGTGCATGAGGCCGCCCTGTGCAAAGGCCAGTAGCATACTGTTAACAGTGTGTGGCTACGTAAGGTTACCAGGTGACCCACGCCATCATGGACACAATTATCCAGTCCTCAATTCTCCTTTAACGACTGATGCATCCCTGACGTTAAAGTTTTGACTTGTTTCAAACGAACCAACTCGCATGGGATCTCCTTGGTGACTTTGGCTCATGGTGTACCCTTATCTCACTGCTAAGCAAGAAGCATGACGTTGTCTGTGACTGACCTATCAGGCAGCTGCATGGTGTCCCTGATTAACGCAACGGTTTCTTTTTCTGCGTGACTTCCTACACCAGAGCAGTAGTAGTGTTGTGTTTGGCAAGCCTCACTCGGCCAGTAGCAACATTTTGTTGACGGTGTCGTCCCTCCCACCTGGCACGCACATGGCATCGCGTGGCTGCCCGTTGCCATGCAAGACAATTAACGAGCTCTGCCTGCCTTCCACTGAGGCCAGTTGCTTGTTAACCTCTGTTTAACCTGTTTACGAAGCTGGCAGGTTACAACACCTTCACAGTGGAGCCCAGCATCCGCCCCTCCCTCGCTTAGGCCAGTGACTTCGGAGTGGGGCGGTTTAGCATCATGTTGCCCCCACCCTGTCATCGCCACAGACAGCTTCCTCAGTGTTGTTCGTCCCTGGTTTAAAGAAGTTTCTCTCCCGACCCTTCCTGGATCCCGGTGACATTTTCGAGGTAAACCACCTCACCCTCTCTATCACCTTGTATCCTCGGGGCGGCACCTTCAGCATTGCTCCCTCCCGCCGTGTTACTCCCGCTATAAGCGTCGACGGAGGGAGATCCCTGGGCCTCCCGAGCTTGCCAGGCACTCCGAGTTGCCATTTAGTTAAACTCCGTGCCCCCTTCAGCCATATCCCCCCGAGAACACGACACCCCCACGTTTTTCCTGTGCTCTTAACAGGCAACTGTTTACAACCGACATCCAGTCCCACCTCATGTGGTTTACTCCTGCGCCCGCAGTGTCCCTCCCCATGCAGCCCGGGCCAAACTCTGGGCCGGCTAGAGGGTGGTGCGACCGGTGCCACTACTCCGGGGGCTGACTTTGGGTGGGGGCACCGTCTTTGTAAGTATATTACTGTGTCAAACGCACCTGCTGCCGCCACCATGGCCTTCAGCAATTTTCAGGCAACAATAAAAATGTCGATATCTCCAGTGATTAATGTTCTTCCTGGAGAGAGAGATCGGAGGTTTGTCTAGTGGAAGTTTTGACTCATCATAAGGTAGAGAGTTAATATGCCTGCTGCAAAGAACGTGCAGATCATAAAGCGCATATTATATAAATAGGTCAGTCAGTGGGTTACAGCTTTTGTCAGAGAGATCCTTTTGTTAATTGCAGTTTATAACTTAAAATCCTAATATAGATCAGTGAGATATTAACTGTCATTAATGAGATGCATGCACACTGCAAGGTATAGATTACAGCGTTATGATTTTTTCCTCAGTTTTTCCTTATCCTAATGTTGCAAAAAGGGTTAATTTGGGTTGAAATCAATTCTTAATATTGAAGAGAATCCCCAACCATGGTGTTACGTTTTAAATTCTGTGTGTGTGCTTCTCCAGGCCAAGCAATCTTTAAATTCTGAGTTTGTGCTTCTCCAGGCCAAGCAATCTTAAACTATACTGCTTACCAGTATGGATGACATACGACTCCTACACCTTGTAGTCCTCTGTCTTATCTAACATTTCCTATACACTGATTTACACACCTATGATTGTCTCTGGTGTAGTGTGTGTGATGTAAAGTGCTCGACATCCTACACTGGTGTGAGAGGCGCTAAAACTAATTAAATGCATCTGAGAGTAGTTAAGGCGATGTGGGCACGGTTACATGGTGGTAGTAAAGGAATCTGTGGCGGAGGTGGCAACAAACATTGTCGCACCGGTCGCCACCAGCGCTAAAGCAGCCCCCCCTGCAGTCACCTACAACCCCCATCTCCCCTCCCCCCACCATGTCACCATCCTGGTTTACCTCTGTGCCGCCAGTTCCTCGTTTCTGTTCCCTTCCCCGGAGCCCCCAGGCGGGAGCGTACCTCAGTGCTAACTCATCCCTCTACCCCACCAAGGCAGCTGTACCAGTTCCCCTTTTCTAAATATACTCTAACCCCGGACATTCTTTCTTCACTTCCGCCTCCGCGCCACATTCACACTGGGGAGGACGTAAGGCGGGGCGGAGCCGGAGATGCAGGAGGAGCCCTCTAGAGAGGTGGAGCATGTCCAGACATGTTATTAGAGTGTCGGAGGCCGGTGCATTCCTCCCTCCCCCAGCCCCCAGTGCATTTGTTCCTCGACCAGAGCATCCCTCCCGCAGCCGCCAGAAGATTCCTGTCCCATTCTGCCTCCAGGAAATCACCGCCACAACCGGACACCCTCCCAAACCTCAAGAACATTCCTCGCTCCAGCAGAATTTAGCCCAAGGCCCAGAACATTCCTACCTTCTACTAGATCCCACTGGCCACACAGGGACCGGAACTTTGTTTAAGCAGTGTTTTACTAGCGCGAATTTAGGTCAAGCGCATTAGATCCCTGTACAAAATACCACAACACCAACATAATAGTTTGTTACAGGCAATAAGGACACAAAGTAGAAGTAAAAATACAGACCAATCTAGGGTTAGAACTAAATGAGCCGGGGCTCAAATTAATTCCCCAGCAGCCTCTCCAATAGAATCGAAATGTCTATGCCACAAGGGGACCGTACAACGGCGCCCAGCATGAAAAACATGATTTGAGTACAGGGATTAATAACAGGTGAAACCCAGGGACAGAAGAGAATAAGCAAAGACTAAAAACAGCTCTTTGGCAACCTCTTTTCAAGAACCCAGCCCCTCCATCCTTAAGAACAATCCTTGCCCTACCAGCACATTTCTGCCTCCGACACTTCTATACCTCCACCAGATCACCACTCAAACACCTCGAAAAGAACCCGGGCCCACCAAACTACCACCACTCCTAAAAAAATTCGTCCTCTACAAGGTCCCCCACACTACCTCCAGAACATTCCTACTATACAAGAACGCCCATTAACTGTCTTCGGATGATCCTTTCCACCAATATAACCTTATAGCCAGGGCTATTGGGATTATGCGGCAGGGGAGGGCCAAATTATGTGGCCAGGTCGAGTAAATTATGCAGCAAGAAAAGGCAAATTATGCAGCATAATGCAGCACATTTTTTGATAGTATTGCTTCATTATTTAGTACTTTTTACACGTGTTAACACTGTCTGGGCATTGGCTGTATCTCCTTAGTACCAGATTAACACCCAAATATAGCAATAAGCAACAGAAAGGTGACCGGTCACCCTTTGCAAATGGACTTCTGCTGTGCGGCAACACATGTCCCTGCGTTTTTAGTAACTTTTGAACTGTTTGTTCTAGAAACAATTTTTTTTTGTTAAAATCATCCAATTATGCAGCAGATGATGGATTATGTGGCAAATGCGGAAAATCTATAATTATACCAAAATCATTGCGGCAATATATTTGCATTATTCCAGTGGCCCTGCTTATAGCCTGTTGGTCGAGGGCTATTGCAGTTGTTAAAGACCCTTAACGCAAGTCTGCAAGGGACTATAACAAGGGAGAGCGCTTTTAACAACCGGTATGTCCCGAGGCAGAAGGGCTATAAGGCTATTGGAACATTCCACCCGCATAGGTTAGAATGGTCTAAATTGAAAAAGGAGAAACATAAAGACAGACATTGGCATGTTGGAGCAGAAGGCTTATACCAGCCAATATAAGCCCAGAGCTACTCCATTGGAGCCCTCAACATTCCAATGTTCTAATAAAACGTAAACACCACAAGCACAACCCAAGGGCATTGCTGTGCCACAATCCAGACTTCCTCCACATCCTCCAGCATTCCTGCCTCTGCCAGATCACCCCTCCTCTAGCCCCTAGAACATTTCTACCTCCTTTCAGAAGAGTTGTCTCGCAGTCCCAAAACCATTCCTGTTACCTCTAAGCCCTCTTTTTACCTCCCCCGCAGTGAAGGCTGGTATCAGGGCAGAGTGGCGGTGTGGGGGGGAATAAAAAATAAAACAACTTACCTGCCTCTCGCTGACTTGGTGCTCTTCTGCTGCTGCACTGCACAGGCTCCCCCGTGGCCAATCCTGATGCTGAAAGCAGCGTCAGGATTGGCCTGAGTGCTATGAACTTGCACTCCCAGAGAGACTGGAAGTCTGTGCTTTGCCTGTCTCCAACCCGGCAACCCAGCTGGGTTGAAGACAGCTTCAGTGCGCATGTCGGTTTGGCCGTCTTGAGATGTGCACTGACAGCAGTGCTGGCCACCACTTCCCCTCCAGCCTGTCAACGTCTGCCCTGCCCCAAGACTCATTCGGGCTAAAAATAAAACAATAATAAACCTGTGTTATTATCGGTTTATTTTTCGAGCTTTGCGGCTGGTGGGGGTGACGTTCCTCCGCCATAGCGGAGGTGCCGGCGCTGCTCCCCCGCAACGTCCTTTCTGAATATTGTTATTAGGAGGCTCTGCCTGTCACTGCCTGCTCACCTTACCTGCTGCCATAGCTAATTGGTGAAGTGCCCGTATCCTCTGACCAGGCCCAGCCCCTCCAGACCCCACTTCGCTGCAGTCTGAGGACCCACAGCCTCCATCTGATTTGTGACCTCTCCTCTCTCTCCTGCTCTCTTCTGCTGCTTTGTGGCCTCTGGTTTTGACACCTTACTCTCTCTCTTTTCGCTTCTTCTTTTTCACTGTTGCCTTTATTCACTCTTTGTCACTGTTTCCCCCTTCACCCTTTTCTCCTTATGCCCCTTTTGTCTACTTTCCGCTCTGACTCACTCTTTGACACTCTTTCTCACCTTTTGCCCATTTTGATCTGGCCGCCTTTGCCCTGTTTTGTCCTTCTTTCTGTGTCAAACTTTTTCGCTTTGTAATTTTTTGTTCACTCTTTAGTCTTTTCAATTGTGCCTCTTTCCATCATGTTTGCTTTGCCGCTATTAGCACTCTTTCACTTTCTTTTGACCTTTTTCTCTTTCCTGCGTCCTGTTTCCCACCACTCGCTCCTATCCGCCTCTCCCAACCAGCAAGTCATGCCCACTTAGGCATGCTCACCAGATATCCTTCCTCAGACTTCCTTAATGGCGCCACAACAGCCAAAACCTCTGTGCCCATCGCGCTCTGACCACAGTCAGTGCCACAACCCTGGTCTTACGCCTACCCACCGCAGCCCGGTCTGGCTGGAGCCTCGGACACCCCTTCCATGCAGTGCACTTGGGCCTCCCCAACTTATATCGAAGTTGCTGTCTCTTGCAACTCTTATCGCTTCACCTGCATCTCCTCTCTTCCCTCCTCCTGTACACCAGCCAACCTGCATCCCTCATACCCCACCACTACTGCACAATGAACAATTGCACCCCCACTGCGCACCATACACAAAACCACTGCAACCTACACCGTACTCTCTGACCTCCCCCGATGCATTACCCCTCAAGTACCCTCTGGCCCCCACCCCCTCCACACACACAACGATAGCCCACAAGACAACACCACGCACAACACTCACCACAACCTCACCCGCCTTCACCTCAATGCCAGCTCACTCGCCAAACTGACATAGTGGTTTGGGACCTCCTGCACGACCTCTCCTGTGGCCTCCTCTTGTTCACTGAGTCCTGGCTCAATCCAGCATCCGCTCCTGATTACACAGTGGCCATCCCTCCCAGCTGCAAGATGACAAAGCGGGACAGAACAGACAAACCCAGAGAAGGACTCACCACCATCTACAAAAAGAATATCAAGTGCTCGATTAACTCAGCAAACACCAGTGACTGCCTAAAATACATAGTTTTCAAATTCAGCACCTTGAGCACCACCACAGTGGGAGAAGCCCCACTATAGTGCCCCCCCCCAGACCAAGATCTAACTTAGGCACCACCCTCACAGACCTCATCACCCCAATGTTGATCGCATACAACTCTTTCATCCTACTTTGAGAACTCAACCTTCATCTTGAAGAACACATTGACTCCCCCACCACTACCTTCCTGGAAGAGCTGAGCACACTAGGACTCACCCGATGTGTGAACGACCCCACACATGTGGCTGGACACCTCCTCGAACCTGTATTCACCAACTTCTCCAACATCACAGTGGGCAAGCGCACTCAGCTTTCCTGGACTAAACACTCCCTCATTTGCTTCAGCCTGAACCTGCTCACCCAGCACAGAACCCAAAACACCAAGACTTCCAGGTGCAACTAGAAAAAAATCCGGTAAGAAACATGGACCTCCTTGCTTCAGTCACAATGCCAGCCTCAAAACAGCAACCTTCCATGCTCAGAGAATTCAACTCATGGATCACCTCTTGCACAGACTGGTTCTGCTAAAAACTACCTTCCGCACTTGATTCAAGACACAAGCAAGCTGGTACACTGAAAACCTCTGACTCGCCAAGTGCCACTGCAAATAGCTGGAACACTGAGGGTGTCACACCCACAACAACAGATCAGCTCTCCAGGGGCCATATTACACAAAGTGCCCTGGGGGCACAACTGGCGTTTGCACCCACTTCGGCGCCCATGGAGCACTTTGGTATTACAGAAGGGGCGTAGACGCTTGTGCGGCTCCTTCTGCAATACCGATAGCGCTGGCTCACATGAAGCGCCAGCGCTATCTTCAGGGGGCGTCCCCCCCCATCTGCATGGGGGCGTGCCCCATGCTGTCCTGTAGGTCCCATATATCCTATACAGGATCTGCGCATTTGGATAACATAAACTGTGGGTTTGGTGGCGGACTGATTCTGTGCACCCCCACCGGATACGTTAGCCTGTCTGTATTAGCTAGGTCACAGTGCCACTATAATCTCCTCTTATCACGGAGAGAATAGATTCTGGCAACCTCAGAACATGACAACCCTGATCCCCCAGGATCGTGGAAACAATATACTACCTTTCGCTCAGTCACTCGTGCTCACTTAGTTTGTCTCAGAGATACACAGAATAACCATACTGGGCGTTTGTCAATAAGGATTTATTGAACAGTTGTTATTCTAGTGTAGCATAGATGAGCTGCAACAACCATTAGACGGTAGCAGAGATATATGATTAGCAATATTACAAAAGTAAAAGGATGGTATAGTTCTATCATCTTGCAGAAATCATGAATATATACAAGTACATAAAACACATGATAAAAAGTGCGTACTCCTACGATGTCTCCCTTACTAGATGTACCTAAATGTACCTAGCATCTGTGTAGGTGTTATGCCAAGAATCCCTCTAGGATCTAGTCCACCCCATTACCTGAGAGTTAGAGAATATGGGACCCCGTCCTGGTCTCGAGTTGGACACCCCGCGAGGGATGTTAGACCACTGCTAGCTGGAGCGTCTGCATGCAGGAACCTCAGCGTCTCTGGTCAGTGTGTCAGCCGGGAAGTCACGGTCTCTTCTATCTTCCTAAGCAAGATGTGCTGTATATATACCCATAGGTCTCCCCAGGGGTCCTACCTTGCTGTGTTACTGTGTCGGCCTAAAGGATGACGTTGGGCCTGAACTTTATACAGAGATATTATACAGGAGATGGTAATCGTACTGTTAGTCCTGCTGTGCTTCCAAGAAGCCTCATGCATAATGTATGAGAATCGAACCAGGGAAAAACCTGTGTTCTGAATGCAGTGTCATATCTAGGTAAACGGTCAGTGCCTAAGAACCGTTATGTATATAATGTAGGGAAGAATATAGGTGAAAGGTTGCAATGTTACCTGCGCCTATATAGGGTACCTATATGGAATATAACAATGCAAATGAGGGAATCCCTTTGCCTCTGCGCCGTATTACAGACGCTGGCGCAGAGGCAAAGAAGCTCTCAGGAGGCGCACTGACAGTGCGCCAACTAAAAGGTGGCACACCGTCAGTGCGCCCCCTGAGAGCAGTCCCCTGGAGGGGGGAAAGGGGGTTCTGTGGACCCCCCAGACATCCCCTTGCAGGCAGGTGCACTCACTGACTGCACCCGCCTGCAAGGGGATCTCTAAACCCCTTTTAAAGTGAAGGCGTGTTGCTGCCTGCACTGTGAAAACACAGAGTGGCTTCAAAGCAGCAGCTCCGTTTTTCACATGAATGCGCTGCCCCCAGGGCAACGCGAGTTAGCGGCTTCCCTGAGGGCAGCGCATTCATCATAATACAGTGCATCTTCTTTCATTGCGCTGGGTGCACCTTTTTAAAGGAGTGCCCAGCACAATAAAGGAAAATGCGCTGCATGTATAAAGAGGCCCCAGATCCACCACCAGCGACTGAGAACCACCAAGCTCACAGCACTCACTGAATGGATCTAAAACAGCACCGATACCTTTGTTGTAGTGAAGAATTCACATCCCCTGCCGTCAGCTGTATGATCATTACTCCTCACAGGATCTCTACACTCAGCTCTCCCACCACTTTACCAATGCTATGCTAAGCTAGGCATTTGTAAAGGGCAAGTCTATTCAACGGGCTTCCTATAACTAGCGCAGTAAGTAATTCACTCAAAAGAGGTAGGTTTTTATTAGCTTCCTCAATTTGGTTTCTTCACTGGTCAATCTTAAGGATAAAGGAAGGGAATTCCAAAGTTTAGCTGGCAGATATGCAAAAGAAAGTCCCCTACTTCTCACTTTCTTAATTCTAGGTACCAAGAAAAGATTCTGGTCTGCAGAGCACAGTGATCTTTTGGAGATGTAAGGGGTTAGCAACTTCTGAATTAGAGGGGGACTTTTGTTGTACATCGTTTTGTGGGCCAGACAGAGGGACCTGAATTTGATTCTTTTGCATATAGCTTGTGTAGGAAAGTAGGATCTGCTTCTATGGTTACCCCCACTTTTTGCCTGGTGCTAAGTTGTATTTGACTAGTCTGACTGGGATCCTGTTAATCAGGACACCAGTCTATCTGCTTTCTCCCTAAATTGTTGTGTTCAGTACTTAGGTGCATCCCAGATTGGATACTGGGGTACCCTTATAAGTCCCTAGTATATGGTACTAAGGTACCAAGGGCATAGGTACCCCAGAGGTCCCCCATGGGCTGAAGCATGTATTATGCCACCCATGGGAGACCATTCAAAATGGAACTACAGTCCTGCCATAGCAGCCTGTGTAAGCTGGTGCTAGCACCACTTACTAAAGATATAGGTTTCCTATATCTAGGGTCACTGCACTTAAAACCTATAAGTCACCCCATAGCAGGCCTTTACAATCCTGAAGGCAGGGTGCTTGGTTCTGAGTGAGAGGGTGCCCCTACATGAGCACGACACCCCTACAGGCTGCAGAGTCCATTCTCCCGGGTTGTCAGTAGGGCAGCCATATACTATATAGAGGGGCGATGACCATCTCGAAACTGGCTGCAACGAATCCTATCATGTTTGGTATCAAACATGGTGGAATCATACCTCCACACCGTAAACGGTTTGGGAGGTATGATTCCAAGCACTGGAGCCCTCCGTTAGGCTCTCAGTGTTCCCGGTAGCAGCTTTCTTGACCCGGACAGCAAAAAATGGTTGCTGCCGACCAGAGACACGATTCTGCCCTCCTGCTGCTGAGCCAAGCTCGAGCAGGGGAAGGCAGAACAATAGACATCCTGTCACAGGGAGGTGTGACCACCTCCCAGACAGGATTTAGTGTATTGGGGTAGGGTGAGTGCACTTCCCAGCACCACTCAGTCTGCATGAGGGGCACATTTGGTGCTCCCATGCATAGTCCAGTTCAAACCAGTCCTGGGAGCCGTTGGCTCCCGCTCTGGTGCGAAACTGGACAAAGGACATGGGAGTAACCTCCCCCCTGTCCAGACCCTCCCCTAGGAGGGTCCCCTGAATCGTCCTAACCCTTTCCCTAGGGTACTTAAGGGCTTACCTGGGTGTAGGTCCCTAGATTCGTCGTGGGACAAGATTCAGATCAGACACCACTTCTACTTCCACAGTCTGGGCACTCTGCACTTCGCTGGACTTTGTTTGGGCTCGACTTCGTCTCCCTTCCAGTCTGCTGCATCGTTTGTGCCTGTGCACCATACAGGAACCTTCCAAGGCCTATGGGCATCAAAGACACCTGAAGGAATCTCCCTTGGGGTAAAGGAATCACTCCCCTGCATTCGCAGGCACCGCAACTAAGTTGACTGGTCTGCTGATACTGAGCTCCTCCGGACCCTGTAAGGTTCTGCAGCACAGGTGGTGGTTTTCCACAGCTCCAGAGGCCCGCCCTGCCCTCTCACCAAGTTTGAGGCCAGTATCCAATCGTGGGGGTTGCAATAACTGAACCCCTGTGCACCTCATCAACTTGCAGTTGCAAAGGCTTGTTGGCTTCCTTCCAAGAAGATCTTCGGGCTCCAAGTAGCCCCAACCTCGAGCACCTCCAGTGACCAGAATCTTCAGCCACACCACATCGTGTGCATCGTGGCCTGCATCTTTTGGTGAGCTGCTTGAGGTCCTCTTGCGACTCAAGTGCCTCCGGCCTGTGGGTCCATTTGAGGGTCACTTTGTTTCTTTTGGGCTCCCCTGATTGCTCGGGGCCTGCCCTGACTCCCCTGCTTGTGGTGAGTCCCCTGGGCCTTGCTGGTCCCGACGTTGCTCCTTCTCCAATTCCTGCGTTGGTTGAATTTGCCAAGGCTTGTTGGTGCTCTTGCCGGACACCAACCCCTCAGCACCCTCCATCCTTCGGGGGATAGATCGTGCACGACTCCTGGTCCTCCTCAGCATCGCCTGGTCCTCACAGCTGCAGAGTCAAGGTCCTCGTCACCCATCCTGCAACACCCGACATCGGAGCGCATTCGTCTTCCAAGTCTCCTGGTCAATCCTGAGTGACATAGACTCTGTCCCCTCTGCTTGCAAGTACCTCTCATCTAGAATGCACCTTCGTATTCCACGGGTCACTTTCTACTTCTTCACCAGCGGCACTTTCCTGAAGTCCTCCATTGGGTCACTGGGGCACCGTAGACGGAGCGAGCACAAGTCGTGCAACCTGACACCCTCAGGTTATTCAACCCGCCGGTCCCTCGAGGAAGCCCAATGTGGGAGTTACCAGGTACTATTGACCGGTAACAATTGAGAAGAAGGGTAAGTTACTTACCTGCCCTCACGTGTTGAGTAGTTAGCAACCCGTTTTGCACTGGTCCTGAAGAAAGCCCCCCGACCCAGTTGGGCGATAGAAGGGCTGAAACATGTCGACCATTCACATGGACTAACAGGTGCTATAGAATAGTAGCATTTCTTTATATGCACCGCTTTGATTTTAACCTTGCCTCATCTCCAGCTGAATAAAATTTCTCTGTTGCAGAGATGTAGGTAATTTTAAATTCACTTCACTCACATTTACTCCATTACTGATCACTACTGTTATCACCAGTTGGTCTACCTCCAAGTGGAGGAAAGCATATTTATAATAAAAGACCCAATGATGATGCTTTCACTTGACTTAAGAAGCGGATAATCAAGAGATACCGCTCCACCATTCCTGTAAGTGATTGAGGGTTTTTTAAGGCGGTCAACATACCAGACCCTGGTTGTAATACAGGTACAAGTGATCCATTCTCCTCTGATTGTATATTCCACAGGGTTTCTTCAGGGTCCACTGGGAAGGGTCCTTAATCTTTAAAAATCCAACCGCGACTTACTCGTAGAGTTGTACGGAGCATGCGGTCGTGTTCCCACACTGCACACGCTCTCCATGGGGTCCCTATCTACTCACCTTGGGTGGTTCCTTGAGTTCCCAGCACTTCTACGTCCTCTTGACATTGTGTTTACCCGAGTCGTGGTTCTTATACCACTTTCTTAGTATATGGTTTGGTCCACCACTGGGGGTCCACTGTGTATTACGTGCCGTTTACTGTGTTTCTTTGTTAAAGTATTGTGTGCATTGTGCATATCTCCGGGTAGGAGATATTTCTATGTGTTAGAGAGTATTATATAATAAATACATATTTTTATAAATACCTTGTGTGGTTCTTTTTCACTTAATCTATACTATAAGATTGCATTCTGGTAAAACAAGCTGCTTTACACTCTTTCTGGACTAAGCCTGAAGGCTGCTCTCCACAGCTACCACTTAGAGAGCTTCTAAGGTTGTCTAAGACTTCTTAAATCACCATAAGGGTTGTCTGGACTGGTGCAAGGTGCCCACTTGCATTAGTGGACATCATATACCAGGCCAGCTTCTCACATTGGTGTGTAGCGGTTGGGATTCAAGCCTGCATTGTTTCACCAGATACATTTTTGTGTTGATTAATTGAAAAACCATCACTAATACTAGGCACATATAATGCAAGCTTAGAATAGTATGTTCTACTGAACTTAGGGTTGGGTAAGTCAAGGGTCTAGCACACCCTTTCTACAACCTCAGAGAGTTTAGTTCCAACTACTGTTAGATGACCTCCAGAAACCTAGTGGGTCAGATGAACAGGAGAAAATGGGTGGGCATGAGAATGAAGATAGGCCAGGAGGGGAGCCCCTCTTTGACCTTGAATCAAACCCTGACCCGGAGGAGACAAATGACTCCCATCTGGATAACACAGATCTCCCAGAGGATACTGCAGGTGGCCTTGAGGAGGCCCCCTTTGTTCCTCCTGGGAGAGTACAGAGTAGACCAAGGAGGTCTAGATCCTCCTCTGCAGAATCCAATGGCTCAGGACAGTCAGTAGGGACCTCCATATCTAGAGAAAGGGAGAACTCTTTGGATAGGAAATACCAACTTCTTGAACTTGAGAAAGCTAGGCTTAGGCTCAGGCAAGAGCAGTTGGCCCTTGACAAGGAGTCCCTAGAAGTCCAGAGAGCTAGGAAGAAACTGCGACTAGAGTCCCATTGTGGCAGCAACAGTGTCCCTAGAGTTAGATAAACCTCTCATGACTATAGGAACCTGAGCAACCATGTTGGGGATGACATCCACAAATGGATAACTGCTTTAGAAAGGACCTGTAAAGTTCAGAAGGTCCCCCAAGAGCAGTGGGCAGCTATCTTGTGGCTCTCCTTTGCTGACAAAGGTAGAGATAAGCTCCTCACTGTTAGAGAAGAGGATGCTGATAATTATTTAGTTTTGAAACGTGCTCTCATTGATGGGTTTGGCTTAACCACTGAGCAATACAGGATTAAGTTCAGAGACACCCAGAAAGCACTGACCCAGGACTGGGTATACTTTGTGGATAGTGCCATTAAGGCTCTGGAAGGTTGGTTACTAGGCAGCAAAGTGCATGACCACCAAGGATTGTACAATTAGATTATGAGGGTCCAGATCCTTAATAATTGTCAGAACCAGCTTTTGCATCAGTACCTGCTGGACTCAGATCTGACTTCTCCCCAAGAATCAGGAAAGAAGGCAGATAAATGGGTCAGAACCAGGGTTAAGCAGAAAAATCAGAGCAATGGTGGTGACCAGAAGAAACAGGATTCTTCCCAGGATAAGGGTGGTGACATGGGCAAGGACAAGAAAGAGTCTTCTCAAGGGCCCCAAATACCTGCAGCTGGGGGAGAGTCGCAATCAAGCAAGAAAGGCAAAAAGAAACCTTGGTGCTATTTCTGTAAACAGAAGACTCATTGGACAAGGGATGTTGATTGTCCAAAGGGCAAGGAAACTACTACTACCACTGCCCCTAAGGCAACTGCACCCCCTAGCTCCAGTACAAGTGGTAGTACAGCAACCAAGGGATTAGTAGGGTTAACCTTGGGTTCTGAGGTGGGTGCTGACTTAGTCAGAACTCCAGCTCAGGCTGTTTTGGTCTGTGATGGTGGCATAGATCTTGCCACCTTACTAGCCAATCCCAGTAACCTGGGCAAGAACAGGCAACAGCCTTTTTATAAATGGAAAAGAGGCAATGGCCTACAGGGACCAGTGTCACAATGTTGACAGAAAAACTTATGTCTCCTGATCAAATCATACTTGGACAAATGTACCAAGTGACCAATGCTAACAATGTCAGGACTGACCATTCCTTGGCAGTTGTTAATCTCAGCTGGGGAGGGGTAACTGGACCAAAAAAGGTTGTGGTATCTTCAGACCTACCTGTAGATTGCTTGTTGGGCAATGATTTGGAAACTTCAGCCTGGGCTGAGGTAGAGTTCAGGACTCGTGCAGAAATGTTGGGCATCTCTGCAAGTGTGTTTGCTGTGACCAGGTCACAAGCCAAACAGCTTTCCACTGAACAGGCCCCGGATCCTGGAACAATGGGCCAGGTGCCTTCCAAGAGAAGGAGCTGGAAGCGTAAGGTTGTGCCTTCCCCCCAGACTCAGAGTGAGGATCAGTCTCTTGAGGGAGATGATCTGAGCCTCTGTGAAGGAACTGTCCCAGATGAACCTGAACCTGATCAGGTTGAGTTCTTGGGGGCAGGGGGCCTTCCAGAGCAGATTTGAGTTTGGAGCAGCAGACCTGCCCCTCTCTTGAACCCCTCAGACAGCAAGCTGCTGCTGGGAATAGGATCTACTGGGATGAAAGACTTCTGTACTCAGAGGGTAGAGACCCTAAGCCTGGTGCCACTAGGAGATTGGTTATACCCCAGAGGTTTAGAGACTTCCTGCTCACCCTTGCACATGACATTCCCCTGGCAGGACACTTAGGGCAAAGAAAGACTTGGGACAGGCTTGACCCTCACTTTCACTGGCCCCATATGTCTGAGGATACTAAGGAGTTTTGTCGCTCCTGTGCCACCTGTCAAGCCAGTGGCAAGTCAGGTGGCATCACAAAGGCCCCCTTGATTACACTTCCAGTGGTTGGGGTTCTCTTTGAGAGGGTTGGGATTGATATTATTGGTCCCATGAACCCTCCAACAGCATCTGGGCACAGTTATATTCTAGTGGTGGTGGACCATGCCACTCGATACCCCGAAGCTATTCCCCTTAGGACCACTACAGCTCCTGTGATGGCAAGGGCCCTCTTAGGAATTGTTTCCAGAGTGGGCTTCCCTAAGGAGGTCTTAACTGACAGAGGTACTAACTTCATGTCAAGTTATATAACTGCAATGTGGAAAGAGTGTGGAGTGAATTACAAATTCACCACACCCTACCATCCTCAATGCAATGGGTTAGTTGAAAGATTCAACAAATCCCTAAAGGGTATGATCATGGGCCTCCCAGAAAAGTTTAGGCGAAAATGGGATGTCCTACTACCCTGCCTTCTCTTTGTCTACAGAGAGGTCCCTCAGAAGGGGGTTGGCTACAGCCCTTTTAAACTTCTGTTTGGGCATCCAGTTAGGGGTCCCTTGTGTCTGGTGAAGGAGGGATGGGAGTTATCTCTCAAACCTTCCAAACAGGACATAGTGGACTATGTACTTGGTCTGCGCTCCCGCATGGCTGAGTACATGAAGTAGGCAAGCAAAAACCTGGAGGCCAACCAAGAACTTCAAAAAGCTTGGCATGACCAAAAGGCTGTCCTGACTGTTTACCAGCCAGGCCAGAAGGTGTGGGTGTTGGAGCCTGTGGCCCCAGCAGCTCTCCAGGACAAATGGAGTGGGCCCCACACCATACTTGAACAAAAGGGTGAGGTCACGTATCTGGTGGACCTTGGAACTCCCAGCAGTCCCCATAGGGTACTTCATGTGAATAGGCTAAAACCTTTTGTTGACAGGACTGACATGGGCTTGCTCATGGCAACTGATGAGGGACAGGAGGAAGAGAGTGACCCTCTCCCTGATCTCCTCTCACAAAACCCTGATGATGGATCAGTTGATGGAGTAGCCTTGGCAGCCAGCCTCACTGATCAGCAGCAGATTGATTGCAGGAAGGTCCTCAATCAATTCAGGCATATGTTTTCTCTGACTCCTAGTCAAACCACCTGGTGTACCCATGAAGTGGACACAGGTGAGAGTCTACCTGTTAAGAATATAATCTACAGGCAGCCTGACCATGTCAGAGATTGCATCAGGACAGAGGTCCAAAAGATGCTGGAGTTGGTAGTGATTGAGCTCTCAGATAGCCCTTGGGCTAGCCCCGTATTCCTAGTACCCAAACCTCACACCACGGGTGGAAAAAGAGAGATGAGGTTTTGTGTAGATTACAGTGGACTCAATGCAGTCACTAGGACTAATGCTCACCCAATTCCCAGGGCAGATGAGCTTATTGACACTTTGGCCTCAGCCAAGTTCTTAGGTGCATTTGACCTTACTGCTGGCTATCGGCAAATCAGATTAGCTGAGGATGCCAAACCAAAAACAGCATTTTAAACCCCTAGTGGGCATTATCAATTCATTGTAATGCCCTTTGGCTTGAAGAATGCACCTGCTACATTCCAAAGGCTGGTGAATAAAGTTCTCAAAGGTCTGGAAGCCTATAGTGCAGCATATCTAGATGATATCGCTGTCTTTAGCTCCATCTGGGAGGATCTCCTGGTCCACCTGAAGAATGTTTTGGAGGCTCTGCAGAAAGCAGGCCTCACTATCAAGGCTACTAAGTGCCAGATAGGGCAGAGTAAGGTTGTGTACTCAGGCCACCTGGTAGGTGGAGGCCAAGTTCAACCACCACAGAGCAAAATCCAGACCATAATGGAATGGGTTGCTCCAACTACCCAGACTCAGATCAGAGCTTTCTTAGGCCTGACTGGGTACTACAGAAGATTTGTAAAAGGATATGGGTCCACAGTGACTCCCTTGAATGATCTTACATCAAAGAAAATGCCCAAGAATGTTCAGTGGACAGTTAGCTGTCAGAAGGCATTTGATGGCCTTAAGCAGGCCATGTGCACTGCTCCCATTCTGCAAAGTCCTGACTACTCTAAAACATTAATTGTCCAAACAGATGCATCTGAGTTGGGGGTACGGGCTGTGTTGTCACAACTTAATGCAGAGGGCCAGGATCAACCAGTAGCTTTTATCAGCAGAAGGTTGACCCCCAGAGAGAAACGTTGGTCAGCTACATAGAGGGGAGGCCTTTCCTGTGATCTGGGCCCTGAAGAAGTTGAGGCCATACTTGTTTGGCACTCACTTCATTGCCCAGACAGACCATAAGCCCCTCTTATGGCTTAAACAGATGAAGGGTGAAAACCCCAAACTTTTGAGGTGGTCCATTTCCCTACAGGGGATGGACTATACAGTGGAACATAGACCTGGGAGTAACCATGCCAATGCAGATGGGCTCTCCAGATATTTCCACTTAGAAAATGAAGACTCAACTGGGCAAGGTTAGTCTCATCTCCTTACGATTTTTTTTTGGGGGGGGGTTGTGTAGGAAGTAGGATCTGCTTCTATGGTTACCCCCACTTTTTGCCTGGTGCTAAGCTGTATTTGACTAGTCTGACTGGGATCCTGCTAATCAGGACCCAAGTCTATCTGCTTTCTCCCTGAATTGTTGTGTTTAGTACTTAGGTACATCCCAGATTGGATACTGGGGTACCCTTATAAGTCCCTAGTATATGGTGCTAAGGTACCAAGGGCATAGGTACCCCAGAGTTCCCCCATGGGCTGATGCATGCATTATGCCACCCATGGGAGACCATTCAAAATGGAACTACAGGCCTGCCATTGCAGCCTGTGTAAGCTGGTGCTAGCACCACTTACTAAAGATATAGGTTTCCTACATCTAGGGTCTCTGCACTTAAAACCTATAAGTCACCCCTATAGCAGGCCTTTACAATCCTGAAGGCAGGGTGCTTGGTTCTAAGTGAGAGGGTGCCCTTGCATGAGCAGGACACCCCTACAGCCTACGGAGTCCCTTCTCCCGGGTTGTCATTGAAGCAGCCATATACTATATAGAGGGGCACCGCGTAATTATGCGATGACCATCTCGAAACTGGTTGCAACTAATCCTATCATGTTTGATATCAAACATGTTGGAATCATACCCCCACACCGTAAAAGGTGTGGGAGGTATGATTCCAAGCCCTGGAAGAGCCCTCCGTTAGGCTCTCAGTGTTCCCGCTACCAGCCTTCTTGACCGGGACAGCACAAAATAGTTGCTGCGGACTAGAGACACAATTCTGCCCTCCTGCTGCTGAGCCAAGCTCGAGCAGGGGAAGGCAGAACAATAGGCATCCTGTCACAGGGAGGTGTGACCACATCCCAGACAGGATTTAGTGTATTGGGGTAGGGTGGGTGCGCTTGCCAGCACCACTCAGTCTGCATGAGGGGCACATTTGGTGTCTCCATGCATAGTCCAGTTCAAACCAGTCCTGGGAGCCGTTGGCTCCAGCTCTGGCGTGAAACTGGACAAAGCACATGGGAGTAACCTCCCCCTATCCAGACTCTCCTGTGGGAGCGTTCCCTGAATCGTCCCACTTCTTTCCCTTTGGTACTTAAGGGCTTACCTGGGTGTAGGTCCCTAGATTCATTGTGGGACAATATTCAGATCAGACACCACTTCTACGTCTACCGTCTGGGCACTCTAGACTTCGCTGGACTTCGTTTGGGCTCGACTTCGTCTCCCTTCCAGTTTGCTGCATCGTCTGTGCCTGTGTACCATACAGGAACCTTCCAAGGCCTGTGGCCATCAAAGACACCCGAAGGAATCTCCCTTGGAGTGAAGGAGTCACTCCCCTGCATTCGCAGGCACCGCAACTAAGTCAACCGGTCTGCTGATCCTGAACTCCTCCGGACTCCGTAAGATTTTGCAACACAGGTGGTGGTTTTCCACAGCTCCTTCGGCCTGCCCTGCCCTCTCACCAAGTTTGAGGCCAGTATCCCTCGTGGGCGTTGCAATAACCGAACCACTGTGCACCGCGTCAACTTGCAGTTGCAAAGGCTTGTTGGTTCTCTTCCAAGAAGATCTTCGGGCTCCAAGTAGCCCCAACCTCGAGCACCTCCAGTGACCAGAATCTTCAGCCACGCCGCATTGTGTGCATCGTGGCCTGCATCTTTTGGTGATCTGCTTGAGGTCCTCTCCCGACTCCAGTGCCTCCGGCCTGTGGGTCCATTTGAGGGTCACCTTTGTTTCTTTTGGGCTCCCCTGATTGCTCGAGCCTGCCCTGACTCCCCTGCTTGTGGTGAGTCCCCTGGACTTTGCTGGTCCCGACGTTGCTCCTTCTCCAATTCCTGCGTTGGTTAAATTTGCCAAGGCTTGTTGGTGCTCCCGCCGGACAACGACCCCTCAGCACCCTCCATCCTTCGTGGGACAGATCGCACACAGCTCCTGGTCCCCCTCAGTGTCGCCTGGTCCTCACAGCTGCAGAGTCAAGGTCCTTGTCACCCATCCTGCAACACCTGACATCGGAGCGCATTAGTCTTCCAAGTCTCCTGGTCACTCCTGAGTGACATAGACTCTGTCCCCTCTGCTTTCAGGTACCTCTCATCTAGAATCCACCTTCGTATTCCACCGGACACTTTCTCCTTCTTCACCAGCGGCACTTTCCTGAAGTCCTCCATTGGGTTCAACGGCGGTTTCCGACACCACTTCACACGTATGCACCCGGCTTCCCTGGTGTAGGTAACGTGGGTACTAGGGTATCCACGGGTGGGGTGGCTCTCCAACCTTCTGTCTTCAACAGGGTTTCTTCAGGGTCCACTGGGAAGGGTCCTTAATCTTTAAAAATCCAATGGCGACTTACACGTAGAGTTGTACGGAGCACGCGGTCGTGTCCCAGCATGTCTACGTCCTCTTGACATTGTCTTGACCCGAGTCGTGATTCTTATACCACTTTCTTAGTATATGGTTTGGTCCACCCCTGGGGGGTCCACTGTGTATTACGTGCCATTTACTGTGTTTCTTTGTTAAAGTATTGTGTGCATTGTGCATATCTCCGGGTAGGAGATATTTCTATGTGTTAGAGAGTATTATATAATCAATACATATTTTTATAAATACCTTGTGTGGTTCTTTTTCACTTAATCTATACTATAAGATTGCATTCTGGTAAAACCAGCTGCTTTACACTCCTTCTGGACTAAGCCTGAAGGCTGCTATCCACAGCTACCACTTAGAGAGCTTCTAAGGTTGTCTAAGACCTCTTAAATCACCATAAGGGTTGTCTGGACTGGTGCAAGGTGCCCACTTACATTAGTGGACATCATATACCAGGCCAGCTTCTCACAGCTTACCAGTACGAGGTTGCAAGGGAGGAAGAGATCGAGTGAGTCTTTGGAATCTTCAACAAGGTGCGCGCTGCGGCATTCTGAACTATCTGTAAACACTTGACCACGTACTGAGGGCTCCGTAAATAGACTGAATTGCCATAGTCAAGGAGGGACAGGATGAGACGTTGGACCATGGTTCTTCGAGTGGCAGGGGGAAGTCAACTCAAGATTTTCCATATGGCCCGGAGAAGGCCAAAACAGGAGGCAGCAAGTTCTCTTACTTGGACCTCCATGATAAGATGACTGTCTATCCAAAAACCCAAACTTTTAATTTCAGTTTTCGGAGGGAGAAGTTCGGCTAGATAGTTGGGCCACTGAAGTTTTGACCAAAGAGTGGGGGTATTCCCAACTGCCAGAACCTCTGTTTTGTCTCTATTGAGTTGCAAGTTACTGCTGGACATCCAGTCAGTAAAGTCTCTTAGACAGGCATTAAATTTGGAGGAAAGTACTCCTGTATCTGATGGTAAAGAGATGATAATTTGAGTACCATCGGCATATGATACTGTGGAAAAACCATGCCCCATTATAATGTCTGCCAAGGGCTGCACATAGACGTTAAACAGAGTGGTGCTTAATGAGAATCCCTGAGGTACCCCTTATGCAGGGATAAAGTGTCAGAGCCCTTCAGTCACAGAGAACAATGCTGTTTCTGTGCTATTTCCTGTTCGAAATCCTGTTTGTGTGGAATGTAGGAGTCCCTGATCCTCTAAAAATGTGCAGAGCTTTTTACTCACAAATTTTTCTACAACTTTACTAATACATGAAAGACAACAGACTGTCCTGTAACTTTCGGGTAATGAGGGATCCATGGTCTTTTTTTTAGAGGTTGCTTCAGCATGGGCTGTTTCCATGCTACAGGCACTTCACCTATCTCAAGAGAGTGACTGAGTATTTCTGCCATGATGGGGCAGATGGAAGTTCTACCTTTAAGGCGGATATTGGGAGGTGCAGCGTCTAGTGGAGATCGATTGTGGTAAGAAGACTTATTTCTTCTATTTAGATTTTAGTTGTTGCTCGGGTTTGAATTCCTTAGTAAAAACCTAAGACAAGCGGCGTTTGACAAAACAGGAACAATGTATTTAATTAAACAGTTCAGCCCTAGAGAGCTGAGGCAAGATGGCGGTCGCACTGCTGGCCGAGTGAGCTGACCAGGCAACCTCTTCACCGCTAATCTTCCCTTCTGGCTGCTGATTAAGAATTATGCTGCACGGCAGTCAAGTTGACATTTTCTTGCGCCACTAAATGATTTGGCGCTCGTGGCTTTGGCGGATTCCATTGCCCTCTAGACTGGCGTCGGGAAGCACATCTATTCGGATTCCTCCTCCTGCTCCACTCACCTTTTCGCTTCTCCCGATGCCGCCGAAAGCGTCTACCAGGGGCAGCAAGGCTCGCGGGCCCCCAATAAGCTCAGGAAGTCCAGGGAAGCCCACCGTGGACGGCGATGGAAGGATGGAAGAGACTGCAGCATCCCGATCTGCCGTGGGAACACCGGCCGGAGTATCGGGGGCAGGGGCTCAAAGCAGGAAAAATAGTGTTTCTGTTCGAGGGCGGCAGACGGTCCCTGCTCTCTTTAAAGCTCAAAGCGTGAAGAGCAGGTCGCTGCGGGACCCGGCGGTTGGAGGAAGGGTGCCCGTTACAACAACTGGTCCGCCATTACCTGGTATTGTAGACCCCCCCACATCTCTGGTGGATGCCACACGGAATGTGGACGCTCTTGTAGCTGAAACCAGCGTGACTGTAGAGTCGGGAGATGCTTGTGAGCCCGGGAGGGAAGACAGCCTGTCTGGTGGCAGCAGACAGACCGACGGACGAGAAACTCTACTGTCTAAGGATAGCCCTCCGGTGGCAACTGACGGTACAGCGTTTCAACAGCAAGACCAATGCATTATGGGAGATGGAGTACTTACCAGTATTGGCCAGAATAATGCTGATTCAGGGGATGGCTGCTTGGAAATTAACGTGCACACACTTCATGATGTCTACGCCGCCTCAGGATTAACTAAAGAGGAGGAATTGATGGACAAATTCTACTCAATGTCGGATCATTCTAACTCCTCAGGTGACGACAGCTGTGGTAAAGACTGGGCCGAGGAAGAGAGCGACATCAGCAGCTTGCATTGGGAAGAGGAGAGTGAAAAGACAGCGTATAATCTTGGGACTGTCCGTAAATTAAAAGATCAAATCACTATCCCTGAGCGGATTCCGGTTGCCGGTGGCTCAATGACATGGGATTATTCTTTCTCACCAGATCTGGATGGAAAGAAAGCGCCGGATGGGAGTATACTCTCTGGAATGGCTCATGTAAACCCCAGTGGACCTGAAGAAATTACACTCACTACGGTATATCAGAGTATTATGGCCCATCGTGAGGAGACTAGAGCTGAAAGCTCACGTACCCAAGGTGCGTGTCGTAAACTTCAAAATTCCATACGTAGAATTGCAAAGACCTGCTCTAATGTTGCGGTGAGAATGGGCGAAGCCGAAACCAGAATTTCCTTGTTAGAAGATGAGCTGACGGCACAAAAAACTCAGGCCGAGTCGATGAAAGCCTTGAGAGATGACACAGCGTGGAAATTGACCGACCTGGAAAATCGGTCAAGGAGAAATAATCTACGAGTCTTGGGTATACCCGAGGGGAAGGAGGGCACGGATGCCCGTCAGTTTGTTATAGAACTTTTTGAAGAGGCATTCCCAGAGCTCAAACATTGGGATTGGAAAACTGAATTGCAGAGGGCCCACCGATTCCCTTTCAACCCACGGAAAAATGGGGGGAAAGCTGACAATCGGCCACGGGCTATCTTGATTTGTCTTAACAATTTTTTGGCTCGTGAGGCATTATATGACTTGGCCAGACCTGACCGAAAAAGGGTGGGCAAGGGCTGCAATTTTTTTGTCCGGCCGGATTTCTGTCAGGCGACTGTCGAGAAAAGGTGGCAATTGCGTCAATTAATACCTCAGTTCCAAGCAAAAGGGGTTCAGGTTTTTTTGCTCAACCCTGCTAAATTGAAGGTGGTATCTCAGGGGCAAGCGCACTTTTTTCAGTCTGAAGTGCTAGCTAAAGAATTTATGTTATCATTGTAGCTGTAGTTGAAGTTGCAGGAAAAGGTGTGGTGATTGTAGGTTTTAGGATTTCAGACGGGGGTGTGCAGCATTCTTTGTTCTGGATATTTCATTGAAGGGAGGGTTAGCTGGGAGGAAGGGGGTATGGTCTAGCTCTCCATCACCAGGGACCTTGGTCCCTTTGCCTCATGTGGTGGGTGGTTGGGGGGGCAGGGTGGAAGGGGGAATGAGGGGGGTCTCAGTGGGGAGGGGAGCGGGGGTGGGGGGATGGGAGTCACTATTTGTGTTTCATCTGTTGGGTCATGGCAGTCACTTTTTGGCGGAATGAAGGTATTTAACAGTGTCCTGCGGAACACTCTTAACTGTTTTTTGTGGGATGTTTTTCTGAACCGTCTGCATGATTGTGTGAACAGCGATAAAATGCTGGTAAATCATAAAGATCATGGATAGAAAGGGCAAAATTCGAATTTGTTCCTTAAATGCTTGTGGTCTCAATGACAGGAAGAAAAGAGTCTTGCTGGCCAAGCTTATTAGATACATGAAGATAGATGTGCTTTGTCTGCAAGAAACCCACATCACTTGGAATAATCGGGGGTGGTTAAAGGATCTGGGACTGGAACTACTGGCTAGTACCCGACATGGTACTAACACACGGGATGTAGCTATTTTAGCTAAGCATGGTATGATAACTTGTAATCGAATCAAGGAGGATAAACTAGGGCGGTGGGTGATTGTGGAGGGAGCAATTACCGGGGTAACTACAGGCTCCCCGTTTTCAATCTGTTCATTGTATGGCTCGAATTCGGATAATCCTGAAGTTCTGAATTTTCTAAGTATAGAATTGGCCCTCTGGCCCTCCCTGCTAGTTCTGTGCGGTGACTTCAATATTCATCTTGATAGCAGTTTTAATCTTTTTAGTCACCTCCCGTATCAGGGAAGAAAGGGTAGGACTTTTAAGGCATTACAGGGGCTTATCAGGGAGCATGGACTAACCGATGTTTGGTTTAGGCATAGGCAGGGGGATTTAGGGTACACGTTTTTTTCGGCTCCTCATAATAAACTCGTCCGTCTGGACTACTTTTTTATCTCTAGCCAAACGGCTGAACAGGTTAGTATAGAGCTGCATCCGAAGATTATATCGGATCATAATCCATTAATTGTGGAATTTCCAGTAATTGGCTATTCCCGATCCCAGACGACATGGTCGTTTGAACGGAAGCTCCTACTAGACCAGGAATACTGCGTGCACATGGCTAAATGGATAATGGAATTTTTAACATAAATAGAGGCACCTCCTCTGAAATTATAGTATGGGACGCTTTTAAAGCTGCCGTGAGGGGCGAGACCCTGAGTTTCTCACTGTATAGACAGAGGGCGGTACAGGAAAAGATTAAAGGCTGGGTGGAACAGCTTAGGTTGGCTGAGGCAGAGCTTATGAGGGAAATAAGGGATGCTCAAAACACCGATGACTGCCTGCAGCTTATTGCGGTAATAAAAGCCAGGATACATCAATATTTTGGGGAGGAACTTGCTAGCAAATACGTACAGTACCGGGCGGAGATATATGAATATGGGGAAAGCATGGGGAGACTGCTGGCAAAACGAATACAACAGAGGGGAGTCTCTAATAGAATCTGTAGGATTAAAGATCACGCGGATCAGGTTCAGGACTCCCCGGACGCAGTCTTGAAGGTATTTCAGGCATTTTATCAACAACTATATTCAGAGGAGGGGGAGGTGGCAGCAGATTTGGTGGAAGATTACTTTAGGGATCATGAAACAGTTAAAGTCACGCCGGAACAGAACGAGACTCTTTTAGCCCCGATCACCTGGGAAGAGGCCGAGCTTGCAATAACCTCATTAGCTGCTGGCAAGGCGGTGGGTCCGGATGCATTACCCTTAGAATTTTACCGGACATTTCGCCAAGCACTTCGAACTGACTTTGTGTCAATATTACAACTGGCTCAAAAGGGCCAGACGCCTGATTCTTGGCGGGAAACTACCATTGTTGTTTTTAAAAAAAAAAGAAACCCGCATTAAGCCCATCATCTTACAGGCCTATCTCGCTTATTAATGCTGACAGCAAGATCTTTTCAAAAATCATTGCTTTACGGCTGGGCGCGATTATTACCCCATTGGTCTCTCTGCGGCAACATGGGTTTATCCCCGGTCGGGATACCACTGACCATGTTAGGCGAGCCATCTCCTTATTTGATTGGGCTCAGGCCACGGGGTCACCTCTCCGGATGATCCTGTTGGACGCTGAGAAAGCGTTCGACAGGGTCTCCTGGAGGTTTCTCTGGGCCGCCCTTCAATGGAAGGGATTCCCCACCGACTTTATTCAATCAATACAGGCACTCTATTCGTCTCCTAAAGCACGAATACGTATATCTGGACAAGTATCTAATGTATTTAGTATTAGTAGAGGTACCAGGCAGGGATGCCCTTGCTCTCCGTTGCTATTTTTGCTATATATTGATCCCTTCCTTAATAAACTGGACGCTAATACGGATATTAGAGCAGTAACAGTAAATAACTGCGAGTATAAAACATTAGCATATGCTGATGACATTGCGATATTTACGACCAATATAAATTCCGCTCTTCCGGCAGTGAAGCTTGTGGCTCAACAATTTGGCTTGGTTTCGGGGTATAAACTAAACATTGATAAAACTCAGGTTCTACACACGGGAAGTGTGCCCTCGGTAGATGTCCCCACTGTCTCAGTAGCCACTTATCTGGGGGTGAAGATTTCGGCAGAAGTGGCATGTATACCGGAGCTAAATATTTTGCCAGTAATTGGAGAGGTTAACAAGACATTGGAGAGACTGGACCATTTACATTTATCAATGCATGGTCGCTGTAATGTCATTAGAATGTCAATCTTTCCGAGGTTTTTATATTTGTTTCGGACTATACCTCTGGAATTTCCGACACTTTGTATAGCAAAAGCAGAAAGGGCATGCTTTAGATTTCTATGGGGATACCGGAGATGTAGAAGGGCTAGTAAATGGATGACCTTACCAAGATTGAGGGGCGGGTGGGGTGTGCCCAGCCTTCTTCTGTACCATTGGTCAGCACTTTTACAACATATGGGGATATTGCTGGTAGGGGCTAAGGCAAAAGTGCCGGCTGCAGTTAGGCCAACCATTTACGAAATAGCACTCGGGGTGGATGCTAGGCAATGTTTAGTCAAAATCTTAGAGCCAAGCTACTATAAAAAGACCAAATTCAAAATAATTCTGGCAGCCTTCTCGACCTGGAGAAAGATACGACGCAGGTTTAGGATCCCTAATATCAATGCATATACTCCCTTCTCCTCACCCGGTCTTTTACCACCGATATTTCAAGATCAAACTACGCTTAGGTGGGGGAATTTAGGCATTAATTCTCTCGGGGATATGTGTTGCGAAGGCCAAATTGCCCCTTTTTCTAATTTACAGGAGAGGTTTGGACTTTTCAAAAGAGATTTTTTTAAGTTCTTGCAGATTCGTAGTTTTTTGTGCAAGGCTATGCATCAGTCACGTGTAAATGTGGGGAAAATAGCTTTAGTGGATGCAATTGAGAACAGATCCCGGATATGGAAAATGTATCAAATATTTCTGGAAGGTCTCCCCGATGACTTGAGTATTCAAAATACTAGATGGGAGAGAAAGCTTGGTTTAGACTGTGTGGATCTAGAGGGATCATTGGATCTAGCCAATCAGATTATAATAACTGGTAGCTTGAGGACCCAACATTTCATGTCTGTCTTCGACTTATACTACACTCCTGTCAAGGTTTCCAAATGGGGGGGCTCACGGGGCAGTGCGTGCAGTAGGTGTGGGGCATGGGCAGCCGACACCCTACACATGTTCTTTAATTGCCGCAGTCTAATTAAATTCTTACAGGATGTCGAATCCTTTTTTAACCTGATTCTTGACAGTCCTGTAACACTAACTCCCCATTTAATCATCTTGGGTGTAGAAGGCAATTTGCAGGGTAATGCTCGCTCTAGCTCGGAGACCCGATTTGTATTCATGGCAATGGCTACTATAAGACTATGCATAACTTCCCTGTGGATAAGCTCTGATTCTCCTACGTTTGTTAATTGGCGGGCTAGGCTATTAGCCATATACAATATGGAATTTGCTGTGAATAGGGTGAGCGGGCGCAGGAGACGAGAATTGGGGGGGAAAATCTGGACTCCCATCATCCGATGGTTAGAATCAAATTAAGTTGCAGTTCTGGCTTTGGTTGTCAGGGCTTGTTTTTCTTTTCTCTGGGCTCTTCGGGGTGTTGCTGTCTAGGGGCCTTCTTAACTTTTTCTTTTCTTTTTCTTTTTTTTCTTTCTGTGGCCAGTTTTGGTAGTGTAGCATGCATTGTCAGGGCCTCTCTTTTCTATTCCTTTTTTTTCCTTGTATTTTTATGAACATTATGTGAAGAAGAACAGAAATGTGGATGTATTATCTGTATTGCTTTTTGCCATGACACTGTGACAGAATTTATTAATAAATTTTTTTTTTTTAAAACAACAACAAAAAACAGTTCAGCCGGGAGAACAGTTACATGCACAAGGTCTGAGGACTGTCTCAATTTACATTGGTTTTGCGCTCTTCTTATATAAAAAAGTACAACAAGCAATAAAGTTTCCGGTCTACCATATATGGTGAGGATTTTTGGTTGCTGCCTTAGAGTCATAAATTAATGGTCAAATGGTTAGTACAGGTGGGTCTCGACCTTGCATGGACACAGTGGTGCCAGTGGTGATTGTTCTAGATGTCCGGCATGGGGAGCGCGTGATCACTACGTGTGCTAGGTCCTGATTGGCTATGTGTTCCTAACTCATGTGGCATCTGACTTTATGGTGTTTTCAGAAGCCCGTGTACCCCCTCTGGCCATGTGTGCTTTACCGGGGCAATCTCCCCCAGGCCATTGTAATGTCGCTGCATCTATCTGTGGGATTGATCAATAGTTTCCTGCCCGAGTGTTTGCCTCCCAGCTACGCACCCTTCCACCTGTGACCCATCAATCAGTAATCCCAAGCCTAGGTCGTAGGGTCTGCATACTTGTGTGTCGAGGTAGATGTGGAGTTCTGTACAGGCGATTCTATTAATAAGGACGATAGTTCATTTTGATCAATAGACACATCGATATCCATATTAACACAGTGAAGGATGAAAGATTTTGTCTGGCGGGTTAGATTGGTGTTGGTGATTAGGGGCCTGACCTTAGGCATGGAAGCACAGATTTTATTGACCTTTTCTTGAAAGCTGCTTGCAAGCATATTACATATGACTTCAGAGGCTATTTGTCCTGCTTGGGGTGTAGGTGGCTTCAAAAAAGTTTTAACCACGTTAAAAAGTTATTTTGTAGAGTTGGATGCGTTCTTCTGCGAACTTCGCACTTATAAAGGAGACCCAGGCCTTCCTTATGGCATAGTGGTTTTTTTTTTTTACCATGCTCTTATAGGCTTTTTTTACTAATAGTGTTATGGTGTGTCCTCCAACATCTTTCTTTCTTTTTGTATTCCTTTTTTTAGGATTAAGAGTTCTTCTGAGAACCATGGGGCAGGTACTTGAGTACAACAGCTTTTCTGTACTGATTCAGGAATTAGCTGTTCTAGTGAAGTCTCAATCCAGTTTTAAAATGTGGTTTACATACAGCTATCTCTCCTTTTATAATAGGAACTGAGCTAGCAAGGATAGATTCCCAGTTTTCAGCATCCAGTTTCGCCCAGCTGCTACATGGCCTAGACAGCCAGGTGCGTGCAAGTTTGATTCCTTCTTTTTTGAGATGGAAAGGGATCAAGTAGTGGTCCAACCAGCACATGGGGAGGGGAGGGTCTAGACTTAGTTCAGGTATGTTTGAAAAACTGAGATCTAGCAGTTAGTTGCCCATTTATGTGTGTCGGCAACGTCACTCTTTGGGTGAGCTGGATGGCCGTGAGATCCTGAATTAGATTGTTTACAGTGGTGCACTTTGCATTTTTGAAGTGTAGGTTTAAATCTCCCAGTACTTAAAAGTTTGCCTTTTGCATGCTTTGTTCTGCCACTGTATTGGGCAGAACCTGTAGGAATTGAGAAGGTCCGTCTAGTGGGCGGTAAATTAATATCCCGGCAGAGTTAATGTATGGGAGAGATCAATAGTAAATACAAGACTTTCACACCCTGGATGGGAATGGTTAAGAATTTGCCATTCAGATCTTTTTTCAAAATGTTGGTCACCCCACCCCCTACTTTATTTTGCCAGTCAGCAAGAACTATTGCATAATTCTGTGGGAGGGTGACCATGATATCCGGTGTGGTGTCTTCTTTCAGCCAGGTTTCCGTAAAAGATAACAGATGTGGCTGAAATTCCTCAAGAAGAGTAAAACATTCTATTTTATGTTTAGGGAGAGACCTGCAATTGATTAAGTAAAAGTTCCATTTTGGGTAGGTTTCCTCCTTCTGTACCTTTTCAACCTTTGTGTTATTTTTCTCTAAGCTGCCCAAGTGTTTGTTGCAAACTTAACAAGTAAAATTGCTGGTAGAATCAGCCTCATTGGGGTTTATGCTGTGAGTGCAACTCTTACCTAGTCGCTGTTGTAGCTGATATATACGCCTTCCCTCAAGTAGGTTGTCAGGCTGCAGGGTGAACGGGCAGGCCAATAAAATCAACACCATCTACAATAACTTCACACCACAACCGAACCACTCCACCCTTGCTATTCTCCACTTCCATGACAAGAACTCCCTGAAAACTGGCCTAAGCTGTTGTCCAACCATCACCCCACTGGACACCGCCAATACCATGTACTCGATTTACTCAGGAGCCCCATCGGATCGATGTCCACACTTCATCTTCACCAAAGGGCTCGACCCCATCAGCACAGCTTTCACTCCTATTTTCCAGGTCTCTCTCCCCATCACCACCTTCCTGGACTCCTGGAAACACGCCATCACCTTACACCTCCTTAAGAAACCCTTGGCGGACCCTAAGACTCTAGCTAACTACAGACCCATCTCCCACCTGGCCAAAGTTCTAGAAAGACTCATCAGCAACTGACTGGCCAACCACCTCTATGCCAACCACTTCCTGGAATCCTCCCAGACTGGATTCAGACCACAAACGCCCTTATTAAGAAATTGTCAGGTTGGAGAGGACTTTTGTCAACAAAGGGGAACTGTACTCTGTGCCCCCACAGTCCAGAACCCGAGTGGCAATCTGGGGACCTTGGCAGGGTATACATGGGGGAGGGAGTGACCCTGTGGACCCAATAACGACTTTAATGAATCATAAATAAACAACTGCTTCCATTGATAAGTGGAACTGCCAGTGTACTCTTTCATTTGTCTATACAAATGCTAATAACATTGTTTCCTAAAATAATGCTTAGGAAATTCGTGGTATTGCCACGATTCGATAATTGCATAACCACTTATCACATGATCGCTGCAAACTTAGCTTTACATGGGGAATAAAAACCTCGAACTGTCCTTCAACGTGTTTTGCTAATCGGAACAGATGCCCCATGCTGTGAAATTTAATTGCCATATTTTCAAGAAAGTAAACCCATATCATTTTTAAATTGAATAATTTATGAAATGCACGGAAAGATGCTCATTACAAAAATTAAATACATATATAAATGATTACCACCTTTCTGACAGTCTCCAAAAGAGGCAAGAGAGACTGAATTTCCAAATTTGTACCAATATCAGCACTCTTTTTTTTTTTCTAGTGCATGTCTGCAGTTTATCAGGCCGCTGACTTGGCCAGCCATTAATTCCTGAAGCAGGACTGGTTATCTACCCGTGGGCCAGGAAGGACAATGATTGCTACATTTTAGATTTTAGTTTGTTACTAGGAATTTTCTGACCAATGACCAAAGTGAGAAAGCAGGGAGAATCTTCTTGGGAAAAGAGACAGCATAAAATTGACAAGGATACAGCATCTCAGTTCCCATAAACTTTTCATGCAGCTTCCCTTGCTCAGTCTTAATAAGTTATTTTGGGGTGGACTGATTCCACATGCTTAATTTGCACATGAATCGCAAGAGGCGGTTCGAAGAGTGATCTCAGAATATCAGCAAACTTTTAAAAACATATTTAATAACAACCGTTTCAACATATTATTATGGTTCAGTCTAAAAAATACAATTTGTCAAGTGAAATTTTACATCATTCATAATAATGCAAGAGGGTGTTTGTGGATAGGGAGCCAACAGATGTCCCTGAGGAATTTGGATATGCGTGTGCAGAATGGTAATTTGAAAATAAGTCTGGCTGCTGCGTTTTATGTGACTTGGAGCCTCTTGGTGGGTTGAGCAGTGAGGCTGAAGTAGAGGGAGTTGCCGTAATCAAGTCTCCTGGAGATTGGGGCTTGTATGACGAATGTTCAGGTGCCCAAAAGGAGGCCTCAGTAGATCTTCTTGAGGAACTTGGGGATGTTAAAATTGGAGGACGCCACTGGTGTGACTTGGGTGGACATCGAGATTTGATCATCAGTAACGATCTCCAGGTTCCTACAGCGTTTCATGGGCTGGAAGCCGGTCCTTACTCTGAGGGATCTGAGGATTATAGAGAGGTGTCTTTTCCAAATTTGACCACTTCCGTTTAGTCGGTGTTGATCTTTAGGCACTTGTTTTTCAACCAGTTCTCTACCTCAGACATGCAGCTGATGAAGATTGATTGGGTGTTCGAAATGTCTTCTGAGAGGGAGAGAACAAGCTGGGTGTCGTCAGAGTAAGAAAAATGCTGAGCCCGTGAACGCAGCTGATATTGGCTAGAGGGGCTATGTAGATGTTGAAAATGATTAGGCTAAGTGAGCAGCCTTGAGAGATGCTGCAAATCAGTTTGGAGGTAGTGGATGAGTATGGGACTAAGCTGACTGTTTGAGTGCTACCTGAGAGGACGGAGCAGCCCATTGGAGTTCAGGTCTGTGGATTCCAGTCTTGTGGAAGCACTGGATGAGGAGGGGGTGGGAGATGGTGTTGAAAGCAGCTGAGAAGTCAAGAAGGATGAGTGCTGGTGTGTCCCTTTTGTTCATGATGAAGCAGATGTTGTCTGTGACAGCTATGAGGGTCATCTTGGTGCTGTGGTTTCTTCAAGCTCCTCACACACACCTCCAAGGCACTACACAATGAAGGCCTAGCATATCTTAACAGCTGCATCCAGTTCCACACGCCTACCAGTCTCCTACACTCAGCCATCTCCTTATCCACATCCCCAGCATCCGCTGAGCCAGACCCGGGGGCTGCACCTTTTCCTATCTAGCCCCTAAAGTGTGGAACAATCTTCCCTACCACATCAGTGGCTCCAGTTCCATCTTAGAATTCTGCAAGAAACTGAAAACATGGCTCTTCCAATAGGTGCCAGACGAATAGCACTCGTTACTTAGCATGCGTTTAGTACGCATGCCATTACAACGCGGTCGTTAGAACGACCGCGTTGTTAGTTCGCATACCTTTACTACGCAATTCGGAACAACGAATTGCAGTAGGGGGCGCTGGATGTTGGAATAGTATAATTTACTATTCCAACTCCAGTCTATGCGGACACTAGGGAAGGTGTTGGCTTTTAAATCCAACAACTTCTCCCCCCTAACGCAAGTCGTTGTTCCAACTTGCGTAGTAAAGCTATGCAAACTAACAACGCGGTCGTTGTAACGACCGCGTTGTAATGGCATGCGAAGTATCGCATGCGAAGTAAACGCTGTTTACCGTGCCAGACAAAGCAGCTCCTAACCGCTACAGGAAAAGCCCTGCCCCAACCCCCCTCCACCCCCGGGTAATTTGCACGTTATACAAAAACGCATACCAGTGTACAGCACAATTGCCCAGCCTCCAGAACATCCTGCTGCATGCATCTCAAACTATGAAGAACGTGTCAAAATTCCTCAAGTGCAAGCAAGTTCTCCCCCAATTTTCCAATCTCATTCCAAGAATGAACTCTAGCTAGAGTCAAATAATTTTTAATAATCTCACTGCACCATCAATCAGTGTTGCTCAGGATTACTCCTTCAACAAATCAATCAGGTCTATCTCCACAAGCCATGGCCCTGATAAACCCACTCTTACTGATTCTTCAACATTGAGGCTGGACGATGGTACACACAAAGAGATGATGTTCAGGTCAGCCAATTATATCACAGGTCCAGCAAAATCCATCGCAGATGGCTCAGCCTTTTTTCTTAAAACACCAGTCCAATCCTTGTTATCAACACCGGGCCTTACCACCGGACTGCTCAAGCCAACCCAGTGATTGAGCAACCAAGTACGAGAAAAAATCTTAAGTGCCCATCTAAAACAACAACCACCCTGCACCCTGGGAGAAACTCTCAACTTTTTGCTCTTCCGACATCGGCAAATAAACTGCTGGCCTCAGGAGCTGCTGCAACTCCAGATTCAAAAATTCTACAGACCAAAGAGATTGACTTACATCCAATGTACAAACCTCAAGGGTTCCATGACACTCTCAATCAGCAAAACATTCTTAGATTGCTTTGTGACTTCCCAGTGAAGAAAGGCTTTGCAACCCTCTCCAGAAGAGCTCTATTTTCTCTTCCATCCAAGCCTCTATACAGTCATTCTTTCATTCGCCCACTGATATCTATCATTTCACCTATACATTGGCATCGATTCAATCTTTCATCCATCAGCCTTACACTATTCTGTTTGTTTATTCTATCCATCTGTCCGCCCATCCATATCCAAACCTACACATCCATCTCCAAACCTATCCATCCATCCATCCATTTCAGCCACCCATCCACACATCCATCCTCTCGCTCACCCATCCACCCACCCTTTCACTCCATCCATCTATCTACCCTCCCTTTCACTCATCCATCCAACATTTCACTCATCCATCCATTCATCCATCCACCCTTCCACCCATCTATCCTTCCACTAATCCATCCATTTACCCTTTCACTCATCCATCCTTTCGTTCACTAATCCATCCACCCTGTAACCCATCCATCCATCTATTCACCCTTTCCTTCATCAACACATCCATCATCCGTCCACAATCCCTGTCACTCATCCATCCTTTCACTCATTCATCCATCCGTCAAGCCAGCCACACTTACTCATTCATCCACCCTTTCACCCACCCATCCATCCTTTCACTCACTCACCCACCCACGCTTTCACATTAATTATGAGCCTTTGTCTGCCGAGCTGCATACAGAAGAGGCCCATCAAGATCTCCACCCACGATGTAGCTGCTAAAGCAAGGGGTTCACAACGCCCCTGTCCAAACCTATCCTTCCATCTCCAAATCTATCCATCAGACTCATTCATCCCTCCTTCCTTTCATACATCCATCCCTCCATCCATCCTTTCGCTCATCCATCCACACTTATTCTCATATATCATCCACCCTTTCACTAATCCCTCCATCCATTCTTTCGCTTATCCATCCATCCATCCTTTGATCCCATTCACCTTCCTTTTTACTCATATATCCATCCATCCTTTCACTCATCCCTCCATCCACCTTTTCACTCAACTATCCACCCACCAATCTATCCATCCTTCCACCCATCCATCCATCAACCCTTCCACCCAGCCATCCACCCCACCGATCAATCCATCCACCCACCTATCCACCCATCCATCCATCCACCCGCCTATCTATTCATCCATACATGTATCTATCCATCCATCCATCTACTCTCTCTCAGCCATCAAACCACCCTTTCATTCAGCCATCCATCCGTTCCCTGATCCATCCACTTTCACCCCATCCATCCACTCATCCATCCATTCATCCATTCATCCATTCATTCACGCTTGCACTCATCTATCCATTCTTTCACTCATTCATCCATGCATCTATTCATCCGCCCTTTCACTCACTCCCCCACCCTTTCACTGCTGACCTGCAGACAGAAGAGGCTCATCAAGGACTCCACAGCTGCTGTAGCTGCTACAATGCCCCTGGTACAGACACAAAGTGAGAGGAGAGGCCCAGTGCAAGGACAGAAACGGGGGTGGGCCTGATGCCTGCATGAAAACCCCAGGGGGAAACTAATGAGATTAAATGTAAACTCTGGATGATATAATACTTTGAGAGGCCAAGGGAAATGGGTCAGGGCTGTTAGAGAGGGCGGTGTGGTGGGGTTAGTAGGAACATGCACGGGGTGAAACATAAGGTGTACAGGAAAGGCAAAGTGCAAAGGGGGGTGTGCACGAGCTGCATGAGAAGGGAAATCAAGGCGCTCTACTATAGACCCCGGAGGCGAGGGTGAGGAGGGATCTTGGGGCCCTATGAGGCCCACGGGTGGAGCACAGAATAAAAGGCAGGGGTACAAGGTTTAAGTCAGAGCAGGGGCCGAGAGACAGATAATGCAGCCTCTTAGATGCTAGTGCTGTGAGTGTTCCGGAGCTGCCGAAGCTCGATGTTTGTCTGGTGCTTGAAGAAAATGAAAGGAGTACGGGAGGGACTGGAAGCCACACAAGAGCCTCGTGGAGAAAGCAAAAAGACTCATACCTGAAAGTGCTGGGGATGTTTTATACCAGCTGCTCCACTCCATCATGTTGTTCTTCTGCTCTGGGGAAATGAAAGAGCAGGCCCCAGCTTTTGCATAGACCCTTTCACTGCCAATAAACTGCTCAGAGCTACTTATTAACTGGCTGTGACCAACCGGGTTGAACAGCTGTGTAGCGGAGGAGCCCCCACCAGCAGCCTACAGCGTTGTGTCTAGGGGGCAGGTCATGGGGATGACAGGCAAAGGGGGAGTGGTAGGTGCACTATTGTCAGTGCGCATGAAGGTTTGGCCAGTCATCTCAGGCCGGCCAAACCGTCATGCACACTGATGCTGTCTCCAACACAAGCTGCGTTGCCGGGTTGGAGAGAGCAGGCATAGGCTCCCAGTCTATCTGGGAGTGCAAATTCAGAGTGCTCCGGCCAACCTTGATGCTGCTCTCAGCATAAGAGCAGCGTCAGGATTGGCCGCAGGTGATTCTGGGAGCCTGTACCTGCAGTGCAAGGCGCCAGAGAGGCGTGTCGGAGGGGCGTGTAAGTTCTTTTTTTGTTTGTTTGTCTGGTTGTCCGTCTCCCCCCGCCCCGCCACTTTGCAAGGGCAACGGCCGCTAATGCAGCTGTGTATCAGATTACCGTAAGACTGTCTACTTGTCCTTGGGACAAAATAGAAATTAAAACCTCTTGCCCTTGTAAGAAATCTAGATGTCTTGGGCGTCAGGAGATCGACATTCCCTACCCTTGTGTACCTGCCCAAACTTACAAGCCTTGAGGAGGATGTACTTGCATTAATCCTTCAACGAGAATAAGATACAATAGTCAAATAAGTGACGGGCTGTTGTTTCTGCTTCAGACAAATAGTTTTATTAGCAAACTGGCATAATATCTCGACTGAACTTATCTTAGGCTTGCCTAATCGACAAAAACTTGTACCTCAATCAGACTCTTCACATAGTCATTGAATTGAGGCCAAGCATAATAATTCAGATTTTATGATAATTTGTCTACAACAAATCGACTTTTACTTGGTTTACATTTGGAATTGATTGCTTTTAATACAATAAATATTTATTCACTGCTTTTGTGTTCCTTTATAAACCAACCTTAGGCTCCCGCTGGGTACATGGATGTCGATCCGCCAAAATGCGTGGGGTAGTAGAAGTGACATCACATACCCTTTGACCTCAATAATATCACAGCAAAAGATATCATATGAACTTTGACCCTGAATCGTAAGAAGTGATTCATCACTTTGATCCTGATGACATCCCAATAATCAATGTCAGTCATGCCTACTATATAACTCAAAGAGAACATGTATTGATAAATAACAGGAAGATTCACAAAAAAAGTGATTTAAAAGACAATAGACATCAAGCCTACCTGCATTAATCTATAAAGGCCATATATTGAATATGAACTATGTTATTGTCGTGATTTTCTCCCTATTAGTGTTAACCTTTGATTTGATTTATGATCACTAGAAAGGAACTATTCACATTTTGCTTCTGCCCACTGCAGCCTACAGTGGTGATCAATTGGTCAGACCCCTTCACCCATTGGCTGTCTAGTACTGTGAGTGACAGCCTCTCGCCTGGTCACGTATGACCATTGCCTAAAAGCCTCCACCCTGCCTTCAAACATCCCTCAATTCCAAGCTTTTACGCATGCTACAACACCCTTGGGGTTGTTGTTCTCAAGACAGTGCCTGGTGGAATTATCCTGCTCTGCTCTTTAAGACTGGTGAAATAAATGTGGTGTTTCTAATGGTGCATACATTCAATATATACAAATAGGGACCACTTGAAAGTACGAAACTGGTTTTCTTTCTGCTTTGTGAGTAAAAAGTGAAAGGGAAGCCTGAAATTCGAGTGAGTTTTTCCCGGCCCTACTTATATTTCAGAGGTACCAGTTTCACCTGTGAGTGACATTGTCTCAGGCCCAGTTTTACAGCAACTGGTGTGACGTGTCCTACTCAAACATGGCCTGCCTTTTCAGAGACCTGTCTGACATCCCACTGAGTGCTGTATCGCCATGCCTTCTCGCTGGCTTACTCTGCCAGCTCAACTAGTCTTTCAGAGTCAGAGATGCTGGTGTGGCTGTGGCTAATTTTACTCTAACCCTACGGCTTTCAGAGGCGAGGTTGACAGGGTAGGGCGCTGCCTCTTTTCTGGCAAGCCTCCATGCAACTCATGTGTTGTTGTGCCGTATATAAATGTTCTTAAGATTGGCACACACAACTTTCACGTAACACATGACAAACTCCTGCAGGAGAGGCTGGCCTGTTACGACTAACAGCGATGAGCCTCACATATGACTGACTGACCCCACCCAGTCCTAACTTTCATAGAAACAGCGACGTGTTACTGGCCCTCCTAACCCCAAGCCTGTGAATCCCTGTGGCCATCTGTACCAGGAATCGCAGGACGCCATTAAGAAGTAAAGGCCGCTTCCACATCCTTTGACGCCTCTCCTCCCATGAGCAAGAAAAAGAACCTAGGTTTGCGGGAGTTCAGAGGTCACACAAAGCACAAGAGCATGGCAGGAAGAGGAAGTGGCAAGAACAGGAACAGGAAGTGGTGGAAAAGAGGGCGGCAGGAAGCCAGCAGAGCCTCCACCTGTTCTCAGGGGAAGGGAGTGGTGGGTGAGGAAGGCGAAGGCGCTTCCTGAGGCACGACAACGCTCATACCCCTGTCGGCGCCAAAGCTATCTTAACACTTCCGGAACTACTGAAGCCTCAGGTTTTCTTTGAACACACCACAAAAGGTCTTGCAAGCCACATAGGACGCGGGGAGAGGAATATTAGAGTGTGAGCTAGGGCCGACCATCGTGATATTCTGTAAGTTGCATATCTAATCAAAAAAAGTTACCATACGGAGGAATAGGGCACTATCAAAATGAATGTATCAGCAGACAGTGACAGCATGAGCCCTTGCCAAAGCAACAATCAAGTCAATGTTCAGTGTTGTACTGTTCATAAACACATCCACATCAAGCAGGTCAGCTGGTTCGTTACCTGCTGCAATTCATAGGTTTGCATCATCATAAGATGGCTGCTGTGTGAATTAATGTGCCTGCTGTAGTGATCTGCATGTAACCTACAATTCAAAGGTATGACTCGAGAAAGAAACGTTTGTGGGTTAATTTTCCTGCTGTAGTGATCTTTGTCACCTGCAGGCCACAAGTGTGAACAATGATTGATAACTCAAGGGTTAACTCACCTGCTGTAAAGATCTGTGTGTAACCTGCAGGATACAGATTAAAACACTAGGGGGCATATTTACCATTATTTCACGCAGCGCAGTACCCTGCTGCGCTGCCTGAAAGGGCAGGAATGCGCCGTATTCAACATGATACAGCGCATTCCTGCCCTTTCCTTGCGCTGGCGTCTTTTTGGCTGCCTAGCACCAACGCAGGCCCCCTTGCTCCATGGTGCAAGACTGCCTGTGTTGTAAGCAAGATTGTTTTTGTGCAGGAAGGGACACATTCCTGAACAAAAACAATCCTCTGTGGCATTTTCCTCTTTCTATGTGTGCTGCAGAATGCAACTCACATAGAAAGAGGAAAAAACGAGGAGAAATAAAGATATTTCTCCTCGTTCTGCCTCACCTGGGCGTAGCATTTTGGCGCATTCCCAGGTCTACCACTAACGGTAAATATGGGAATGAGCCAAAATCCATGGGTGGGGACACCCATGCTCCACCCATGGAACGCCTCCATGGGGCAGAGTAACGTAACGCAGTAATTTGCACTGCGTTGCGTTACTCTAGATTTATCAAGCCATGCAAGTTGGCCTTGCGTGGCTTGATAAATCTTACTCAGTAGTTGCGTCGCCCTTGCGCCCCATTGCGTGGCGCAAGGGCGACACACCTGATTGATAAATCTGGCCCTAATAGTATATAGCCAGGGCTACTGGAATTATGCAGCAGAGAAGGACCAATTACTGCAGCAGGGTTGACTAAATAATGCAACAAGAGAAGGCAAATTATGCAGCATATTTGGCACATCTTGTGGCAGTATTACTTCACTATTTTTCCATTTGTACACGTTAACACTGTCTAAGCCAACGTTTCACATCATTAGTATCATCGTAACACCTAAATACAGTAATTAGCCCGAAAGGACCGGTCACTGCGCAGCGACACATGTGGCAATGCGTTTTGAGACTTTTAATCTGTTTTTGGGTGAAAGGAGCCAATGATGGATTGTGTGGCAAATCCATAAATATGTAGTAAAATCCATAAATATGCAGAATCATATAATTGTAGTGGCCCTAAGTATAGCGTATGAGTAAATGCACCAGCTCCAGAGCTCTGTGTAAAGTAAAGGTCCTTTGCTTTAACGTACCTTTAAAATTCATGAACTAATGCACCTGATGTGAAGATTTGCCTGTAACCTATACATCACAGGTTGCAATCCATTAAATGATTTAGGTTCTGGTGTGTGCTACTCAGTTAGCAGATATTGTAACAATATCCACCACAGGGATGATGGTGTGATACGTTCTTAGTTGCCTGGCATGCACACACAGCCCTTGATCGAAAGCAACTTTAGTTAGGGGTTATATATGTGCCACATTACCATGAAAATGTTGGGCACAAAGTCATCTGCTAACTGCAGGTTTGATCTTCAAAGAGGCAATTGAGTTTGTGGCATGAAATGTCTTTTTTAAGTATCGCACATTTAGTAATTTTTATACTCTCAAACACAATTGATATAGAAATGAAATCCGCTTATAAAGAAGACATTAACGATATGAACTAATAAATTCATGTATCTTTTCTGATATTTCAATAAGTAATATATGGATATGGGACATATCTGTCCAATAAACGAAAACCTTGAAAAGCGATGGCAAACCACAGCCCAAGGTTACATGTATTCCAGACAATGAAGATTGCACAGTCTCCCCAACAGCTGGAAAGAGTTAACAACCACAATGGGCAGTGTGGGTCCAAGCAATGGACTACACCTCCAAAACTGAATGTGGAAGATGAGAAAATCTGAGCCCCTAGTGTTATGCGCACTGTTGCGATAACCCAAATATACACCAACTCGACTTGGGTTTAGAGCAGTGCTGGAAAGTAGGGTGATCCCGCCAGATCCCCGTCCTAGCAGCTATTTAGGGCTGGATCTGGGATCCAGCCGACCCAGGAAAACAGGCTGAATTTTTCCTAGTGTCACTTCCCGATACCGGACATAATTCAGCAGTACCTGCACATTGTCTGCATTTTGTTTGGTGCAGCAACCTGCAGTCAGCAAAGGGCTTTCTTATTTTAACATCCAGCTGGGCCCAAAACAAAGACCTGATTTAAAAGGCCATCTCCCCTCCTTTTGTTCAGGTATCATTCTGGCTGGGGAATGTATGACGGAATTCCACATGCGTTTTTCACGCATGCCTTAGGAACTCCATCATTAGAACGAATGCGTCTTTAGCACGCATTTGTTCTGCATGCAAGTCGTTTTAACGACTTGCCATAGGGGGGCGCTGGATATTGGAATAGTTTAATTTACTATTCCAACTCCAGTCTGCGCAACAGTAGGGAAAGTGTTGGACTTTAATTCCAACACCACTCCACCATTGCACCCCCCTAAAGCAAGTTGTTGTACCGACTTGCGTGCAAAACGATTGCGTGCTAAAGACGCATTCGTTCTGTTGCCGGCGCTGTGAGGGCACAGCGAGATTCCGGCTTTGTATTTAAGGATGTTTCCCTGGCTGGGAGCCATCTGGAGCCTAACACTTAGATGCCAGGGCAATGGAAGCATAGGCGCAGGAATTGGGGTGCAGCACCCCCAGAAATAATCATGCTGGAGCTCGAAGATGAATGAGCAATAAGGATGCCTTTAAATTTTGTATTTATCTTGTCACATTTGCGGCATGTTCAAATACAATGGTCAAAAGTCAGGCTATTTACTTTTATTTCTCTTACTGCAAAGTGAGAGGAATTTGTAAAAGCAATCTAGGTAACAAACCTGCTGGGGTACAGGAAACAAATTAACAAACATTTAAATGTAAGTAAATTAACTATACACATATTTCAAATTATAAAAGCAATTAGGAAAGCACAAATGAAGCACTTTTTTGTAAGTCTGAATGTGATCGAAACAAAGAATTTAGTAAGTTCAAAACAAATCTAGACACTTTACTTGGTGATGCGCAAATGATAAATATTCGCTGAGACCGGTTTTCCACACATAATTGTTTTTGCGCTATTTAGTTTTACCAGTAAAACTGCATGTCTATGCAAATTTAGTGGCTATTTCAACTGAATATGTACTGTCTGTAAATGATGGTGTGCTACCTCACCGGTCTTCCAAAATGCACCACCAGCTATATACCACACCCATACCACTCTCTGCTGAATGGGCGTGGCACATTTGCTAAACTTGTTTTTTTTGTGTGACGGTTGGATTTTTCACAATCCCTATGACTTCGGTGATAAATAATATTAATGGTAGCATCCCCACTCTGAAACCTGCTCCAGCAACACTGAATAGAAGGAAACAAAAGCCCACAGCTTGTTAGCACTTCGCAAGTACTTAAGAGAAACTATGATTTGGAGGCAGGTTTGTGCCTTTATTCACCCCTCCTATGTTAGAGATGTGCAAGCACTGTAAGAATGCAAGATTTATCTGTGTGTATGAGTCATTACACTAATAATGACTTAAATGGCACCAACTAATTTATTTTGTATTTAGTTCTTTTATAGCGCTACTCATCCCAGTGTAAGGCGTCAGAGTGCTTTACATCACACACAGGGTCACAACAAATTATACAAGTGTGAAAATCAATGGACAGGAAAAGTTACTTAAGACAATGAAGGTCAGAGGGTTATAAGGTGGAAGATTCAAATATTCTCCAAACTTGTAGACATTATATGTTAAGAGTGAACGGTCAGGAAAAACAAAAGTCAGGATATAAAATGTGATGAAGTCATTAGGGTTGTCTAAACTAACAATACTTTATTAATACCCAGAGGAGCCCTTCATTGCAGTCTTAGAATAACAACAGATCGGATCTAAGCCTATGACATACAGTTTGCATGCAGCTCCTTAATATCATAAGTGGATCACTGTGTTATCTTTTAAGGATTGCAGCTTATTAAATGGAAGTAAGAAAATGATCTCAGTGTCAAAAGCAATAGCCCACTTACTTATCTACATAAAATACAAATCTGTGATCTGCATGTTACACGATTTGCTTTGCAGCAGGCACATTAACCCTCTATGGGGAAACAGCCATTACAAGGCAGCCGTTACCACGCATGCCTTTCCACGCATGTGTTACGATGCATGCACTGTTACCACGCGTAGCCTTTACCACACATTTTTTTACAACATATATGCCTTTAACACTCATGCCTTTACAATTAATTAACATTGTAAAGGTAGGAATGGTAAAGGCATATTGTAGGAAAGTAGGATCTGCTTTCATGGTCACCCCCACTTTTTGCTGGTGTCATTATGTTTTACTGACTAGTCTGACTGGGATCCTGCTAATCAGGACCCCAGTCTCTGTGCTTCTTTCCTAAATTGGACATGGTGAGTACTTAGGTACACTCCAGATTGGCTACTGGTGTACCCTGGTAAGTCCCTAGTATATTGTACTGAGGTACAAAGGGCATAGGTACACCAGGAGTCTCCCCTGGGCTGAAGCATGCATTATGCCACCCATGAGAGACCACTCAGATTGTTACTACAGGCCTGCCATTGTAGCCTGTGTAAGCTGGTGCTAGCACGGCTTACAACAGATATAACTTTCCTTATATCTGAGGTCACTGCACTTAAAACCTATAAGCCACCCCTAAGGCAGGCCTTTCAATCCTGAAGGCAGGGTGCTTGGTTCTAAGTGTGAGGGTGCCCCTGCATGAGCAGGACACCACTTCAACCTTCGGAGTCCATTCTCCTGGGTTGTAAGTGCACCAGCCATTAAGATACATGAAGCAGCCATGCGTCATTACGCGATGACCATCTCTAAACTGACTGTAACGAACCCTGTCGTATTTGGTATCAAACATGTTGGGATCATACCTGATTCCATGCACTGTAAAGCTCCTCTGGGAGGCCCTCAGTGCTCCCGGTACCAGTCTTCTAGACCCGGACAGCAAACTATGGCTGCTGCCGACCAGAGACACGATTCTGCCCTCCTGCTGCTGAGCCAAGCTCGAGCAGAGGAAGTCAGGACAATAGGTATCCTGTCACAGAGAGGTGTGACCACATCCCCTACAGGACTAAGTGTATTGGGACAGGGCGGGGGTGCTTGCCAGCGCCACTCAGACTGCTTGAAGGACACATTTGGTGCCCTCCTTGCATACTCCTGTCCAAACCAGTTCAGGGAGCCATTGGCCCCCGCTCTGGCGCAAAACTGGACAAAGGACATGAGAGTATCCTCCCCAATGTCCAGCCCCTCCTCTGGGAGGGACCCCTGAATCGCTCCAATCCTTTCCTTAGGGTACTTATGGGCTTACCTGTGGGTGGGTCCCCAGATTCGTTGTGGGACAAGATTCAGATCACATACCACTTCAACTTCAACCGTGTGGGCACTCTGGACCTCGCTGGACTTCGCGTTGGGAAACAAGACTGCAACTGGGAAGACTCTTGCTGCTCCTGGTCTCATCGCCCTGCAAGTCTGCTGCAACGTCTCTGCCTGTGCTCCATACATGTTCCTCACAGGTCCTGTGGACATCCAAGACACCCGAAGGAATCTCCCTTGGAGTGAAGGAGTCACTCCCCTGCATCTGCAGGCTCTGCAACATAGCTGACAGGTCTGCTGATCCTGGGCTCCCATGGACTCCGAAAGGCTCAGCAACACAGGTGGTGGTTCTGCAACTCCCTCAAGGCCTGCACTGTCATCTCACCGAGTTTGAGGCCAGTATCCCTCGTCGGAACCGCTGTGCACCACGTTGACTCGCCAAGGCTTGTTGACTCTCTCCTCCAGAGATTTTCGGGCTCCAAGAAGCTCCAACCTCAAGCATCGTCTGAATCGCATCCTTTGCACCATGGGCCTTCATCCTCTGGTGAGCTGCTCGAGGTCCTCTTGCGACTCCTGTGCCTTCGACCCGTGGTTCCTCTTGAGGGTCTTCTTTGGGTCCAGTGGCCTCCCCTGCTTGCTCGGGGCCTGCTCTGACTTACCTGCTTGTGGTGAGTCACTTGGACCTTGCTGGTCCTGACACCGCACTTTTTTCTTCAACTACCTTGGTTGCTGTTGCCAAGGCTTGTTGGTGCCCCTGCCGGACACTGACCCCTTGGCTCTTGACATACGACGTAGGACAGCTTGTGCACAGCTCCTGGTCCTCGTACAGCTACAACTTGAAGGGCACCGTCAACTCTCCTGCATCTCCGACATCAGTGGGCAATCTTTTTCCGTGCCTCCTGGTCACTCCTGAGTGGCATAGACTCTGTCACCTCTGCTTGCAGTTAACTCTCATCTTGAATCCACCTTTGGGTTCCACCGGACACTTTTACCTTCTTCACCAGCGGCATCTTTTCTAAAGTTGTCCATTGTGGTCTATGGCGGTTTCCGACGTCACTTCGCACCTATGCACCCTGCTTCCCGGGGTAGGTGTCCTCGTTCCTGGGGTATCCACGGGTGGGGTGACTCACCAACCTTCCATCTTCCACAGGGTTTCTTCAGGCTCTCCTGGGAAGGTCCTTCTTCTTTAAAATTGCAACCGTGACTTACCTATTGACTAACATTGAGCACACAGTGTTCCCACTTTGCACACAACCTCCATTGGGTTCCTAGATACTCACCTTGGGTGGTTCCTTGGGTCCCCTGCTCTTCCACGTCTTCTGGATCCATTCTCGACTTAGGTCATGGTTCACATTCCACTATTTTAGTATATGGTTTGGTCTCCCCCTGGGGACCACTGTGTATTCTGTGCTATTTACGTATTCTATTGACAGAGTATTGTGTGTGTTGTGTTTATATCTCCGGGTAGGAGATAATACATTGTGTTAGTGATAAATACATATTTTTATAACTACACTGTGTGGTTCTTTTTCACTCAACCTATAACATAAGATTAAGTACTGGTAAAACAAGCTGCTTTACACTCCTTCAGGACTAAGCCTGAAGGCTACTCTCCACAGATACCACTTAGAGAGCTTTCTAAGGTTGTCTAAGACCACTAAAATCACCATAAGGGTTGTCTGGATTAGTGCAGGGTGCTACATTTACATACGTGAGCACCATATACTAAGCCAGCTTCTCACACATATACATTGTACTGGTGGTAAGGGCATATGCTGGTAACGTTGGTAAAGACACCAGCGTGGTCAAGGCTTTCGACGTCGTTAGAGAAAACGGAGAGACCCTTCAGCTTCCTCTTGACGACCTGTGCTGCTCCTCAGAAGACATGCCTCATCGTTGTTGTCGAGTTAAGGTATGGGAGATGGATTGAGCCTGGGGCGGGGGGGGGGGTACAGATTTAGACTGGGGGAGTTTTTTTTTTTTTTAGGGACTGGGGCCAAGGGGAGTCGCGCCGGGATACAGCTTTAGGGGTCAGGGCTGGGGCCAGGTATTTTTTAAAAGGGCTGGGGGCCTGGGGGTCACGCTGCGGTCTAGGTTTAGGGCTCAGGGCAGGGATTGGGAATTTTTTTAAAAGGGTGGGGGGTCAGGGGTTTGCGCTGGGGTCTAGTTTTAGGGCATAGGGCAGGGGTCGGGTATTTTTAAAAAGGGCTGGGGGGCGCCGGGGACCCGTTTGAGGGCTGAGGGCAGGAGTCAGGGAAAACCTTTACCATGCATAGTAATTTAACATAAATACAAATGCAATTACAATACAATACAATAAATGCCTTTACAACGAAATTTATTGTAAAGGCATGCGTGGGAAAAGCATACTTGTTGTAAAAAAATGTGTGGCAAAGGTTATGCCTGGTAATGGCATTCGTGTTGTAATGCATGTGTGGTAAAAGCAAGCGTTGAAATGGAATGCGTTGTATCGTCATACATTCACCTCTATGCTACTTTGTGAGCCAAAACTGTGATTGGCCAAAAAAAAAATAACTCTCCCATAACTGCATTAACCACCAGAGTTGTGTTACCGCTATTATAATCCCTTCAAAATTGCGGTGCACACAAAGATCTCTGCAGCAGGTGCTTTAACCCTGTAAGATATTGTAAAATGCATCCGCTTGGTGATCAGTTAAGTACACTAGACATATTTGCTGCCACATTTGTCCTTGTTGCCAATATATTTGCAGGAGATTTTTTAAATAAATGTATAAATTGACCGTCAGACTTTGCTTTTTAAGCTCCGCCCCTCGTGACTCCACCCCCTTCTTTCTGCCACATCTTGACCCCCATTTTATGGACTCCTGGGGTACATTTCTCCAAGAGGGGTTTGGGGGGGCAGCCGACCGACGGGAGGTCTCCCCCCCGGGTGGTTTGAGAGGGATGGGGGGGCAGCCCCCCGTTCCTCCATTTTGTGAGTTGGGCTACAAATATGTAGCCCAAGACTAGCCCAAATATAAGGGCTGTGTGCGCCCTCTCCCAGCTACCATTTTAGGTTTGGCGACCTGGTGGCTGGGAGCGTGTGCTGTAGTTTGGGTTTTTTACTTCAGCTAGTGCAATTAGTTGAGTAGTTAGAGTGTTTTCTGCGGTATATATCTTGGAGAGTAGTGCAGTCTTACCTGTGTGATGGAAGATTATCGTGTACTCGAGGCTTTACGGCTCCTGAGTGAGGCCGGGTGCATGGACCTCGTGATCCCCGAGGCCGCTGAGCCGGCTCGCCCGACGCGGCAGGCGTCGGCGGGTGTGGCCGCTGCTGTGGCGGCATGTACCTCGCCAAAAAGGCGGAAGATTGGGGTGGTAAGTGGACAGGCCGCTCTTATGTCAGGAGAGCATCCCCGGGTGCGGCCATCATGTCGGAGGTCGGGGAGGGCTTTGAATCTGCTGGGGCGGGGGGCAAGGCCAAGGCGAAGCGTCGTGGGGACGCTTCGCCGCAGAGTAAAGTACGCGGCAGGAAGGCGTTGTCCAACCCGGAGCCCGGGAGGCCTTGCCTGGCGGCCGGGGCGGTCGAGAATGAGGGCCCCGCTTCCGCGGAGAGCAGGAGGGGGTGCGGGTCGGGGCCATGACGGGGAGGGCAGCAGGAAGGCTGTGTTCCCCTCGGAGCCTGGGAATTTTGTCCTGGCTGCCGAGGCGTTTCAGGTAGAAGGCCCCGCTCCCGCTAGTAGCCAGAAGGGGAGCGGGGGCGGGGCCACATTAGGGAGAGCGGCGGGATGGCGGTGTTTGCCCCAGAGCCGGGGAGGTCCGTCGCAGCTGCCAGGGCGGTCCAGTATGAAGGCCCCGCTACCGCGGGGTCACATCAAGGGAGCGGGGGCGAGGTCAATTGCGGTGGCTCGGGCGGAAGCCCAAGGCAGAGGCTCCCGAGCTGTGGCAGGCAGCTGGGGTCGAGAGTAGGAACGCCTGGGGGAGCAGTCAGCAGGGGGCGGTTGGATGGCCCCCTTTGAGGTGGAGGGGGGACCCCTATGATACAGTTTGAAGAGGGGGATGGGGTATAGAGGCAGGACCCATGCTGGTAGACAGTGGGGCAGGGATTATGGATAGCTCTGCTGGGACGTCGGGGACAGTAGCCTGGGAAGAGGAGAAGGGCTCAGGGAGGGGGTATGGGGCCAGTTAGGAAGACGACCTTCCCGGGGAGTTAGAGCCGGCTGGGGGGAGCCAGGCTTGGGAGGGGCTGGATATCTTCACAGCCTGGAACGAGGAGGTGCGGGGCCTGGACAGGGTGGGACAGCTGGATGCTTATTTGTCGAGGGGGGATTTCCCTTGCGAGGGGCACAGCGTCCACTGGACAGGTAAAGGGGACATGAGGGGCCCTAGTTTGGGAGGACCATGGTGGGATAGGACTGCCGGGGGACTAAGTCGAGGGCTGGGGCAGGGGCCGGCGTCAGCGCTGGTCGCGGCCATGCTGGAGTGGAGTGGCGAGGAGGACGGGGGGGATGACCCCCTTGACAGGCCGGTAGAGAGGAGGGAGCGTGAGGGTCGGCCTAAGGTGGGCCATAGTTGGGTTGGGGAAAGTAGGGTAGGCCAGGCGTGTAGTTGGAAGGGAACCAGCACATCAGAGCAGACATTTTTGTTGCAGGGCAAGGAGCAGCGCAGCATGGCAGACTCGGCAGGGCTGGGAGCGGCCCGTTGGCACCGAGGTGAAGCGAGGGTGGAGCCTCGAGTGGCACGCCCGGTAACGGCGGGGGAGCCCGTCGTGGTCAGCAAATGAAGGCCCAGAACGACCTCGCTGGCCCCAACACCCGGTGGGTCCCGGTGGACCGCCGGGACATCAAGGAATGATATAAAATGGGCAACGGTGCCCGTAGAGTACCGGCGTGTACAGTCGGCTCCATCACAGGCAGGGCATAAAGGGTCCGGTAGGGCCCTTAGGGAAGAGTTGAAGGAAGAATGGCCTGAGGTTTGGGGGCAGGAGGAACTAGATTACGACGAGGAAAGCCTCGAAGAGGGCGAACTGCGGGAGGAGGAGGATCAGGAACGGGGGGGCAATCTCACGTTTTGGCTAGTACATTGCAGGCACCGGTGGAGAAGCCGCAGAGGGCGCAGGGGCACGCAGCTAGGGCACTGAGGACATCTGAAATTAAAGGGCCACTGGCGAGGCCGACTGCAACTGTACGGGCACCCTGCTTGGAGCCAGGTAAGGCAGAGAGTGTGCGGGAGAAACCTGTAATGGTGTTGGTGGGGATAGGGGGGGAGAGAATCGGGGGAGGAGGGGGGACGTTTGAGGAAGGGAAAGTACGTCGTGGACATTGGGGTGGGGACAAAGGAAGTAGAAGACACAAAAAGTACTAAAATAGAGAGCGGAACTAATACAGACAAAGTGACGGAGGAAGGGGAAAAGAAAGGGGATAAAAAGGACGGCCTGGAGAGTAAGGAGTTGAAAATTAAAAAACTCCCTCATATGGGAGTGAAAAAAAACCCTGGGGGCCCACTTAATGCTGACAACGAAAGAGCCCATATAGAAAGGGGAATATGTTGAAATGCTTAAACTCCTGCATAGGGAGGTGAGGTCTATGGAGAGATCAAAAGAGGAGGAATACGAGCTGGCCAAGCGGCCAAAAGTACCTTTGACAATAGAAAATTGGACGGCAGCGTTTTTGATTTACGCAAGTGTATATTGTGAAAAGTACCCGGAGTGCTGCGTAGCGTTATTTAAGTACATGGACGTGATTAGAAAGGCTCAGATCACGAGGGGGGATACGCATGGGCACAATATGAAGAGGAGTTTAGAGCGCAAATGGCATGGGACCCTGAAGCAAAATGGGGGGAACTAGACACTGATATGTGGCAACACACAATGGGGGCAGTCAAAGGGGGCAAAACGATATTTACGGCCAGCGGTTTACCTATTGTATACCGGCCCTTTCAGGGGAGACCCACCCGGGGAGGGATGGGGGGCACAGGAAAGACTCAGTCTGGAACAGGGGGTGGCGTGCTGGGACTTTAATAAAGGCCTGTGCATGCAGGAATTTTGTAGGTTTCGTCACGAGTATTCCAAATGCGGGGGCCGACATGTGTGAGAAGTTGGCCTGGTATATGCTGTTCACTAATTAAAGTGGACACCTTGCACCAGTCCAATTCGACTCTTATGGTAAGTAGGTTTAAGACAACCTTTATAGAAAGCTATCCTAGTGGTAGCTGTGGAGAGCAGCCTTCAGGCTAAGTCTTGGAGGAATGTAAAGCAGCTTGTTTTACCACACAATCTCTTGAATCACCAAATGAAAAGACACCACACAGGTATATATATCAAATATATATGTATTTATTAATAAACAACTCTCTACTAATCTCTTTATGAGATTAGAAGCCAGGAACATATGTACAAGTCAATGTTTTATCAAAATAAGTTAGCACAAGTAAATATCACAATCTTATCTTGGCTAGACCGTGGTCTAGAGCATTTAGAATCGAGGGACCCCAAAGAACCACCCCAGGTAGTTGTAGGAGACCCACAGGGGACGGACGCGGTGTGTAGACACTGGTGCGAGTCCTGTACGAGTCTATGCGAGAGAACGCGATTGAGTTATCAATGTTACAGGTCCCGGGCGTGTTTGAGGCGAACACACCGATCGGTCAGTACGAGTCGAAGGACGCGGATACTGATAGAGTTACAAGGGAGTTGGACGCGATGTGTCTAACACAGACGCAAGCCCTGTACGAGCCAGTGCGATAATCGCACAGGGAAAATAGGAGTTTTAGGGCACTTCTAGGGTAGCTACAAGCAAGCCACTTACAGGGTAAGTAGTTCTAGGGCCCACACCCACAGGAGCACCGTAGTGCTGAAGTTACCTCACCCAGGGGAGCCGGGTGCATAGGTGTCCTTTGGTGTCGGGTCGCGGCGTCGTTCTCAATGGGAACCAATGAAGACTTGCTGCTTGCGACGACAGAAGAAGTGTCCGTTGGAATCCAAGCCTGGATTCGGAAGGAGGAAGACCTGAAAGCAGAGGGGACAGTGTTCACAGTCACCTGGCAGTGACTCTGGGCAAGGAAGATGAATGCCCACCGTCGTCGACAGCTTCGGGTCGTTCACAGGTGCCTTGACTCTTCGACCACGTGGTCCAGGCAGTGTCGATGATGACCAGGAACTGATTCAGTGTGTCCCACGACATCTGCAGCTTACTGAGGTGTCGGCGACTCGATTGGAGCCAACAAGCCTTGGTAGCAGCAAGTCTCGTGGTGATGAGGAAAAGTCAATGGTGCAGACCAGCAAGGTCTGGGGGACTTACCCAGCAAGGGTAGGTCAGGGCAGGCCTGGAGCAACCAGGGGAGCCCTTTTGTTTCGTTGGAAAGTCTTTTGGGGACCCACAAGCCGGCTGGCAAGGGATCGTGAAGACGCCTCGGGAGGATCCACTCAACAGGGGCCCACGGTCACTCGGGACGGTGTAGGCCTCTGAATTCGGGAGGGATCTCTGCTAGAGGCTGGGACCACACGTGGTCCAAAGCACAAGTTCGTAGAACGTCGTGAAGGGGTTGCACTCTACAATAGTGCACGGTACCCAGGGGCTGCGGTTCCTCGTCGCTCGTGGGGTCCACTTGCCTCAGCTTCGCTGGGGACTCACGATGGCCTTGGAGAAGTCAGGAAATCCTCTTCCTGGGCTGCAGGGACTTCGGGCTCCGGCGGGAGCGGCGTAGTTTGCGACCGTCGTTGTAGTTTTTGGTGCCTGCCAAGCAGGGGAGTCACTCCTTGACTCCAAGGGAGATTCTTCAGTCTTCCAAAGGAACGTCGAAGGTCCAGGATTCTTCTGTAGAGCGTCGTCCAGGGAGATCTGGGTTGCAATGCACAGGTTCCCCCTCTTATACTAAAAAGAAGGGAGGGACTAGCTCTATGACCCCACCTATGGGAGGGTCAGGGGAGTGGGTGGCTACACCCACTTCCCTTTGTCCAGTTTCGCGCCAGAGCAGGGGCAGGTAGCCCCTGAGCCGGTTTGAACTGGGGTATGCACAGAGGAGCCTTCTGCTCCCCCAGTGCAGGACTTCAAAGCACTCTAAGAGTGCACCCACCCAGCCCCAATACACTAAACCCTGTCTGGGAGGTGGTCACACCCCCTTGCGTCTGGATATCTATTGTTGGGCTTCCTCCACTGTGAGTTTCGGTCATCAGCAGGAGGGCAGCCCAGTGTCTGTGACTGGTGGCATCCATCTTGTGATGCCAGGGCTCTGGAAAGAAGTTACCAGTTAGGCCGGTGTGTACATGTCTCTCCTCTAGAAGGGTGGAATGCTACTCCCGCCGCCAGAACTGGCGGGGGGTAGTATTCCAAGATGTTTGACACCAAACACGACATGTTTCCGTGCAGCCATCCCAAAGTTAGCATTTAACGCGAGGTTATAATGCGCTTAAGAGTATATGGTCAGGCTGCACTACAAACAGCATCAGAGAAGGGTCTCTGAACGCTGCAGAGGGGCTCTGCTCCCGCAGGGACACCTTCCCACATAAGAACCCAGCACTCTGCCTTCAGGATTGATAAGGCCTGCCATAGGAGTGACTTATAGGTTTGTATGTGTGTATGTATGTAGTGGTATAGGTAGCCCATACTACAGTAAGGGGTGCATGCACCACCTTACCCAGGCTGCAGTAGCAGACCTGTGGTGTCAGATTTAGTCTGCTTCCCAGGGGTGGCATAATACATGCTTCAGCCCCTGGTAGGCCTGTGAAGTACCTATGCCCTTGGCACCTAAGGTACCATATACTAGGGACTCATAAGGCACCACAGTATCCAATCACTAGTGCACCTAGAGTGCACTCCAAGTCGTTTAGAGAGAACAGAGAGGCTGGGGCCCTGATTAGCAGGGACCCAGCCCGACTATAGCCAGAAACCAGTGTAAACATCAGAAAAAAAGTGGGGGCAACATAAGAGGCAGATCCTACTCTCCTACAACATGCATTGGTCAACTGTTTTGGGGGCGGATACCAACAGGGAGGCCAGCAATGGCATCAGTCAGGGAGCAGTGCAGGAGGACATTAACAGCAGTTCACAGGCACTAGGGGAGGTAAGGGGCCCCAAGGTCCTGGGCCCAAATGGTCATACGCCGGTTAGACTCGAGAGGGTTGAAGAGGGGCTTCGGGGGTATGAGGATCAGGGAGCAGCACAGGTTTTGAGGAAGGGGTTCAGATGGGGGTTTTGTCTAGGATACAGGGGTCCAAGGCAGAGTAGATGGGCTGACAATTTGAAATCAGCGACAGAACACAGACAGTTAGTGTGAGACAAATTGAACAAAGAGGTGCAGGAAGGGAGAATGGCAGGGCCTTTTGACAATTGGCCCAAGAAGAACTTGATTGTCTCTCCAATAGGAGTGGTGCCCAAAAAAGAACTGGGGCAATACAGGCTAATACAGCACTTGTCTTGGCCGGAAGGGAATTCAGTCAATGATTTTATTGATGAGGAAGCAGCGTCAGTATCTTATTCATCAGATGGATGGGAAAGCACTGTCTCAAACTTAGCTCTGAGAAAACTGAAGTAGTGATCTTTGGGAATCTGCAACCCAGATGGGATAACCTTTGGTGGCCGGCGGAAATGGGGGAACTGCCAAAACCAGTTAAAAAGGAAAAAAACCTGGGAGTGCTGAGTGATAACAAACTTACCTTATCGCAGCAGACCAATGCTATTGTGCCCACCTCCCATTTTCTGATCAAGAAACTGAAGAAGATTGTACCTTATATCCCCGTCGACTCCAGAAGGACGGTAGTGACTGCACTTGTGCACTCAAAGTTAGGCTACTGCAAAGGACTCTACCTGAATATGCAGAAACAATACCAAAAAAAACTTCAGATGGTACAAAACGCAGCCGCAAGACTACTACTAAATGTCCCTAAATACGAGTCAGTAGCTAAGGAAATTCGAAGACTCCACTGGCTTCCGGTGGCTCATCGTATCAAGTTCAAGTCGCTATGCCTAGCATACAAGACCCTGAACAACACCGGACCAATGTTTCTTAAAAATCTCTTCTCTTGGTACCATCCTGCCAGACAGTTACGTTCCACAGGCGCCAGACTTATGAGGGTTCCAAGGATCCGGACCTAAAGCTGGGGAGGCCGAAGCATTTCGTATGGTACAGCGAAATTATGGAACACGCTTCCAATTGATATCAGAAGCGCGAGCTCACTTACCTCCTTTAGAAAGGGTCTCAAAACATGGTTATTTCAAAATTAGATGCTCCTTCCTGGGCTTACTACAGTCTTAGCGCCAAGACACCTCCGGGTATTCGTGCGCGGAATACATTTTATTAACATAACATAACGTAACAGTTGACGTGGCCATGTCACTTGTGGTGACGGCGGGCGCGGCTGCACCAATGGCAAAATGTGTCCTAAAATCGGCTTTTCCGTTGCTTCCAGTCCATCCGATGATTGGGATCTTCTGGGTATCCATTTAGAAGGAAAATGGTACGTGGACAAAGCCTTGCCGATGGGTTGCTCTATGTCATGCGCCTTGTTTGAGTGCTTCAGCACGTTTTTACAGTGGTTATTTACACGGCGCACAGGTCATCAACTAGTGACACATTATCTAGATGATTTCTTCTTTGTCGGTTCGCCGGGCTCCGCGGAATACCAGGCAGCGCTGGACAATTTCCATGAGCTAACAGAGGAACTGGGGGTGCCTTTGGCACCAGAAAAGACAATGGGCCCAAGTACGGCTCTGTCCTTTTTGGGCATACAAATCGATTCTAGGGCAATGCAGGCTCGCTTGCCAGAAGAGAAAAAGAGGAAAATGCTGGATTTGTTGCAGAGCATGTTATCTAAAGACAAAGTAAAGGTCAAGGATATACAAGTACTGTTAGGGCATCTCAACTTTGCGTGCAGAGTAGTGAGGGTGGGGAGGACTTTTTGCCGAAGGTTAGGACGTACATTTGCAGGGCAACACTTACCTCACCACCACATGCGCCTTTCGGCCGGGGTGAAGGAAGATGTGGACTGTGTTCCTACAGTCGTTCAATGGCGTGCCACTGGCAAGGGAGGAGGACTTGACATGGGACGTGCAATTTTATTCTGATGCGGCAGGCAGTGAGGGCTTTGGCCTGTTTTGGCAAGGAAGGTGGTGCGCAGAGCAGTGGCCGCCACTTTGGAAAGGAGGGGGCAGAAGCATAGCCTTTTTAGAATTCTTTCCCCCAGTAGTAGCAATAACGCTTTGGGGGGAGGGGTAGCTCATAAGAAAGTCCTTTTTAGAGTAGACAACATGGCAGTGGTTGAAACTGTGAATCGACAGTCAGCAAGGGACGAGCAGGTACTGAAGTTGCTAAGGGTCTTCGTGTTGGGGTGCCTGAGACATGATATTGCTTTCAGGGCGTTACACATACCTGGTGTGGACAATGACATAGCTGATGCTTTGTCTCGTTCGCAGTGGGGGAGATTCCGTGGGCTGACCAAGGAGGCCGACAGGAAGCCGACGCCAATGCCTCCCTCTCTGTGGTACGTAGGCAACGTAGGATGCTACAATTGGTGGTAGGTTCGCTGGTGGATTCCACTTGGGCTGCATACAGATTATCTTAGAAGGAGTTTTTGAAGTCAGGGGCCCTGCTGCGCCCTGAGGTCTGGCGGCGTTCGGAGGATGTCAGTCAGTTCATTCTGGACCTCATCGACAAGGGTTTATCCAGGGTCACAATCGCCGGTGAAGCTGGCAGGGATAGCGTTCATGGGCAAATTGTTATGGGGTTATCCTCCGACAGCAGGGGAACTGGGGACGAGAATCCTCGATGGGTGGGCCAGGGAGAAAGCGGGGGCCGGTATCTCCGGAAACCGCTTTCCTGGCGGATTTTGGCTCAAGTAATTGAGGTATTGTCAGTGGTGTGTAGGGACGACCAAGAGGCTTGTCTGTTTTCGACATTAATGGTTTGGATGTTCTTCGGGGCATTCAGAGTGTCAGAATTACTGGGTAACAAGAAGGGAGGGGGGTAGTGTGGCAGGATGTGATTCCACAAGAGAAAGGTCTACAGATATGGTTAGCCAGGTCCAAAACAGACCAAAGGGGTAGATGGGTCAAGTTGGAGGCGTCAGTTCCCCAGGTTACATGTCCGCTTCGGTGGGCTCGCCGTTGGTTCAGCATGGCAGGTGGCCGGTATTCAGGCATGAAAAAGGAAACAGGGTGACAGACTACCAGCTGCGGTCGGTGTTGTAGAAGGCTTTACACCGCATTGGGATTGATGGGGCGGGTTTTGGCACACACTCTTTTCGGATTGGAGCGGCAACGGGAGCGTGCAACAGGGGCTGGGCTCAGGAAGATATCATGCATTTGGGTCGTTGGTCTTCTGATTGTTTTAAGCGCTACGTAAGAAGGGGTGCAGGGGAGGCGCGTGCGTCCTTTCCCAATGTCTGAGTCTCATTCAAATGTTTCTCGTTTCAGGTTCTGTGGGTTCCTCCCCAGGCGGAGGAATTGACCATTTGGATAGTGGGGCACTCCTTTGTAAAATGGGCGCAAGTTCAAGCGCGCCAGAGTTATTTTGGTGTCAACTTAGGTTTTAATGAGCGTTTGCTTAAGGTCGTGTGGAAGGGTAAAGGGGGCATGCGATGGAAGGAGTTGATTCCCTGCCTTAACAGCTGAATGGTAGGTGGCAGGTGCCCGGATCTTTTGGTTGTACACCTTGGAGAAAACGATTTGTGCAAGGAAAAGGGTGTTGTGTTGATGAGGGCGATGAAGAAGGACTCGGCCTTGATTAAAGGACAGTGGGCAGGTTGCTTTGTGATGTGGACAGAGTTTGTGCCTCGCAGCGTTTGGCGGGGAGCCGTCAACCCAGGCGCCATTGACAAGGCAAGGGGGAAGGGGAATACGGAGATGTCACGTTTTTGCAGGGGCTTGGGTTTTGGACGGGTTAGCCACACGGAGATTCGTTTCGAGTCAGTGGAATTTTTCAGGGATGATGGTGTGCATCTTTCCAGGCTCAGCATGGATTTATACCTTTTGGAGATTAGGGAGGTTTTGGCCAGGTCTTTGAACATGCAGAAACATTCTAAATGAGGCCCCAGGGACTAGTGCAGGCAAGCGGGGGCGGGGGGGGCAGAAAATTGGTGTAGATTCTCTCCTCCCATTTTCTGGGTGGCGTGAGTTATTGAAAGTTTGCCAGGGTTGGCAGAAGTTTTTTGGTTATCGTTGAAGTTGGGTTTATGGACAGGGAAAGGGTAGGCAGGTTATTTTAAGTTCAGTTATATAAGTTTGCTGATCTACTGTTGTAGAGAGGCAGGCATAGGATGTTGGTTAATTGAAGGGTATAATTAAAGGGTATAATTTTACTGCAATGCATTGTATTGTTGTTTATATGGTAATGCCAGGGTGGGGGCATGTTCAAGGGATCGTAGGGGTGGGGGCGGGGTCAGGGGTCAGGTATTTGGATGTATTAGTGAGGTTTTACTTTTTGTAAGGCAGTTGCCAGGGATGTTCATTGTAATGTGCACCTGTTTCAATAAAGCGGCCTTTTTCAATCAACAAAATGGTCTGGTCTGGTACTGCCCCCCCCCCCCCGCCCCATTCCCAAGTACAGCCCTGGTTTGGACGACAAGTCGTAAGATCAGTCCACCCCATGGGCGTCCGCAGGGAGGGGCAAGGAGGGGCGCTTGCCCCCCCTGGAGCGCCCCTCCTTGCCCCCTCGTGTGTGTCAGCCCGGGCTGAGACAGCTTCTCGGGCTGGCGACCGTCTTGTTTGCAGCTGCACCCGAGTACTTCACAGGTCTTTAAAAGACCATTTACGTGTTAACGAGGCTTTTTGTGAGGCTTTGTTGTTTTTTCACCCCTTTATCTCCACTGTGCCTATTGCTGGAAGAATTAGCCCCCCCGAAATTTGTAGTAGCCTCCCCCCGAAATTTGGCCTCTAGTTGCGCCTCTGGTCTGGGACTAAATATATTTTCACCACCCCTTCTGCTGTGCTCCGAATCCGCTCCGAAACCGAAACTGAAGCTACATCCGATGCTTCTACCAGGCCAGAGAGTGGCGTGCGTTGTACACCACGGATCACTGGAATTTTTATGTGAGGCTAACCGGCTATGAGTATGACTGTGATTACAAGTGCAAGTAACATTACTTGAGAGGCCGAGTGGATGTACTCAGACATTTCACCATGATCTGAGACTAACTAACTATATTGTGTACTGCTTACTATTGCCAATGATTTCGTACCGAAGCTTTCTGATAGAGTGGGTGTTCTCTTTTTGTTGAATCCACTGCTCTGAGTTCTGACGTAAGGGCCAAAAACTACAGCTGCTGTCTGATTGTGAGGAAGGGGTGTCTACTTTCCAGATCATTCGGGGTACTTTTCTCAGTCCTTGCACTGGATCTGGCTTAATTACCGTACAATGTGCACAAACTACATAAAACCAGGAAGAATATGTTTCTATCCGATTCTCCCAATCTTCATTTCTCTTTTGGTCTTCTTATAGTACTGTTTCCAGTGCTATTTCCAGTACTTAATTTGTAAAAAAGTAAATAAATAGGTTTAGGGACCCAATGTTTTTTTCTTAGAAGCTGCCAGCAGCACTGCTGAACACCAGGGTGGCCAAATACCAAGGCTGCTTACTCTTGATTCCAGCTCACGCCTCTTCTGTTCACCACCTTACACTTCTCTCTCTTTCTCCGAGTCTTGCCCATTCTTTTTCATCTCTGCTCCATGAACCCAGTTCATAAGTGGGGCCTCTTATTTTGGTATCCGGGCCTTTTCTACTCCAGTCTGACACTGACTGAGTCTCCCAACACTTCTCCCCCTCCTTAGAATTCAGAGAGGGATCTCCCCTCAACTCTTAAACCTCCAATAAGTTTTGGGTTTTGTCTCTCCCTTGTCAGTTGAAAAATTAGATCTGTTCTCTGTTACTACAGATGATTCCAGTCCTGCAGTTATGGTAAGTTGACACTCACTTGGGCCATGTGCCACAAAGTCCACTGTAGAACTACAGGCTGGATGGCACTAGTCACGCTGGTCGCAGAGGCAGCAGTAGATGGGCTAGCTAAACAGGTTTTTGTAGCATCAGCCAGTCAAAATCTATTTATAGATGTTAAATCACGCAAACAACCACTATATGGTGGCTGATACTGGAGGTGCCTGCATTCTCTTTCCTCAAGGACATTTTATTAACTTACAAACAGGTGCTTCTGAGTCCCCTCTGCCGCTCATGGTCCAGGTGATGCTGTCTTTCCTGAGAATGTTTCTAAAAGGCAGAGCAACACCCTGATGATCAGACAAAAAGGAACCATTAACTGAAAACAAGCTGAAAAAGATAGGGCGCTATGGGGTCTTACATACAGCATAATTGCACTGTGCAAATGTTGATGACCAAGTGTCCTTGCACTTTGCTATCAAGAGGCCCCAGTTGAGAGACTTATCACTGTGAGTCCTGGCGTTTTAGCCAACAGCAGTTTGGATTCTGCAAATCTGCTGTGATGCAGGCAATTTCAGAGTCTTAGGCAAAATTACATTTTATCTTTTGTCAAAGTATTTCCCATAATAACAAGGCAAATTTAGGCCATTTGTTGCAGTTTTTCACTTCCTCCTGTTCATTTGTGATAGTGCTGTCAAGTAACTGCCTGCAACAGCCTTAATTTATATCCAGCAGCCGCAGCCTGTGCAGGTAAGAGCGGTGGGGGTGGTGGGGGATTTCGATGGACAATGACGAGTGAAAATTAATTATTTATTTAATTTTCTCTCGTCATCATCCGTCGAAATCCCCCCGGCCCCACCGCTTTTACCTGCACGGACCGCTGGCTACATCCGGCCCATTAAACCCTGATAATCCCAGCTTTAGTCCAGAAGGCCATTTTCATTGCTTGCACCAGGGCCCAAGGCATCTATACTGCTTTAGTGGGATAATACAAAATAAACATATATGGCAGTGGGAATTTCCATAGATTGAGTTGTATCTTCAGAGCAGAGACCTTGCCCAGACAATGATGTGGTTGCCAAGTCTGCCAACATTCTGATTATTTGCTGGATCGGGCTGCACAGTACTAGATGGGGTCCTGAAAGTTGGGGTTGCATGCACTGACCTTGTGGCAGTTTTCACTCAAAAGAAAGTTTCCCGTCAAATGGTGTTGCATGCGTTCTGTGATTTTTGGCCAGATTTACAACTCACAAATCTTAAATTTACAAAACACTGATAATGTTGTTTCGAAATTGTGAAAATTAGTTGTCAGATAACACCTCGGGGTAAAAATGGTTGCCAAAGATCCTAAATCCCAACTTCCAGAAATTTAAGTGATTGGGGGGCCTCCACTCCTAAAAAAATATTGTCAGGGGGCTTGGCCTAAAAAAGTTTGAAGACCTCTGATCTACACAGTGAGACCTTCGGGAGGGGCTGAATGCCAGGACGACAGTGCTGCTGATCAGCCCGACTCCACTGAGTAGTATCAGAAGAGCAGGCAGCAGTTTTTAAGTAAGTTCCAGTAACTTTAATGCATTCTACAGCATCAGCATTACCTACTGGCTTCATATCTAGGATACTCTAAGTGAACAGTGTTCTAGACTTACATGCATGGAAATGTCAAGGAGGACAGTCCCCTCCAAATATGCAAATGTAGTGTGAGCTTGTAGTGTTCAGCCTTTGGGGTGCCAGGGGGTAACTTTAGGGTTCAGGTTGGGTGTGGGTTTTGGGGTACCAGCTGCCAGGGGTTAATTTTAGGGTTCCAGGTGGGTATGGGTGTGCCAGGGGGTAATTTTAGGGTTCAGGGTGGGTTAGTGTTTGGGGTGCCAGGGGGTAATTTTAGGGTTCCGGGTGGGTATGGGTTTTGGGGTACCAGCTGCCAGGGGGTAATTTTAGGGTTTCAGGTGGGTATGGGTGTTGGTGTGCCAGGGGGTAGTTTTAGGGTTCAGTGTGGGTATGGGTTTTAAGGGGCCAGGGGGGTCATTTTAGGGTTCAGGGTGGGTATGGGTTTTTGGGTGCCAGGGGACAATTTTAGGGGTCAGGGCGGGTATGGGTTTTGGGGTGCCAATGGGACAATTTTAGGGGTCAGGGCGGGTATGGGTTTTGGGGTGCCAGGGGGCTAATTTTAGGGATCAGGGAATGTATGAGTTTTAAGGGGCCAGGGGGTAATTTTAGGGTTCATGTGTGCTCTAATTGTAGTCCAGTTTCAAATGCAGAATTCACCACTTTTTTTTCTCAGCTTGGCCTGAGCATTACCCGATCCTGATTGTCTGCCATTTTAGCCCCGCCCCTATTGATTAACATTAGCCACGCCCCTTCATTTGCCAGGTTAGCCCCCCCCTGGAAAAATTTCGGCGGACGCCCATGGTCCACCCTCTTACGAACGAACTCCGTCTCAGGGAAAACCCAAATCCCCCTCTAACATCTGGCCAGGGTTTGTCAACAGAAACCCCACAGAAGACACCAGTGAGCACTACGAACCCACAGCTTGCCAATAGGTCTGCACCAAAGAGCCCTTAGAAGCCAGGTATTTGCCGACCTAGCGCTATGCAAAAATAGAATAGCATAACATGCTGTACCCTATTAGACAGGCGCTTGCGTATTAAGAGAACAGACAACGCCGGCCAGGTATGAGCCAGCCGATGAGTATCTGGGAGCGCTGCTGGATCACGCCTTCGCGTCAAGGTTCACCTCAGGAGACACTGCAGATGGATTGGCCGTCACGTACCCCTCCCTGTGTCTCGCGCCGCCGCGTCCAATTTTTTGCTTCAGGCGTTATTTTCTCCGAGGAGATATGTTCTGGCACGCTCCGAAAAGGACAGGATGGAGGCGGCGGGAGGGGGGTTGGCGGGGGTGTAATCCTGGCTGCTCCTTCCTCCCCCGTTTGAGTTGGAGGCCAGGTAGCCATCCTATTGGCGCCCCCAGGGAGGTGCGCATCTGCCATCAGACGTGCCTCAATTGATCGCACTGTCGCTGGGCAATTTTTATTCCCAGCAGTGCAGCGCTCTCTCATGAGGCGAGGTGGAGGCGGCGTGATTAATCCGTGGGAGGCTTTCATTATAGAAAAAAAAACCGCGGCGTACAGCGCACAGCCTTCCACAGCCTGCACCAGTAGCCTTTTGAAAAAAAAAGAAGAAGAAAAAAAAAGATTACAAAAAAAATCACCTGCCCTTCATTTCCCAGTCCTGGAAATCCAATTTATAAGTATAGTGATGTAAAATTGGTTTTCACCTACCTTCTCCTTGGCTGAACTAAGGATGTTAGACCTTATAGTTGCTGAGGAAGTTAATGCACCTGCTGCAGTGGTTTACGTGTTAACAGATTTGAATCCCAGCGGGGCCGAGTCTGTCAATTATATTTTCAGGGTGAATATATTGAGTTGGCTCTTGGCTGTACAAGCCCCCAGATGTCATTCATGTCTCTACCCCAGGCCTTCAAACCTAAATAAAGTACTCTAAAAGAGGCCTCTATGACTAGTTTCAACACTGCATGTGAGGCCTCCAGAACGGGAGAAAAGACTCTAGGTGAGGTCTTTCTCTAGAACTGGACACAACACTCCAAAGGTTCGCCCAGAGCTGGGTACAATGTTCCAGAGGAGGTCTAGGTAACTAACCAGGCTCCTCCAGGCAAGGCCTGCAGAAGTGGACACTACTCCAGACCAGGAGGATCTCCTGCTTGGGCGCAAAGTTTCAAATGAGGCCTTCTCTGCTGGACACATTACTCCATTTGTGCCGCCCAGAGCCAGAACAGGCACGAAATTCTAGGTGTGCCGACAAAACTGTCAGAAACCTTTAGCAATCATATCCTCAAGCACAGTGTGTGTGGGGGGGTGGTATGGGGCAGTGCTGTAGCGCCTCCCCTTCTATGTCTTCACGCAGGGGCTTGCTACGACTTCTACAAATGTTCCTACCTTTTGATTTGAGAGTCCCTTTAAGGCAATTATTAAATGCTTAGGGCGTTTTTCTTCTATTTCCTGCTGTGATATTTATTTTCCAAAGGCCCTGCTGTTGCCTTGCAACAAAACAAATGTAGGAACAAAGACCAGCGCTGCATTCAGCTAAAGGAGTCCACGAGCAAAGATCTGCTTGTTACAAGTTCCAAATACAGGTGAAAGAGCTGAAGGGGTTAATGTCCGTTTTGTTGCGATATGCAGGTGATATGAAGGTAAAAAGAACCAGCTGCTAGTAAAATAGCCCAGGGCTTGCACGAAAGCTGCAAAGACCTCTGTATGTGTGATCAGCAGGGTACAGCTATTTTATGCCTGGTAAAATAGCTCCTGGGAGCTGGTATTCTAGTTGCTGTGAGGTAGGTGTGAGTGCATAATCTGCAAGTCACAGGTTCACATCTTAATAAAATACCTCTGGAGTCTGACGTGGCCGCTGCAGAGAATGAACCGCACTTGCTTGTACTTGCCATAGCAGCTCTTCTGATGGCTTAGTCTTGGATTGGTAATGGCACTCAACTTTTAAATGCCTGGTTATCCCGAAACTTGCTGCTGCACAGGTGATGGAGTAAAACTGTTAGTTTGAAATTTTGCTGTACTCTACATCCTTTAGGTCTGGAAGAAGGCTGACAAAAATATCACTGGACTCAACCAGAACAGTTTTAACCACTCTTTTTACCTTGATTTGTCCCAGGAATCACTAAGTAATTTCTTAGTGTTGTTATTATAGTTTGTGTAAGAAATTTGGCTATCATTTGAGGGGAGTAAATACCCATCTTTAGTAATGATCACAATCCTTGTCAGTGCGACCCGCTAAAGCCACTAAATACGCCATAGCTCAACCACCTGGTATTTAGGGCTCAGAGCAGACAGGCTTCTCTTAGAGGCAACGTGTAAAGTATTTATACAGTAATAAAGTTCAAATGCAAAAAATAAAAATCCAAAAACGAAGTAGAAAAATAGATACAATTTAATAAATAAAATGACACCAAAATGACAAAAAATCAAATAAGGGGAACCAGAGATATTAATTTTTAAAGTTTTAAGTAGACATAGTGCTAAAAAGTACAATGTGCTGGTGATAGTCACTGGCCTCAGTAGAACAGGACCAAGGTGCAATTTGACTCAATAACCTAACCCGATTCGTCCTGGACAAGATTTTACATTCTGACTTTAGTCCTTTAAGTCCCAATCCACCACAGAAGAACACGTCTAAAGCCCCCAGGACCTCAGGGGAGGCACTTAGAGACACACAGGGCGGTAGGCAGAGACCAACTCTAGGGTCCAGTCCAGGTCCAGTTGCCACTTGTCAGCTGGGCTGTTGCAGAAAAAGGGTAGCTTGTTGTGTCCTTGTAACTTTAAAAAGAGGCCAGCCTTATGATCCTTGAAGTCCACTTCTTTGTTCTGGGTCCAAGAGGCAGAGTAGATCCAGTCTGCACAGCTCTTCTCATGTCACAGACAGCAGATTCAGTCCTCTTCTGATCTTCCACAGATCCAGAGTGTTCTGAAGTTGTTGCCAGGAGATGCCACATGTATGCCTGGCATAAGCTAGTCAGTGGGAATAACCTCTGGGACGCCCTAACCAATGGGATCAATGTTACTGGGGCAAACCCTACCCACTTTTGTGCATTTTCAAGATGGTCAAAATCTGCGGCCACACTAAACTTGGGCTATTGGAGGAAAGTGCCCTTTTTTGACATGGTCACACCCACTCTTTGCCTGGTAAATGTGATTTCGACTACAAGAGGACTGGGTTCCTGCTAACCAGGTCCCCAGTGCCTGAGCTCTTTCCCAAAACGGTGCAATTGTTTCCCTCAATTGGCAAAACCTTTAGCACCCTCTGTAAGTCCCTACTAAATGGTACCCCTGTACCTAGGGTCTGAGGTACTCTAAGGAGGGCCCCTAGGGGCTGCAGCATGAATTGTGCCACCCTAAGGGACCCTCGCCAAGCAAATGCAAGACTGCCATTGCAGGCTGAGTGTCTTGGTGCAGACAAAAGTGAAAACACGATATGTCACACATCCCTGTGTGCCATGTCCCCTAACACTGCATGTAATATTTGTAAGCCATCCATACAGCAGGCCTGACAGCCCTAAGGCAGGTTGCTGAATATTACATGTGAGGGCATACCTCATCGAGAGGGACAGGCGTTGTGCTGTGCCTTTCCAGGTGCTGTTGCCACTGTGTGGTGAGTGCCGCGTCTTTACTTCAAGCGTCCATGGGGGGCTGCGGCGATGCAGAACCAGCAGCTGTCAACAGTCCATTGACAGCTCGAACCGGAGCTCGTGCCCAACCGCATGCCACCCGCCCTTCCTAGCGAACGGGAGCCCACGAAGGAGGTGTGGAGGAGCAGGGCCGAATCGTGGCAGCAGAAACCTGCTCCTCTGAAGGAGATGGTCTGCATGTCAAGGAGTGGCCGCAGCACCCCTCGGACCCATTGGTCACTCACTCCCTCCCAGCAAACACAAGCGGGAGACCCGGCTACACAACAGGAGCGCAAGAGTACAGAGAGCTACCAGCGGAGGCACAGAGTCCCCAAAAAAGCTGTTCATCAGTACCTCAGCGCTGCAGAGCTATAGAGCGATGGGCGCTGCTGGTCGCCACCGAGAGCCTGAGCCAGAGCTGGAAGTGTGAGGGGGACACAGTGAAGCGAACATTCAGTGAGTGGGCGTGGGGGGATTGTCAGCCGAGATGTTAGAGCTCACCACTCGCTTACCGGCCTCGACGGGGCTCGGATCCGGCCTCTCCAGCCTCCCGGCCCTTCAGGATCCACGCAGTGGGTGTGGCATGAGCGCGGCAGCCTTAGTAAGCTGCTGCAGAGATTGTGCCCCGAGGGCTCCACGGAAGTGGCCCAGATAGGTCTGTGCGCGGCTTGGGGATTCTCGGAGTGCCCCGCTTAGCACAGCAGCAGCGCCTCTACCCCCCTTCTCTGGCAGGGAATCCCCAAAGCTGGGAGGTTGTAGTGGGGACAGCCGGAGCCCACTTCCACCCACCCCTTCCCTACTGCAGCAAGAACAGCAGCCGAAGGACAGCTGAGGACCCTGGTAGTCTGGAGATTACCCCACTAGACTCTAGGGGGGTATATTCACAAGAACGTGTGATAATGACCGCAAGAGTAGCGCAACGCAACTTTCAGCAACGCAGCCTATCGCGGGAAAACAACCCCGTGACAACGTGGAATTCACAACGCGGCGGTAGCATGCGATAGTTGGCCGACACCGCGGCCAATGCTCGCGATACAACCACCTCGACGGAGATAAAAACACAAACCACAACGCGAAAAAAGCTGCGATGGGCCAAAGCGCGATAAGAAAACAGTGACAATCAGCGCGAGGGCAGCAATACTCACGCGCAATGCGGGAAAAAGCACAAGAACAGCATACGGAAAATGCCACTGAACAAAGACACATCAACAGCGGAGTACCACGGATGCACCCTGGCCAACTGCAGAGGACAACATGCACACTACAACATCCAAGCACCGTGGAAGAACAGAACCTACAGGCACACCTCATGAAAGAGACCAGTGGCAGACAAATCAGAGCCGCAGGAGCGACACACCCACCTTGCAGCATACGCACATAGGCAGAGGTGCACCCCGACATTGACAACATCCCGGTACAAACAGCAACACCTCCACAACTGAACACAGGACACAACTGGTTCGGAAAATGTGCACAACCTGGCAAATCACATCTGAGACCCCAGGGATATGTAACATGACAATGTACAATTCCAACCTGTAACCTGCAAATATGTTTTATTCACACATGCAGTGCAATTGGACATCTACTACTGTCCCATGAATGCCACGGACGGTCACAATGTGACGTGCTCATGAGAAGTAAGTGGCAATGATGGAGTCCCTACGGGCCATTCCTGCTGCAGCTGCAGTGGGATGTGGGCCACCTGCCCCATCACCACCATCATCATCGGGTACCACTGGAACTGGGATCCATGGGGCCCTGGTGCGAACACAGATGTTGTGCAACACACAGCATGCAACGATCATCTTGCACACGACGTCCGGGCTGTACAGGAGCTTCCCACCAGTGCCGTCCAGGCACCTGAAACGTGACTTCAACACGCCAAATGTGCGTTCAACGATGCCCCTGGTGCGTATGTGGGCCACATTGTACTGCCTCTGGGCGGGTGTGTTCGGGTCCCGGAGGGGTGTCATCATCCAAGGGCAGAGTGCATATCCTTGATCACCTGGGACAGTGCAGGGAGAAAAGAGTCAATACTTGTTCGGCAGGATGTGATGGCAGGCCCACCAATTCAGGGACGCCTGTGCTGGCTGTGTGTGGGGTGAGTGTAAGCCAGCCCTCAGGGAGTAGCTGGTGCTGGCAACTACACCAACAGTCATCAGGCACACAGACATGCAATGTCAGAACTACAAGGGGGGATGACTCGAGTCGCACAGGGCTAGTCGCCCCGGATGCACAGCGGCCGACACGGGCCCACCACCACGGGACGCTGACCTGCGGGAGACTGGGGTAGGGTCATGAGGGCAGAGCAGTGCCTCACATGTGTCATGGCTGCATTCCGCATTCCCACACACTTAGCTGTTGTGTGGCTGTGTTGCCACGTGAAGTCTGTATTGGGTGCAGGAGTAGCCCAGGATGACCATGGAGTGGTGTAGTCGTGTCTGGTAGGTGGTCGTGTAGTTTGACATGTCGGATGTGGTTAGGTCACGTGTGCATCCCCACAGTTGTGATTTGTGCGTTGGTGGCTGTGGGATGTGTGGTGTGTTGATTTGGTACTTACCAACGAGCAGTCCCGTTCCATATGTGCCATCCTGGAAGCACTGGTTGATGATGGACTGTCGGAATATGAAGGAATCATGCACACTGCCTGGGTAGTTGGCGACGACATTGGTGAAGAGTCCCCGGTGGTCCACTATTGCCTGCACATTGATGGAATGCGTGTGCTTCCTGTTGCGGTAGTGGTGTGCAGTATCCGCAGGGGGCACAAGTGGGACATGTGTGCAGTTGATTGCCCTCAACACGGCCGGGAATCCGGCTATGGCGTAGAAGCCTTGCTTAGTCTCCAGCTGTTCCTGCGCAGTGTTGGGGAAGTGAAGGTACTGGGGTATGAAGCTGATGATGGCATCCAGGACAGGTGTGATGAACTTTGATAGGGCTGGCTGTGAGACCCCTCCGACTCTGGCAGTTGTTGGTTGGAAGGTCCCAGAGGCTAACAGGTGTAGCACTGCCAGCAGCTTTGTCTGCAGAGGGATGTTTGTTCTCCGCTGTGTTGGGACCGTCAGCCTGTGGGCGATGTGGGTCAGGATGCGGAGGATCGTTGTCCTTTGAGCCTGTAGTGGGCAATGACTTCCGCGGGCGTTAGGTCTGTGAGAGTGGTGCGTTTTCGGTAGGTCCGCTGTCTTACTCTACGCTGCCTCTGTGGTGGTCCGGGGGGGGGGTGCAGGTCTGGGTCCTGGGGGTGGTGGCGGTCCTGGGGGTGGTGGCGGTGGGTGTTGTGGCCCTGTTGGGGCTCCGAGCTGAATGTAGAGTAGCTCCATGGCGTCGTTTGTTCTTAGGGTATGGCTGTGTGCGGGACTCCGTTGCCTACTGCAGGTAGACGTCCGTCTTTACACCTGCTTGAGGCAGGTGTTAAATACCTGCGGCTAGCGCGGCTTATCGCCTGTTTTTGGTTCGCTTCGCAGTTCTGTCAGTTCGTTGTGAAAGTGGTGTTGTTGTTTTTTCGTGTGTTTTTGCACGGGAACGCTTACTCTGCATCTCATTAGGGTTAGTTGGTGGTGTCCGCCGTGGTGTTAGCTTTTGGGGCAGTTATCGCGGGAATACTGGCGTTGTCTGCAGTTTGCACCAGCTTGTGAATGGGGTGTTAAATCTATCTCCACTTTTGTTGCATTAAGGTGGCGATAAATCGGAGTTGAATCCTTGTGAATATGCCCCTAGGTTTCCTCAGCACAGTAAGCGCACAAGCTAGTGCGGTGGCCAGAGCTGGCTCCTGCGGAGAGTAAGTCCCCGGACCCTGTAGGAGCAGCTCATTAAGCCAACAGGCGGCATCAACACGATTTAGGAGGGCCATAATCGGCAAGTCAGTGCCTGCCCCTCCCACTACCGACTGTATCAACCCCCTCCCCCACTGCCCACCTAAGGAATCTTCACCACAGCATGATGGCGCCTAAAAAGAGACCTGCCCTTCGCCCAGACACAGACCCTGAGGAGACAGACTTATCACCGCCAATAATCAAAAAGGTCACACGGAGTACAGTTCAGCTACAGCCATCAATGAAACCTCCATCCGAATTCCCTCAAACAGGTCTCATCACACAGTTTTTTCAAATATTCGCAAGTTCAAGACCTACTTCGGCTACCTTTACGGTTGGGGAAACATAAGAGTCAGAAGCAATCACCTCGAGGGCCGGCTCAAGTCTGAGCATGACCAACATTCCTCTTCCAAGTAAGATCAACTTGAAGCGCAAATCACACTCATGTCCTGGGGAGAGGGGCGCGCCTGTATCTGGTAAAATCAAGGTTAACCAAGACCATAAAGATTTCAATATCTACCCATATGGCAAGAGAGGGAGCACGTGACACCAATTCTAACTAACACACACAACTTAGTATACGCCAGGGAGGCCCTAAATAAAGAGGGTGGAATTCAAGCTATATCCGTAACCGTTATAGCGCATTTGGTTCTGAAGATTCAAAGCGTGAAACCCTTTCAGCCACTTCAGGGCCCACAACACCTGTAACTGGCCTGACGGCTGATTCCATCGACATTTTTATTTAAAGATATTTTTATTGGCATTTTATAGCAATCGACATTTTAGATGCATTCAGGAGAAAGAGCAGAAACAAAAAGAAAAAACAAATCGATTTACATCATCCATTACTGTCTATATTCGTGGGTGTTAGTTCCACCTGCACAGGAATAGCGTGGTAATTGTATGGAGAGTCGTCCAAATTCGGACCATCAGATGCGTGCATATTTACAATTTTAAATCACATTATGCCATTAGCATTGTGCAAACACCAGATAAACGGGGGAAATAAAAAACAAGAAAAAGAAGAAAAAACAAAAACGCGTAACTGGTGCAGAGGAGTGGTGTAAATATGTCGGAGTACTAACATCAAATGGGGTTGAAGGCATTACCAACCCTTTAACGGGTCTGGTATGGGGAGGCTCCCTTACAACTAACATCCCACCTGCGTCTGGCCAGACATTCCCGGGGGATCTCAAATCTATGCGCTCCCTCCCCCAAGGTCAAACTCCCGGTGTCCCGGATGGCCCTGGCCGGGCGACCTGAACTTCATCGACTATTTGTGATTCATGATCTGACTCTCCCTCTTCACTGCCAGATCCCGCTGGTTTCTCCCATTCAGCCACTGCTTCCTTCCATTGTTCGGCAATCGGGAGCTTTCTCACCCCCCTGGCCTCCTCCCATGCCAAGGCCCTGCCTTCCGCCCCTGCCCATGCAATGACATCCCTATTCCAGGCTGCAAGCTGTGGTCCCCTCGCGGATTTCCACTCCATCGCAATCCTGCGCTTGGCGAGGCCCAACGCAAGATCTATCAAACGATTCCCACCTTTGCGCTTAGGTGGCCTGGGGAAGAGGTCCAGCAGACACGTCTGAATTGTTAAGACCAGCTCCCTACCAATTACATCTTTGATCTTGGCCAACACCGCCACCCAATAGGGGCGTACCCATTGGCAATCCCATGTCATATGGCCAAAATCAGCGTCTGGGTAGGCACATCAAGGGCATTGTCGCATCTCCCCTCCATATGTCACGTTGAGCCGGTGCGGTGTCATATATGTCATATGCGTGTAGTTAAATTGGATATATTTCAGTCGGGTGTTCCTAAAAACTTTCCCCGAATATCGTAAAACTTTGCGCCACTCCGAAGGACTTTGCCCCCCATCTTGTCCCAACGTGCCCTCAGTCTGTCTAGTGGGCCAGTGGAGGCCTCCACTAGGATGGCATAAAGCCATTTCCCAAGGTGACCCGCCGTACCAAGAGTAAATAAAGCATGGAGGACGGGGTGTGTATCGGGTTCCTCCTCCCCGGGGCCCCATAGGTGCGCAAACGTGCGCGTCAATGCGTCGCAGTGTAGGAACTGACCCGGGGGAACCCACTATCTTCCATCAGGTCCGCAAAAGGGATCAGCGCCTTGTCCAAGTAGCAGTCCCCAACATTCTCCAGTCCAGTATCCGACCATCTGGCCAGCTGGGCACCCGTAAATATGGATTGTGGGTACCCGTGTGGCAGCCCCACCAAAGGAATCATGGGGGAGTACTTTGCAGGTCGTTGCCTTCCACTGCAGCATCGTCTCCACGCTTGTAAGGCCGTGCGCTGTAGAAGGGAGCAGCTGGGGATGGGTGTGGTCGGAAGCAGGAGCTTCGCCGTTACCAACCGCCGACTCGATACCGGGTCCGCCATGCACATTCCCTCCTCATTCACTTCTTCCACCCATTGTGCCAACCATTGTAGTTGGGCGGCTAGCATATAGAATTCAAAGTTCGGCACCCCAAGTCCGCCTTCCGACATAGGGCGCTGCAGGATTTGCAAGGACACCCTCGGGAGTCCGTCACCCCAAACTAGGTGCCGCAGGAGAGAGTGTAAAGGTCGGAACCAGCTTCTCTGCATCAGAACCGGGAGGTTCACGAAAAAGTATAGCAGCCGGGGTAGCATTACCATTTTGGACAATGTAATCCTGGCCATAATGGGCAGTTGTAACGTGCTCCAGAACTGAACACAGGAGCGAAGGGAACGCAATGTCTTGCCCAAGTTCCCATCCTTTAGGTCATCTAGATCATGAAAAATATGTATGCCCAGGTATCTGAAGGTATGCTGCGCCCAGCGGGTGTCGGCCGGCAGCGCCTCCGGCCTGGGTAGAGGCCCAGCTATGGGGAAACAAATAGGTCTTAACTTTATTGACCCTAAGGCCGGAAAGGAGAGCAAAGTCACCAATGATTTGTAGAGCCTCAGCGGCCCCCTCAACCGCGTCCGCTAGGTACAGCAACAGGTCGTCTGCGTATAAAGAGACGAGGTGGAGTCGCCCGCCTAAGGTCAGTCCCAGCCCTCTCCTACCCAATCGAAGCCGCTCCGCCAATGGTTCTACAGCCAGGGCAAACAAGAGTGGGGAAAGTGGACACCCCTGCCGGGACCCCCGGGAAATCTTATAAAGCCTGGAGATTGTACGTCCCGTCTTGACTCTCGCAGTGGGCGAGGCATAGAGAAGCCGCACCCACCGCACCCAGTCATCCCCCAAGCCCATGCGGTGCATTACCTCAAAGAGGTACTCCCAGCTCACCGTGTCAAACGTCTTCTCCAAATCGACAGATAACACCGCCGCCTGCTGGAGAGCTGGTGCATCCGCATGATAAAGTACGGAGTATAGCCTGCGGAGGTTATATGAGGTACTGCGAGAAGGGATGAACCCGTTTTGGTCCGGGTGAATCAGTGAATTTATGTGTGGAAGCAGCCTGCCCGCCAACACCTTGCTCAAGATCTTAAAATCTAGATTAAGCATGGAGAGTGGTCGATAATCTCTCACTCCCGCATCAGGTTGCTTGGACTTGGGAAGCGGGATCACTAGTGCCGACTGGGTGGAGTCAGGCAAACCCCCCCCTCCCTCATATGCCTCCGTGTACAACGTAACAAGATGTGGCATCAGTATATCTGAGAACCGCTGGTAAAACTCGGCCGGGAGGCATTCCAGCCCTGGCGTCTTACCGAGTGCTAATGCCGCTATAGCGGCTCTGACTTCCTCCCAGGTCATCTTGTGCATCTGCCTCCAATATCCTGAGCTGCAGAGGAGCCAGGAAGTGTCGTATATCCGACAAGGGGGCCGCAGCCGGGGCCTCGTACAACTGCTCGTAATACTTTAAGAAAGAGTCATTGATGGCATCAGAGTCGTGCACTATTTCACCCGAGTCTAGGCCAAGCCGCGAGACAGGCGCTCCCCCCATCTCTGGTTTAATTAGACGAGCTAACAGTCGACCCTCCCTCCCTTCCTCCCTTTGCACTTTATCTAGATAATCCTTATAACTGTAACACCTCAATCTGCCCAGCGCTTCATTGTACCGTGTCCGCGCTTCTTGTAGGGACACCTGGGCTGTGTCATTTATACCCTGCAAATTATCCAGCCTGCGGATAGTCTCCTCCAAGTCCATAAGTTCCCGGTTAATCTCCCTGTGCGCCCCACAGGCCTGAGCCATGCAATGGCCCCGAACCACCACTTTAAATGCCTCCCACTCTAACTGTGGAGAGGAGGCAGTGTTGTTATTGATAGGGAAGTATGTCTCGACCAGTGCTGCCAATGAGGCCCGAAACGGGACATCGTCAAGCAATAGCGGATTCAATTTCCACGTAGGGATCGGGGGGCGCCAACCTAGGGGTTGGTGTAGCATGAGTAATGGACTGTGGTCTGATAAGGTGCGCCCCAGGTATTCTGTGTGGGACACGGAGCCATTGAAGGCCGGGGAACATAGAAACATATCAAGCCTGGTATGAACCTGATGGACCGGCGAGTAGAAGGAGTACTCCCTATCTCCAGGTGTCTTCCAAACCCCAATGGGACATCCAGTTCTGGAAGCCCAATGCAGTACGATGTGGTTGGGTCCCCAGCAAGGGAGGGTGCGAACGATCTATGGCAACATCCGCCACACAGTTGAAGTCACCCCCCAATATGAAAGAACCTGTTGAACATTGGGCCAGGGCGGCGGAGAAAGACTCCAGGAAACCAACTTGGTCCTGGTTGGGAGCATAAACATTACCAAGGGTCACCTCCTGCCCCGCCAATCTTCCCATGAGCAGGGCATACCGCCCCTCCGTATCAAGCCATGCGTGGTCAAGAGCGAAGGAGACCCAAGGTTCCACCCAAATCAATACCCCCCTGGCAAAAGCCGAGAAGGTGGTTGCGAAAATCTGACCCCGCCACCTCTTCTGCAACCTCCCGGCCTCTTCCTTGTTGAGGTGTATCTCTTGGAGGAATGCTATATGCATGTCCCTGCGCCGCAGATAGGAGTATATGTTATGACGTTTGGCCATTGTCCCCATACCACGGATGTTCCATGTGAGGAACCTCACAGTGCTAGGTGTACCTGCCATTTCCACAGGAACCCACCCCACAACAACCTAAGGGGGACCCCTCCCTCGCCTCCCCGTATGTGTGCCACCATCTGCCTCTGCAAACAACCAAACTAAAAGTATCAACAAGGAAACCCCCATCTCAAACAACTCCCCAAGCCCGGGACAGCCTGACAACGGCCAGTCGTCCAAACAGTGTGTGGAACATAACCTGTAGTGAGGCCTTACTCCAGTAAGGTACTCAGGAGGGGTGGACAGTGAGAACAGAAGAAAACATAGGGTTAATGCACAAACCATCTGGGGTGCGCCGGCCCCACAAGATCATGTCAGCTCGGGGCCGGAGACCACTGCCAATTATTCAGCTGCATCGCAAGGGTCTAAATTCACCCAAAGCCCAAGCAGCCTCAGATAACCTCGTCAGCCGTGTTTGGAGTCACCACCGGCATCTTCACACTGTCACTGCGGGATGTGTCTGAATCAATGTTCCCAATGTCCTTTGACGACCGAGCCTCTGCCTCAGTGGCAGGGCTCCTGCCCTGCATAAGTGCCGCCACCGCCTGCAAAGCCTCAGCCCTCTCCTTTTCATCTTGCGAGGAGGTCGGCCTCTTGGGAGCTCCCCGACGGGACCGTCGTCTGGAATGCTTCCCTAGCTCCGCCATTTTCCTCAACCCAGCTTTAGGGCCCGTGGGTTGTGAGGCCCCAGCCTTGTAGGTCTCAATCCAATCCCAGGCCTCACCCGGGCTCCCACAAAAGTGGGTGTTGCCGTCCAACACAATCCGCAACCGGGCTGGGAACATCAGAGAGTACTGGAGGCCCTCCTCCCTCAGCGCCTTTTTGACCTCCAGAAATGAGGCCCATTTCCGTTGCACTTCCAGTGCATAGTCCGGGAAGAGGGAGACCTTGCTGTTGTTAACTGCGTAGGGGCCCTCCGCACGTGCCCTCTGTAGGAGGAGGTCCCTATCCCTGAAATGAAGCAAGCGGGCCACCACCGGCCTCGGGGGACGCCCCGGCGCCAAGGGCTTAGCCGGAACCCGTGGGCCCTTTCAAGAGTGTAAAAGGGCGACAGGCCCTCAGGTGCTACCACCTCCCTCAGCCACTGCTCCAAGTAGGACACCATGTCATTGCCCTCGATTCCCTCTGGCAAGCCCAGTACCCGGACGTTATTCCGTCGATTACGTCCCTCCGCGTCTTCAGCTCTCCGTTCCAGAACACCCACCCTGTCCGTGAGGGATCCCATCTGCTGTTCCAAGGCCTTTTGGGCCGGGGCGATCTCGGAAATGCTGGACTCAGTTTCCTTCACCCTCTCAGAAAGCTTCTCATGTTCTTCTCGCCCTACCGCCACTGTGCTGATGTATTGATGGAGGGTAGCCTTTGTGTCCGCTATGGCCTCTAGTATCTTACCCAGTTGCTGCTGTATGGGATCTTCCGGGGCAGTCTGTGTCTGCTCCTGGGTGCTGTCTTCCGGGTCTTGTGGGGCTCCGGCTTGCCGGTCCCGGGGCTTACCCATAGCGCCAAACAGTCCCCCAACTGCTGGACTACGCTCGGGAGGAAGTTCAGTCCAACAACTGGTGTCGCGACCCCACTACTCTCACCAGGGCTCAGCCTCACCACACTCAAAAGGGCCACTCCACTGCCGCTGCAACAGTCTTTCCGCTGTAGGGCCCACCAATCTGCGCACTCCTGCGGCCACTCGGCGGTCGAGTCTCTGCCCAGGCCTATTTCCGCACCTATGTGCGGGGTCAACCCCACACACCTCCAGGTGGTAAGGTGCCCTCTGCCACTCACCCCACAATCCGGGGCGTCCCAGTTCTCGCCAAGGAGGTTCACCTTCCTCCGAGGCAATGCCCGTCACGATGTCCAGGTAGGCGGGCCACTGCACTTCAGGGCGCGAACAGTCGGTCAGGGTGGCCCGGGTGGTCCTCGAAAAGTCTCAAGCAAAGTCCGTCAACAGGGTTCCGCGGGTCACAAGCCTGCCTCAGGGGGGAGCCCCCCAGGTCACACACACCTGCCAGGGGGCCGTACTCCCCTGCTCGTTCTCAGTTGCCGGTAGGATCCTCAGCACACCACCTCGACGTCAGCTCACCACTGCGCGGCCAGCAGGGACGACGGGTGTTCACCTGTCAGAGTGGGGCCAATGGCAAAGTACATGCACCATTCCACGAACCCAGATGCAGACCCCGACCACCTGCACCATTTCCCAGCGCCTACCTCGGCCAGGGGGCGGTCAACCAGCCACAGGCGCCTCCAGTCGAACTTTGCTGGGTGGCTCTAGATTGCGAAAAAGGGCCAGGCAGCTCACCGGCCTGCAGGGAGCCAAATCCTCCAGCAACTCACTTCCCAGGGCCCAGACAGTGGCTACTCTGCTCCACGACCACGATGAGAGGCCCCTTCCTCCTGCAGGATCAATGCGTGCTCCCTCTCACGTGAGAGCCAGTGTTGTCACGCTCTGCCCCAAGCCGCAGGCCCTGTTGCACAATTAGGGACAGGGAGGGGGGCCCAGGACTGTCACCAGCCTCTGTCTGCTGTTGCTCGACCTAGGACAGGGAGGGGGCTCCGGATCCTTCATCAGCCTCTGCCCGCTGCTGTGCGATCCAGAAGAGGGAGGGGGGGCCGGGTTCTCACATCAACCCCTGTCTGCTACTGCACGACCTGGGACAGGGAGGAGGGCCTAGATTTCCGAACGGCTCCCCGCTCCCGGCGGCCGCTCCGCAGTGCGCCCGCTCCTCCACGGCTGTGTGATCACCGCTGCTGCACGTCGCTGGTCTTCTCCAATTAATCCCCGCAGAACTCAGGCAGCTGATCGCGGGCCGCGCCCGGGGCTCAAACTTCAGAGTGGCCCAGGCTCCGCTCCCGTCTTCAACTCCGATCAGCTCCGGGCCGCCATCTTGCTCCTGCCCTCCGCCAGCGGCCACCGAAAGCTCTGATCCGTCGCAGCCGCTCCAGGAGCATCACAACCACTGGGACCAGCCCCCAGTGCCCCAGCCCCTCCGGGACGGTTCTGAAGCGTTCCCCGGCGTTCAGAAAATATGCATATAATTATAGGGCCGGCGCGGAGCTCCGAGCTCACGCGTCCGCCATTCTCGGCTCGTTGGCCACGCCCCCCCTGATTCCATCGACATGGGTAATCTCACAGGCTCCTTCCTACAAAACTTGGAGTCAAAAATAGAAAGAACACTAGAACTAACCCCAAAGTTGTTTAGAATGCTGGAGGGGGCAAGGGACTCACCCCCTGAGACACAATTTCTTTATGACAAGGAACACCTGCACTCGACAGCCATAAGCGTGGCACAAAACACCATAGCAAGAGCCTTAATAATGCAGTCTACAAAAATGGAGGTTCAAATAGACCTTTTACAATCGATTGCACAGTGCCTGATGAACCTAAGCTCAAGGATGGAGACAATGGAAGAGAAAATTCTTAGTAATCTGGCCATAAAGTTTTGCTCCTATTCATGTGCAGCAATTATTGACAGGCAGGCCATCTCCCGGAGAATCTCAAAGGAATCGTAGCGATAACCAGGGGGCGGGATGGAACACCAGCAACTACCAGATCAACAGCTCTGGACGATTTCACGCAGGCCCTAACAGGCAAAGATGGGCCCTCCCCAAGCCCAAAAATAAATTCTTACATCAGTCACAAGTCCATTCAGGGTCTTCTGAGCCCAGTGTCACGGCTTGAAGTGCTAACCGCCGAACTGGGGGCTAGCCTTAGTGAAGTGGTTGAGCTCAAAAGGAACAGCCATGACAAAGTGGCACCAGTCAGCACTGCGCCGCCAGACGCCCCTCTAGCCAGGAGAGCCAAGAAAAAGCTAAGGAAGCAGCAAAAAAAAAGCAAAAGTTAAAAGAAGAACGATATTGCCATCTACCTTAAACAGACGCACCCCAGGAAACAACATTAAAGAAAAGCCACTTTATCCAATTTTCACTTTTAAACAGGGGGCCAAATTAGGGGTAACAAAAGATGGAGTGATTCCAGGGCAGAAGACCCCACTTCATCCCAGTAACACAGAGGATCCCCAGGCTCCTGACATGGCAAAACCCAACCCCGAGCTTAAAGAAGTATGGTGCCAACCTTCATGAAGATGGACGACAGTACTCAGGTCATTGTAGCTAATACCTCAAGTGCAGCGGTGTTAATGTGCCTGGTAGTGTCTCACACACTTTTATAGCAGAGACCCATGATGCCAGAGAGGCAGGCCCCTACCTCAGGAAGTGCAACCATCCGCCAAACTGGAAATGACCTAAGTGGTTCATCTCACCCTGGCTTCCCAATCATCAACTAAGGACAGGGCCTAGGAATAGTAGAATCATTAGCCTCCAATGAAACCTCTTGCATCTAAGAGCTCGTGTTTACTCCCAGATATCACATCAAGGGCCCCCATGATATCCTGAACAGAAGTAACATTCTTTGTTTATTCGAACATGTAATATCTCTTGCTCAAATCCATTCAGATGACTTGGAGTGGGTAAGATTCCTGAACCTCCCTGAACGAATCCCTCACAGTGATTCAACTCTGGTGGGATTCCGCCAACAGTGACTTCAAATGACAGTACTCGGGGATACGCCACAGCTAGCCGATTGGGGTATAGATGCCCAACCCCCTCAACCAGAGAAATATCCACATGTCCTCAACCCCAATAATGGGGCGAAGGGAGTCTCCTCAGTTCTGCGGGGCACTATTAGCAACATCAAAGGTGGCAGCATCAGTCAAACACGATAAAGCGCTCCCACTGACATTGGATCACTTATTGTACTAACCAATGAGTAGCGCAACTATGTATATCTTTGGCTGCCACTACAGAGGTTCAAAGAGCACAGAAGCAGTATTCCTAACAACCGGTATAGTGAGACGTTTAGGGACGGGGAAAAGGGGGCAGCCCCCGGCAAACAACAAATGTCAATTATCTCCTGGAACATAGCAGGAATCATGAAAGTCATCGAGGATAAGTCTATTCAGGACTATCTATCCAACGGTGACATTGTGGGCCTTATTACGATGTCGGGCGGACTGTATCGGTATGGGAACCGCCTGTCCATTGGTCGGTGGTTTCGCATACCTAATTACAATGCAACCGCACATGGGGCGGTCGCAAACTCGCCATTTTCCAATGGGAGCTTGTGCTGCGGCCGTAAACCGGCTGTAGCACAAGCTCCCGTAGAGTAAGGGGAGGCTATGGTGCCCCCTCGGCCCCCAACCAGAGGACACTAGGTCATGGGGGCCCTGCTAGGGGGCCCCCAATGTCGCTTACCGACAGGCTTTTCATGTCGGAAAGCCCGACATGGAAAGCCTGTAGGAAACCGACATCGTAATCCTAATGGTGGAAATTACGTCCATTGGGATTACGTGCCGGTCTCTGACTGGCCGACGGACTCCTTGAGCCCGTCTGTATCCAGCCGGAATGACCGCCTGGTTTCAGTTTTGACGCCTGCATTGTAATGCAGCGGTCGGAACTGAAACCACGATGAGGCTCGGAAAGCATCCAATCTGTGGTTGGAGGCTTTTCGAGCATCATTGTAATCGGGCCCTGTGTGTCTCCATGAGAGTTGGGCAATGAAAACTACACCACTTGCAGGCTATTATGAATTTCATGTTGCAGCCTCTAAATGGAATATATTCGGACGACCATCTGGATGTCTCTCATTTTTTTTAAAACACGCCCGAAAAACTGCTACCACTGAAATATCCATTAATTCACCTGCTATCCAAGCTCTACTCATAAAAGGCCTGAAGTTTAATTCCCAATCCCTTAGTCTGCTGTTAATTAACTGTTACTGTAATCCTGCACAGACTCAGAAGTAAGACACTTTAGATTCCCTAACAAGAAAGCTTGATGACTTACTGATCAAACACGACACATATCAGGCAATCATAGTTGGGGACTTCAACATGAGGGACCTGGAAGAGACACCTAACCTCCTCAGGTGTGCGGGTGGAGCATCTCCTCTTCATGCTTTACTCCGCAACCACAAGCTATGCTCAACCCATTCATTAAAGGGAGCCCGCTCACCTTCCTGGTGCCCAAATCCTACCTTTAGGAACGTGTCTAAATGGACTAAATCCGAGTCAGTAATATGTTTGCACCCATGCTTGAAGATTTTGAATTTGATGACAGGGGCGAAAGCAACAACAGGCCCCTGCGCGCCATCTTGCCACTTGCTGCCTCTACAGCAATCTCATTCCCAGCAATCGGGATAACAGCAGGAGAAGAGTACCACACAATTCTTCAAAGAATCAAATGGTCTGCTAATCTTGGAAATAAATTGTCGACCATCAACAAAATGAGGAAAGACAGGGCACCAGGGCCGAATGGGATTCCTGTCCCTGTATTTAAATTGGCACAGGATTTTTAGGTGCCATTTCTAACACCTCTTTTTGGGCCAGATGTACGACCGTTTTTTGCGGTTGCAGAGGGGCATTTTGACCTTTTGCGACCGCAAAAAACGGTAGCACAATGTACCAACCCTATTTTGCGAGTCGCAAATGTAATAGCGACTCGCAAAATAGGGTTAGCGACTCGCTATTAGGAAGGGGCGTTCCAAGGGCGTCCCATCCTATTATCGACTCTGAATCCTATGTAAGAATTTTTTGCGACCGAATTTGCGGTCGCAAAACACTCGCAGTTTACCACCCTCCTCATGAGGGTGGTAAACCATTCACAAACGGGAAGGGGTCCCCAGGGGACCCCTTCCCCTTTGTGAATGGGTGCGCAAACATTTTTTAAGAGCAGGCAGTGGTCCCAGGGACCACTACCTGGCCTTAAAAAAGGAAATAAAAACGTTTCATTTCTTTTTTTAAAAATGCATCCCATTTTCCTTTAAGGAAAACGGGCTGCATTTAGAAAAAAAAAACTGCTTTATTGACAAAGCAGTCCCAGACAAGGAGGTCTGCTGACTCCAGCAGGCCAACATCCCTGGGAGTGCCAGCCATTCCCAATGTGGTCGGAAATTGCGACAGCCTCATTAATATGCATGAGGCATGCAATTTGCGACCCCATTAGGAATCGCAAACAGTGTCTCTGACACTGTTGTCCATTGATGTTTGCAACTCGCAAATTGCGACTCGCAATTTAATGCAATTTGCGAGTCGCCAACATCAATGGTCGTACATCTGGCCCTTTATTCATGCTTCGCCACTGCAATGATGCCGTGCTTCTGGAGAAGTTCAATACTCTTTCCTATCCACAAAAAAGGCGATCGCTCTAATCCGGCTAACTATAGGCTTGTTGCCTTGCTTGACCTAGAAGTCAAGGATTATGCCCGAGTTCTCTTGAAGGAGTTGGAATCATGGGTAAAGAAAAAAGGAATCCTTCCATTCTTTCAGTCAGGATTTGGGCCAGACTGTTCAACTATGGACAATATCATAGCAATGGCATACTTATCTACACAAGCAGTCAGGAGGAAGCAACCACCCTTGTTTTGCTGCTTCATAGACTACAGCAGAGTCTTCGACAGGGTAGATCACGGAAGACTGTGGGGGAAAGTGTCTGTATGGGGGATTCCGCCCATGCTCCTCAAGGCGATTATATAATTATACCAGGGCACATGGGTCCGGGTTAAAACAAGCCCTATCACCGTAACCTCCAGAGTTTCTACAAACAATGGGCTTAAACAGAGCTGTGTTTTTGGCCCTCTCTCTCTCTTTAATCTCTATACCGCAGATCTGGGGGTCGCCCTGCAGGGCACTAGTCTAGTTACTCCAAGGCTGGGCAGGGTGCGACTTCCCATCCTGCAATATGCAGACGACACGGCAATCATAGGCCACACCAGAGCGGGCCTACAGAGAGCCCTCAACGCACTCCATCGTTATAACCAGGAAAACAATCTACAGGTTAATCAGAGAAAACCAAGGTAGCAGTGTTCGGAAAATACCCAAACAAAAGACAAACTCTCGGGCAATTGGGAGATTTACTAATAGGAGCAGCGCCAGTTTACAACTACCTAAGGTTCTCAGTATAAAGCCCAACTGTGTCATCCACATATTGAAGCGCCTAAGCAACCGCCTGTTAAGTCCAACTGCAGAGCCCATGCTGACAGTCCGGAAAGCAAAATTGATCCCGGCCTTCAACTACGGTTATCTGGCCTTTCCTGGTGCCCTGGACAGGCATCTAATAGTCGCTCAGACTAAGGCATACAAGGCAATGCTGTTAGCCCCGCGGCAAGCTAGAAGAGCGAGGCTGAGGTTGGAGTTTAGCCTTGGGAGGCCAGACTTGATGAGCCAGGGGTCCTAATAAAGTTTTTCATCAGGGTCCTTTGAGCCCCAGAAGACTCACTCAAATACCAACTGAGGATGAGTTTTGAGGAGGAGGACTCTACCTGGCAAACCGGGCTTGGGCAGGCAATTGGTAGTTTGAAGATCAAGGCAGAAAGTTTGCACTCCCATGACATTTCTTTATCTGCCTGGAAAAAAGCGGTGAACAGGCAGGTGTTAGTAACCTCATTTGAAAAGGAATTTGCAAATGTTCGTGCTAGCTCCATCACAGCGCCATTGGATGCATCATATATCTTGGGGAAAGCACAACACTATCGTCACGATGCCCTGACAGCCCAGGCCCGCAGGAAAATCCTCTATATGAGGCTCATTGCTTTACCAATATCAGACTTTAATCCAGCCTGGACACGCAAAGACGAGGCTGTCTTATGCAGATTATGTACGTATTGTAAAGAATCATGGCCGCATCCGTTGTGTTGTTGCCCCAAAACTGACTGACGATCGACGACGCCTGCTTCGCCCTATCTCAGGGCAAAGGGAGTCAGGGCTTGCTTGGAGGCCTCAGTCTTGTGCTTCACTGAAAATACAGCATGCAACCTGGCAAGACTGGGGAAGTTTACGAATTCTATCAGGTTTGCACTAACCGAGTTGCCACAGATTAATGCCAGCGCACCGCACTTAAAATATTTTCTCTCTCAAACTAAAAAGTATTGGAAAATCGGAAAGAGTCTACTCCAGCATTTGTGAGTGACAAATTGCACTCTGCACTTTACCCCTTCTATGTCATAGTACAGTATGCTCTCTCTCCGACTAGAAGGAGCCTCATCTGTTGATAATAATTTTGGACTTCAAGTCTTTATTTATTCATTGGTTTTAGGATGTGATGGGCCTCTATTTAGGTCATACAACTAGTTGTATATGAGAACACGCCCATTAGAACAAAGGGCCAGTATCCCTGTGTGGGCGGGAGGAGGAGGAAGGGGCCAGAGAAAGGACTTTGGCAGACTGGTGGACACCCCTTTCTTCCCCTCTTGTGTCCCCACAGCCGGAGGAATGGTCAGCGACGCCGTATCGCTCTGGGGAATCATTGTCGAAGGAATACTACGGCCCCTTTAACTGGGAATGGCTGGAGGAGACACTCCCGCCCCCACATCGTGACGTCATCCCTACCGGACCAGAAAAAGAGCGGAGTTCCCCAGCACGGGTGTGTGCATTCACCGGAGAGGAGAGAGCGGAGACCCGAGGAGACGCGAGGAGAGAGGAGAACGAATACGAGGAGGGAGCAGACCGAAGCCGTGCAGTCGAACCTTCAGACGCCGGAGGAGAGCCAGGAGGCCAACGGCATCACGCTTCGCCCAGCCACGCTCCTGGAGGTGCGTGGCTCAGCCAGGTACGTGAGCGGCTCGCGGGTTGGGTCGGGAGGAGGGAGAACTCCTCTAAGTAACCCGGGGCTATTACCTAGAGACGGCTGGAACCTGAAACCCCCCTCACTCACAATCACTCCATCGCTGTTTACACTTGTCACTACTTTGTAGAAGTGCTCACGTGTGTACCCTTCACTCCCTTCCCACTACATTGACAGGGTATTGCCCTACACTTACGTCCCCTTATCTCGTTTCTTTCCGGTAAACACGACTGAGAAGCTGTTCCCCGCCCACCAGCTTAAGGAGAAACAGACGATCGGGAGAGCCTGGAAAGGAGATCCCTGAAGACAAGAAGGATTGTGGACATTAAACCTGGCTTCTGTTAAAAAGCGTGTAACGAGAAGAATAAAACCTTCACTCCCTAGAGTCGGAGTACAAGTCCCTTATTCCGCCCCGCAACAATTGGTGGAGAATGCAGGCAGTATAACATCTGCCATCAGTAAACCCGTGATGGATGCCTTGATCCAGCATTTAGTGAAGGGGCAGGAAAAGCTAGAATGGGCTGTCGAACGACAGATGATGTCGGCCCAGGCTGATCGCGACGTCTTCAAGGACACGATCGCCGCACAGATGGAGGGGTTACAGAAGATGGTAACGGAAACGCCGAACCCCGTATCTAGAGACTATTGTCCTGCCCATCACGGACCCTCCGGCGTGTCATTACAAAAGTACATACACGGAGAGGACCCTGATGCATTCCTCATGAATTTCGAGCGAGCCGCAAGGGCCTGCGGTTGGCCTGAGGATAAGTGGCCATTCTTTCTTGCCCCCCTACTCACTGGGGAGGCACAGGCCGCATACCAGGTGGCAAACGCAACTGGGGGAACTCCTTACGCGACAATCAAGGACGTCATACTGGACCACCTTGGCCTTGATGCAGAGGCATACCGAGTACGGTTCAGGAAGGAGAAAGGGCTGCTTGGGAAAACCCCAAAACTTTGTACTTTCGCCTCAAAATGGCTGCGGACAAATGGTTGCGTCCCACCACTAGTACAAAAGAGGATATCATGGACCGTATCTATTTGGAACAATTTCTCGAGGCCCTCCCGTACAACACTCAAAGGTGGTTAAGACAACATACCAATCTCACCCCTGAGCTGGCCGTAGAGATGGCGGCTACCTATGCGCGAGCCCAACCTCGCGCTCGCGGCTGGGACCCTGAAAAACACCCACGACCTTATCCGCAAAAGACAGAGAAGAAACCACGGCCTTGGAACGAACCTAATAAACCTAGGCCCAGTAAACCGGAGGTCCCTATGTTACGAGGCCCACAGTGTTTTGACTGCGGTGACTGGGGGCATATCGCTCGCCTCTGTCCCCGACGGAAGCCAACGGAGGAGCCCATGGAAGTGGGTTACATCCCAAAAGCCATCCTTTATACAGCTGAGATGGGAGGCGCTTTTCACGTGAGTGTACAGGTGAATGGGAAAGAAGTAAGAGCACTCCTAGATTCGGGGTGCAAGCAATCGGTTATACAGCGGACTCTCATTTCGCCCACTCAGGTTATGCCAGACACCTTAGTACACATTAAGTGCGTGCACGGGGACGTTCGCCCATACCCCTAGCCTCAGTGGTCCTACACACCAAACACACCTCTCCCTGTAGAGTGAATGTGGGGGTTTTAGAGGGACTGCCAGAAGACCTAATCATTGGTACCGACAACCCTGAGTTTCTGACCCTGTTCCAACATACCTTGTCCCTATATAGGGCGGGCTCCTCTGAACCCCGACCTGCCCTCCTTACCCCAGAGCCCTGGTTGATGGATCGGAGTTTTAAGTTCGCCCAGGCCAATGATGCTACTTTGCTCAATGCCTGGGAGAACGCCCATCAGAACCAGGACAACCCCTCGCCGGTGTATCCCCGGTTCCTCATCAAAGAGGGGCTTTTGTACCGCCAGAGTAATGTTGGTGACCCTCCCCAGTTGCTAGTCCCCAAACCCTTCAGGGACCAGATTATGTTTTTTGCACACTCTCACCTCACTGCAGGACATACAGGAACCGAAAAACAACACAAACAATAGTGAGGAATTTCTTTTGGCCAGGCATTTACAAGGATATACAAACCCATTGCCAAGAATGTGGAATCTGCCAAAAAAAGAACTTACAGAGACCCCCGGCCGTACCATTACAACCCCTACCGATCATAGGGAACCCATTTGAGCGGATCGGCATGGATCTAATTGGACCTCTACCCAAGACCCAAAAAGGGAATCAATACGCCCTCGTCGTAGTAGATTATGCGACCCGGTTTCTGGAGGCCTTTCCATTAAGGGCCCCAACCACCCGAAACATCGCTGACAAACTGGTGGAATTCTTCTCCAGGGTGGGTTTCCCGAAGGAGATCCTCACGGACCAGGGTACTCCGTTTGTGTCTCGTCTGATGAAGGAAGTCTGCCGGTCCCTGGACCTCCGACACATCCGAACATCCGTCTACCACCCTCAGACAGACGGATTAGTAGAACGGTACAACAGGACGCTAAAAACCACTTTGAAGAAGATGTTATCAGTAGAAGGTAGAGAATGGGACCGCCTCCTACCGCTGGCCTTGTATGTCATACGGGCCCAGGTCCAAAGCAGCCTGGGCTGTTCATCCTTTGAACTCCTATATGGAAGGAAACCACGATCCCTTATGGAAATGACAAAGGATGCTTGGGAACAAGAGGAAACAGACGAGACACGAACCGTGTTGGAGTACACCCAACAGTTGAAAAACCGAATCGGGAAACTCCGAGAGATAGCTTACTCTCATTTGGAACGACGCCAGCACCAACAGAAGGCCTGTTACGACAAGGGCAAGAAGTGGAGACGGCTCACCCTTGATGATTGGGCCCTGGTCCTCCTACCCTCGTCTACCAGAAAGTTCCAGTCCGAGTGGTTGGGTCCCTATAAAGTCATCCGGGTAATAGGAAAGACGACCTACCAGTTACAGCTGTCTCCTAACAAGAAACAAACCTACCACATAAACTTATTAAAAAATGGCTAGGTCCCATACCGAAAATCGCCCACCTGACATTGCCGGACTCCGGCCCTATAGGGAATACGTTGGACCACCTGGTCGTCAACGAAGAATTAACTGGGAAGGAACAAACGGAGCTGTTCTCCACGTTAAGACCGTTCGCTTCCCTGTTTTCGGACGTTCCGGGTAAAACAACACTGGCCGAACATTGTATAGAGACCACCCCCGGGAAGGTCGTAAGACAACACCCATACAGAATACCCGCCGCCAAGAGGGCCATGATACAGAAGGAAGTACAGGACATGCTACGATTGGGCGTCATCCGGCCCTCCAAGAGCAATTGGTCATCCCCGATTGTGACGGTTCCGAAGCCCGATGGAACCACGAGTTTTTGCATGGACTTTCGTGCCCTGAACGACATCTCCTCCTTTGATGCATACCCCATCCCTAGGATCGATGAACTGATCGAGAAGTTGGGAGAAGCCAAGTATATTACTACTCTAGACCTGACCAAAGGGTATTGGCAGGTACCTCTAAGGGAAGAAGACCGTCGCACAACTGCCTTTTCCACACCGGACGGTCTATTCGAATTCAACGTGTTACCGTTCGGGTTGCACGGAGCACCGGCCACCTTCCAAAGGCTGATGAACAACGTTCTACAAGAACATCAGGCTTTTAGTTCGGCTTATTTGGACGACATAGTGGTCTTCAGTGTGACGTGGGAAGACCATTTGAAACATCTGCAAACCATACTTCAGGCTCTCAAACAAGCAGGGTTACATATCAACTCAAAGAAATCCAGGGCCGCATTTCACAAAGTGAGGTACTTAGGTTTCCTCTTAGGGGACGGAACCATAGCACCCCAGAAAGAGAAAATCCGTGCCATCCAGGAAACCCCATTTCCCTCCAGTAGAAAAGACATGAGGGCGTTCCTAGGGCTTGTAGGATATTACCGCCGATTCATCCCTCAGTTCTCGGAAATCGCAGCACCGCTTACTGATACTTTGAGAAAGGACATACATCCACGATGTCTAGTGAACCCTGCCCCAGAGCTATTAGAGGCATTCCAGAAACTTAAAGGCATAATCACATCCAGTCCGGTCCTGGCCGCTCCCAACCTTGACAAACCCTTCATATTACACACAGATGCGTCTAACTACGGCCTGGGTGCAGTGTTGTCACAGTTGGCGGAGGCGGCGTTGAGCACCCGGTATTGTTCATAAGTAGGAAGTTATTCCCGAGAGAGACCAGATATCCCACCATTGAACGGGAGTGCCTGGCCATCAAGTGGGCGGTGGAGAACCTCGAGGGCCGACCATTCACCTTGTACACTGACCATGCCCCATTGCAGTGGATGGCCTGTAACAGAGCACAGAACCCCAGGGTCCTCCGTTGGTTTTTGTCCCTACAACCCTTTTCGTTCCAAGTGCTACACAGGAGGGGACGGACAATGGGAACGCGGATTACCTGTCTCGGGTGTTTCCTCTCCCCGATCGGGAGTATCCTGGTGGGGGGGAGTGTGGGCGGGAGGAGGAGGAAGGGGCCAGAGAAAGGACTTTGGCAGACTGGTGGACACCCCTTTCTTCCCCTCTTGTGTCCCCACAGCCGGAGGAATGGTCAGCGACGCCGTATCGCTCTGGGGAATCATTGTCGAAGGAATTCTACGGCCCCTTTAACTGGGAATGGCTGGAGGAGACACTCCCGCCCCCACATCGTGACGTCATCCCTACCGGACCAGAAAAAGAGCGGAGTTCCCCAGCACGGGTGTGTGCATTCACCGGAGAGGAGAGAGCGGAGACCCGAGGAGACGCGAGGAGAGAGGAGAACGAATACGAGGAGGGAACAGACCGAAGCCGTGCAGTCGAACCTTCAGACGCCGGAGGAGAGCCAGGAGGCCAACGGCATCACGCTTCGCCCAGCCACGCTCCTGGAGGTGCGTGGCTCAGCCAGGTACGTGAGCGGCTCGCGGGTTGGGTCGGGAGGAGGGAGAACTCCTCTAAGTAACCCGGGGCTATTACCTAGAGACGGCTGGAACCTGAAACCCCCCCCTCACTCACAATCACTCCATCGCTGTTTACACTTGTCACTACTTTGTAGAAGTGCTCACGTGTGTACTCTTCACTCCCTTCACACTACATTGACAGGGTATTGCCCTACACTTACGTCCCCTTATCTCGTTTCTTTCCGGTAAACACGACTGAGAAGCTGTTCCCCGCCCACCAGCTTAAGGAGAAACAGACGATCGGGAGAGCCTGGAAAGGAGATCCCTGAAGACAAGAAGGATTGTGGACATTAAACCTGGCTTCTGTTAAAAAGCGTGTAACGAGAAGAATAAAACCTTCACTCCCTAGAGTCGGAGTACAAGTCCCTTATTCCGCCCCGCAACACCCTGTTGTTTGCTTTTTACAACTGCAAGTGTAATTCACACCGCCTTATGGGCACGCTTGAGGCAGGGCATTTTACACTTTTTATCCATGAGGTTGGAATGGGGGTGGGGGTTAATGGTTGTATATATTTTACTGTAATAATTTTAATTAATCAAACAGTTAATTATTATTATTATTATTGTTATTGTTAAACTTATAAGGCGCATAGCTACCCCTAGGGGTTTCCCGGCGCCAGCCTGACAAGAGGGAGGAAAAGGGAAGAACTACAGATTAAATAACCAAGTTTTCAGCTGTTTACGAAAATTAACATAAACCGTTTCTTTACGCAAGGAAATGGGAAGGGAGTTCCAGAGGGAGGGTCCCAAGTAAGAAAAGCAGCGACCACGCATACGCCTCAGTCTGATTTTGGGAACAGAAAATTTGCACTGAGTGGTAGAACGAAGGGTACGTGAAGGCGAATAAGGTTGGACCAAAGATTGGAGATACTGAGGGGCTGATCCATTTTTAATTCTGAACATATAGCTCAAGGCTTTGAACTTAATACGGTTCTCCACCCTAAGCCAGTGAAGGTTCCGAAGAAGGCCAGAAGTAGAAGCAGTCCTGGGCACCTGGCACAGCAGTCTGGCCGCCGCATTCTGCACAGTCTGCAATCTCTGTGTAACCTCCTTATTGCAGCCCAGATATAAGACATTGCTGTAGTTAATAAATACACTTGAACCGTACCTGCATGATCAGATTTGCCCCTGTGCTTGTCAGTCCTATTACTGCCAGTAAAAGTGACCAGGGAAGCCATTTTAAACATGTGCTGAACACTGGTGCAAATGAGTTCCCCAGCTCCATGATGTCTTCACTGAAAATAGAGATGACCAATACATGCACCCAAAGGTGCCCCCTGAAAATCTACCAGCCTCTGGTGTACTTGCTGACTGGTTTCAGCCAGCCTGCCACACAAGAGGCTGTTCTGACCTCCTAGGGTGAGAGTATTTTTCTCTCAGGAGACCCAGAACAAGAGCCTGTCCGGGAAGAGGGTGTAACACTCCCTCCCACAGGATGAGCTGCTGATTAGCCTATTTGGGCCGGCAAGCTTCAAATTTGGCTCCCCTCACAGGAGAGGAATCCATCTCCTCTGTCCAGAGCCCCCTTGGCACCTGGACAGGCGGGAAAAGTAGCTAGTCAGGTAGACGTGCCACCTCCAGGCTAGTACCACCCCTAAGATGGGCTACTGTGAGGTGGGAATTATTTTTCAGAAGTAGCCATATTTGTGATAGCATACTTAGGAATTCTGGGACAGGGTAATACCCACTTCCACAGGAAGTGGTCATATAGGGGACGTAATCACCCCAAGGGTCAGTAGCCCATTGGCTACTACCCTACACTTCCCTAATGCCCATAAATTCAGTATTTAGGGGAGTCCCTTTCACCAGAGAAGGAGATCCTGAGGACCTAAGAAGACAGAGGACACCAAAGAGCCACAAAAGCAGAGAGGACAGAAGAAGCAGTTGACCTGGAACCAACGCTGCTGGCCTGTGTGCATCCCTCGTCAAAAACGTCACCAAAGTCGACTCATCCCGCAGCTGTTGACTCCAGAAATCTGGGAGGACTGCCTGCCTTCGAAAAAGACGCAAGACCTCCCATGAACAGCGGACCTGTTCTGAAGTAACTCCAAGAGAGAAGTTTCTGAGGCCTCCGGAACCACCAAAACCCAACACCCGAAGTTACCACTGCACCAGTCGCCTCCAGCCCGAGGTGAAGTGGACCACCGGTTAGACACAGTCCCCCAGCCCTACAGAGCTCCAGTCCTTCGTGGTTTCACCCCTCCTGGACTCCCCGATATCACCTGCAACCTCTGCATGCAGGCCCCCTCAACCACGACTGCTCCGGTAAGGAAAAACCTGCCGCCTAAGGACACCCCTGAACCTGTCGCCCTTGGAGAAGAGGACCAAAGGTGTCCCCCATCCTGAGCATCGCAAGGCCTGAGCCCACTTGCTGGTTCAGCCCGAAAGGCCTCCAGGCCAGAGCCTGTAGCCTTTTTTTTGCAATCATTGATCTCCATTGAACTACATTGGGCTACCAACGCTGATTTGCACCCTGCGCCCGGCTGCCCTCATGCTGCTGATGGTGTACTGTTGGTGCTCCCTTTGACCTTGCCCACCACTCACGTTAACTTCTGGAGACTGGTCCTGTAAGTCGCAGCACTATACTGTTTGCAGAATAGTTCTTCTTTCCATAGGATAACATTGCAAAACTCAGAATTTGCACAGTGTCCACTTTTTAAAGTGAAAAGAATGTATATTTAAAAAGGTACTTACCGGAATGATTTTTCTCTGATGCCTAAACATAAATAAAGATAGTTGCTATTTTTATAAATTGGTGTGGATCTCCTTCTTGAGTCATTTGTGTCATTTATTAATCATTGTGTGTATTTGCTAATATCTTGCACTCCTCTGTGTTAAGCCTAAGGCTGCTCAATCACACTACCCCTAATAGAGCACTTTGGGATTGCATAGCAAGCCCCTGTCCACTCATAAGGGAACCCCTGGACTCTTTACACGGTATATCAACTTTTTGGTATATCACATAAAGAGCCAACTTCATACAGCTATGAAAACCCGGGTGTGCATGAAGAGCGTACAATGATAATCCTAGTTTCTTCTCGTATCTAAAACCAAAATCCAGTTTTAGGCAGTCCCTGTACCTGCAACAAACTCAGAGACAGAAATCTGGTATAACAAAAGATGAGTGCTTAACAACCAGCCAGTGGATATGAAGGAAGTGACCCGATTAGGGCCACTCGGGTCAATCGCGACCACCTCTCAGCCTTCCACACAAATGAAGAGTAGGTCAGACAGTAGAGAATACGAAACAAGTATATTTATTCAGATACACTCGAGCGGAGTCCAGTATGACCAGCCTCCTGGGATTGCTGCAGAGGGACTGACCTCACCCAACATGGTGATACATTATGTACAATTCAGAACCAACAAAAACATGCCCAGACTGGAAATTTCCAGTTGGAGGCAGCTAAACAAAGAGGGTACAGAAGGATGAGTTTCGATCCTGAGACTGGGCACACACTATCTCTACTCCAAGGTCGTTCTGCCTATGCCCGCCGCTCTAGAGGTGGGAGCAGGCCTATGTAGTGGGAAAGGTATGCGCTAATAAGAACAGTGTATTCATTAGTACAGCAAGGCTCAACCTTGGAGAAACGAAAACTATCGCAACTGCTTTCAGCAGGGGCAGAGAGAGGAGTTAGTTTCGATCATGACTCAAAATGGCAGCTAAACATAAAATGGTGCCGCGAATGCTAACTTAAGACGTACAATGCAGAAAGAACACAGCTAAAACATATTTATTCCAACAGACCCTCCTTTTAGCATTCGCTAAACCTTTTTGTTACTGTCTAGAAACAGAGAACATATTGCAGAAATAAGAGCCATCACTATAAGCTGGAGCATACACAATCAATATTCAAAAATACCTTCGTCAATTTGCATAATTTCATCACTATGCTTCTGCAACATGATCGCAGCATTAGTATCATGAACGGATATTTTTGGTTTAGGTGTCAGAGCACTTACAGAATAGGTGCAACAAGCCGGGAGACAGTGTATGCAGAGACAACATATAAAGATGATACCGGCAACTACAACCAACAAGCATTGGCATAGCCAATAGGTCTCGCTTTTTTGACCTTATAAGTATTTAGTTATGCAGCATAATATCATTGGTGCAACAATATTAATTGTTGCATGGCTAAACAGTTATAATGTCCCCAAGGCGAGACCTATTGGCTATGCTAATGTTTTTTTTTTTTTGGGTGGGCATAAAGAACAGGACGGTGAAGGTTAGTTTGTTAGTTATTTAGTTAGAGTGAGTGAGAGAGTTAGTAAGTGAGAGAGAGTTAGTTAGTGAGAGAGTGAGAGAGTTAGTGTTTTAGTGAGAGTGAGAGAGTTAGTTAGTTAGTGAGAGAGTGAGAGTTAGTAATTGAAATAGTGAGAGTTATAGAGAGAGTGATAGAGTTATTTAGTGAGAGTGAGAGAGGCATTTAGTTAGTGAGAGTGAGAGAGTTAGTTAGTGAGAGTGAGATAGTTAGTTAGTTAGTGAGAGTGAGAGAGTTATTGAGAGTGAGAGTCAGTTAGTGAGAGTGAATAAGAGTGAGAGAGTGAGTTAGTTATTTAGTCAGTGAGAGAGAGTGAGTTAGTGGGATAGTAAGTTAGTGAGAGTGAATAATTGTTTTTGCGAGAGTGAGTTAGTGTTTTAGCGATAGTTATTTTTGTTTTTTAGCGAGATTCTTTTTTGTGAGAGTTAGTTAGTGACAGAGAGTTAGTTAGTGAGAGAGAGTTAGTGAGAGAGAGTTAGTGAGAGAGAGTTATTGAGAGAGAGTTATTGAGAGAGAGTTACTGATAGAGAGTCAGTTAGTGAGAGAGAGAGAGTTAGTTTGCTAGAGAGAGTTTGTTAGTGAGAGAGATTTAGTAAGTGCGAGAGAGTGAATTAGTGAGAGATACTTAATGACTTTTTGAGAGTGAGTTAGTTAGTTATTGAGAGTGTTTTGGAAATTTAGTTAGTGAGAGATTGTGAGAGTTACTTAGTGAGAGAGTGAGAGAGTTTATTAGTGAGAGTATGTTAGTGAGAATGAGTGAGCTATTTAGTAATTGAGAGTGAGTTAGTTAGTTAGTGAGTGAGAGAGAGTGGGTGATTTTGTAAGTGAGAGGAAGAATGAACTAAAAGAATAGGCTGCAGGATCCTCCGCTGGCACAAGTGACCACTTTAAACTGCGGAGATCCGAGAGCCACAGAGCAGTCTTGGAATCTAGAAGTAATCCAAGGATTCGCACTGACTTAGAAGGCTGTGGACAAGAACGCATTGCTTGGGGCCAGAGACTGGGTTTCTCGTCGGAAGAACTGTGGGAAACGGCACCTCCCAAACACGCACACACGCGGGTGGAGGGGCGGACGCAGGCAGGCAGCTGTGCTCCACTATTAAGGGCACCTCGCAGGCGCTAACTGCGAACTTAATTACTGTATAACTCACCACAAGATGCGTGCCACCATCTACCGTCTCCAGCGCCTACGATTAAAAGGCTCCACCGGCCATAAACTATTTTAGGAGAGGGAGTCAGAGCTGAAGGATGTCAGCAAGTTCCTATTCTTTTCCGTTTAAAGTGAAGGTGGAGGGGTGTGGGGGCGGAAGAGGTCTTTAGAAAGGGGCGGAGTCCTGAGATAAGTAGAAGTGCGCGCGAAAGTGAAAGTAACTAACAAGGAGGGAGGGGGTAGTGAGAGGGAGGGAGGGGGAGAAGGGAGGGGTAGTGAGAGCAGAGAGCAAGGGGGTGGAGGAGTATTAAAACTAAAGTGATTTGCGCGCTGTAAGGCTTAATGAGCCTTGACAAAAAGCCAGATGGCGGCTGCGCGCGTAACCGCAAGCTTGAGGCCAGCAAAAGCTTGTGGTAGCACTTTGAAAACCCGCTTACTAAATGTCTCGCAGAGCAGCGCATGCGCTGGCTCAGGCGAGACCTAAAAAGATAAGGATCTTCCAACCCCATGTTGTTAGCATATTCCAGAACCACCCCGATAGTGTCCCAGTACCTTTCTCTTGATGTATGTCTGATGAAATTCTATGCAATTTTTGTATGGCTGTATACACACTGGGGGCGTGGTCAGGTATGTAAACACAACAGCTGCTGCCAATTATGCAACAGGCCCCTCCCCGATCAGCAAGGATGACGTCTAACACCATCCTGTTTTGTAAGGTAACTAACCTCGTAGCCTGGAGCTCGGCGGTGATGTTTGTCAATATCCCAGCTGTTGTATTAATAACCCCTTCCACAACTCTTGTTAGCCGACGAAGTTGAAGACTATTAGCCATGGGGCCCCAGGAAGGTAAGAGACCCCGTGCAGCATCGTCAAACTGTTGCCAGGTGGTATCTGTCAGATCTATATCCGCAGTGTCATCAACCCTTCTGACTCTTGCAGCCGATGGTCTTTATGGCAATTGGACGGGGGCAATATACACAGGGCGAAGAAGGAAAGATAGGTAACATCGGCCAGACCACCCCCTCGGATGCCAAACGTGAGCATGGGATCCACAGACAAAATAGACATTCTGGGGTAGTATTAAAGGTGGACTATTAATCGTGCTCAGTCTATAGGTGAAGTTGCATATACTTTCCCCCACCTGTACCTCCCCTGTCCCCTTGACACAGAAACTAGCTGTTGTGTTAACCACGGACACCGGGATCGGTTTGTCCTTAGTAACTGTCAAGTACCAAACACCTGAACTTTAGTTTCCACAGGAGCAGATGAAAATTTCCTCAATCCCCAACTCCACTACAGCGAACTTCAAATGCTCACTAGCAGCAGAGAGGAGGAAAGGGGATTGGGAAGAAAAGAGAGACTGCCACTGCTTCACTTCTTCTGGACTGGACTCGAGCTATGCTCCTTGTTAACTCCTGTAACAAATAACACCATGTAACCACTATAACTGTACACAGCCACCCTCCGTAATTAACTTCCTCTAGGTTACCTGTCCTTCCACAATGGTTAGCTGCTCTCTTGTATGAGTGTAGATCTAAATGTCTTGACCTGTCACTTCTCTGTACTGGTATGGTGTAAGTACTCTTGTAGACTCCTGTAACGAAGAACACAGGTAATTTCTATAACTAAACACCTAGTAACCTTACCTCCCTATCTCAACCCTTGTTACCTGTATTTCCACCTGTGTTCTGCTCTCTAGTAATCTTATATTATATATATATATATTCTTTCTGTAGCATTCTGATGATTTATTGTTCTGTTCTTTTATTCTTCTTCCTATGTCTTTCAGAAGTGAATAAGGATGCAACAGTTGGTAAGTACAATTATATATATATAATTATATCTACTTGAATTTTAATTCTAGAGATTGAATTATGTTCTTGTGCTGTAGAAATATTGGATTGGTTTATCTCCAATAAAGAAGACTCAAAATTCGAATATAAATGTCCTCAGTGACTTGTGGTCATTCCTATATTCAAATTACTTCTTGTTCTCTCCTGTAAGTACTTGCAAGAGTCTCTAATTGCTGTCCTTACTGTACTTGCGCAGAGTTTAGGGAGAACTTGTCTTGACGTCACTATCTGACTTCCTTGCAAAATAAAGTTAATTACTTCAAATGTCTCTGTTTATTTTACTAACAAATGTGACTTACTAGAAGTCTACCTCCTGGGGCAAGAGTTAGTTTTCTGAGACCCCAAACGATTCTGTACTGACAAACCGGAGCGGGTAATTCTATCTTACCCAAGCTCCCACAAGAAATGAAACTAGACTCTCTCCCAAAAAATACGAAAGATGCTCAAATCTGTTACTCTGTTTGCTATTCCGGGAAACTCCTTCTTCAAAACTCAGGATTCTTTGAAGACGGAGAGCAGCGAGAACGGTGAGCGCTGCCTCTCCTCAGATTACTTCAGTTGAAGTGCGTAGCGCTCATCGAGAACGAGCGCGAGCACAGCTGCGGTTGCACCTGAGCAGAAACACTAGACCTGCAACCTAATTTACAGTCACGGGCAGCCATCTTGAAAATCCGCGACTGCGAGATCAATAAGAATTGAAGCCATAGCGAGACCAGTTTTAGGGAAATGGCTCTGCGGAGTCTAGGATATAAGTACCAGTGCCTTTTGAAACCAGCATGACGATTTTTGGGGACTCTTGGGGTTCTCACCTGGCCAATCCTGACAGTACCCCCCACCAAGGTCCCCCTCTCCCCCTCCTTGGGCTTATTAGGATGAGTCCTATGAAACTCTCTAACCAATTTGGGAGCATGCACATTAATCTTAGGTTCCCATGTTCTCTCCTCTGGGCCATAACCTTTCCAATCCACCAGATAGTACAACTCTCCCTTCTTAACCTTGGAATCTAGAATCCGTTTAACCTCAAACTTCTCTTCTGACTGAACTTGAACAGAAGCTGGTGGACCTCTAGATCTCAGATTAGAGGGATTCTTTTTAAGCAGAGAAACGTGAAAGACTGGATGTATTCTTAACTTGGAAGGGAGATGAATCTTAACACTTACTGGATTCACCATTCTCTCTACCTGAAAAGGACCCACGAATCGAGGTTGGAATTTTCGATTCCCTTTTAGGCGCATATTTCGAGTCGAAATCCACACCTTGTCACCTGGTTCATAAATTGGATTAGCACGTCTCTTCTTGTCTGCCTGCTTCTTGTAAGAACTCTTAGCCTTGATTAAATTGCTAGTGGCTACCTGATAAGCCCTTTGTAGATGATGAACTACTGTCTCAACTGCCGGGACCTCACTCTCTTGCTTCCCCACAAACGTGTTAGGATGTCTTCCTGAATTCAAATAAAAAGGAGAAAACCCAGTGGAAGAATGCTCAGCATTGTTATAAGCAAATTCAGCTGCCCAAATTAAACTAGGCCATTCTCCCTCATGATCCATCAAGAATAGACGCAAATATTGCTCAAGTTCTTGATTTACTCTTTCAGTTTGTCCATCAGTCTCAGGATGGAAACTAGTAGACAAACGAGAGTCAACATCCAATCTCTTTAGGAAGGCCTTCCAAAAATGAGATACGAACTGAGGACCCCGGTCAGAAATAACTACCTTTGAAATCCCATCAGCCTTTACTACAAGCAAGGTGAAAAGAGTAGATAATTGAGTAGCATTAGGAATTGATTTCAAGGGGACAAAATGACTCATCTTAGTGAAATGATCTACCACCACCCAAATTGTCGAGTAACCTTGACTAGAGGGAAGATCCACAATGAATCCATGGAAATAGTATGCCACGGATATGTAGCAGGGGCAAAGGATGCAACAACCCTTGAGGAGCCATTCTAGTTGACTTTCCCTTAATGCACTGCTCACAAGATGCCACATATTGTCTCACCTGAGCCTCCATAGCTGGCCACCAAAATTCTCGTTGAATCAGCTCCAATGTTTTCTTAATTCCCTTGTGACCTGCCAGCAAATCATCATGAAAGTGTTGGATCACCACCATACGGAGTTCATCATTAGGAACAAAGAGATTCCCATTGTAATATGGTTTTCCATCTTTGACTTCTCTTCCAGTCCCTTCCTTGACCCACACACACAGTTCCTCATTTGAAAGGGAATTCTTTAGCTTGTTTTCAAAGTCTGAGTAAAGTATGGCTCCAAGTATCTTCTCCTTGGGAATAATCAACCCCCTCTCAACCTTCTTTTCATCTTCTCCAGTGTCTAGACGAGACAAGGCGTCAGCCTTACCATTTGCAGAACCAGGCTTGTAAGTTAAAACGAAATTGTAATCTGCAAAAAACAAGGACCATCTCAACTGTCTGGGGGTAAGTGTTCGAGCAGATTTTAAAAATTGAAGATTCCGGTGATCGGTAAAAACTGTCACTTCATGTTTTAAACCCAACAAATAGTGTCTCCACTCTTGGAAAGCGTCTTTTACTGCCAATAACTCCTTATCTGCAATTGAATAGTTAATCTCGGCTGCAGTCAATTTTCGCGATCTGTAAGCTACTGGATGAAGCTGACCGGTACTTCTGTGTCTTTGCGACAGAATTCCACCAATGGCCAAATTAGATGCATCTGCTTCTACATAAAAGGGTTCTTCAGGATTTGGATGTAGAAGCACTGGGGCAGTGATAAAGATTTTCTTTAGTTCATTAAAAGCTTCCTCAGTTTCTGCATTTCACTCGAATCAGGTCTTTTTCTTCAATAAACGAGTGAGCGGGCACACTTTTTCAGCGAAATTAAGAATGAAGCGCCTGTAAAAGTTGGCAAAGCCAATGAAACTCTGCACTTCCTTAACATTTCGCGGAGAAGGCCAGTCTCTAATTGCCTTTACCTTTACATCATCCATGGAGACTCCTTCAGGAGACAACACGAAACCCAAGAACTCCACTTGAGTAGCATGGAAAACACATTTCTCCAACTTGACAAAAAGTTGATTTTCCAACAACTTTCTTAGAATCGCACGTACATGCTGGATATGTTCCTTCATGTTAGCCGAAAAGATGAGAATATCGTCAATGTACACAATTGCGAAACGATCCAGAAACTCTCTTAAAACATCATTGACGAAGTGCTGGAAAGCCGCTGGAGCGTTAAACAGGCCGAATGGCATGACCTGGTACTCGAACAAACCCAGTCGTGTTTCGGAATGCAGTCTTCCACTCATCGCCTTCCGCCAAACGCACTAAGTGGTAGGCTCCTCTTAGATCCAATTTTGTATACACCTTTGCTTCCTTCACCTGATCCAAAAGTTCAGAGATCAAGGGCAGTGGGTATCTGTTCTTCTTAGTGACTAGATTAAGAGCTCGATAATCAATACACGTTCTAAGTTTGCCATCCTTCTTGCGAATAAAAAATAGTGGAGAGGAGACAGGCGACTGGGACGGGCGAATAAACCCGTTGGCTAAGTATTGATCCAAGTACTCCTTGAGATGTTGATTTTCTGCTTCAGACAGTGCATAGATCCTACTGCAAGGCAACGAAGCTCCTGGCTCCAATTCGATTTTACAATCGTACTCCCGATGCGGAGGTAATTTTTTAGCTTCTTGTTCATCGAAGACTGAGGCCAAATCTAGGTATTCTTGTGGAATTTCTTGAACTTCCAAAGTACAAATTGACCGGGTCTGACTGGCCAAAATCATAGGCGGTGATGTCAGATGATTATCCAAACTCCTACCATGGCAGTGTTTCTTACAATAATCAGAATCCATCTCGATAGACCTCTTAGCCCAATCAATCTTTGGATTATGTTCTGTGAGCCAAGGTAACCCCAAGATGAGCTGGAACTGAGGAGCATCAATTAGACTGAACTTCAATATGCTTAAATGATCACCTGGCCCTTTCAACGAGATTTCTTCTGTGTCATGAACAATGGGGCCCGAGGAAAGATTGGTTCCGTCAACAGCACGAACAGATTCAGGTCTTTCCTTCTTGAGAAATTGGATCCCTAATGATTTGGCAAATCTAATATCACAGAAGTTACCAGTCGCTCCTGAATCAATCATTACAGAAATCTTATCCTCTTCTGAATCACCAAATTTTATCAGACCAGAAATAATTAGATGAGGAGCGGAATATTGCAAGGTATTGGCGATGAATTGAGAATCGGGAGTTGACTTATCATTAGCTTCCACCAGAGCAACTCCTCTTACTGGTGGAGCCTGTCTTTTACCCAAGTATTATTCTTGGGCTTCTTTGGACATTCCTTGACAAAGTGTCCTGAGTTACCGCAATACATGCAAAGTTTGCCAACCCGTCTCTTCTCTCTTTCTTCCTTAGACAAAGGTCCACGAACTGAGCTAATTTGCATTGGCTCTTCTTCAGATATAGCCTCCTTAGGTTTAGCATTGTCAGACTTTATTCTGTCGAATCGTGGAGGAATATATCTCACGTCTTTGCGTCGTTCACTTCTTCTTTCGCATTGGCGTTGGTCAATTTGCAAGACTAGGTCAATTAATTCAGAGACATCAGTGGGTCGCTTTGGAATTTGAGCCAACCCATCCTTTAACTCATCTTTAAGTCCTCTGTAGAAGATGGCGGCTCTCTTGGCTTCCGGCCAATTAGTCTCTACTATTAATTTATTAAATTGGGCCAAATAAGCTACCAAATCACGATTACCTTGCTTCAAGTCTAAAAGTTTGTTATCTGTAGTTTGAGAGATAGATTGTCTGTCAAAAATGCACAAAAATTCTCTTTTGAATTCGTCAAACTCATATAAAATGTGATCATTGTTGTTAACTAAGGGCATCGACCAGGCTGCAGCATCTCCGCTCAGGTAGGACAATATGAAGGCCACCTTAGATTGATCCTCCTTAAAAATAATGGGTCTACACAGAAAATGTAAAGAACACTGTGTGAGGAAAATCTGAGCCTTATGGGGATCCCCACTAAATCTTTCTGGAGCTGCTAATGGAATAGTTGGAGAGATAGCGTGAATAACCTGAGTCGTCAACTCTGCCGCAGAAGGGGCTGGAGTAAATGACTGCGACTTATCTTCTTTTGACACAGGGTTCGAACCAACTGAAAATTCTTCAAATCTTTGACGCAAATAGAGGGCTTCTTGACTAGACTTTCTAACCTCTTCCCTAAGAGATTTATTCTCTGTCATAGCATCACTCAATTGCTTTTGTATTCCATCTAACACCGATGCCAGGGCCTTAACATCAATTCCCTCTGCCATCCTGCTCGGGTGGAAATTTGGGTAAGTGGCACTTCAATCTGTCAAGTACCAAACACCTGAACTTTAGTTTCCACAGGAGCAGATGAAAATGTCCTCAATCCCCAACTCCACTACAGCGAACTTCCAATGCTCACTAGCAGCAGAGAGGGGGAAAGGGGATTGGGAAGAAAAGAGAGACTGCCACTGCTTCACTTTTTCTGGACTGGACTCGAGCTATGCTCCTTGTTGACTCCTGTAACAAATAACACCATGTAACCACTATAACTGTACACAGCCACCCTCTGTAATTAACTTCCTCTAGGTTACCTGTCCTTCCACAGTGGTTAGCTGCTCTCTTGTATGAGTGTAGATCTAAATGTCTTGACCTGTCACTTCTCTGTACTGGTATGGTGTAAGTACTCTTGTAGACTCCTGTAACGAAGAACACATGTAATTTCTATAACTAAACACCTAGTAACCTTACCTCCCTATCTCAACCCTTGTTACCTGTATTTCCACCTGTGTTCTGCTCTCTAGTAATCTTATATTATATTCTTTCTGTAGCATTCTCTGATGATTTATTGTTCTGTTCTTTTATTCTTCTTCCTTTGTCTTTCAGAAGCGAATAAGGATGCAACAGTTGATAAGTACAATTATATATATATAATTATATCTACTTGAATTTTAATTCTAGAGATTGAATTATGTTCTTGTGCTGTAGAAATAATGGATTGGTTTATCTCCAATAAAGAAGACTCAAAATTCGAATATAAATGTCCTCAGTGACTTGTGGTAATTCCTATATTCAAATTACTTCTTGTTCTCTACTGTAAGTACTTGCAAGAGTCTCTAATTGCTGTCCTTACTGTACTTGCACAGAATTTAGGGAGAACTTGTGTGGTAAATTAAATTTACTTATTACCTCATTTCTGAATTTCTATGCTTAATAAATAATAATTTCTTGTCAATGCAAAGCGAGGAGTCCGTGGTGCTCAAATGAAGGAGGAGAAGACCAATAACTCGAGTTAAAGGGAGCGCTTCCAGCACCAAGCGGGCACAGGAGCAATCTCTCAAGTCCCTCTCTTTAAGTGGGGGTCTTTATTTTCAACAGCAGAATATTTATACAGTCTTGGTCACGAGGCAAAATAGAGGAACAAACAGGTCGTGGCAGATAGAGGAACAAAGATTCAGCAAGAGGAGCAGAGTGTGAAGAAATGGGGCGTGTCTTAGGCTTCGTGAGGGGACTTGCGATGTGAAATAGTCTGACAGTTGGAAGGGGAAGGCTTCCTCATTTGGGGGTTTGTGCTCGTGCTTCATGTCAGAAACATGAACCATCTCTGCGGGGGAGCAGGAACTCATGTACTGGTTTCCCGGACTTGGCAGAAACCACAGAGACAGATGGTGAAAATGAGGAAAACCAGGTGCAGGGGTGTCGTGCTCGTGCTCGGGGTCTTGGGACACCAAAGGGTGAATTAAAAACAAAATGGTGTCGGCTTTTAATGTGGGCAATTATTAATCGCGCAAAGGGGATCGCACAAAGGGGCATAATTAGATCGCGCAGAGGGCAGCGAAGGGGCATAATTATAGATTTTATTTCCACATTCCCTCCTTGCCCCAGAGTGTACCTACATTATATCTCAATTTGCATGAGATCATTTATACATTCTTGTAACATGATTCTTTCCCTTTCTCTCTGCTGGACAAGTGGTTTAGGAATGCATTTTGCAGCGCATAGACCGCATAGGGCAGGACCACATTGGATGCAAAGGCAGCATCCAGTTATTATCAGGAATATTATGCCTGCTGCTGACAGCAGTTGCCATCCCCAGGACGATATTATCTTCCAGAACCAGTCAGACCACGTCCAAGTGCCAGGTTCTTGATGTAAACTTACGGCTATCTTGTGTAATTTTGTTATGGCCGTGTATACAGATGGGGAATTATCAGGAATAAATATACAGCAGCTAGAGCCTATAATTTTACAGGCTCCGCCTCTGTCAGCCAAGATGATGTCAAGGACAAGGCGATTTTGGAGAGTAACCAATCGTATGGCAGACTGCTCCTGGGTTAAGCTCCCCAGGGCAGACGCCGTCTGGTTTACTACAGCCTCTAAGTTCCTTGTCAACCTGCGTATAAGCTTGCTGTTCTGTACAGGGCCAACAAAGAAGAAGAACCCTTTGTTAAAATCTGTATACTGTTCCCATGAGGTTTCCGTTTGGTCAACCAAGGAGGTATCAATCGTTCTTTTATGTCTGACATGGGGCACTAGGAGGTCTCTGTGGTAAGTGGATGGGGCCACAAAGACAGGGGGTAACAGGAATGCTATATAGCAAGTTCCCCCCAGTTCAAGGGCAGCTGCACATAGGCCGTTTGGCCACAGATGAAATAAGTATGGCGAGATGCTAGAAATGAGGACTTTCCTCTGTCTTCAAAACTTATAGTGGTATGACAGTCACTGTGTCCTAATGGAACAGAGCCATTTTTCTGGATGCACAGGTGTCCTTTTACTGGTGAGACCGAGATGGAAGGGGAACCAGCATTCTTTTTAGGTTTGGTATTTAACATCTTGTAGGACATGGTCATGTTCCCTTGCTTGTATTCTTCACTTTCTAGGACTGTACCGGTCGCCTGAGGATCTCCCTCCTTATTAGGGTAACAGGCAGTATTGAGTACCTTGTTTAAATCCCCCAAGGCCACCCATTCTTGCATGAATTATTTCCGTCAGGGCAGGAGGTGGGGGTAGTAGCGTCAGCTGTTATTAGGCGAACCAGGCTTCACAAGTTCCATTATAAGAGAATGGGAAAGAAAAAAGAGGCATCCCTCCCTTTTTCTGATGAGGTGGGATGCGGCCACATATCCAACAATTGGTGCTATTACTGGCTTGCTGAGTGTGGTGTAGCATCTGTATGAAGGTATTGTTTCGCAAGGCTAGTCTATGGGCTTGTTCATGAGGGGGTAGGTCGTGATAGGTGTGTTCCTGAGTGCTGTTGGGTGTATGAGAGGTGTGTTGTGTTGGGGGAAAAACAGTGTGGAGAATCCAACCAAGACACGTCATAACTGCCATGAGGAAAAATAATACTGTCAAACATATAATAGGACCATTATGTCTTTTGTTTTTTCTCCCACATAGTCAAGGTGTTAAAATCCATTCCCATGCTCCAACCGCTTCACCACTGGACCGACGCCCAATGGACTTAATTAGCCAGAGTCCGAATGGCAGACCTTAACTTTGATTTGTAATCCTGTTGTGGGGTTAGTTCCAAAGGCAATAAAGATTGTTCAGTCACAATGTCAGTGGGATTGGCAGGGCCATCAGCAACAGTGTCTTTTTGTCCAAAATGTTTCCGGCAGTGGCTTGCGTGGAGCCAGCCCTTCCTGCCCTCGACCTTCACTGCTGTCCGTGTTGTTAGTAGTACGAGTCTTGGCTTCTTCCACCTGGGCTGGAGGGGACTGGTCCGGTCGAAGTTCCTCACGAGGACCCAGTCCCCGGGTCGGATGGCGTGTTCTTCCGGGTTGGTTTTGTCAGGAAGGTGGCAGCAACCTGAGAACGACAAGATTGGAGTGCAGACATCAAGGAAGCCAGGTAGTCAGTCAGCATAGTACTGTCAACATCAGTTATTCTTTTAGGCCTTGGCGTACCCCACATATTTGGTGGTCTGCCAAAGACCACTTCATATGGAGATAAGCCAGTTCTGGAATGGGCTACCATACGCATGTAGAAGAGGGCAACCGGTAAGGCTACCATCCAGTCCACGCCTTTGTCAGTGCATATCTTGGCCAATTTTGTCTTCAAAGTTTGGTTGTGCCTTTCTACTAGACCTGCTGCATGAGGATGTCTTACACAGTGAAACTTCCAAGTGTACCCTAACAGAAGAGACACTTGCTTCATGAGTTCAGAGGAAAAAGGTTGGCCGTTATCTGAGTAGATGACACGGGGCAACCCATACCTCGGAAAAACTCTCTAACTAATTGTTTAGCAGTTGTCGTTGCAGTGTAATCTGGGACGGGATAGGCTTCTGTCCATCTGGTCAGAGCACACACTACAACTAGCACATACTTGTGACCTCTACATCTCTCCATCTGGATATAGTCCATCTGGAGAACTTCAAATGGATGGTCAGGGGTTGGAATCCTCCCTGTTCCACCTTTGTGCCTTTTCCTGGGTTGAACTGATTACAAATCATGCACGTTTTAACTTTTTGTTTGGCTGCAGCTCTCAAATGTTTGTTGTGCCATATATTCTGTATGCTGTCTAACATTGCTTTTTCTCCCAGATGTGCTGGTCCATGTATGGTGTTTACCATAACTTGTACCATGGCATCCGGTAGAAACCATACTGCTCTTTCAGGTGTCATCCAGCCTTGATCTGTAAGGACCCCTCCTTTTTCCTTCCATTCTAGCAGTTCCTGTGGTGTGGCGTGACTTTGGACATCCTGGATGTCAGAAAAGGGGTCTCGTATTGTATATTGGTGGTGTGGTATACTTAATTCTGTGTTTGCTGCTAACTTGGCTGCACTGTCTGCAGAATCATTTCCTTTTGATATTTTATCTGTTCCTTTTGTGTGCGCTTTACATTTTAGCACTGCGATTTTCTCTGGTAACTGACTGGCCTCTAAGAGGGCAGTGATGAGTGTAGCATGCTGTATTCTGAACCCATGTGATGTGAGAAATCCTCTCTCTTTCCATAATGTACCGAAGTTGTGTACAACTCCAAAGGCATATTGTGAATCAGTGTAGATGTTAACTGACTTTCCTTTTGCTAAGTGACATGCTCGTGTTAGGGCTATGAGTTCTGCTGCCTGTGCCGACAGTATCTCTATCTTGTGTGCTTCTAAAGTGTCTGTACCATTTGTGACGGCATAGGCTGCTGCTAATTCTCCTGTGGGAGTCTCATACATGAACCATCAACAAAGAGTGTCATTTCTGCCTTAGCAAGGGGAGTATCTTGTAAATCTGGTCTTGGTTTGGTCACTAAATCAATTATGTCAATACAATCGTGAATTTCTTCAGTAGGAGAGGTCAGTGGCAACAGTGTTGCTGGGTTTAAAATGTTGCAGCGTCTAATCTCAATGTGTGGCTGAAAAAGTGTCATCTCATATCCGGTGAGTCTGGCTATTGTCAGATGCTGTGTTTGTGTTCTGTTTAACAGAAGTTCTACAGCGTGTGGGACCTGAACTATCAGATGATGTCCCAATACAATAGAACCGCTTTGTCTAATAGCTTGTGCAGTAGCTGCTACTGATTTTAGACATGCAGGCAATGCTTGTGCTACTGGATCTAATGTGCTTGAAAAATAACCACATGGTTTATGTTTGTCTGCTTGAAGTTGGGTCAGAACTGATAGTGCTGTACCTGAGTTTTCTGTTACAAATAATGTAAAATCTTTGGTGTAATTAGGTGTTGCCAGCACTGGGGCTTGACACATAGCTTTTTAAGAGACTGAAAGGCTTGCGTGTGTTCATCTGTCCAGGGTAATTGTGGAGTAGCGCCAGCTTCGAGTGTTGTCAGCTGCACTAACGGTTTGGAAATGAGTGCAAATTGTGGGATCCACTGTCTACAATATGAGGTGAGACCAACAAAGGCTTGAACTTGTTTCTGTGTTGTTGGTTGTGGTATTTGTTGTATGAGTTGGATGCGTTCCTGTGTAAGCTGCCTACCCTCCTTTGACAGCAAGTGCCCTAAGTATGCCACTTGCTGTAAACAAAATTGGAGCTTACCAGGGGAAACTTTATGGCCATTTGCAGCTAGGAATTCTAGTACTAGTAGTGATGCTTCAGCACATGCTGCGTCAGATCTGGCCGTAATGAGGATATCATCAACATATTGTAGTATGGCTGTATCCGTGGGCATTTGAACAGTATCTAGTTGTCTTTTTAATGCTTGGCTATATACGCTTGGACTCTCTGTGAAACCTTGAGGAGCTCTTGTGAATTGGAAACTTCGTCCTTGTAAGGAGAAGCCAAAAGGTATTGACTGTCTGGGTGAATAGGTATGCTAAAGAATGCGTTTTTCAAGTCAATGACTGAAAAATGCGTTGCTTCCGCATCTATGGCTGTGAGTAGGGTGGAGATGTCTGGAACCACAGGGTGTTGTGGAACGACACATTTATTGAGCTCTCTCAAATCCACCACTAGTCTGTAGACAGGTGGTGTTCCTGGTTCCACTTTTTTATGAACTGGTAAAACAGGGGAATTGCAAATGTTAGAAGTTGTTTCCTTAATCACACCTGACTGTATTAGGTCCTGAATAATTAACATTAATGCTTGTTCAGCCTGAGGTGGAATTTTGTATTGCCTTATGCGTGGTAGTTGGGCTCCCTCTTTCAGTGTAACCTTGTGAGGTGTTATTTCCATACATCCTACTGTGGTGGAATCAGTGGCCCACAGGGTGTGTGGCAAATCTTTCAAACGCTCATCTAATTCTCTACTTGTGTAGTGGCCCTTGAAATCTCGCAGAAATAGTCTGACATCTGTAGGTGAGCAAACAATGACAGCTCCTAATTCTTTCAACGTTTTTATACCAAGCAAGTTTTCTGGACATGATTTTGTCAATATAAGATCTGTAGTTGTCATGAGGGGACCAACCTGCAAGGGCAGTGGCTTTGACGTGACGTTTGTCACAGGTTGTCCCGAGAAACCCAGAGAAATACTTTTTGAACCCGAGAGAGGAGCCTCTGGGACCTCTTGATGGCTTATTGTTGTTTTACTGGCCCCAGTGTCTAGTAGAAACTTCCTATCCTCCCCAAGAAGTCGGACCTCTATAAATGGACCTGTCTGATCTACTGGAATGGGGATTAGGGGCAGTTTGTCATCTTCTCTCTCTGGGCAACATCATGAGAAATCTGGGTAATATTCAGTGTAGGTGCTGTCTATAATATTCATTTGGGCCATTTGTGTTGTCAGTGGAACTGAAGGTGTTGAACTGTCTAGGGAATCATTCTGTTTTGGCTGATATGGGCGTGGCTGGGTCTTACCAGTAGCCAAATTGTGCTTTAAGACAGGGCAATCTTTAACGAAGTGTCCCATCTTTTTGCAATAATTACAAGTGCTTTTTATATTTGTCTGGCTACTTGGTGTCTGTTGACGCTGGGGTGCAGTTTGGGCTACTAATGCTTTCATCTTTGTGTCTTTCATGCGTTTCTTATCATTTTCTTCTTCATCCCTAATGCGATTCTGGTGATATTGTAGCATTTGTAACACCTGTGGAGGTGTATGTGCTTGCCAGGTACTTTCTACTTTTAGTACTCTGTCCTTAATGGCTGGCAAGGCGTTATCTACTAATTTGGAAACAAACAGATGCGGGTAAAATTCACTTGTTGGCGTAAGGCCGCTATTTACCGCAAAACACTTTTCAAGTCTAGTGTAATAATCTCCTATGTCTTCACCATGTTTCTGTTTGCAGGAGGAAATGGCATCCCAGTCCTCCTTTTTCACTGTTAGTAACTGTGGTAGCACCTTTAAAATAGTGCCAGGAAGTGCTTTTAGTTTGTCTCCTATACCTTGACCTGCTACTCTAGTATTTTCGTCATTCTGAAGTTCAGTCCATTTAATGTGTTCACCTGCTACTTCCCAATCTTTTTCTCTTAGTTTGTCATATATACCTGATGGCAACAATAATTTCAGAATTGCTGTGATATCAGAAAGAGTATATGTTCCCATCATTAATACATCTCCTAATTCCTTAAAGAATCCAGCAGGATCCTTTGAGTGGGAGGGAACCATCTCTTTCATCCTTAGTAACTCAAGTTTTTTCAAGGGTACATAAATGAAGACGCGTTGTAGCGCGCCATTCGTGTCAGCTCTGGGGTGGACTCTCTCATGGGGAACTGGCGTGTTTGAGGAAGTCTATTAGTTGATCCACACGTATTATGGGGAGATCTATATCCAGTCACTTTCTGGTATTTCTGTCTAAAATCTATAAATGTGTTAAGAAAAACTGAACTATTGTGGAGGAACATGTTATCAGCGCAGTCAGACAGAAAATCTTCGAGTCTTGGATCATGTTTAAAATGAGTGTCATTGAGTGTGATGAGATGTTGTACCATGTAGAGACTTGCTAATCTTTGATGTGAGCGTGGTAATGCTAGAAAAAGCTGGGCTATGAGATCATTGTCATATATCTTATATTGAGAGACCCATAGGGTCGCAGTTCTGGCTATTTCCTCCTCCTCCGGTGTAAGCGGAGGTTCCTGGTCTAACCAGTAGTCTAATGCATTGGATGTATTTTCAAATAACTCATCTGGAGATGACCGTTCAGAGTGACCTTGGAGGAATGTAGGCGGGGTGTTCGTGAATTAGGGGCGGAAGAACGAACGGGTAGGACTTTTTCAGTAGGTTCAGTAATTTCCTCCTCAAGTTTCTTATTCTCTTCATTTGTTTGCAAGTTTTGCAGAATACGGGTCACATTACGGGTGAACCTGTCTAGTGCATCATTTATAAGTTCTAGACTAGTGTGGTCGGATGCGGAATCTAATAAGTCAAAAAGTGAAACTGGTACATTTCTTTCCTCTGCTTGTATGTGTTTTATGAAACAGCAAAGGAGGAACCTATACATGTGCATTTTTACAGGGTGTGATCTTCTTGTAGTCATAGCGTTAATGGCTCGTGAGTTCTCTCCAGTACGAAGAAACTCAGAGGCCGCTTGAAGAAACGTGTCAATTGCTGGTAGATGTCTTATTTCTTCCCAGGAGTCATGAAGTATTTTACTTATTCGGCCCGCCTCCCCTGTGTTGCTCGGAGTCGGGTCATAGGGGCAGTCGGGAATTGTTTTACCTGGGTCTGGACCTACGGCACCCCTTCTGGAGTGAGAGGTGGTGCGTTATGTTGTGAAAGGGGTGGCGGAGGCAGAGGGTGTTGAATGACTGGAACTTCATAGGGTGGTGGAGTATCTAAGAGAAAATTAGTAAAAGTATCCTCTGGTGGTGGGGCTGTAGGCTGTGCTGATGCAATGTTAAGGTTTTCAGGTGCAGATGGCAATACAGGATAAAAACCAGTAGAAATGGCTGATTGTTCCCTTTTATTCCTTTCACTAACTACTTCTTTCCCTATTTCTTGTAACTGTTCTTTCTTGGCCTGCTCTGACATTCTCTTACCCTTTTCAACTTTATGCAATTCCTTCTGTTGCCTCCTATGGGCTTTTTTTCTCCATAATTCTACTGAGTCACTCTGTGACTCTCTTTTTCTTCCATAACTGTTCCTCTAATTTCATAATACACTCCGTATCAAAACTACCATTTTCAGGCCATCTATATCTGAGTTCTAGGTCTTTAGTATATTCTACCCATAGATCACAATAAATAAGTGCACCGACACCATGTTTTGCATACATGAAGTGTCCTGGAGTATCCCGAGGAGGAAGGGGAATTTCCTTCTCAAGAATACTCTTTTGGTTGCCATCTTACGTATTTTCGAGAAAATAGGCATGATGGCAAGACTTTCAAAGATTTTAGAAGTGAGAAAAACATAAACAGAACAAATATCTTTACCGTACTCCACGAAAGAGGTGAGTCCGTCTTTATACTAGTTTAGTAGTCCTCACAAAATAAGTGAGAAACCCACAAAAAACATGTATCTTTACCGTGCCCACAAGGTAGTGAGTCCGTCTTTTATACTAGTTTTAGTAGTCCTCACCAAAGATAGGTGAGAAACCAAAAAACGCGTATCTTTACCGCCCCCACAAAAGCTGTGGGTTCGTTTTTATACTTTTCAGCAGTACTCACCGAAAAGTAACTGGAAGGCCTCTTGAAGATTTTGGGAAAACGCGGCGCGCAGTTTCAAGGTGGGATTTGTAGAACCTCGGACTCGTCTGCTTCGCAGGTTGGGCTTTGGTTCAGGACGTTCCGCTATTTCCTCACCGCCTCGTGTGGATGCTGGGCCGCAGTCGGTCCCCCTCTTCGCCTCGAGGGAGTTAGCGGGAATTCCCCGCGTTGTGCACTTTTGAAGTCCGTCAACGGTCAGGAGGGGACAGTACTGGGTCCAATATCGCCGGCGCGTGGGGAAAGGGAAGGTCCCTATTCGGGCGCCAATTACTGTGGTAAATTAAATTTACTTATTACCTCATTTCTGAATTTCTATGCTTAATAAATCATAATTTCTTGTCAATGCAAAGCGAGGAGTCCGTGGTGCTCAAATGAAGGAGGAGAAGACCAATAACTCGAGTTAAAGGGAGCGCTTCCAGCACCAAGCGGGCACAGGAGCAATCTCTCAAGTCCCTCTCTTTAAGTGGGGGTCTTTATTTTCAACAGCAGAATATTTATACAGTCTTGGTCACGAGGCAAAATAGAGGAACAAACAGGTCGTGGGCAGATAGAGGAACAAAGATTCAGCAAGAGGAGCAGAGTGTGAAGAAATGGGGGCGTGTCTTAGGCTTCGTGAGGGGACTTGCGATGTGAAATAGTCTGACAGTTGGAAGGGGAAGGCTTCCTCATTTGGGGTTTGTGCTCGTGCTTCATGTCAGAAACATGAACCATCTCTGCGGGGAGCAGGAACTCATGTACTGGTTTCCCGGACTTGGCAGAAACCACAGAGACAGATGGTGAAAATGAGGAAAACCAGGTGCAGGGGTGTCGTGCTCGGGGTCTTGGGACACCAAAGGGTGAATTAAAAACAAAATGGTGTCGGCTTTTAATGTGGGCAATTATTAATCGCGCAAAGGGGATCGCGCAAAGGGGCATAATTAGATCGCGCAGAGGGCAGCGAAGGGGCATAATTATAGATTTTATTTCCACACTTGTCTTGACGTCACTATCTGACTTCCTTGCAAAATAAAGTTAATTACTTCAAATGTCTCTGTTTATTTTACTAACAAATGTGACTTACTAGAAGTCTACCTCCTGGGGCAAGAGTTAGTTTTCTGAGACCCCAAACGATTCTGTACTGACAAACCGGAGCGGGTAATTCTATCTTACCCAAGCTCCCACAAGAAATGAAACGAGACTCTCTCACCAAAAATACGAAAGATGCTCAAATCTGTTACTCCGGGAAACTCCTTCTTCAAAACTCAGGATTCTTTGAAGATGGAGAGCAGCGAGAACGGTGAGCGCTGCCTCTCCTCAGATTACTGCAGTTGAAGTGCATAGCGCTCATCGAGAGCGAGCGCGAGCACAGCTGCGGTTGCACCTGAGCAGAAACACTAGACCTGCAACCTAATTTACAGTCAAGGGCAGCCATCTTGAAAATCCGTGACTGCGAGGTCAATAAGAATTGAAGCCATAGCGAGACCAGTTTTAGGGAAATGGCTCTGCGGAGTCTAGGATATAAGTACCAGTGCCTTTTGAAACCAGCATGACGATCTTTTGGGACTCTTGGGGTTCTCACCTGGCCAATCCTGACAGTAACATTACGATCTTTGAAAGATTGGAAGTAGTTAGATGTGTTAAACCTTTGGAAATCAGCCATTGCCATCCTAAGCCACGTTTCGTTCTTTGTTTTATCATATATTCTCATACAGGATTTCGGGGATAATGTACTGGAGGTCCCATTTCCTGACTGTCCTATAGGAGTAAATCCGTGATGAAAACATACATATTCTATCACAGTACGCGAGTCAGCAGATCTCATAACCTGAGTAGAGAGGTGGAAATGGTGGTGCACCATAACAAGCAATTCGAACCAACCTTCGCAGCTACCAATATATGACAATGGCATAGACAACAAATTATCGCTTTTGTGAGTAACTGAGGGAAGCAATCCACAAACCCAACAATTAGTTGTATTGGACACATCATGGGCTTGATGCAACATCTGTACAAATACATTGTCTGTATAAGTCTTTCTATGCTCCCCTTTGTGAGGGGCCAAAGTAACAAACATATGCTATGGGGAAGTGGGCGTTGTACCAACCAAGGGATGTACAGGATACTTCTCCTCCAGAAACCAAGCTATTCCAAGTACAGTTAATAATGCATTCACAATAATCACTATTTTACTCTTGGTGGACCAACCCCGTGATGGGCGCGGTGGTGCAAATGGCTGTTCTTCCTCATCAATAGGCCGACCAAACGGATAGATTATGAAACAAGAAGAGGGGATGCAATAAAACTGATAACAGAGGCAATTGTTCCCAGTGTCCGTCTGAGCCTCACTGGTACAGGCTCCTATTGTTCATCAACGTTGGCGCGCTTGAGCACCGGCGGTGGAGCTGCTCAATCCTAGCTCTAGATAAATTCCACTTCGCACAGGATAGTGTACCCCCCCCTCCTAGGGAGCACATTCAATTTATCCTGTCCAATGTCAGAACAGTGCACCAATCTCGCCTCTCCCTAAACTAACACCGTTGGTACTATAGCAAAGTACACCCTAACTTACACAGTCCATCCCTAACTAATCTGACTTCTCCTTTGGTGCACCATTCCTCAACCGAGGGCGCAAATTGTACCTGGTGACTCCAGGCTCAGAGGGGTCGGTAAACAGCGGCTCTTTAATGACATGAATCTCCGGGGGGACCGCTGCATTCAGTACGTCATCATTCTCTGCATCCGGTCCATATAAGCTTTGCATCACCAAAAGGGACGAACTGGGGCACTTGTTCACCTTCAGCGTCCCCTACGCCGTCCCTTACCCATTGATCATAAGGTTAGGGTAAGGGCATCCTGCTGCAATGACTGAAATGGATCCAATTTTTCCGGCCGGCGACCTGGACAGCGGTCCTGGTTGCAAGAAGCACCTGCTTGGGCCCTTTCCAATGGGGCTCCAAGCTCCTCTTCCACTGAAAATTTCGGAGCAACACCCAGTCCCCAGGCTGGATGTTATGACCGGGCCCCTCTGGTATGGGTGGGAGCGACTCTCGAATCTGTTAGTGAATAGAACGCAGATTTTCAGTTAACTGATACAGGTAATCTGTCAACAAAGGGTACTCAATCTCTGAAAACCTACGCGGGCGTGGGACGCCCCAGACATTCGTCGGGCGTCCAAACACGACCTCGTAGCGTGACAATCCTGTCCTAGAATGTGCTGTAGTTCTTGTAGACAGAAGAGCTAGTGGTAAAGCATCTGGCCACTGTAACCCTGTGGTCTCCTGAATCTTTGCCAATTTCAGTTTGAGAGTACCATTGTACTTCTCAACCAAACCTGCTGACTGGGGGTGATTCGCAGCATGAAATTTTTGCTTTATGCGCAGGCCGTCGCAAACTAACTGGATAACCTTGGCATTAAAGTGACTTCCGTTATCACTCCAGATCAAACGGGGCAAGCCGAAGCGAGGAAAGAACTCCTTTAGGAGTACCTTTGCAGTTGCGATGCCCGTGTTTTCTTTAGTAGGGTAAGCCTCAACCCATTTACTGAATGCGCAAACAACCACCAACATATACTTCAAATTGTGACCCTGCAGAGCAACAACGACAACAAGAAACCAAAAGCCGGCTGATCCCATGCATTTTCAAAAGTAAGCCAAATTCGTTATGTTGCCTGGCAAAGTGTTCGCAAACAATTTGTATCCAGATCGGTCCCCAGACTGTACCAAATGCAAACCAAAATCGGTCCTCAGACCGTACCAAAGACAAACCAAAATGGTACCATATCCACAAAGAACCAAAACAAACTCACCTGGTGCACACAGGTCACATTTATTCTCCACTGCCGACTCTTCGGACCAAACGGTCAGATCCAAGGGTTTCGCCGTTCAGGACCCCAGTTGGGATGACCGCTGGGCGAGGCACCGTCTGGTCAGACAGACGGGGCAGCTGCGAGTTCAGGAACTCTCTCGCGCAGGGATCCCTGGTCCGGCCGTCCGACCCGACGTGGCCCTGACCTCCCCACCGGTCCGCGGGCGAGGATGGGTCACCCGATGGAGTCCCTGCTCGGGCGCCAACTGAAGGAAGTGACCCGATTAGGGCCACCCAGGTCACTTGCGACCATCTCTCAGCCTTCCACACAAATGAAGAGTCGGTCAGACAGTAGAGAATACAAAACAAGTATATTTATTCAAATACACTCGAGCTGAGTCCAGACTGCCTCCTGGGATTGCTGCAGAGGGACTAACCTCAGCCAACATGGTGATACATTATGTACAATTCAGAACCAACAAAAACACGCCCAGACTGGAAATTTCCAGTTGGAGGTAGCTTAACAAAGAGGGTACAGAAGGATGAGTTTCGATCCTGAGACTGGGCACACATTATCTCTACTCCAAGGTCGTTCTGCCTGTGCCCGCCGCTCTAGAGGTGGGAACAGGCCTATCTAGTGGGAAAGGTATGCGCTAATAAGAACAGTGTATTCATTAGTACAGCAAGGCTCAACCTTGGAGAAGCGAAAACTATCGCAGCTGCTTTCAGCAGGGGCAGAGAGAGGAGTTAGTTTCGATCATGACTCAAAATGGCAGCTAAACATAAAATGGTGCCGCGAATGCTAACTTAAGACGTATAATGCAGAAAGAACACAGCCAAAACATTTTTATTCCAACAGATACACACAGAGGGGGATATTCACAAGGACTTATCTCTGAGTTATCGCCACCTTAACGCAACAAAAGTGGAGATAGATTTAACGCCCCATTCACAAGCGGGTGCAAACTGCAGACAACGCAAGTATTCCCGCGATAACTGCCGCAAAACTTACCTCCACGGGTGACACCGCCAACTAACCCTAATGAGATGCAGAGTAGGCGTTCCCGTGCAAAAACACACGAAAACACCACTACACCACTTTCACAACGAACTGCCAGATCTGCGATGCGAACCAAAACCACGCTATAAGCCGCGGTAGCAGCAGCAGCTATTTAACACCTGCCTCTTGCTGGTGATAAGCAGGACGACTACCTGCAGTAGGCAACGGAGCCCCGCACACAGCCACACCCGAAGAACAACCGACGCCATGGAGCTACTCATCATGCAGCTTGGGGCCCCAACAGGGCCACAACACCCACCGCCACCACCCCCAGGACTGCCACCACCCCCAGGACTGGGACCGGCACCCCCCCGGACCACCACAGAGGCAGCGCAGAGTGAGACAGTGGACCTACTGAAAACGCACTAGTCTCACAGACCTAACGCCCGAGGAAGTCATTGCCAACTACAGGCTCAAAAGGACAACCATCCTCCGCATCATGACCCACATTGGCCCCAGGCTGACGGTCCCAACACAGCGGACAACCAACATCCCTCCGCAGACAAAGCTGTTGGCTGTGCTGCACACGTTGGCCTCTGGTACCTTCCAACCAACAACGGCCAGAGTCGGAGGAGTCTCACAGCCAGCCCTATCAAAGTTCCTCACACCTGTCCTGGATGCCATCATCAGCTTCATACCCCAGTACCTTCACTTCCCCAACACTGCGCAGGAACAGCTGGAGACCAAGCAAGGCTTCTACGCCATTGCTAGCTTCCCACACGTGCTGGGGGCCATTGACTGCACACATGTCCCACTTGTGCCCCCTGCGGACACTGCACACATCTACCGCAACAGAAAGCACACACATTCCATCAATGTGCAGGCAATAGTGGACCACCGGGGAATGTTCACCAATGTCGTAGCAAACTACCCAGGCAGTGTGCACGATTCCTACATCTTCCGACAGTCCATCATCAACCAGCGCTTCCAGGATGGCATCTATGGAACTGGACTGCTCGTTGGTAAGTACAAAATCAACACACCACACACCTCAAACCCACCATCACACAACGCACAACTGTGGGAATGCACACGTGACCAAACCACATACAACATGTCAGTCAACATGCCCACCTACCAGACACGACAACACAACTCCATTGGGATACTGGTCTTCCCATGTACACAAGCCAGCCATATTATGGCACCACAGCCACACAACAGCTGAACGTGTGGAGAGGCGGAAAGCAGGCATGTGCGAGGGACGCAAATGACCCATGAATGGGAATGTTCACAACGACAAGTGTGGCGTGAATGTGCTGGACAGACCTGGGTATGCAAATCACAGATATGTCCATGCAGACATCAACTGCTGGTGTCTGGGGAGTAGTGAACAGTGGACGCAACCATGTCACCTCAGGCTGTGGGGTAGATCGCAGAAATGTCGCTCGCTGCGTCCACCCCTGTGTGCGTGAGCGTAGTGGGTTGGCCCGGCTTACGCCAGGCCTGCGCAGGGGTGTGGATGAAAACACAGTTGCGCTGAGCGTGGTGCACTCCCGGAATGGCCAACGTCACTGCCAGGGCGGCGCCTCTCAGCCCACCACGAGGCCGACGCCGTGAGCAGCGGGGCCTGCAAGCCTGTGCGCCTGCTGCACCCCAGGCCGCTGATACTCAGACCCGGCTTGCCTGCCCCAGCGCTCCAAGGCCGCACTGCTCACCTGCCGACACCGTCGTGTGTCAAGAAGGGCCCACCACGTGCCGGTGCTAGCTCCAAGACCCATGCCCGCGAGCTTGGCAGCCTCCTCAGACCATCGCTGACCTCCGTGACACAGGCCCCCAGGAGTCCACATTCGTTGACATACCCCACCGCTGCAGCCGGCCTACACTGCAGTCCAGTATGTCCCCCATCTAGTACTGAGTCCACATTCATCAATGGCAGAGTTCATGCCAGTGGACGCAGGGAGAGGAGTGAGAGACAGATGCGTTTCAGTCCGGTGGGAACATGGATCACCGTTACGGAGGAGGTCAACCACTTGCAAGGACTGACCTGGTGCCACTTACCCTGTGCGCCATGAGACACCGTCAGCCTCCGGCCGAACATTGTTGGTGTCTGAGCCTGTGGCCTGAGGGTTGTCATCAGCAACTGGCAGGTACAGACTTGGTGTTTGGCATGAGTCTGTGGCATTCATATCCGCCATATTGCCGGACACAGCTGGTATGTAACCTCTGCACCATGCCCTGGAGGTACACCTCCCACTCTTCCCCCGGGACACTCCGCGAAAACCACCCTTGTTACACACGAGACCCTGCTCTGCCCTCATGACCCTACCCTAGAGTCCCGCAAGTCAGCGTCCCGTGGCGGTAGGCCTGTGTCGGCCGCTGTGAATCCGGGACCACTAACTCTGTGCAACTCAAGTCATGCTCCCTTGCTGTTCGTACATTGCATTCCTGAGTGCCTGATGACTGTTGAAGTTGTTGCCAGCACCAGCTACTCCCTGAGGGCTGGCCTACACACACCCCACACACAGCCAGCACAGGCGTCACTGGACTAGTGGGCCTGCCAACACATCATGGCGAACCAAGTATTGACTCTTATCTCTCTGCACTGTCACAGGTGATCAAGGATATGCACTCTGCCCTTGGATGATGACACCCCTCCGAGACCCGAACACCCCCCCCCAGAGGCAGTACAATGCGGCCCACATACGCACCAGGGGCATCGTGGAGCGCACATTTGGCGTGTTGAAGTCACGTTTCAGGTGCCTGGACGTCACAGGTGGAAGGCTCCTGTACAGCCCAGACATCATATGCAAGATGATCGTTGCATGTTGTGTGTTGCACAACATCTGTGTACGCACCAATGCACCATGGATCCCGGTTCCAGAGGTACCTGACGATGATGAGGACGATGGGGCAGGTGGCCCACATGCCACTGCAGCTGCAGCTGCGGCAGGAATAGCCCGTAGGAACAACCTCATTGCCAATTTCTTCTCCTGAGCACGTCACATTGTGGCCGTCCTTGGCAATCATGGGACAGTACTAAATGTCCACAAGCACGGCATGTGTGAATAATAAATATTTGCAGGTTACAGGTTGTACTTGTACATTGTCATGTCACAGTTTCCTGCTGTGCCAGATGTGATTGGCCATGTTGTGCACATATGCGGCACCAGTTGTGTCCTGTGTTCTGTTGTGGTGGTGTTGCTGTTTGTACCAGGATGTTGTCAATGTCGAGGTGCACTTATTATTCTGTGCGTATGCTGCACGGTGGGCGAAGCGCTCCGGCGGCTCTGATATGGCTGCCACTTCTCCCTTTCATGCGGTGTGTCTTTCAGTTCTGTGCTTCCACAGTGCTGAGATGTTGCAGACTTGGGTAACTTGTGCTCTTTGTCGAGTTGTGACTCTTGGGCATGGGTTGTCCGCAGATGTGTCGTTGACGTCAGGTGTTGTTTGTGCAGGTGGTTGTGTCCGAGTATGACCTGCTCCTTTTCGTTTCTGGTCCGCACTCAGCCACCTCAGTGTCGTGCCGTGTACATTGTCATGATGATTGGACTGCAGCCATGCTACTCGTCATGTGGTGTCTCTTGCATTGTCAGTGTGGCTGACGTATATGCATGTTTGCTGTGTTTCGCACGTGTGCATGTGTTGGTTGTGTGATTGTTGATGTGTTGGGTGGGTGCCCCTTTGGGCACATGGTGTACGTGGGACTACTTGGTGTTTGTGTGTGTGCTGAAGTGTTCCCGTGGGATCAGGGACATGATCCTGAGTCATTGTGGGTGTGCAGTGTGCTCTGCTTAATTGTGCATGTGTGCCATTGTGCCCAGTTCCCCCCTTCCCCCCACTCCCTGGTCGGTACGCACCCTGTTGCTGTGGTGTCGGGTCATGTTGGGCAGTGTCCGGATCCCCAACTCCTGTCACCGTCTCCTGACTGATGGCTGTGGCCACCATCTTCCCCATGTCATTCAGCTCCTGGTATCCTGCTGGCCCCCCTCCTCCGAAGTGCGTTGCTGCTTTCGTGTTGGCAGCGTGTTTCTGCTTGGTTTTGCCATTCACATCAATCCAGCGCCTCTTGTCCTCTTCCATTGTCCTCCTCGGCGCTGCGACGGCATTCACATGGTCCGAGGTGGTGTGCCATCTTTGCCTCTTTGTTGCCAATGACACGTTGGAGGTGACATGCAGTTGGTGGTGGTGTTCTATCTCATCCGTGCCGATGATCGTGTTTTCATGCAGCCTGTGGCCCGTCTTCCTCTTCCTCTTCTCATTGCCCTTCCACGTGCCCTGGATTCCTGGGTGTTCCTCCGTGGGGATTGTGGGGTTCATGTTGTCCTCTGCAGTCGGTCAGGGTGCATCCGTGGTACTCCGCAGTTCATTCCCTTTTTGGTGGCATTTTCTGTGGGCTGTTCTTGTGCTTTTTCCCACATTACGCGTGGTTATTGCTGGCCTCTTGCAGGTTATCACTGTTTTCTTGTCGCGTTTGGGGCCATCGCGTCTTTTTACGCATTGGGGTTTGTGTTTTTGACTCCGTCGCGGTGGTTGTATTGCGTACATTGGCCGCGTTTTCGGAAGACTATCGCATGGTACCGCCGTGTTGTGAATTCCAGGTTAACATGGGGTTATTTTCCCGCAATAGACTGCGATGTGTAAAGTTGCGTTAACATTTTTTGGAGATGTTTAGCGCACGTTCTTGTGAATATCCCCCAAAGTCTTTTGCCATTCCGTTTCCTTGTTTTGAATTGTGCCCCAAATGTTATATGTAAAACCCTAGCAGACCTCTCAAGCAGGTCTTGCCACTCCAGCAGTATCTGACACTGTGATAGATTTACTATAACAGTTAGACACAATTTTACTTTACCATGAAATTGTATTTGTCTAACTATTCAAAAGATCCCTTGAAATATTATTTCTAGCTGCCACCAAACTGAAATTATTATTATACGGTGAAATAATGTCATCCAGGGCTTTCCTATGGAAACAACCAGTCTTGCAACAGTGAAAATAGCTTTTAGGTCTTTTCACTGTAAGATGTGGAACTTGAAAGTTTTACATGTTCTTCTTTTAAACACCATGTACCCTGCCTTTTTTAGGGGCAATAAGGCCTACGTAGAGGTGACTTATTAATGTTTAAAAGAAAGGTTTAGGGCTGTCAAAAACAAGTTATTTGGCAGGTTGAATTTTCAATATAAAACTGCACAGCCAAGCTACTGGTGGCAGGCATGCACTCGTGTTTACCGTGTCATTGTAGAGGATGGCACAGTGGGAGCTGCAGTCCACTTCTGACATTTATCTTGAGGCTCTGAGTACACGGTGGTAATATATACTAGGGACTTATAGATAAGTTAAATATGCTGATCACGTGTAAACCAAATTTACCATGTTGCAAGGAGGAGCACAGGCATCTTACCACTGGTCAGCAGGGGTAAAGTGCACAGAGTTCTACAACCAGCAAAGGTGCAGAAGAAGCCAAAAAATACCTGGTGTGACCAGCGGAAAGGGCAAATTTCCAAGAGTTTCACATTTGTATAGTGCTTAATCTGCCTTTAGTATTGCATTCGAGCACTTTCCAAAACTCTGGGTGTACAAAATTGACCAGATGTTCCCATCACAAATTTGCTATTTACAGCTGTAATTCAGATTTGCAGGGGTGTTTGGTTTTTATGTTGCACTTCCACCAACTGTATAGTCTTTTTACATCTAGGACTTTCTTCTGGCCTCCTACATATAAGCTATTTAATATTTGTCTATAAATGTGATTAATACTAGTAATGTTTTTTTTTCCTTTTTTGTCTACGATGTATTATTTTTGTACACGGAATATTTGCTTATCTTAGCTTCTTTTATATTTTGGAACAGTAAGACTGTTTAGGTTACCTTCTACTATGATGATATCGGTACTTTAAGATATCCTCTCTTAAAACCCGAGAGCCCTTAAATTTATTCTCCAACTCTAGTAAATTAAAAAATAACTTGAGAGTTGCCGTTTGTTACAATATACATACACAGTCCGGGGCGAAATTTAATTATGCCACAACATTTCTTGAAATTTCACATTATGCGATTTATCATATTTTTTGCCCACAAGAGACTGGTTTAGGAAGAAAATTTCTCGCTGCAAACATTGTTCTGCACAAACCAATCTCCTAACAGTATCTAATGTGACTTTTTTTTGTATGGCGTATGCCAGCGTGTGAAAAAATGTATATGCAAGGCTGTCACACCACATTTCACGCTTAAAGTATAATTTTGTAAAATGTAAATGAATTTCTATTGTGATCTGCAAGTGAGTGATATAAATCTTCATTGGCTAGTGTGATGGGTTAATGTGCTGACAGCATTGACCTTATGACCTCGGTCACTGAATGTTGTCAGTCATTCATTCTTTAGAAGTTGAGGATATGAGGATAATTGTGTTAATAGTCTATATTTAATACTTACAGTGCTGAAGAGTTACCAAGACGTATATCAAAACAGGGTATGGTCATTATTCTTTAGTTAGGACCCTTTGGCTGCCTTACTCATGACTATGTGAGATCAGTCAGGCAGTTATTTGTATCTGTATTTATTGAAGAGCAATGGCATTTCTTGAAAACACTCTCTACTTTGTAAGGAAAAAACTATCTACTGCAACAGCTTCACACTGTTCCAGTTGCACATGCTGTGCATTCGTCAACAATCAAGCTGTTTGGAAAGGCATATTCTTAACATGAATATATCTATTTTTGGGTGTTCACAATAAGTGGGGTGGGTGTGACTCATGATGGCATTGACTCAAAGCCCAAAATGCCCCACAACTCATTTGCCATCTTTAGATTTGTAGCATAGGTTTACGGAACAAAAGCAGCGGTACACTAGGGCAAGATCAGCTGCGAGGTCAAGACAAAAGGAACACATTGCACATCATGCATGATAATGGTATATTTATTTCATATTATACATTAACCACAAGTGTGTGGAGGAAAGAGAAGCAGGCGGTACTAGGTTATGATTGTCAATATATTTGAGATTTACAGCTGGGAATGATTTAAGAACAACTTTGAATGCATGCAGAGAGAGTAAACCTCAGAGATCAAGCAGGAGGGCATACTGGTGAAGCAAAACGAAAATAAAAAAATGAAGGATAGTCTTGATTTGCACGGGGCGGTGCTTGTGAACACTGAGGTGTGCAGTTTAGCAGAGTGCAGAGGCTGGGAGGTAAGTTGTGAGAGTTTGATCAACATATGTAGAGGTTAGTTGTCACAACCCCCCCCCCCACCCGATCAGAGAATCACAGGGCATGCAGGAGCTACTGGGCCCATCCGTGGGGGTTGAGGCCTTTACTCCTGATGTCCCAGGCCCCATCCTCCTATGGATCCTGAACAACCGGGACAAGTACCCATTCAGCACTTGACTTTCAGCAGTACCATGTGCCCAAGGCTTCTGAGTGTGTGTTAGCAGGTGGGTAGACAAAGGGTGGTAAACACAGGCTCACAACTCAAAATCAAAATACGTTCAGCAGCAGCAATAAACAACAAACTATTATACAGTCCAATACTTGCTTTTAAGGAAAAAGCAGTATTTATATGAACACAGAGTAAAATACAACCTTAACAAACGATACACACAGTCCCCCGAGGTCAGGGCTCTAGTGTTTCATACGGGTCCATGAGTTTCACTCCCATCTCCTAGCGGTAATGCTCCACTAGTAGTTTGAGTCCCACTTTGACTCAAAAGTGTTCCACTGCTGATGCACTATCTACCAGGTACGGTCACCCGGGCTGTCGGGCCCGTCAATCAATCTTACCTGCACCATCAGGATCTGAGCCACCTAAGTCGCTTAGCGTGCTTCCTTTGCAGGCGCTGAAGCTGCAGCGGCTGCCTCTGGTAGGTCACACATGCTGCCCTGGAGGGCTGTGGTTGTGTGTCCTTAAGTTCCTTACATGCAGTCCTGCAGCGGCCGGGGGTTTTTCTTTGCTCTTCCGATGCTGTTAAGCTTCTTGAGTTCTTCCCCACTAGTGGTGTAGGGAAGTGGGTTGCCAGACCACACACATTGCCTTATACTGATACTGCCCCCCACCCCCCTGCATACAGGGTCACCATTCCTCCTCTGTGCAAGGGCTATGGCCCGATCGGCACTGCAGCAATTTTCATGGCTGCACCTCATGGCGTATGGGATCGCTGACTTGGTACCGCATACGGGCTAGGGGCCGAATAGAACATGAGCATTCTTCAAGTGGCACCACATGACATACGGGGTAGTCGACCTGGTAATTACACATGGGCAACGACCTGATCAGTACAGCAACGGTCACGACTCACTTCACGGCCATCCTCCTCTAGCATACAGGGGTCGCTGCCTTCTCCCTGCAGATGGACAAAGACTTCACTATGGGGATCAAATTGCCAGGAACCCCGACAAGACATCTCTCCCTCCTCCTATGCTCTCCTCTCCCTCACAGGACACACTTAGTCTTGGCAAGAAGGCAGGCACTGGTGCGCTTGGCGCAAGGTCAGGTGGTTTTGGATTCCGAGGGTGATGTTCCCTCACCCAGGTGGGAGACTAGCAGGCCTTGGCCCCCAGTCCTGCTTACAGGCAGAAATTTAGCAGAGCTTCTTCTCCTCACACAGCCCAACTGGCAGCTTGCCAGCTGACAATCGTGGGGGGGCTCTTAGCAGGCCTTGGCCCCCAGTCCTGCTTACAGGCAGAAATTTAGCAGAGCTTCTTCTCCTCACACAGCCCAACTGGCAGCTTGCCAGCTGACAATCGTGGGGGGGCTCTTATAGTCCATTTCCAGGCATCAAATGTGATTTAGAGTTTGAGTCTTTGAAGTTGATGCTGAGGGTCTGCTTCCTCCGGAAGTGCCCTCTCCTTGGCCCAGCCTTTCCCCCAGAAGGCAGTCTGTCACAGCAACTCCAAATCTGATAGCCCCACAACCTATGCCATATGAGTGAGGAGAGATTCACAGCTGGATGTCAGCTACAGTGATGTGTGCATGAAAAGGCTAACCCAGGGCCTCTGCCCTACTCTTTATGATTCTCGTATCAGCCCTGTTTCCTTCCCCCAATGACCTCTCTCTGAACCAAAGAGCACCCTTTGAAGTGTACTGGACAGCCTGGCTCTCCCTTCCTTCAGTGTGTCCCACCCAGCGTACAGGAATGCAGCAATACACAAATCTGTCTGAGGGAGGATTCCTCTGCCTCCTCTCCCCACGTTCCTCCAGTCAGCTCTGGGTCTCATAAAATGGAACCCAGTGTTTTCCATATATTGTGAGCTTCACAAGACACATACACCCAGCACATGCATACAGCATACACGCACTGCCCAGCACTACATCCTTCATGTATTCTACCATTCAAAGGCGCCCATACACCCAGCACATGTGAACCACACACACACTGCGGAGACCTCTACACCAAACCAGTGTCGGCCAAAGGAGAGCTATGCACACAGCAGCTGAACTTTAAATGAGTGAGCCTGTAGGCCTCACTTCAGTGGCACAGGTAAAAAGGACTGGCATGCTGCCACAACCGTGCTTGTGCTGCTTAACGCCTGGTAAATGCAGTAGATTTAACCACTATGAGGGATTGGCTTTGGGCCTCCTTCCCGGTCCAAAGGGACCACAATCCGTGAGAGGTCTATGTCATGGCGCAAACGCATGATCAGTGTTTGCCCAGGACAACAAAAATCAGCATTTGGATCCAGACATCGCTACAGTTGGGGCACTCAGGGCAGGGGTGCAGATTCATCATGATGCGAGGGACTTTTCCACCCCAACACTAGTCCTTGAATCGACTAATGTCTGGGGAATGCTGCTGGGGGTAAGCCAGATGTCCTGTTGTTGGCCAAAGGAGACAGCCTGGTGTCAAGGGAGAGCGACAAGCATGTGGACTGCAAAGTTGGTGACTTACTCGAGAGTAGAGAAGGTGTACTTTGGGAGACCTTCATGTAGATCATTGCAGCAGTCTAGTTTGCTAAGGACAAGAGTGTTTAGGAGTAACAGAGCAGCAATGTGGAAAATAAGGTACTTTATCAAGCTACTGATCTCTTAGCTGTAATAACAGTGGTTGAGATGAAGGCCTTTAGTTCACTTTTGTGTCAAATAGCAACATTTCTGGAAGAGGGGCAAAGAGCGAGGCAGTTTTAAGAAAAGACACAGGTGGAGAGAGAAGACAGAGTGATGTCGGTCTGAGGCGGCCAGGCTTCTTCACCAATACCGCCGGGTATTTACAATATGTTATGGGCAATCTGTTGAATTATAACTTGGTAATCCATGTTCAGTGCTGCCTTACTGACACACGACTATGCAAAGGTGGTGGCTAGTGCTATGGGACGTTGATTGTAATTCCTTTTTCTGTATGTAACCGAAAAATAGAATTTGAGAAATTTTTGACTGCATGTATGTACTTTTGGAAATTGACCAAATAAAGTTATCCCCAAAAAATGATAGGGGAGAATGGAAAGTTTTGTGGTTCAGTATGTAGAGCCATTCTAAGCCGGACAGCACTGAGGCAGACAGTAGAGTTACTGTGAGAAGAGTAAAGGGAGGGAAGGAGGCATTGTTCTCTGAGTGGAGCAACCAGCGAGAAGACGGGCTAGAACCAACCCTTGGGAACAGCAAGTGAAAGCTGTGTGCAAAACGACTTGGAGGAGCAATATGAGGCAGAAATGAAACACCTGGAGGTCTACGCAGAGAACTGAGGGCCATATGTACAATGAAGTGGCAGAGAGAGGCGTTAGCCTACCTGGCTTAACGCTTCTCTCCGCCACTTCTGAAACGCAAGGCTGCACCATATTTACAAGAATGTGGTGCAGCCTTGCGTTTCCCCCTGCGATGGTGCTAAGTTTAGCAACTTAGTGCCTACGCAGGTGTCTGCGTGCAGGGGAGGATTGTTTGTGTAGGAAGGTGCCCGTTCCTGCACATAAACAATCCTAAAATGCCATTCTGTCACTTTCATGTGTGCTGCTTCATGCGCACACATGAAAGTGACAAAATTGGATTTTTTTAAAAATATTGTTTATGTACAGGAAGGGACACCTTCCTGTACATAAACAATGCATGGCAATTTGCTTTTTCCATGTGTGCTGCACAAGGCAGCACACATGGAAAAAGCATAAACGAGGAGAAATAATGCATTTGTCCTTGTTTCGCCAACTTAAGACCAGGATTTACCTGGTCTTAATTTTGGCGCTGCCTCCTATGTACGCCACCCTTGTACATAGGGGGCAGCGTCAAAATGAATGGGTGTTGCGATGGAACGCCAACCGCCCACCCCTTTCACGCTAAATTAGCGTGAAAGGGGGCCTTATTTACAAGGCAGCGTTAAGCCACGTTGTACATAAGGCTAACCCACTATCGCCAAAACGTCGGTAATAGTGACGCTGTGGTGGCGATAGGGGCTTGTGCATATATGCCCCTGAGTCTGCCCAAGTGACAGACAATGATCCACTGTCTCGAAGGTAACCAGTAGGTCGAGGAGGATAAGTAGGGTTGATTGCTAGAACAAAGTGATTAAATAAGCAGAGACGTGAGAGAAAGCAGTGTCGGCAAAGTGTAGAGACTGAAGACGAACTGGTGATGCTTACGTTGTAACCGGAGAAGTGTTAAGTAAACATGCTGAACACACGATCCAAGACTTGGGGGGGGGGAGACACTGGTTGGCATTGGTGTTTTTAAGTACCTGGTGTTGAAGTAGTATCCTGTAATTATCACAAGCCCGCCCACTCCTCTGCACGTGCGCATTAGACCTCAAAAATACCTAAACTGCTTTATAACCTATAAGGGTCTCAAAGCAATGTGGGCCCTGTGGTGCTCTAGACCCCCAGCCTGCGATGCTAATGTTACAATGGCGGTAGGTGCCTGTGTTAGGCCCCTGGTCTGTGATACCACGTGGGTCTCAGGTGCTTTCATGTCGTGTCGTCACCTAGTAGACGCCCCTGTGATACCACTTCAGCGCCAAGCAGATGACTCTTTATCTGAGCATGCCTGTGGCCTAGCAGGGCCCAGGAGGAATTTCTTTTTACTGGCATGTATTTATGTTGGTAGAACTTGCGTGCTCATGAAACATGTTTGTATCACTGAAAAACTACATTCTGCGTCATGTACTTATGAGAGTTGCGTAAATGCAGTTTCTATTGAGTGTCTCGGGCACGAAAGTGTGTGTGTGTCTGTCTCTCTCCTCTCCGCGCGCGCCTGTCTCTCTCCTTCTCCTCTCCGCCCACAGCCGCACCTGTCCAGGCGTGGTAGTGCATCGGGTTAAACATTGTATCCACGATCTGTCGCATCCCACCTCAGCATTCCTGGGCACACACAGGAGAGGATAAAGACTCCTCGGCTCTCCTGTCCAACTCTGCAACGAGGGTGTGTTTAGTCACGGTCTGCCCCCGGCAAGTGCAGCCAAGAGAGTGCATACCTGCCCCAACTCCTCCTGTCATGGGGTGCGTGTGCAGCCGCGCGGGTACTTTAGAGCCTGGTGCCCCTTTCTCCCCCTGCAGCCATGTTAGAGGTGGGTGCCCCTCTGCTCTCATGGCAGTGGGGCATCCGCAACCATGAACCTGTGCTCTCTGTCCTTACACCTAGGGTCGCTGTGAGGACAATAGCCGCTCTGGTGTACAGGTCTGTGCAGAGTACAAACCCCCTGCCCGGTGTGGAATTGTGTGGTACGTACTGCACCCAGGAGCCCCCTTGGCAGTAACTGTCCTGATACAGGGAAATCTCTGTACGCACACAGCGCCTCCTCTCTGGAGTGCACAAGGGCATCAAATGGAGTTGGAGACGGTGGCTCAGACCCGCCCGCTCCACCGACGGGGGCCTGCGTGGCTCTCGTGATTCCTGGCGCAGTCTCTGCGGGTCAGACTGGGACGTGAGCTGTGGGGGAGGGGAGCGCTGTGTACAAGGCGCGGAGAGGGAGGGAGGGAGAGGAGCAGGTGCCCGAGGGCCTCCGGCTGCCTGGGGTTGTGCAATGAGCCTGGGATAATGAGCAGCTTTCTCTGCAGCCCGGGTAGGGGGGCGGTGGGGGAGGAAGGAAGGGTTGAGCTGGGAACTGCAGCCTGTAATCCCTCTTGGCAGGCAGCCCTTCCTGCAGCGAGGGCCAGACAGGGGGGCGGGGGCCCTTTTGTCCTCTTCCTTCTGCAGCACCCCCCTCCCCGCCTCTAACTGTATAATGAGTTAACACAGGAGCCTCTACTGCAGACTAGGCCATTAGAAGGAAGCCCTGCAGACAGCCGCCCCCCAGGAGTAAGAGGGGGGGCTCGCCCCCCTGCTTCGGTGTGTAATGAGGTATCGCGAAGTCTTTCTCGGCTTCCGTTAGCAGAAAGCTGTACAGACGTCAATGTCCCCTGAGGGGGCAAAGAGTGTGAGGGGAGCGGGGGCAGGGATCACCAACACAGTATGTACCGTAGTAGTGTGCGCGCGTTATCATGGCACGGGCGAGGCTTCTCTGCCGTACTTTACTTGCGTGCACTACTGGAGCCCGTGTGTGCTCACTTCAGGCCTCCCATTGGCTGCAGTCATTAGTGATCATGGCAATCTGACCGTAACCGTCAGTCTCACTTTCGGGTCATCTTTAACACCAACCTGGTAACTGTTTAAATTGGAAGTTTTGTTTAGCCCCACGTGTCGCTTTGTTCACCCCAGAACCCTGCAGAAAACCAAAAGAATAGAATCACCGTGAGAGTCCAGTTGGCAGTGTAACTGGCAATATTTATCTCTACGTTCTGTTGAACACTGTTTTTTCCAATCGGGCTTACATTCTAAGGGGGCGGTTGAGTGCAGAAAGGTGGGTTGCTGCGGTATCCCCTACCCTCATGTTGTCTTCCAACCATTGCTACGGTCCACTACCTCGTTGTGCCACAACACGCCAATGTCTTCGTAAAGCGCAGCGCGTAGCAGATAGCAGGAAGTAACCAACGTGTGGCTACAACTTGCACAGTATGCACGTCAACTGCCTGTGCCGGACATTAGGAGGCGGATGTAGTTCCGAGGATACCATACAGAAAAGGTTTTATTGTGGTTAAAAGGGTAGTAAACTAAGTTTTTTTTTTTTCTTATACACTCGTTTTTCCGCAGACTGGCAAACTCAAGCTGCCAGGGGGTCGGAAGGCGCCCTAGCAGTTTGGACAGTATTCAAGCTGAGCCCTCCTGCACGGAATTAAGACTGATTTTTTTACAGGCAACAAGTTGAGCAACTAAGCGAGTCAATATCCAAGATTATTGTATGGGAGATAGCGCAGGCTGGAATCCTCCATAGGGACGCCGGTGCGTCACTTTTAACATGGGAAACAGTGATGTACCGGAGCGGCGCTTGTAAATAAGCCCCATAGTGTTAACTCATCAGGCGCAGCCACACGTATGCTACTATACTCCGGTCATGGGAATATTGGACAGTGCAGCGCGTTCATGTGTCCCTTTACACCATGGGTACTCACAAACTTTCTCTCGGGGGCCAAATTTACAGTGTGGTTTGTGGCCGAGTGCCGCATTGGTGGGGTCAGTGGGGGAGGGGGCGGGGCTAGAGCAAAAAAAAAAAATGTGACCATGAGGTTGAACACAGGCCCCTGCAGCGGACGCCTTTGACCACTGAGCCACCAGACCCGGCATACACACCTCTCTCTCCCCCCCGTCTGTCTGTCTCCCTCTGCCTCGATCTGTCTCTGCCTCGGTCAGTCTTTCCCTGTCTCTGCCTCTATCTGTCTCTGCCTCTATATGTCTCTATCTGTCAGTCTGTCCCTGTCTCGGTCTATCTCGGTCTCTATCGGTCTCTGTGCCTCGGTAAACATCACATCATAGGCTCTTAACGCACACCTCACCCGGCTCTCACTCCCTGCTGCCCTCCGTCACCTCACCCGGCTCTCACTCCCTGCTGCCCTCCGTCACCTCACCGGGCTCTCACACCCTGCTGTCCTCTGTCACCCTGTAATTTCACAGCTTGGATCAAAGCGCATATAATTAATTGTCCTAAAACACAATACAGGTTTGTGCTCGCTTTCAAATTCTACACACCATTATCTTCATGTTCCAATTGGCGATTGCTATGTCTGTGATCGTGTTACTTGTTGTTGTTGATGGGCTGTAACTGGAAAACAAACTTCTCTCTCTCTCATTCTGTTTCTCTTTCTCTCTTCTGCTGTCTCTTTTCTCTTCACCTTATTTTCCTGCCTGTGACTGTTTCTCCATTTATTGTCTCTTTTCTAGTTTTTTGCTCTATCCTTCCCATCATTTTTAACAGGACACACTGACATAGCTTGCATGACTCTTTTTAACGGAAAATCCCAGTGAAATGCAGGGCCACGTGCAGCATCACCTAGTTGGCTTTGGCAATAATATGATTATTCCATGTTACTTTCTGACACACTTAATACCAAGTTAGCAATTTACCCCTTCATTATACAGCAGCCCCCGATTTCCTTTGCAGTTTGCCATCCACTTTCACCCCGTCACCTCACCCCGCGTGTGTCAGCCCGGGCTGAGACAGCTTCCCGGGCGCACACACAGCCGCACCCGAGTACTTCACAGGTCTTTAAAAGACCATTTACTGCTAACCAGGCTTTGTTGCATTTCACCTCTTCTTAGCGCCCTTGCATCTCCACTCTCGCTGGAATCGCCCGGCCCCCATAGAGCAGAGTCTCTCGGAGTCCGCGCTGCTGCAACCGGCGGTGTTTGCTGACACTATTTAAAAAAATAAATTAAAAAAACACAGGTACTAGGTCTACAAGGTCCGCGGGCCGCCAAGGAAGGCTTGCCGGGCCGCACTATGAGTACCCGTGCTTTACACAGATTCAAGTTTAACAAAAAAAAACAGGGGAGGGGGAGATCGGGTTTAGCGTCTCATTAGACATGGGTACTCTCGTTTGTCTATGGATCGAATTAATTGTCACTGTTGATATTATGCACAAACGGGTCAGGTGACAGTGATCCACTAGTTAATAGTGCCGTGACAATCTGCAAGACTGCGACACTGGCCGCTCCAATACAAGAGACTTCTTATGGGACGCGATTGGCCTGGAGAAATTGCATTCTTACTCGCGTGAAAAAATGTCACCATAACGTCGCTCAATGGCTCACGGCACATTCCGTGTGAAAATACTGAAGACCGTCATGGCTGTGACTACAGGAGCAGGGGGCAACCAACACACTGACGGATATCACTCCCGCCAAAAGAAGCTCGTAGTCAAGCTGACAGTACGTCACCTCCCTTTAACCAGACCACAACGCCGCATAAAGATTGAAGGCTGGGTGCCCTGCAGCGCTCACTAAAGGTCGACTGTTTAAGACGAGTTGGAGGTCCTTCGTCCCGTTCTAGGTGAAGTGACGCAAGGAAGCTACCTTCTAGAGAAAACACGTAACCTACTGTAACGAAAAGCAACGAATACCTGTCCCGCGTCCACTACCTCAGTACTTCCGAGATTGTCCGGCACAATACAAGTAATGACACTGCCCGGCAATGCTCTCCTTGGGGGTGATTCACAGAGAACACCCAACATAGTGGTACATGGGTTCAGAATCCTGTATTGCGTTTGACCCCGGAACTGCAATTGACCTCTGAGAGCCCCTTGCCCACAATGAAGTCACTTTTCCCGTCACCCAGTGACAACCCCCATTAGTACTTCGGACCCGTGTGACTAGGTTACATCTGCCACAAGCCCCACACTAGGGCAAGTTTCCCCATGCAGCAAAATCGTTCCTGCCACCAGGGAAGATGGTCAGTTATTTTTTTGAGGTGGAACAAGGTTATATTCAGGAATATTTTGTTTAAATATTGTATGCATCAGTTTACTGTGTAGTGTGAAGTCTGGTTATATTTGATTCTGGTCGACGCTCCAGGTTATGGCTCCTTGCAGCGAGATTCTGGACTCTTCCCACTGCCCCGGACTTGGAGGGACCTACCTGGTTGTGGGCTCCTCTTGGGATGAAACATTAATTAATTCTCCACCTTGCCTACTGCGAGGTCTCGACTCATGGATATGCCTCCAACATTGATAGTGCGGGGTTAAGTCTGCGACTATTTTCGTGACGAGTCCAAATGATAATGCACCACATAAATATATACTTTCCTATTCGTTGAGTCTATGAACTCTTGTGATGACCTTTGGCCGCCGCCCCCCCCACGTGAAATTGTGCCCAACTACCCATCCCGCCACCCCTACACCTTTAGTCATCTCACGTCTTGGGACACATGATTCCAGACAAACAAGCTACAAAAATAGAAATTTATTTCCATAAAAAAATAGACATATGCATAAAAATAAACGAAATTTCAGGCGGTCACTTAGAAGGCATAATTCCGCCATATCACATGGACATTTAACCAAATAGTAAAGACAAGAAAAACGATAGCACTTTTTGCATGCCCCAACATCACCCAATTAATAGCAGTTCAGACGAACACACAATCAAATATTCACAAGAACGTAGTTGGCACTAAACTTGGGTCTTCACACCGCCTGACCCCCCCCCCCTTATGAAAGAGCGGGGGATTTGTTGCCACCCACGAGCAGGCCCCAGTGAATCAGTAGCTGCGAAGAGCGGGACGCGGAAGGAATGTGATCTGCGGTTGCATCACCCGCTCTGGGCGCCCCCGCCCCGTGCAGGAAGGAGTGTGAGTCAGACCGGCTCGGCCGGATGCGCGGGCGCCAGAGCAGGAGTCACGCAGGGTGCGTCATCCTGGGCATGGAAGGAAACCCACCTACACACCCCGGGGCACCCAGGGTGGACCTCTGCCGCACCCGCAGTCTAGCGTGTCCTTGGGGCATATTCTGGGTGGGGGCGTCTGTGGTCACGTAACATAGGATCATTAGTCCCTTTGAGTCTGTTCAGTTTGGACGCCCCTTAGTGACCTTCCGTTCGGAGACGCCTCGGTCCATGCAGTTCGTTGTCAGTTTAATTACCGAAAGTAGTTGTACACTCCGCTTCTCATGCGAGTCTCCTGGTTTCTCCTAAACCAGATATCACCTTACAATAGACTACAAGACTATCGCTCCTTGGCCTTGTCTGTCGTAACGGTCTTTAGTCATTTCTCCCTCGCGGCTGCTTTGTTACACAGTTCAGTCCCATTGTAGAGGGGAAAAGCAGCCCCGGGTACGCTGTTGTCACTTGTGTCTCTGGCGAGGCAGGTTACCCCCCCAGACAGTTCATTTTCTGATCCGCCTCTGTTGATACATTAAGCAGTTCACTTTGGAGTCACTATTCTCAGAGATGATTTAGGAGCGGAAGGTTTGTTGACAATACACTTTGCCCCTACCTCCGTTCAGTGCTTTGGCCGACTGGCACGAAGTTAGTAACGACCTCCGAGGGGCCTGCCGCCAGTTTGCTTGGCACCACCCACAGTCATGCCTTCGACTCTGGGCGTTTGACGTAACCGTGGCTGGTCTTCAAAGCCACACTTGCCCCTCCGTCGCAAGGATGATGCGAGATGGTTTGCCAACTGTCATACAATACTGGCCACTGGGGGCAATTGATGTCACTAGTAGCCTCCTGGCAGGGCATGTGGCAGTCTGATTTAGCTGCCCGGACTGTGTCGAGTTGCACCACTTCTGGCCCCTTCTCGGGGCTGACCTCACGGCTGTGGCTCCTTATCTGATGTTCCGGGCCAGGTGGTCCGATATACCCCTTCTCATGGGGGCGTTCTGCGCTCCTGCCTTAGGCGGGTGGCTGCAGGCCAGGCATTTATCGAACCTGACCCCCTCAGAAAGCCACCACGGCACGCACAACGATACTGAAGGCTCCTCCTCCGCCAGCTCGACAGCCTCCAGGAGGAGTCGACCCCAAGACAGCCCCAATGCCGCTCTGAAGCACCTTTGCTAGGCTCGGGAAAGCGCCTTCCTGTGGCTGTGGTGGTGCTTCGTGTTCATCCCCCATGCGCGCCTTCTTCGAGGGCACCAACTCCGCTTCCTCCGCAGCCCCCCGGCGGCTTAGAGTACAACTGCGGCGTTTGCGGTTTGGACGGGCCAGGCGCACGGTCGCCGGTGAGGCCGACACAGTCTCGTCTTCTTCCATGGGTTCGGACGTGGCTGGTTCTGGCTCTACATGCGGGTAGTTGCCGGTGTCGTCATGACGGGAGGCCTGGAGTCCGGACGCAGAGTCCCCGAGGTTCGGGGAACCGGATGGGCTCGAGACAGTGCCAGGCGACATTGTGTACGTGCCCTCTTCGCGTTGAGGAAGCGAGGAGGGCGTGTTGACTTCCTCGAACATTTCACACGCAGGTGTCACGGCAGCGGGTGCGCATTTCTGTTCTTCAGTGACAGCTGGCTCGTCGGCCGCTGGCGCGCATATATCTCCGTTCTCTTCCTGGTCGTCCTCCAGCCTCGCGGACAGATAGGCCTCGCGGGCGCTGCGCATTACCAACGAGAGCTGCAGACTGCGGTGGAGGCGCATACCACCACGCTGTACCCGTGAGTGGTACATCTTCCAGACAGATAAAGTCATGATGCGCTGAGCTTCCTTCTGAACTTCCATGGCTCAGACTACGATTTGGCTGGCGTAAGAACTCGTCCTCTTGAAGCCAATACAGCGACTGCCCGCGCACCCGCCCTCATGCAATTTTATACCCTCCAGTGACGTCGACAGATTGGGCGGGGCGCCACGAGCTCGCGCTTTTGCATCCGCGCGCTGTAACTTCCCCAGCGGCCATTTTACGACGAGGTGATTGGAGACTGGACATTTCCAAAGGGAATAGAGCAATCTAATTTTTGTACAATGTGCAGTGAGACGCGTACAGTGTATGGGGTAAAAATATGCATCGTCAAGGAGTTTACTACTTGAATATGCCAGCCGCAGTAGCATTGATTTCAAGTTGGAAATATACTTTAAGCACCTTTAAATACAGCGAGTCCCCCTGTTTATTTGCTACAGTGGTATCATCCGGCCTTGGTCACAGAATGGCGACGCGCGCCACGATCGTGACGTGTCAACTGTGGTACGCGCACAGCGACTGTTTCCATGACTATTTAGGAACTCTTGACGTCAAGTGGGTGGGGTCCACTTGAAGTACTCTAAGTGCCACAAGCTGCGGCACTTCCAGTTTCCATATAAGGGCAAAGGGTGAACCGTCCCATGCCGGTCAATGGAGGTGGGTTAGGAGGGAACGCATGCGCAGTTCGTACAACAACAATTCTGCGAGACTGGGATTTGTTGTCGCAACAGAGAGAAAAGGGTCTGACATCACCATTGTAAGGTGCGGGAGCACAGGAGTCTCGGTTTACCTGAGGGTTTGGAGGGGGCTTGAGGAACTGATATCCAACGAAATATGCATCCGGTATTTTAGAAACGGGATTCATGAGGTACGCAGGTGCAGAGCAGAAGGCTGTTGAAGAACTCTCAAGGCACAATTAAACGCAAGCAACGGCATCACCTATTAATTTAAAACCCAAAGCACCCAACGTACCCACTCAGTAGTGGGTCTATGGGGTGTACCTGAAAGCGTCTTGGTTAACCAGTGGCAACTTCCGCAGTAGCTGGTACATGAGATCCACCTAGAAGTGGATTAGGAATAACTGGTGGTAAGTACAGGACCCTCAGCAGTGGGTCAGTGACGTCTGACCAAAAGTGGATTTCTGCTTCAAAGTGGTACGTAGGGCATTGAGACGAGAGACTCCCGATTTTCGAGGCAATACTTTTTTTTTTAGTTTTAGCTCTCTCCCGCCTAAAATCATCTCTTCTTCAATATTAGCTAATAGGAAAAATACAATCCCATGATTTGTTTTTCAAAATCTCCAGCTTCCCAGTTTGAAAATGTTGCCATTTATGCAAATTACCTGCTTGGAATCACGCTATTTTGTTCACTAATCATTGTTTTAAGATGGTGTGAGAAGCTTGCTTGGTATATGATGCACACTTATTATGTAAGTGGGCACCCTGCACCAATCCAGACAACCCTTATGGGTAAAAAACGGCTCTGGGTTGTGGGGCGAGTCAGCGGGACATCTGAGATGACCATGTAACATGATTGTAAGCTTATACCTCTAATGTGCTAGTTGGTGCCTCTCCCAGTGCAATGGTTATGCTATTGAGGTGAATGTAATGTATTGGTGTTTTTGTTGTGCTTTTATGGCCATATCGGCCGAATAAAGTTTTTCTTGATGATGATTTTAGTGGTCTTACACAACCTTAGAAAGCTCTTTAAGTGGTAGCTGTGCAGAACAGCCTTCAGGCCTAGTCCAGAAGGAGTGTAAAGCAGCTTGTTTTACCAAAACATAATCTTATAGGTATAGATTAAGTTAAAAACAACCACACAGTGTATTTATTATAAGACACTCACTAACACATACAGATATCTCCTAGCCGGAGATATACACAATGCACACAGTACTTTTCCATAGAAACAGGTAAGTAGCACGTAATACACAGTGGTCACCAGGGAGAGACCAAACCATATACTAAAATAGTGGTATGCGAACCACGACTTGAGTCAAAACTATACCCAGAAGACGTAGAAGTGCCAGGGACCCAAGGAACCACCCAAGGTAAGTAACCAGTAGCCCCACGGAGGCTGTGTGTAGAGTGGAAACACAACTGCAGTATCAATGCAAGTCAATGGGTAAGTCGCAGATGCAATTTTAAAGAAGGAGGACCCTTCCCAGTGGACCCTGGAGAAACCCAGTGGAAGAAAGAAGGTTGGACAGCCACCCCACCCGTAGATACCTTAGGAACCAGGTTACCTGCACCAGGGAAGCCGGGTGCATAGGTGTGAAGTGGCGTCGGAAACCGCAGTCGAACACAATGGAGGACTTCAGGAAGATGCCACTGCTGGGGACAGTGAAAGTGTCCGGTGGAACCCAAAGGGGGATTCAAGATGTGAAGAACCTGCAAGCAGAGGGGACAGAGTCTATGTCACTCAGGAGTGACCAGGAGGCACGAAAGACGAATGCCCACTGATGTCAAGTGTTGCAGGAGAGCTGACGGTGACCTTGGAACAGCAGCCATGTGGACCAGGCGATGCTGTGGATGACCAGGAGCCGTACACGAGCTGTCCCAAGTTGGATGTCGAGAGTTGAGGAGTCAAGGTCCGGCGGGAGCACCAACAAGCCTTGGCAACTGCAACCAATGTGGAAGTTGAAGAAGGTACAATGTTGGGACCAGCAAGGTCCAGGAGACTCACCACAAGCAGGGGAGCCCAAAGAATTCAAAGATGACCCTCAAGAGGACCCACAGGCCGAAGGCACTGGACTCGCAAAAGGACCTCGAGCAGCTCACCAGAGATGCAAGCCCACAGTGCAAGTGATGCAGTGAGGACGAAGATCTTGGTCACAGGAGATGCTAGAGGTTGGGGCTACTTGGAGCCCGAAGATCTTGGTGGAAGGAAGCCAACAAGCCTTTGCAACTGCAAGTCGTTGCAGTGCACATGGGTTTGGTTCCTGCGGCTCCGACGAAGGATACTGGCCTCAAACTTGGTGAGAGGACAGGGCAGGCCTCGAGGGAATATGAAGAACCAGCACCTGTGTTGCTGAGCCTTTCAGAGTCCGTGGGAGCCCAGGATCAGCAGACCGGTCAGCTTAGTGGGGGTGCCTGCAGATGCAGGGAAGTGACTCCTTCACTTCAAGGGAGATTCCTTCAGGTGTCTTGGAAGCCCACAGGCCTTGGAAGGTTCCTGTATGGTGCAGCAGACGAGCAGGGTGACGAAATCAGGAGCAGCAGGAGTCTTCCCAGTTGCAACCTTGATCACCAAATTGAACTGGAGGAGGGTTTTTGACACCTCACCACATTCATTATGCCTGATGGTGCTTTTGGGTATGTATGCATGCCCTTCGGACTAGCGTCTGCCACGTCCATTTTCCAAAAGCTCATGTTTACACTTTTTAAGGGCAAGCAGGGAGGTCATGGCCTTCCAAGATGACATTTTAATCTTTGCTGATTCTATTGATTTGCACAACTCACGTTTATCAGAATATTTACAAAACGGGTACGACATTACAAATGGAGAAGTGTAAGTTTCTCACCCAGGAGGTTGAGTGTCTTGGTCATGTTATTTCACCAAAGCCTAGTCTTATTCACACTATTGAAAAGTTAGCCACGCCCACAGATAAAGATCAATTACAATCTTACTTGGGATTGTGTGAGTTGTACTCCAGGTTCGTATGCAAGCTTTCCATATAGCTTTACCTTTAAAGGAGTTACTCAAAAAGGTGTTACATTTGTGTGGACTAATATACATCAGGATGCTTTTGACAAATTCACGTGTTCCATAGTCAATACACTGCCTCTTTTACCTTTTGATAAAAAATTGAGGTGTTATTTGCATGTTGATGCTAGTGCAGGTGGGCTTGCGGACATGCTCAATCAAAAACCTTCAGGAGTGGAGAATACTGTGACCATTGCTTGATGACCACTTTCATGTTCCAAAACCAAGTATTCCACGATTGAAAGGGAAGCATTGGCTTGTGCATGGGCCTTGGAACATTTTAAAACCTATTTGTGGGGTAAGGACTTTACCATTAAAACTGACCACAAGCCCTTAATGTCTTTGCTTAATAGCAATGGCACAGGGAGAGCATCAGCACATTTGGTTAGAATTTTTTATCAAAAATGTATCAGTATAACTTTCGTGATGATCACATCAGAGGAGCAGTCAACATTGTTGCAGATTGTTTATCAAGATTACCTAACCCATTTGCCCCTTATTCCTCAGAGACTGCTGAAGAACGCATGGTTGCTTCAGTTGAAGTGCTATCCTTGTTTGTTAAGACTTATCAAAAGAAAGTTGGATGGGAAGCTCTCAGTCAGATATGGAACTTAAAAGTATGGTAGCGTTTACCAAGAAAGGTTGGCCTTATGAAAATCTGTTAGGCCATCCACTTCAAGTTTTGTGGAAAGTTAGAGACACCATATCTCTTTCTTGTGATTTGATTCTGAAGGAGGAATATGTAATTCCGCCCAGAGATATTCATCCCACTGTTATTAGGTTGGCTCATACGGGTCATGTGAACTAGACCCTTACCAAAAAGCGGGTATGGGAAGTATTCTGGTGGCCCTATATGGGTTCAGAAATTTCTGAATTTGTGAAACGGTGTTACATCTGTGTTAATTCTGAGAAAGCTTTAATTACAAACTATTTGTAAGAGTGGGGGTTGGGCCCGTTCCTGGCACCTGAGCCTCTTATAAAGTAATATCAACAGTTTCAGTGTATAGGTACTGCAATCAAATTATTATGTTTTGCTCTAAGAACCACATTTACAATATAGGGGCCATTGTGATTAATTTCACACTCATTTCTCTAGTTAGAAAACGATTTCAAACATTCATCGCCTGTCTTTTTTGAAGGGCAACTTTTTTTTCTTTTTCATATATACATTTTACAATGATAATTAAACATACAAAAACAATAGCATTTAAATGAAAAGACAATACAATTGTGAAATAGAACAGTCCTTCAATATAAGAACAAGACACCTGGCGGAATTCTCATTTATAAATCAATCACGCTATACATCCTGTCGGTGTAAGCTAGTGGGGATTTGATATTGCAGGAACTGGCATTTTGCCATGTTTCCTAACTTCTACTTGTTTATTCAAAAATTATCTTTCCCCAACCAGCTGGGTCAACGCGTTTCGAACCCTTTACAATTTCTGGGGTTCTCCTCGGGACCAGGACTTGGTCAGTGCTTTCTCATTGGTGTTCACAACTGGAACATGCAGTGATTTCTGTTCTTAACAGTTTTTTCATAGTCCGACTATTCAATTTGTGTTTGAGCGGGTTTCTATGAGTACTTTACTTTTTTTTTTTTTTTTAGGGGAGCTCCAGTCCTAAGTATCGCAAACATTTAAAAATGCAGCCGATGTCCTTGTTCGAAGATGACTCATTTACACTGAGCACCAAATTACTGCAGTTGGTGACTTTCAGTTAAAGAGCTGTAGCCAATTATTGGCTTCAGTTTTTTGTCACCGTTGTTATCTACATTTTTAGTTATCGAACTATTTAAACCCTCACAAATAGTGAACTGAGAGCCTGGCTGCTCTGCTACAAACAAGGCAAATCTTAATTGGTCAGAGTTTCCCTTTAAGCCGTGGCATAAACTTGCATTGGACATTTTAGGACCTTATGAGAATTTCACCAGGGTCAAGGTATATGCCTTCATTCTCATTGATTATTTTTCTAGATAGGCAGAGATTAAGTGGGTATCTCAGCCCACTACTGACACCGCTATTCAATTCTTACAAGACTGTTTCCATAAAGAAGGCTTGCCTATCAGTATTGTCACTGACACTGTCAAGCAATTTACTTCCCTGAAGTTTCAAAATGTTATCAAGAAAAATGACGTTTTACATTTGAAAACTTCTTTCTATTCTAACATAAATGGCCTTGTGGAGAGGTTTAATAGAGTTGTGGTGGAAGCAGCGCAGGCGACACATGCTAAAAAGTCAATATTAAGCAGTTAGTTGAGGAAAAAATATGGGCATATCACTGTATTCCGAATCTAGCCACAGGATTTTCTTCTCCCTTTTCCATGCTCAAGGAGCAAATATCTAGGTCTTACCTTGTCCTCTTTTGGATTATGAGAGAATCACCCATTTTGAATCTTAATCATATGTATTTTTAAAAAAAGCTGATTCGGTGAAGGGTATCAAGAGCAACTTGGGTCACAAAAATACTAGTTTAGAGGCGGGAGATTGTGTCAAAGTTAAACTTCCGTTTCATGTCAGGAAAGAAAGAAGGTCCCCCCTACGGAAGGCCTGGAACAACAAGGAAGTTAGATCATGTAGATCGGCAGTATTGGCCTGTTTCGACTCACGGAACACAACCTTAAATTGCGCACTGGTGAGGTTTATGGACTGCGCAGCCAAAAAATTAGGAAAGGGGAGATGTTGATCGTTACCCCAGCTAGAGGCGCAGATCCACGGACCGCGATAACAATGAGAACTTCTGCTTTGAAGACACCCGGAAATATGGAAATCCGCCAGAACTGCAAAAGGGAAGCGTGCACAGAATGGATACCTTGGGTCATAAAATATAAACTTGATCTTAACAGCTTTGAAAGGATTGTCCTCAATGGTATTGGAGGTGCCGGACATAAATAAGAGATCTCGGCTATGTGGAGGGCTAGGCATATTTTATCACTGCAACTGGAATCGCATTTTTAGTCAATTTAATAAGCGTCAAATTTTTATCTATTTATTCGTATCAATTTAACAAGGATCAAAAAAAAATATATATATATATTCTTATCTCATGCTTGTATTAATTCAATACGCATCAAAAAGTTTTAATGATATGTTCCCTGCAAAGGTTTTTTAAATCATGCAATAAAGACTTCTTTCTTTCTATGTCAGGAAAGGTGGATCAAAATACTCCAGAGTGTTCAACGTAGTTAAGGTAGGTAAATCATCTTCCAAACTAAATAATGGTTCTTGGCGGAGGTTGAACAGACTGACTAAAGTTGATGTGCACTTGTTGAACAGTGAAGGAAATTCTGAGGTTATAGAGTGTAAGAATTTTGTTGATGCTGATGTTGATTTTGGTTCACGATTTTCCTCTCTTACAGATTCCAAGATCAATGTACCCTCTGAGACCCCACCCTCTTGTGCATGTGAGTTATCCCATTCATTGTGTGTTCAAGCCGTGTTGTTGGATGTAACGGATGGTGATAACAAGGAGGAAGTCGCTGTTTCCATGGAAGGGAATGTTGAGATCACCATGCCATCAGGTCAAAATAGTGATTCCCCATCCACTATGGAAACAGCTAATATGGACTGCTGTCCTACTACGGATATTGTTGCACCCAAGAGATTTAAAGAGTTTATTTTAGGTTAAGCTGTTAGTTCTTACCATGTTTTTAGTTTTTACCTTGTTTTCAGTTCTCATCTTGTTTTAAAGTTGGATTGTTTTCTTTTGGTTTTTTTAAATCTTTGTTTTTCTCTATTTCTTTTCACCCTATTTGTGCATTTTTATATTATTATAAAGGATGGAGATGTGTTGTAGTTTTACTATACTAAGGTTGCTTTCTTATTATTCATATGTTGCGCAAGCTACTTGCAGGTTCACAGCTACTGTCTCGCTCTTAACTGCGTTGTATTGTAGAACAGCATTTGCTCGTTGACTTTGGCAGTTGGCAACCAGTGGTCTCACTGCACAGTCGCTGCTCCACTGCTGGAGACCTCTGGCTACAATAAAGTTTTTTACTTGCCAAGCAGTGTCTTCCTTTCCGCACCACACAGTCACCCTCTCATATGGATCCAGACTGCTTTTAATCATAGTTTACTACAGGCCACATGTGTCCATGTCTAACACTTCCTCCAGTTCCTTCCTTCCTTCCTTCCCCTCCCATCTCCCTCTTACCTCCTGCCCCATCCCGTTCCCCGCCCATCCCACCCTCTCCATCTGTGTTCATCCACATCTCACCAGCAACTAGGCATCAGCCAGAATAAGCTAACTTGTGGATGAATCCGGTAAAATGGGTAAAAGCAGAGTGTTTGTCTTTAGAGGCATATCAATGCTGTAATGTATCCAACTAGGGGCTGACCAGACAAACACCAGTAACTTGACACCTGTGTGAAGGAGCTACTTGTTGTGTAATTTTTGTAAAGAGCAGAGGCACAGGAGTGTTTGTGTTCAGAGGCTAGTCAATGCTCTGATGTAATCAGCCAAGAACTGACCAGTAACCACAAATGGGCATTACTATTGCCTCATTTCACTCAGCAGCAGGGACGGCGCAAAATGTAGTTCCACCCAGGTTGCTATCTGAGCAAAGTCTGTCACTGCTCTGCACAGAAACACCCACACTATCTTGTGTCCTGTAGTTTTGAAACCCTACATTTGAAGTTTCTGATTGGCATCCCTCTCGTGGGTGCACAGTCCTGTTTTTCAATTTTTTTTATTTTGAAGATCTTGAACTGTGTGTATGTATGTGTTATTTTTATAGCGCTGACCTAGTTGAGAGACTCCAGCGCTCCAGATAGGGTTAAAGGCAAAAATACAGTGAATGGTGGAGTGCTGGCTTCTGAGAGTGGAGGTGAAATTTCCTTTGTTGTATTGTAGTCTATATTGAGTACTTTTCTATGGCCCTTGTTTTTAGGCCTCATGCTCTACGCTTTTGAAACTGTGTGGTCTTAAGGGCCTTTGACGTCTTTTTAGGCCATGTTCTGTGGTCAATGTTTGCAGGTCCTCTTACCCTGTGTTTTGGGGATAGTGTTTTCACGTCCAAGTACCATGCATTTTTCAGGCCTTTTGTTTTGCAGCTAACTTTCGGAGGCCCTCATTTTGGACTATGTTTTTTAACCCTTGTGCCATATGTTTTTCAGGCCCTTTATTTCTGTGTTTTGTGATCCTATGTTTGTCATAAATGATTTGAGGCCTTAAGGCCTTATGTCTTCAAATATGTGCCTTGTGGTCTTCTCCGAGACCTGTGTTTTTCAGGTCCTGTGTTCTGGAAGAACGCCCTGTGTTTTTCAGGCCTTTTGTATACAGTTGAGAGTTTTGTGAACCTTGTGCCTTGTGTTCCGAGATCTATAGTTTGAGGTACTCTCTGTGACCTCTGCTTTCATGTCAATGTTTCATGATTTCTGATTTTCTTTAGACCCAGTTTTCTGCGCTCTTTTCCGTAAGGCCACAGTCCCCAGTGTTTTTCATGTCCTCATTTTCAGATTCAGGGTTTACAGACCCTTGGGCCTTGTGGTTGTAGGCTTCGGGGTCTGTGGGCATGTGTTATTCCTTTAGTGTCTTGAGCTCCTTTTGTCCTCTCACTTTCAAGTCACCTGCTTAAAGGCCCTTATGCTCAGTGATTTAGGGCTCTGGATCAGGGGGTCCACATATTTTAATTTTTTTAAACTTGGTTTTGGGACACCCCCCCCCCCAAAAAAAAGCATACATACAGAGAGGGCCTTTTTGCCAGTGGGCTTCATCCATTGGTCTGAACAGGGCAATGGGTCAGCTCACTTTCCGCATTGACTTTCTTCTGTTTCAGTGACTACACAACACCTATTCACACTTGTATAAAATTTGTTCCATTCTATTCAATAACAAAGATGGTTGAAAGTGTGCTTTGTTTTATTTAGGCTTAGGTCTGCCCTACTAGATATCACAAGGTGTCTGTTTGCAAAAAAATACCTATCAGTTTACAGTGGGCTTAGAGTCTGCCCATAGCTTAACATTGGTTGGTTTTATTGTCACTCCTATTTGTTTGCTTTTTAGATCTCAGCCTACTAGACGGCGTAGCTGTCTAGTTTGCTAAAGACATCTTGGGGACATTCAGAAAGTTGACCTAGGAAAGCATTTAGCCTGTTACTTACCATTGGCTTTGTGGTTTGCAGCTCACATTTTCTGGCTTTCTAATTGCATCCTTTATTTTCTTTAGGATGTCCAGCTTGAGTCCGTCCTTCCCATTGCCCAAACCTTGTTTACTGCATTCCTCCACAAACTACCTTTCTGTAAACGGGTCTTTAATTCTTGTTCTTATCTTGTCACCTTTGCTGTGCATTCAAAGACAGAGGTCAAATATCGGGCTGTCTCTTCTAGGGAACTGACTGTTTATTTTTCTGTCTCCAAATTCAAAGTGAGAGGATTTAAGTGACAATCATGCTGGCTAGGGAGGGTCTGCTTCAGGAAGGCTGTACCAATGTTATTTTTTTAGCACACAGCAAAATGTAAATGCTTGTAAATGAACTGTGCTGACGATCCCATCAATAAATTGGGTGATGACATTTCCACACATTATCGTTTGTGCGCTGTACACCTTTATCAGAAAGATTGCATGCGCAAATGTAATGGTCATTTCAATTGAAGATGTGTTATCTGTAATGACAGTACTCTAACATAGCATGCATACTCCATGTTACCCCAATCCACTTTACTCTGCACCACCCCACTCCACTGCATTCTACTCTGCAACACTCCACACTATGCCACTCCACAGTGCATCACTGCACTCTTCTTTGCATCACTGCACTCTACACCACTCCACTCTAGCCCACCCTACTCTACTATGCACCACTCCACTGTTCGTCACTGCACTCTACAGCACTCGGCATCACTCCACTCTATGCCACTCTATTTGCAACACTGCACTCTGCGCCAATGCACTCTACACCACTTTAATCAAAACCAATGTGCTCTACGCCAATCTACTCTGCACCAAATCACTCTATGCCACTGCACTCTCTGCCACTCTATTCTATTCTGCCTCACTGCATTCTGCGACACTCTATTCTACTCTGCACCACTGTACTCTACACCATGGCACTCTACACCATGGCACTCTACATCACTTAACTCTGCAACACTGTGCGCCAGAGAACTCTATGCCACTCTACTCTACACCATTGCATTCTACGTCACTTTACTCTGCACCACTGCATGCCACTGCACTCTATGCCAATCTACTCTACACCACTGCACTCTACAACACTCTACTCTGCACCATTGCACTCTCTGCCCCACTCTATTCTGCACCACTTTACTCTATCCCACAGAACTCTACTCTGCACCCCTCTACGACACTCTTCTGCACTCTACGCCACTCTAATCTACTGTGCACCACTGAACTGACACTTCACTCTACGCCTCACTACCACTCATTGCCAGTTCACTCTATCCCCTTTACTGTGCACCACTGCACTCTTTGCCACTGCACCGTACACCACTTCACACCACTCTGCAACACTGCAACTCTACGCCACTGCAATCTATTCTGCACCACTTCATGCTATGCCACTGCAATCAACGCTGCCCCACTCTATGCCACTACAGTATGCCACCACACTCTACTCCGCACCACTTAATCTACCCTACACCACTCCGCTCTGAAACAATCTACTCTACACCACTGCACTCTACGCCACTTCACTCTAAGCTGTAGCACTCTGCTCGAAGCCACTGCGCTTTATGCCAGTTCCCTCTACACCACTTTACTCAGAACCAATGCACCCTAAGCCACTGTACCTATGCCAACTACTTTGCACCATTATACTCTACAACATTCTACTCTATGCCACTGCACGCTACGTCACTGCAGGCCATTGCACTCTGTCACTGCACTCCATGCCACTCTATTCTACTGTACACCATTGTACTCCGTCATTGCTCTTAGCACCACTTTACTCCACATCACTTCATGCCACCGCACTCTACGACACTCTACTCTGCATGACTGTACTCTACACCACTGCCCTCTACCCACTCTACTGCACTCTACACTATTCTACTGCACTCTAAGCCCCTGCACCACTATGCCAATGCACTCTACACCACTCTACTTTGTATCACTCCACTCTTATGCCATTGCACTCCAACCTGCACCATTCCACTCTACTCTACACCACTCCACTGTCACTTCAGTCTATGTCACTCTACTCTGCAACACTGCTCTCTCCACCACTCTACTCTGCAGCGCTCTATTCTTCGCCACTGCACTGTATGCCAACCCACTCTAATCTACTGTACACCACTGCGCTCTACGACACTACTCTATACCGCTGCACTCTATGCCACTTCACTCTACTCTGAAACAATCTACTCTATGCTACTGCAGTCTACGCCACTCTATTCCACTCTGCACAACTCCACACTATGCCGTTCAATTTTATAACGCTGCACTCAATGCCACAGCACTCTACACCAAAGCTCTGTACACCACTTTACTCAAAACCAATACACCTACGCCACTGCACTCTATACCAATCACCTCTGCACCACTGCACTGTACGCCACTATGACTGTTAGAAATGGGATTTTTGGTAGGCGTGGGCCAAAGCCAGGCAAAAACCACCACTCTAGTCAGGATAAGGGAGTTAAACGTCTAAAATAACCCCTGCTCACCCCCTTGGTAGCTTGGCACGAGCAGCCAGGCTGATCTTACAGGCAGTGTGTAAAGCATTTGCACATAACCAACAGTAATACAGTGTAAGCACTACAAAAGGACACCACACCAGTTTAGAAAAATATCCAATATTTTTATATACTTAAGACAAGACCAAAAACGATAAAAATCCACAATACAGTACTCAAAAATCTTCAATTATCAGAATACGCTTGAAACACAGTTCCTTGATGTCGATAGCTCCGTCCGGGGCTATCACGTCGTCGTGAGCAAACAAATCCAAACAGTTCTGGCTGACCGCGGCGTCGCGGGCCAGCTACGGTGTCGGGAAGACCCGCAAACAGTACCTTTTAGAAATGCAGGGCGTCGATGACCTCTCGTTGAGCTTCCGAAAACACGGCGACCGCAGGCGTCAGTTCCGGAGGTCGGTGCAGGAGGCGTTGGGGCCCTCGAAGTCACACGCGTTGCAGGTCGATCTCCTCTCTGATGGAGTCAGGAGCGCTGGCGTCGGGTACTGCGGTGCGAAGTGCAGCGGTGTGGCGTGGCGTGCCCTCAGGTCACGGTGCGAGCAGCGGCTCGGTGGCGGCGTCAGATGGCGTCGTCGGTGAGACCAGGGTTGCGGTGCGGCGTTGCCCTCTGCAGTGCCTTCAGGACACAGAGTCGGCAGTGGCGTCGTAGACGTCGGTGTTCTTAAGGTGGCAGCACAAAACACACAGTACCCAGTGCTGCGGGTCGAAGAACTTGAAGTCTTTGCTGTTCCTGAGACTTCGTGAACAGGGGGCAAGCTCTACCTCAAGCCCTTGGAGAGACTCACAAATTAGGTTGCAGAAAGTCCAGTCCAGGCCTTTCACTACCCAAGACAAAAGCAGCCACTGCAGGTCAGCCCAGCAAAGCACCCAGCCAAGCAGTCGTTCCTTTTCGCAGCTTCTCCGGCTCTTCGTCTTGGCAGTCTTGTCCAGATGAGTTCTAAAGTTCAGGGGTCTGGGACCCAGCATTTATGTCCAAAAATCCTTTGATCTCTTAGGCAGAGAGGGCCTGTGCCCGGTCAGGACCAGTTCTGCCTTTGGTGTGAATTCCTGGCAGGAGGTGGAGACGGCATTTGTCAGAGGCAGAGCAGGCCCTTTGAGGTGCAAGGAAATCTCCTCCCCCTTCCCCCATCATAACCCAGGTCTCTTCAGCCCTTTCCTGACCTACCTAGACCATCTGGCGCCCCTCCTGCTCCCCCAGCCTTCTGTCATCCAAAACCCAGACAGGCAATCCACATTCCAAAAGAGACACACGGGATGACTGAGCAAGAAAATACCCACTTTCCAAAAGTGGTATTTTCAAACATAGAATGGAAAAATCACCTTCACTAAAAGAGGCATCTTTAGATTCTGAGTTCAGGCATACAAAACTTCATTTTCTTACCGAATTCCCTGGGCCAGTTATGTTCATAAGATGTTATGAACAAACCTCACATTCTGTCCTATGGGGAACTGGTAGCCTTGCAATAGTGAAAAACGAAATTGGCTGTAATTCACTATTAGGACATGTCACACACACCGGGGCATGTCCTACCTTTCACATACATTGCACCCTGCCCACAGGGGTACCTTGGGCCTACCTGAGGGGTGCCTGACATGTAAGAAAAGGGAAGGTTAGGGACCGTCCAGTGTGTGGACTGGCCAAGTCGACATGGCAGTTACAAACTGCGCGCAGACTCTGCAATGGCAGGTCTGAGTTACCGTTTTCAGGGCTACTCACGGGGGTGGCACAACCAGTGCTGCAGGCCCCCGGGTAGCATTTGATTCACCGGCCCTGGCACACGCAGTGCACTTTACTAGGGGCTAACAGGTAAATCAAATATCCAATCATGGAAACACCAATCCATAACACAATTTACACAGAGAGCATATGCACTTTAGCACTGATTAGCAGTGGTAAATTGCCCAGAGTCCTAAAACCAACACAAACAGGTCAGGGAAAAATAGGAGGAAAAAGCAAAAAGTTTGGGGATAACCCTGCAAAAAGGGCCATTTCCAACACTGACACTGCACTCTATGCCACTCTACACCACTGCACTCTACTACACTCTACTCTGCAGCACTGCACTCTATGCCACTTTACTGTATGCCACATTACTCTCTATGCTACCGCACTCTACTCTGCACCACGCTATGCCACTCTACTGCCCTCTACACCAATGTACTCCACGTCACTCTAATCTACTGTGCACCACTGCACTCTACACCACTCCAATCTTGCTCACTCCACTCTGCGCCACTCCACACCACTTCACTCTGCAACACTGCAACTCTACGCCACTACTCTATACCACTCCACTCTACCCTGCAACACTATACTCTACAACTCCTCACTCTACTCTGAAACAATCTACACCACTGCACTCAATGCTACTGCACTCTGTGCCACTGCACTCTATGCCACTCTGCGCCACTCCACTCTATGCCACTGCAATCAATGCTGTGCCACTTTACTCTACAGCACTCTGCTCTATGCCACTACGCTCTACCGTGCACCGCTATACTCTACTCTGAAACAATCTAGTATGTGCCCCTGCACTGTATGCCACTACACTCTACACCACTGCAGTCTACGCTATGCCACTGTACTCTAAACCACTGCACTTCACACCAATGCACTCTGCACCACTTTACTCCAAACCAATGCATCCTACGCCACTACATCAATGCCAACTACTCTACACCACTGCACTTTACACTACTATACTCTACAACATTCTGCTGTATGCCACTGCACTCTACACAACTCCATGCTACGTCACTCTACTCCACTGCACTCTACACCACTTTATTCTACTCTGCACCACTGCACTCTAGATCACTGCTCTCTGCACCGCTCTACTTAGCAACACTCTACGACCCTGTACTCTGACACTCTACTCTGCATGACTGCACTTTATGCCACTTCACTCTATGCCACTGCACTCTACTGTGCACCACGCTTCTTCACTCTACACCACTCCACTGCACTGTATATCACTGCACTCTACGCTACTCTACACCTCTGCCCTGCACCTCTCCACTCTGCCACTACACTCTATGCCAGTGCAATCTACTCTGCACCGCTCTACACTATGTTACTACACTCTACACTACTCTGTCACTGCACTCTATACCAATGCACTCTACACCACTTTACTCAAAACCAATGCACTCTACACCAAGCTAGGCCACTCTGATGCTCTACACAACTCCCTCTATGCCACTCCATGCCACTTTATTCCACTCTATTCGATGACACACTACTCCACTCTATGACAAATCTACTCCACTCCCCTCTACGCAACATCTTCCACGCCACTTCACTCTGCTCTACAACACTCCACGACACTCTATGCCACTCCACTCTATGACTCTCTGCTCAACTCTGACACTGTGCTCCACTCTATGCCACTCAACTCTATGGCCTTCCATTCTTCAACACTCTACTCCCTCCACAACACTTTACGCTATTCCATGACACACCACTTCACTCCTCTCCACTCAAATCTGCTGTACCCCACTCCACGCCACTCCATAACACTCCACTTTATGACACTCCACTTCACGCCCCTCTCCTTTACCCTACTACTACAGCAGCCACTCTGGTGTACAACATTGCTAAACCATTTTGCAAAGCCTATAGCTCTTGCATAGACGAGACCTTTTGGCTTTGCTAATGCTTGTTATTCATTGGCTTGTGTGGACTGTTCTCCTCTTCTTGTGTTTGTCCCCTCTTTTTGGAGAATGGACATATTTCTTGTGTCCCTCCACTGCTTTACTTTTCAGGGACTACTTTTTTCTTTTTGGATTAGCACTTCCTGACAGTACATGTGTTTTACAGCTGTCTTCCTCGTGCTCTTCTCCACAAACCGCCCCCCCCCCCACAAACATCATGTTGCCCTCCGTGCCTGAGTGCTACCACTCTGTGTAGCTTTCTCGCCCATTTGATTATCTACCCCTACTCCACATAGTTCTTTCTCTTGAGTGTGCTTCTCCTCTCAACGCCTGTGTTTCACGTTGCTCTCTCGCCGGTGATGAATTTCTAACACCTGGAAACAGATTTGTTGCGAAATGGGGTTTAGAATCAGAGTGCCCAGGCTCACAGACTGCTCCTTATACACTGCACCACGCTGGTCGTGCTTTATTTCTTCATCATGTTTACCATTCTTTTTCTTGTCCTGTTTATTACACTTTTTACCTCCCCCATCCCCCCTTCTGTTTTTCACTTCTCCTGTCTGACCAAAGCAGTTCCCTGATCGTTCCCAATCACTCCTTTCTGACCATTGCTTTCTTCCTCACATTATGTAGGTTACTCGCCTTAGTTTTATTCTACCACGCCTTCCACTGCATGCTACGGCTGGCAGGTATATTGTTTTCCTTAAGGGTGTGACCGTACTAGATTTCTATTTATGTAGGGGGGACATTTTTTTTTTGTTGGTTTTATATAGCGCAAACTCGACCCGAAGGGATGGGAGAGCTTTACATGAGCACCAGTTACATTATACAAGGACCCATTCATTTTTTTTGGTAGGCACAAGGAGATTAAGGGGGCGAATACGGTGTCGGTCGGAAAGCCTGCGACCGCTAGTCGGAAGCTTTCCAACGGACACGGTCGGTTTTCGGTCTGACCGCCGAATTACAATGTAGGTGGTCTAAGCGTGAACCGGTCTGTCATTTCGACACGGTTCCGACCGGCTCTCGGAGTCCTCTGGTCGGTCGGAACCACACCGTAATCCCCTGTGGACGGCGTTTCCACTGTTGGGATTACAATGTCGGTTTCCCACAGCCTTTCCTTGTCGGCCTTTCTGACACGGAAAGGCTGTGGGAAAGCGACTTTGGGGAGCAGGGCCCACTTGCCTCCGCGGCCTACGATTGGTGGCAGAGGGGGTACCTAAGGTGCCCCTCTGTAAATCCATGCACTGTGTGGCAGGCACCATGGGATGCCTGTCACAGGGTTCTATAAACACCCCCATTGCTTTATGGGAGCCTGTATTACGGCCGGTTTACGGTCGTAACACAAGCTCCCATAGAGAAATGTGAGTATCCTACCGAACAGTGTTCGGTCGCATCGTAATCAGGCGGTAGGAAACGCCAACCGGAGGTTGGTCGGTCCTGAGACCGAGATGGCGTCGGTCGGAGGCAACTCCGACCGACATCATAATAACCCCCGAAGTGATTTGCCCTGAATCACAGGATGTTGAGCCAACGCCGAGACTCGAACCTGGTCCCCCAGCTCCAAAGTCAGCATCTCTGGTCGTTAGGCCACAGTACGGAGGGCAGATGTTGATGGACACCGCTTATCGATTTGCCGTTGCAGAAAGCAAAGCTTTTTTGTTTTATTTTTCATGACCTCACACCGCAGGGATTCATAAACAGGGTTGTTTGTTTTGCTTTCTGTGAAATCATATAGGTCTTTTTTCAGTCCGGATGTTGTGCTTATGTGATCCTGGAGGAGGGTCATTTATTACATTTTATATTTTTTACTTACCCTAGTTATTACACATAATATCAATGCAGAAAGAGCATTTCTTTTTTTTTTTTAAACTGTTAAAAGCCAATTGTAAGTTTGGGTCTATTTGTTTGTCATGATATACACTGCCTTCCCCCTGCACGGGCTGAAAGAAACTAACTCCCCTGCTGAAAACACACATACATACATGACCCCCACCCACTGCAGACAGGATTACACGGCCACGAGCCCCAGTCAGAGGCGAATGTACACATGTATACACCAGAGACTATCATAAAGAACATTTTCGGCCGAAGCCATTCATGTCACAAGATACAAAACATCAAACATCACTCGTAAAAGGAAAGACCACATCAAAAATTACACTAAAAGCAATTTAAGATTAGAATATCGTTACTGATAAAAATTTACCGAAAACTTAGGTGGCAAGGGCGAGGCCGCATTAATGAAAAGTAATACGTACATTAAAAAGAGAGCAAATGGGTACCCTCTGAACAAACACCACCTCCTTGCCTTTTAACCACTAGAGCTAAAAACGCTGCCCTTTTTGCCCCGTACTTTAAATGTAAACACGCAAAAGTGTACATCCCCGAAAGCAAGTCGCTGCTGACTACAACTCTAGAACTGGCTTAAAGAGTCATGCCACTTGAAAGCTATGTTCAACCACTGAACTCACGCGTTTCCTCCCTACCCCAGCACCATGGAGGGGGGTTCGTTAATCCACCTTCCTAGCTGGGAGTTCCCTGTATGCACCCACTCTCCTTCTCAGGCAGTCTCCCTCCCCCACAACACACATTCGCACACCCCCACCTCCTTTACCCAAATGGCCCCTCCTTCCGCACAGCCGCATACCCCTTCTGCCACCCACACAAAAGCCTCCTCCCCCACCCACCCTGCAGTCAGAAACTAGCCGCGGGGGCACGCACAGTAGGGACAGCTGGTAAAGGGAGGGGGGGTGCGCTAGGCCTGTTGCCAGCCTCCCCTCCCCCTCACTTCCTCTGCCAGGTGCGCCTGAGGCTGATCTCTGTGAGCTCAGAAGTGGCCCAGGGCTCAGGTTGCAGACTGTTGAATAAACCCTTTCAGATGTGAGAAGACGTGGAGGGGGGGCCGGGCGCCTCAGCCCGCCACAATATAACAGTGCTGCCTTATCCGGCCTGCAGCCGACAATTACAGGCATCATCTGGAGAGACAAGTTTTCCGCCCCTTCACCTTTTTCTGCTCCAGCCTTTCCTGTCCTCTCAGTCCCTTCTTCCGCAGACATTCATGCACACACTGCCATAGCTGCCCCCCTCAGTTCCTTCTGGCTTCCCATTTACTGCATTCCTAGTCCCTCCTGTCCTCACATGATTACCCGTTCAAGACTTTAAGTCCACTAAGAATTTTTTTGCTTAACTCTTGCTCGCCCTAGAATTTGCCCCACAGCTCAGTTACACCTTTATTCCGTGTTCCCCCCTCAGTCATTTCGACCCATGTCTTTGTTATCCCTGTCTAATTCATGTATGTGCCCCCCCACCGCTGAGTCCTCCCTGCCACCCCCCCCTCCTTCAATCCACTCAGCCCTAGATGCCACCACCAACAGCCTCCTCAACCCTCCCCCCTCATCCTCTCTCTCCAAGCTAGTCTGCATTGCCTCTACTTCACAGTTCACACTGCTTTCTGTTAAATTACTGGGCGTAGGAAATCCACCTTTTCTGCACGGTCACCCCAGATTTTTCGCCTTTTGCTGGACCCTATATATTTGCTTGCTTTAGATCTCTCTGCAATTTACCCCTGCTAACCAGTAGTAAAGTGCCTTTGCTCCCCCTTTAACCATTGACTTATTCCTTATTGCCATATTTAACTTGCCTATAAGCAGGGCCACTAGAATCAGGGCCTGCTCTAGGGCGGTGTGATCTGTGCCACCGCACCGGGCGCTGATTTGGGGTGGGGGCACCGTTTTTGTAAGTATATTACCGTGTTAAAAGCACCTGCTGCCTCGTTCCTAGCCTCCAGCAATTTTCAGGCAACAATAAAAATTTCAAGATAACTTCAGTGATTAATGTTCTTCCTGGAGAGAGATCGGAGTATTGTCTAATAGAAGTTTTGTTCATCGTAAGGTAGCAGAGGGTTAATATTCCTGCTGCAAAGAACGTGTAACGTGCAGATCACAAAGTGCAAATAATATTTCTGATGGATACATCTGCCTGTGGATTCCTCACCTTTTGAATTACCCCTTGCGCAGCCTTTCACTGAAACTTTTTTCATAGCTCTCCCATGTCGATGAGGACCTCACAATGGCACGGCTCCGCTCGCGACTCTGCGTGACGTCATCGGTGCCATAAGAAGACCTCGTCGGCCTGCTGACATCAGTTCCCATTTTTCCGAGCCGTCGACGCGTAATGGTTTTCTAGGACTCTCCATTTCTTCGTAGTCTACTTTGTTGCAGTTGTCTTTAAACTGTTTCTGCATGAGGGTTACTCAAAAGAAGCCTGGTTTTACACTCTGTAGGGAATGTGGGGGCCATATGTCTGTCACGGACCCCCACGAACACTGCCTTTGGTGTTTGTCATCTGACCACGGCGTCGAGGGATGCTTGTCGTGTCGTCGGATAAATCCAAAGGCCCTTAAAGAGAGGGAAGCGAAGCTGTTTATGGCCCGGGCGAGGAAGGAGAAGAGAGGTCGGAAGAGGATTAAGTCGAGGTCGAAGTCGCCGACTCTGCACACCTCTAGGTTGTCCAAAAAGCATAAGAAGAAGCGGCAACATGGGTCCAAGCGTCGCTCTTCGAAGGACAAGTCATTGAAGTTGGCGTCATAGGAAGGATGCCATCTCGCCTTCTTCACCACAGGTGACTCTGATGCATTCTCCGACGCCGAGGGACTTCCGGCGCCCAGTGAAGCGTCTCCTGAGCCTCCAGCCTCTCGATCCCAGATCCGGTGTCTCCGGCGCCGCAACCAGAACCCGCCTTACGACCTCGATCTAACCTAGATCAGGCGGTTCCAGATCCGTACCAGCCTTTCCCGGCTCCAGGTGCGGATCCGTCGCATTTTCTTAATGCGATGTATGGCATGTTTGCCCGGGCAGTTAATCCATCCGGCGCGCCGGCTGGCCCCGTGGGACAACTTTCCTATAATTTGGGCGTTCCCCAACATTATGCCCAGGCACCATTCATGTTGTTCAACCTGATGACTCCGTCTGACCTCTCACGATGCCGAAGTACTTGACGCCGATCCCGTCTCAACTTCGGGCGGCACCCCTGCCCGCTACTGAAGGACCTCCACCGACGCCGGCTCCGAGGTCACCGGTGCCGCGGCTGGCGCCGATTCTGAAGATGCGATCAAGGAGGGAGGCTCCGAGGCTTCTGGAAGAGGAGGAATTCCAGGAGCAGGCTGAGGAGGGGGAGATACTGGATCCTATGGATGACTTTGAAGGGCTTCAAGAAGCCAGTGGGCTGGACACATCAACAGAGTGGGAGCTCTCTTCTCCCAAAGCTCTTCCTTCTCAGGATGTGGCCTCAAACCATTCAGTCATAAGAAAGGCTGCTGACCTTCTGCATTTGCAGTTGCCAACTGCGTAGGTCATGTCTAACATTTTAACTGAGGTACTGCACTCCCTTTCATCAGCGGTGGAACCTTTGCTTCCGTTCAACGAAGCTTTGACAGATCCAATTTTAGAAGTTTGGCAAAAGCCAATGTCTGCCCCTGCTGTGTCGAGAATGGTGGCAATGCGTTATAAGGTTGCTCCTGAAGATCCAGCATTTTTATCGTCGCACCGTTCACCTGAAAGCTTCGTGGTTCAAGCGTCTTGTTCCTCTAAGCAATCCGCTGGTACCTTCCCCTCCACTCCGGGGGATAGAGACTCCAGGAAGTTGGAACAATCCGCAAAAAACGTGTTTTCATCTGCCAGCAAGTCCTTGAAGTCAACTAATGTCACATGCTTGTTGGGGCGTTACATCCATGCATTGATGGACTCAGCTAAGGGGGTGATACCTAAGCTGCCAGAAGATGTCCAGGGTCACTTCGCTGAGGTACTGTCGGACACGCAGGCTGCAGACCGTCAGGTGATCCAGTCCGGGCTCGAAACGGCTGACTCCGTTGCCAGGGTAATGGGCTCTTCGGTGGCAGCTAAGAGGCATGCCTGGTTGAGAGGGTCAGGATTCTCTCGGGACGTCCAGGCCACGCTGTTGGATCTTCCCTTTGATGGCTCAAGACTCTTTGGGACCAAGGCTGACTGAGCTCTACAACGATTTAAGGATAGCAGAGCTACTGCTAGATCCTTAGGCTTGCAATCCCAGCCTAGGGGTTTTGGTTACCGGAGATTTCGGGGATTTGGGAAGGCTGCTCCTTTTCGGGGTCGACAGCAGCAGCAGCAACAACAGAACCCATTGTATAGATCATACAGAGGGAAGGGAAGAGGTTGTCTGCGAGGGGCTGCTCGCCATCAGGTCTCCTCTTCCTCCTCCCCTGGCCCCACCACTGGCTCCGCAGGGAAGCAGCTCTAGATCCCCCATCTTGGAGCTTGTTGGACCCGTGGGAGGTCGGGTGTCCCATTTTCTACAAAATTAGAAAACTGTTACCTCAGATCTTTGGGTTTTGAATCTTGTAGAAAATGGGTACGCCCTTCCCTTCTGTAAGTTTCACCCTCCTTATCCTCCTCGCCAGGGTTGGTGTTCGGAGGACCATCTGTTGCTTCTGCAACAAGAGGGCCTGTCCTTTTTACAGAAAGGTGCGCTAGAGGTTGTTCTGGAGCAGGAAAGGGGTCAGGGATGCTAATCCCAGTATTTCCTGATCCCCAAAAAGGACGGGTGGTTGAGGCCGATCCTAGACCTCAGGGTCTTAAATTTTTTCCTCAAACAGGAGAAGTTCAAGATGTTGACCCTAGCTCAGGTTCTTCTGGCGCTGCAGCAGGAAGACTGGATGGTGTTGATCGATTTACAGGATGCGTATTTTCACATTCCCATCCTGAAGTCGCATCGAAGGTATCTCTCCGTTTTACGGTGGGGTCTTAGCATTATCAGTTTTTGGTCCTTCCGGTCGGTCTTACATCCGTGCTACGGGTCTTCACGAAGGTGATGGCAGTGGTGGCAGCGCATCTCAGAAGGTCGGGGATTCCTGTTTTCCCCTATCTGGATGACTGGCTGCTCAAAGCAAGGTTGCCAGAGATGGTGCTTCATGATCTGCAAGTAACAACTCGACTGTTGTTCGACTTGGGTTTTCCGATAAATGTTCCCAAATCTCACCTGGGGCCCTCTCAGCGCAACCTGTTCATAGGGGCAGTACTGGATACTAGTGTGAGTCATGCCTACCCGCCTCCTCAGAGAATTCTGGACGTACAGGCTAGGATTCCAGTGTTTTAAAATGGAGCGGTTGTTCCAGTCCTGAAGGTGCTACGTCTGCTCGGACTGTTCGCTTCCTGCATACTGTTGGTCAACCATGCATGCTGGCACATAAGGGCACTCCAGTGGTTCCTCCGCAGACAGTGGTATCAACACAACGGAGATCTCAGGGAGGTGGTCAGAATCTCCAGAGACACTGCAGCGGAGCTGTCTTCGTGGAGTTTTCCAGGCAACCTGTCTCAAGGGAAGCCGTTTCAACCTCCTCCGGTGGCCACAGTGATAACGGATTCCTCCACTCTAGGGTGGGGAGCTTGTGAGAAGTTGGCCTGGTATATGCTGTCCACTAATTAAAGTATTATTTTTTGAGTCCCACACTTCTTTGGGTGTCTCCTCTATTCATTTTTTCCTTTGGGGTATACGAAAAGGTCCTTTCTGACTTAGATCACCAACTTGACTATATCTGTGTACTCAATATGAATTATCTTCTGAAACTCATGTACATATATTTTATCTCTAGATGTTTTTATTGAACTACAGTGGACGCTCTTCCAATTGATATTTTTGTCCTGATGATGACCCTCGAACCATTTATAGGGTTGAAACGTCGTCGACGCCAATAATGTGGCTTCAATGAATGAGGATACCATTGTTTTGTTTAGAAACCTGTTTTTGTGATTTTCCCTCAGCCACTATTTGTTTACACCTGTCAATGTTCACAATCATAACACCGTCTGTGTAACTGTATGAGCGCCCCGATTATTGTATCTAAATATGTTCTTCTTTTGATAACATTAAAATTTATTTGTGAAAATTGGAAAGATTATCTGTACATGGGTATTGTGTGTATTAGAAGCCCAATATTTGGGTAGCATATTTTCTCTTTTTCTTGATCTTTATTCTAGATTGTGAGGTTTTCTTTTTTCTTTTTACATTTTGTTTTTCTCTTTTCCCAGGTGGTGTACTTGAACCATTGTTTGGACTATACCACTAATTAAAGTGGGCACCGTGCACCAGTCCAAACGACCCTTATGATGTATGAGGTCAAAGATAACCTTTAGAAAGCTATCCTAGTGGTAGCTGTGGAGAGCAGCCTTCAGGCTTAATCTTGAAGGAATGTAAAGCAGCTTGTTTTACCAGAATATCACCTCCTGAATGACTAAATGAAGGAGAGCCACACAGTAGTTATATAAAAATATGTATTTATTAATATAACACTCTCTACTATCCTCTACACGAGGATAGAACACAAAGCACACAATACGAGATCAATAGAACAGTTGTAAGTAGCACAATACACAGTGGGCTCCAGGGGGAGACCAAACCATATACTAAAATAGTGGTATAACAGTCGCGACTGAGATCAAGACAAGGTCTGGAGCACGTAGAATCGCTGGTACCCCATGAACCACCCAAGGTGAGTAGACCGGGACCCCACGGAGGCCGGGTGCAGTGTGGGAACACGACCGCGGGCTCCGTACAATTCCATGGGGAAGTCGCGGTTACACTTTTAAAGTTTAAGGACCCTTCTAGGAGGACTTCGAGCAAACCTGTTGGAACTTAAGAGTTTGAAGAGCCACCCCACCCGTGGATACCGTAGTACCCGAGTTACCTATCTCAGAGGAGCCGGGTGCATAGGTCTGAAGTGGCGTCGGAAACTGCCGTCGTTCTCAATGGAGAGCTGCAAAGAAGTACTGCTGCCATGAAGGTGAAAAGGGTCCGGTGGAGTCCAAGCCTGGATTCGGAGAAGATGGAACCTGAAAGCAGAGGGGACAGAGTCTGGGTCACTTCAGAGTGACCAGGGGCTCGGTAGACGAATGCCCACCGATGTCGGGTGCTTCAGGTGCGAAGAAGGGATGCTTGACTCTGCAGCCACGAGGACCAGGAGACGTCAAGGATGACCAGGAGCCGGAGGTGATCTGCCCCACGAAGGATGTCGAGTGCTGAAGGGTCAGTGTCCGGCTGGAGCACCAACAAGCCTTGGCAAAAGCAACCCATGCAGGAAGGTCAAGCAGGTTACGGTGTGGACCAGCAGGGTCCACGGGACTCACCAAGCAATGGGGAGTCAGGGCACATCTGGAGCAACCAGGAAAGCCCAACAGAAATCAAGATGACCCTCTGGAGGACCCACAGGCCGAATGACCAGGAGTCGCGAGGGGACCTTGAGCAAGATTGCAAAGTACCAGCACTCGGTGCGAGGAGGCCAGAGTTCTTTGGTGCAAATACTGCTAAGGGTCAGGACTACACGGAGTCCAATGCACAAGCTCGGGGATCGCCAACAAGCATATGTACTTGCAAATGGACGCGGTGCACAGGGGTTCGGGTCACGCAGTCCCCACGAGGGATACTGGCCTCAAACTCGGTGAGAGGGCAGCTCGACCTCAGGGACCTTCGGAAACCCACCTCCTGTGTTGCTGAAATCTTCGGAGTCTGCAGGAGCTCAGGAGCAGCAGACCGGTCAGTTGCGCTTAGGTGCCTGCGAAGCAGGGGAGTGACTCCTTCACTCCAAGGGAGATTCTTCAGTTGTCTTTAGTGCACCACAGGTCCTGCACGGAGCCTGTATGGAGCACGGGCACGAACCAAGCTTCGGACGGAAAGGGGGACGAAGTCGAGCCCAGTCGAGGCCCAGCGAAGTCCAGAGTGTCCAGACGGTCGAAGGTCAGTGGTTTCTTCTTGTAGAATCTTGTCCACGTAAAATCCAAAGTCTTACAGCCAGGTAAGCCCTTTTGTACCCACGGGAGAGGGTGGACAGATTCAGGGGACCCTCCTAGGGGAGGGTCAGGACAGAGGGGTGGTTACACCCATGTCCTTTGTCCAGTTTCGCGCCAGAGCAGGAGCCACTGGCTCCCAGAACTGGTTTGAACTGGACTATGCACAGGGACACCAAATGTGCCCCAGATGCAGACTTTCAGGCACTCTCAGAGTGCACCCACCCAGTCCCAATACACTAAACCCTGTCTGGGAGGTGGTCACACCTCCCTGTGACAGGATGCCTATTGTGCTGCCTTCCTCTGCTCAAGCTTGGCTCAGCAGCAGGAGGGCAGAAATGTGTCTCCGGTCGGCAGCATCCATTTTGTGCTGTCCAGGTCGAGAAGGCTGGCACCGGTTAGACCAGTGACCCCACGAAGCTCGCTTCTGAAGGGTGGAATCATACCTCCCACACCAATTACTGGTGTGGAGGTATGATTCCAAGGTGTTTGATACCAAACATGATATGTTTCTATGCAGCCGTTTTCGAGATAGCATTTACCGCAAGGTTATAATGCACCTCTACCTATATGTCCGGCTGAGTCACAGACAACCCGGGAGAATGGTATCCGAAGGCTGCAGAGAGGCTCTGCTCACGCAGGGGCACCCTCTCACTAAAAACCCAGCACCCTGCCTTCAGGATTGATAAGGCCTGCTATAGGGGTGACTTATAAGTTTTAAGTGTAGTGACCTATAGATATAGTAAACCTATATCTAAAGTAAGTGGTGCAAGCACCATCTTACATAGGCTGCAGTAGCAGACCTGGAGTTCCATTTTGTATGGCCTCTCATGGGTGGCATAATACATGCTTCAGCCCATGGGAGGCCCCTGGGGTACCTATGCCCTGGGTACATGGGTACCATATACTAGGGACTTATAAGGGTACCCCAGTATCCAATCTGGAGTGTGCCAAAGTACATGTCACAACCAATTTAGGGAGAAAGTAGATAGACTGGGGTCCTGATTAGCAGGATCCCAGTCAGACTAGTCAAAAACCAGCAAAACACAAGGCAAAAAGTGGGGGTAACCATGCAGTCAGATCCTACCTTCCTACAGAGCTCATCTGGGGGATCTGGAGATCAAGGGCCTTTGGTCTCCAAAGGAAAGATTGCTTCACATCAATCTTCTGGAGCTGCGGGCAATACGTTCGGCTCTCAAGGCTTTTCTACCCTCCCTTCACAGTCATTCAGTTCATGTCCTGACAGACACTACCGCGATGTGGTACATCAACAAACAGGGGGGTGTAGGGTCGTATCATCTCTGTAGAGAGACTCTGGTCCTGGGCTCAGGACCACCAGATTTGCGTGATTGCAAATCATCTCGGGTTGGGTTCCGAATGTGAATGCGGACAGTCTCAGTCGGCAATACTCGACCAATCACGAGTGGCGTCTTCATCCGTAGGTGGTCCACCGCATTTTCAGGATGTGGGGGTTTCCTCGGTTGGACCTGTTTGCCACGCACGAGAACGCGCACTGCCCATCGTTCTGCAGTCTCCAGTATCCGATGTGGGGAGCGTTGGGGGATGCGTTTCAACTAGATTGGAGCTTGCGGCTATTTTACACGTTTCCTCCCATACCCTTGATTCCTCAGATTCTGAGGAAGATTCGCCAAGACCGGGCCCAAGTCATATTGATTCTTCACCTCTCATCGCATCCTCCGCTCCGTCTCCCTCTCAGGGCAGACCCCCTCTCACAATCGCAGGGGCAGGTTCTACACCCCCACCTCCAGAGCCTGCACCTTCATGCCTGGAGATTGAATGGGACAACCTGAGTTCTTTCTCTCTCCCACCAGTTGAGGTGGATGTTATATTATCGGCCAGAAGACACTCCGCCAAATCTGTCTATTCCAGTAGAATAAGCCAGATTTGTTAAATGGTGTGGAGAGAGTTCAATTGACCCTTTGAAGGCCCATTTGTCTGATGTTCTTAGTTTTTCTCTTTCTTTGGCTCAGCAGGGTTGTGCTGTGGCGACTGTTAAGGGCTACTTGTCGGCCTTGTCAGCCTTTCTTTGTTTGCCAGACCAACCATCGTTGTTTATTTCTCCCATAGTCATAAGATTCGTTAAGGGTCTCACTAATAGATTTCCTCCTACTCCTTTTATTATACCTCAGTGGGATATAAATTTAGATCTTACTTTCCTAATGGGGTCTCCTTTCGAGCCTCTACCTAGTTGTCAGTTGAGGCTTCTCTCATTCAAAACAATTTTTCTGATTGCGATTACCTCTGCCAGGAGGGTTAGTGAGCTACAGGCTCTTAGTTCTAAGCCTCCTTTCACCACTATCCATGCAGATAAGATGTTCCCTGTTGTAAGGCAGCTACTTGGGCCTCCCTCCACACTTTTGCGAAGCATTACTGTTTAAATTCGGAGGTGAGGAGGGACGGCCATTTTGCACATTCTGTGCTGCTGAATTTTTTGGTATCGGTAGGTGGACACCCTTCTCTGGAACTGCTTGGGGATTCAATTCAAAAGATGAGGAATCCACAGGCAGATGTATCCATCAGAAGAACAAGTTACTTACCTTCGGTAACACTTTTTCTTGTGGATACAGTATCTGCCTGTGGATTCCTAACTGACTCACCTGCCTCCCCGTTGTCTACATACCGTAAAAGAATTTTGGGTATGACAGCTATGTATTCATTGTCATTGGAAATGATATGTTACTTGTCGCTAGGAAATGTCTTTATTTTAGAATTTCCAGTTTCCTTTCTTCTTGAATAGTATGTGCATATTTTGTATACTGTGTATACTTGTGAAATGTTGTCAGTTCACCCGTTCGCCTCGAAGACATGGAAAAAAAATGGGTGGAACTGACCTGAGCACGCCGACGAGGTCTTCTTATGGCTCCGATGACGTCACGCGGAGTTGCGAGCAGAGCCGTGCCATTGTGACGTCCTCATCGACGTGGGAGAGCTATGAAAAACATTTCAGTGGAATGCTGCGCAAGGGGTAATTCAAAAGGTGAGGAATGAACAGGCAGATACTGTATCCACCAGAAAAGGCTTTACCGAAGGTAAGTAACTTGTTCATATGGGCTAATGGGTTACTGCTTTTGTCACAGAGATCTTTTTGTTAATTACAGTTTATAAGTTAAAATCCTAATACAGAACAATGAGATAGTAACTGTTCTCAAAGAGCTGCATGCAAACTGCAAGGTATAGATTAGATCGTAATGATTTTTTCCTCAGTTTTTCATTATCCCAATGTTGCAAAAAGGGTTTATTTGGGTAGAAATCAATTCTTATTATTAAAGAGAACCCCCAACCACGGTATTACATTTTAAATTCTGAGTTTGTGCTTCTCCAGACCCAGCCATCTTAAACTATAATGCCTCCCAGTATGGGTGGCATGTGACTCCTACACCTTATAGTCTTCTGTCTTATCTAACATTTTCTATACACTGATTTACACACGTATGATTGATTGTCTCTGTTTGATGTAAAGTGCTCTGATACCCTACACTGGTATGAGTGGCGCTAATAAACTAATTAAATGCATCTGAGAGAGAGTGGTTATGGAGACGTGAGGGGCACTGTTAAAGGGTGGTAGTAAGGGAATATGTGGCGGAGGTGGTCATTGAGGCCGCCAACAAACATTGTCGCACAGGGCGCCACCAGCGTGAAAGCCGGCCCTGACTGGAATTATACAGCAGGGGAGGACCATATTATGCGGCAGGGCTACCTACATTTTGTGGCAAGAAAAGACAAATTATGTGGCACATGTTGAAACTGTCTGGGCAAAGGTGTAATTTCCTTAGCATCTGTTTAACACACAAACACAGTATTAAGCAATAGAAAGGTGACCAATCAATCACTGCCAAGAGACTTTCTCCATGCGGCAACACATGTTGCTGAGTTTTTAGTAACGTTTGGTCTGTTTGAACTAGAAAAAATGTTGTTAAAATTTACAGATTACGCAGCAGATGATGGGTTATGTGGCAAGTGTGACAAATGGATAAAAAAAATCGGAAAATGCACCTCAGGCAAAATCACATAATTCCAGTGGCCCTGCCTATTAGTCCCTAGTATATGGTGTACTAAGCGTATTCAGGGCCTGGAAGTTAAATGCTACTAGTGGACTGCAGCACCTATTGTTCCATTCACTACAGTGGCAATGCAAACATGGGTTCAGGCATACCCCTTTGTGGCAGTGTAAAACCTGCCAGCCAACCTGGCAAAATAACCCTTTTGTCAAGTTAAAAACTCACTTTCAAATATTAGTAAGTAACCCCTATGTAGGCCTGGTATCCCACAAGGTAGGATGCATGCTATTTAAAAGTAGGACATGTAGAAAATTAATATTACTGTGTTCCTACAGTGACATGGCCTTAAACGCTGTTTTCACTGTGGCAAGCCTAGCTGTCTTATGTACAAAACTAGAGTACAAAGAGGCGGTGTGAAATAAAGTATATGCCAAAGACCACACAAATTGGTCAAGCAGGAAATCTGAATTGATTCTAGTGTTTCTGGTTTTACATTTTATAATTCAGCCCCTTGATGGCCATCTCTTTCTCTCGTCTGTTTTATATCAAAGGTTAATGTCATGCCTTTAATTCTAGGCACACAAGCTTATAGCGTGGGTAGCAAAGACAGAATCCACATGATAGCTCAGCTCATTTTGGGCTCCGAGAGCACCGTGACCTGGGCCATAGCCAGACATTTAGTTTAAGGCTGCATTGGCTCACCCATCTGTATAATATACTTATAAGATCTCTCAGCCGGCTCGGTTCATCCACTGGGTGCTGTTGTATCATTCATGTTTTTCTTCCGTCCACTACAGTATACAGCAATAGGTAGCACACTTCAGCCACTCGTTAACTTCACAAGGAGCACTTCTGCACACATCGTAGTTCCCTTCAGTACCAGACACTGCTATCAATAAATCAATCAAAAAGGATTTGTAAAGCGTGGCTTGTCACCCGTGAGGGTATTCTGGCGCTAAAGAAACGCGTGCTTTCTGAGACCAAATACCATTGCAAGTATTGGTGAGGGTTCAGCAACTATCAAATCAAAGTTTTATAACAACCATGGTAAAACCAAATAAGGATTGATAAAAGCAAAAGGCTGGCAGCCAGCACAGACCAATTGACTTAGCAACTGCTTGTTTCTTTTTCTTTTAGCACTTTGTTCAAGGGCATGTGTTTTCTTACTTTCTCTTTTGTGCTCCTTCCCTACAGAAATTATCCTGTTTTCCATATTGCTCCTCTCTCCCAGCTCGTTTGTTGTTTCTTCCGCCCCTCTCTTACTATCAATGCACACCTCCCATGTTATCTGTGTTGCCCCTCACTCCTTCGCCCTCCATGTTTCTTGCTTTTTAGGGCGAGCCTAGCACAGCGCGCATGCGCTGCTCTATGGGAGGCTTCTTGTGAGCACTTTAAACGTCTTCGTGTGGGTTTGACTCCTCCCACATATCAGATTGGCCTTTGCGTGTGCCTTTCAATAATGAAAGCACGCAAATGGCCAAAGGCTGGTGCATGTCCCACCTCTTTTGAAAATGTTCACTCCCACAGCGTTTTGCTCTCGGGAGCGAGCAGCGGGAGTGAGAATGGGCGCGCAGGGTGGCAGATGCATTCCTTGTGTGTCAGGTTACCTCCCTCCCCTCTTGCCACACATGTTGCCGAGCATCTCTCGGGGTAGCGATGACTTCACTCCTCTAATGTTTCCGCTGCACGCCCCACACCTACAGATAGGGCCAAGAAACATAGCGTCAGTAGCGCCCCTGTGTTTCATGTGCCATTTAAGCGCTGCACCACACTCCCCGGGCTCGCACTGATTCATGGGTAAAGGCCCCATTTTGTAGGAAGTCCAGACTTCAGTCTTCGATGCAAAGTTACTCCCATGAGCGCCAAGAGGCCTTACTGAGGTAGACTGAACACTATAGAAGTGGAAACAAATACGGACAAAGGGGTCTGTTTCACACGGCGGCACCAGGGGGGTTAAGTCGTGGGTGAGGGAATAGTGTACAGAGACTCGTTCCTGACTTCTCTGTTCTCACCGATGCTCTACGGTGGCCGACTGTCCCTGTCCTGAGAGCGATCTTGTCTGTCCTCGTTGGCAGAGCGCCAGCTCTGTTATAAAACAGTAGCGATCATTTCCAACGCAGTTTAAATGAGTGAGCCTGTCTAGTGCCTTGAAATGAATAAACCGCGCTGCTGCCCTTCGTTGGCACTGACAAAATATCTCCTCTTTGGTTTGAACGTCGGCTGCTCTGCCGTGACCGCCAACAGAGCTCCAGACTCCCCGGAGGTGCCAGGGACCGGGATGGCCCAGGGCGGTGGGCAGCCAGAGCCCAAGGCCTCGGCTGATCCCTGCAGGAGTCATGCAGGCGTGAGGTCTGGGGCTCCAGGGCAGCCAATCACGGGTGTGCTGGTTCCACATACCAGGACTTCGGTCATTAACAGCGGATTACAGTTCGGTCGGATTACATCTGGTCACTAATTCTGATGGGACTAAGTGTATCTGTGTGTGTGTGTAATGTGTATAGTGGTTTTAGGGTTAAGAGATTTCTTAAGTTTTAGGGATGAGTTAGAAATAGAAGTTTTTAGGGTTTAGTGGTGTATATTTTAATCGGATAAAATATATTCTAGAAGGGTTTATAGGTGTGCTTAATACATATATATTAAAAAAACGGGGTGTTGCCGTTTACCCCAGTAATTAACAGATCCATCCATCCGTGATTTTTGTCTTTGTCAACATTTAGAAACGTATACATTTAAAGATTTTTTTAAAAATATGGACTAAAAACGAGCTAAAGAAGTCCGAATTCATTGTAAATACGCCTTTAGTTCAAACTAAAGGTAATCCGATGAAAACATCCGATGTCATTGTGTGCGATGTATTTATTTGTGTGGGATGTGGTTTACAGCACGGATCACCGGTTCTGCGATCTCGCTTACCAGTTTTAGGCTCCACTTGAAGCCCCCGCTTTCCTATTGGTTTGGGGCCACAAAGGGACGATGCTTCGATCTTGTATGCCGAGTTACCCTTTGAACCGACCTCTTGAGACCCTGAACTCTTCCGGATCTTTAAGTCCTGTGGTGTCCTGGGCCTTCAGCTTTTTATTCCCAGGTTTTAATACTTCAGCTTTGGCAGAGGTGCTGCTCACCAGTGCGGCCTCTTGACAGGAGGATATAGACATGTAGCCACCGGTAGTTCTCTTGTCAGTTTTACAAAAAAATAATAGGAGGGGGGCTTGCCAATTTGTGGGATTGAGCTAGCATTTCGCTCCCTCTGGATCTGTGTTAATCGGTGCAGTGAGGAGGTTGAAACTCTGGTGCCAGCAGCTTTGTCACATTCACTTTAAGGCTCCACCATCTCCACAGCTATCTTTTTGTGTGTACCGTTTCAGAGAACCGCAGTGGCTTTGTCTCATATGGCAGCATAGTTCTGCTGTTGGGGGTCGAAGGCTGGCTCACCTATGTTATTTGTGGCAGACAAAACTTCAAACCTGTGGCGCGCGCGTGTGTGTGTGCGCGTGTGTGTGTTAGTTAGTTAGTGTGTTAGTTAGTTAGTTAGTTATCGCTCACCAAGCCGGTAAGAATTTACATCCACAACTAACTTTTGTTGTTCGGCTGGGTTGAAGCATGCCACAAACCAGAGGCGCAACTAGAGCCAAATTTCGGGGCAAATTCTTCCAGCAGTAGGCAGAGTTGAGATGCGAGGGCTCTAGAAGGGGTGAAAAAACAACCAAGCCTCATTAACAAGCAATTGGTCTTTTAAAGACCTGTGAAGTACTCGGGTGCGGCTCTGTGTGTGCACGGGAAGCTGTCTCAGCCCAGGCTGCCACTTACGACGGGGGTGGGGCTGAAGCCCTTTGAGCCCAATGGGCGTTGCGCGCCTGCCATAAACCATCTCCCAGCACAGGGTTTGGTGTCTTGAAACGCTTCTTCACGGCTGTTCTCCAGGCTCATTCTCCGCAGTGCTTTAGAATTATGATCAGGATTTCAAGAGTAGGTAGGATGTTGGCACGTGAGTTCCCATGCCCAGAAAGCGCTGTGCTTCTTGTGGTGTAATGGCTGTCTCGATGCTTTACATTTTCTTTACGTTAGTTTTGATCTCCAACTGCCAAAATGTTTCTGTAGAATTAAATGTGTCTTCATGAATTGGCACTTTTCTTTGTGCAAAGTGAAAGGAGATGCGTCCAGTTGTGCGTCCAGCATCTAGCATCTCTTTGTACCACCCATGGCGCATAGCCTGTTTATAATGTGCTGCATAACTAAACACTTATAAGGTCCCAAAGGCGAGACCTATTGGCTATGCCAATGCTTGTTTAAAATTGAAAACCCCTCACCCACCAAAGTCCCGCGCATGCCTCCACTCTCTCTACTACCCTACCCATTGCTTTCTCTCACCCACCCCCTGTCTCATTTTATAAAACAATCAAAAACTTTTTAGAGAGCCCGACAGCTGCAGATTGCTGCCGGGCCACTGTTCTGTACATAAAAACGCTTCAGTTCAATTATGTTTTTTCTATTTACTGTTCCAAGAAGGGCATTCGCCATCTTAGAACAGTGAATAAAAGCAAAATACTAAATAGCCAGCGGGTAATGATGCATGTGAGGTGATGCATGCAAGGTGAAGCATGCACGCTCATGCGTGAGGTGGTGCAGGGGACGCTGAAGATCATAACGCATCAACAACAACAGCATTGGCAGAAAAAAGCATTGTGTAAGACCTGCAAGGCCAGACATTTTGGCTTTGCCAATGATTGTCTACAAATAGTCTTCAAAAACAGTGTTGTTTGACCTCCTTACACATGGCGTTAACAAGCTTGACTGGCCATGGCATAAGATTACTTTAACAAACCGTGACTTTACTTTTTGAAAGAACAAGTGATATCCAATCTAGAGTAACCCATTAAAGCCAGTGCACTTAGCTTGATTTTGATAGTAGTTTCATAATTACTGGCATACACGGGTGCCAAAATAAAAACAAATAAAAAAAAGTTACTGGCATGCATTGCAGGAAGGAAAATGTCGGAAGCAAGTAGTGGATAACCTATTTATGATAGTCATGGTGGCAAAAGGATAGCACCAAAGAGAGAGAGACCGTTCAGGGAAACAACAATGTTCTGGCCGCCTCGCCCCTTTAGCCAGAACAGCAAGCAGGAAATCGGTGTAGTACCAGCTAAACCAGACCAGGTGGTAATCCATAACTCATCCTCCGTGCCCATACTTTCTAGCTCCCATTAGCAGATCGTCCTACTACTGCTCAGCCCTTGCCGAGACTGTATTAGTCCTTTCTGCTCCTCAGTCTTGGAGCTATTGCCCACTCCTTTCTGCCCAGGCCTCGACTCACTTATTTCTGCCACACAGCTCAGTCCTTTCTACCCCTGCCCAATCCTTTTTGCCACCCTCCCCCCACATACACACTTTGTTTTTTTCCACTTTGTCTTTTTTTTTGTTCCTTCAGACCATCCAATATTTACTCAGTCATTAGTGTCTGACTCCGTAATCCTCGCGGACCCCAAACTTTCTGCTCCCTATGCCTTATTTTGGTCTTTTTGACACCACTCTTTCATATCCAATGCTTAATCCTTCCTGCTCCATCTCATACCTTTCTGCCCATCACAAAGCCCCTCCTAGCCACTTTTGTTTCTGTTTTCCAATACCGCTTACCATTTCCTGCCCACAATGTCATCCCCTAATTCCTCCTGTCCTCACTACTTCCTGTATTTTTCTGCTCCCGCCTCAGTTCCACTTGCCTGGACACTCACGCCGCTCTCAGCCCTTTCTGAATTGTTCAGTGTGTGTGACTTTGCCCTGTTATGCATTGCTGGGACCTCAAGCCCCCACCTCCTCTACTGAACCCTTCCCCCTTTCTGACCCTCTTATATCCCTTCACCAGCCCCTCAGTCCTTTCAGAAATCTCTCCCGGCACTCTTACGTTTATGTATTACATTATATTACTGTATGATGCTCTTTCATATTCCTTTTTGATGCCACCACCCTTAGTGCTTGCTTCTTCCACTCATGACATTACTTTACCAGTCACCGAAGCATGAACATACCTTTATACCATATATTTACCCATGTTCCTACACCTGTTATGTACATCTTGTTGTTGATTGCACCATTCATGAACAAATTGAAACATGTAAGGGTGGAGTTTGCACTATATAAAACAATTTATAAATCTTATATTATTAAATAAAATGGTCCCTAAGACATACCTTTCTCCACACATCCGTTCCAGCATCACAGCTCTAGCTGCTTCATCAGCAGCCATTACTTTCTACCTCAGCCATCGAACCCCCTCAGTAATTCTGGCCTTCCTGGTTCTCTCAAGACTGGACTATGGATTGTCGCTGTCAGATTATCAAAATTCACCTTGCGCCTTTGAAAGCAGTACTTCATTCAGCTGCCAGGCTTGCCATTGGCACCAATCGCTTTAAGCGCATCACACCTGCACTTGTTAATCCTCGTTGTCAAGACATGGAATCTGGAAGTATCTTCAAGCTGGGCTGTATTATTCACACAACACTAAATACTGGCACCCAAAGTACCTACCCAAAAAATGTACTCCATCGAGAACCCAACGATCCAGGAGATAGACGGATGTCCTACATTTAGAAATTCCTTTCTTCAAGAAACAGTGAACCCTAACTCAATCATTCCCCAGAAGTGCTACAAAGATCTGGAACTCCCTCCACCCAAACTCCAAACAAACCCAGACTATAATTTCTTTAAGATAGAACAGAAAATACCACTATTCCGATAATACAACCCAAATTGACCGCAACCAATCCCCATTTTTACCTCCCTTTTTCTCTACATACAATACTTCAGAGCTCCAGGTGAACTACTAATCTCTGATTGTGGGTCCCATACCATTGCACCCTCCACCGGCCTCTTACATATATGTAATCTGATTCCTCCACTTCTCAACATATGAACATCTGAAGAAGTTGTGAATAACTAATGTAGATACTCTCAGGCCCCTTTAGTCTTTTTAATTATATGCATTATGGGCCTGATTCATATATTGGCGGTAAGCATACTCCGTTGCAACTGAGACGGAGTATGCTTACCACCAATATAATGGTCCACCCGCCGAATTTCTCGGCCGGTGAACCATAGTTTGGCTTAAGGGCAGTTGGAAAATTGGCTCTATGTCTGTATGCCCAATTTAGATGGGCAGACATGCAGCTGTTTATTTACTGCCCATCACCTCCAGGCAAACCCTGGCGGTAAGGGGTAGTAAAAAACTAAAAATGCCCCCCTGGCCATGAGAGATGACTCGCATGGCGAGGGGACATTGCTTTTCTAGGAAACCTCCATTACAACGCACTACCTTTACATCGCATGTCATTACAACGCATGTCACTACAAAGCATGCCATTACAACGCATGTCACTACAACGCATGCCATTACAACGCATTATAAGGTAAGTAATGGGGAATAGTAATTTTTACCCCTACACTATCCAACACTTACACTACTGTTGCACTCACTGGAGTGGGAATAGTAATTTTTACCCCTACACTATCCAACACTTACCCTACTGTTGCACTCACTGGAGTGGGAATAGTAATTTTTACCCCTACACTATCCAACACTTACCCTACTGTTGCCCTAAAACTATTATGCGTTGTAATGGAATGCGTTGTAAATGTAGTTTCTAAAAATGCGTTGTGATGGCATGCGTTGTAAAATCATGCGTTGTAATGGATGTTGCGATGTAAAAACCGCATTGTAAAAGCATGCGATGTAAATGTTTGCGTTGTAACGTGTCCTATTCCTTTTTCTATTTTCAAAAACAACAACCCACTTTGAGATTTTGTTTTTGAAATTAAAAGAAGTATTGAAACTTTACCATATGCTCTGTCATGTTTGACGGAGCCGAATGATAAAGTTCCAATACATTCGCAAGAACCGCCTTGACATCGGTTCCTGTGAATGGTAGAAATATCCGTCGGGCTGACAGACATTTCTAAATTTGGCAGGCTGGCACTCCATTATGGCGACAGAGTAATTTACTTCATCACCTTGACAGAGTACAATCCATCCGCCAGCTCTAAATCAGCCCTTAAGTCTCTTCTTATATGATTTATTGTAGAGGTATCAATCAATCAATCATGTCACTTATAAAGCACACTACATACCCGCGAGGGTCTCAAGGCGCTGGGGGAAGAGGGGGTGGTGCTGCTACTGATCGAAGAGCCAGGTCTTGAGGAGTCTTCTGAAGGCCAGTAGGTCTTGGGTCTGTCGGAGGTTGGTGGGGAGGGTGTTCCAGGTCTTGGCGGCGAGGTGGGAGAAGGATCTGCCGCCGGCGGTCGTTTTCCGGATGCGGGGGACTGTGGCGAGGGCGAGGCTGGTCGAGCGGAGCTGGCGGGTGGGGGTGTAGAAGCTGAGTCGTCTGTTGAGGTAGGCTGGTCCGGAGTTGTGGAGTGCTTTGTGTGCGTGGGTGAGGAGCTTGAAGGTTATCCTCTTGTTGACAGGGAGCCAGTGCAGGTCTCTCAGGTGGGGTGTGATGTGGCTGCGTCGGGGGATGTCGAGGATAAGACGTGCAGAGGCGTTCTGGATGCGTTGCAGCCGTCTCAGGAGCTTAGCCGTCGTTCCTGCGTAGAGGGCGTTTCCGTAGTCCAGCCTGCTGGTGACGAGGGCCTATATAAAACCGCTAAATAAATTAACAAATTCCTGCCTAAGCATCTTCTCTTCCTGGTACTTTATCTGTGCTGCACTGCTCTGTCCTTCCCCAGCCTCCACCAGTCTTTCTGTTCTTTAACCCATTTTGCCCTCTTACTATCCAATCAGCATATCCAGCTGTCTGTTCTCTTTGTGCCTACACAAAGGGGGTCATTACGATGTCGGGCGGAAAGCCTCCGCCCGAGACAGTCTAGGATTCGGGACCGACCGACTTGCGGTCGGCAGTTCCGAGCGCCGGATTACGATGCGACCGAACACTGTTCGGTCGGATTCCAATTGTTTCCTATGGGAGCTCGTGTTACGCACGAGAACCGGCCGTAACACAGGCTGCCATGGGGAAATGGGGTGTGTGTGTGTAAAACCCTGCACCCTGTCTCAGGCACCCCATGGTGCCTGCCACACAGTGCAGGGATTTATAGGGGGTACCTTAGGTACCCCCCTCGGCCACCAACCGTAGGCCACGAGGGTTGGGGGGCTCTGCCAGGGGCCCCCAAAGTGACTTTCCGACAGCCTTTTTGTGTTGGAAAGGCCGGCGCGGAAAGGCTGTTGGAAACCGACATCGTAATCCCAACAGCGGAAACGCCGTCCATAGGGGGTTACGGTGCGGTTCCGACCGACAGGACTACTCAGCGAGTTGGTCGGAACCGAGTCGGAATGACCGGCTGGTTTACGCTCCGACCGCGAACATCATAATCGGGCGGTGAGACTGTAAACCGACCGAGTTGGTCGGAAGGGCTTCGACGCGGTCAGGAGGATTCTGACTGTCGGGTGGAAGCTTTCCTCCCGACATCTCAATGAGCCCCAAAGTGTATCTCAGTGACCGACATGTAGGGAGGGAGCAGGAGAGGTTGTGTGGACATACTTTAAACTTATTGACATGGGTGAAAATCCTATTACACATGGATTACTGCTCAGCAATAAGCCCCACATCAACAAAAGCACTTGTTAAAACTAGATCGAGCTACTTGTGCAACTTCCCTTTCTGCTATTTTCGCTCTCTCTGCACTGCAGTGTTCCTTGTGCTGTCTGTGTGGGTTTGTCATATTTATTACTCACTTTCGGCTCACACAATACGAACACTTAAAGCGCAGAGGGGCAAAATAAACTTGCACTTCTCATGCCCATCGTAACATATCAGCACTATACAAAAACGATAACAATTGCATTTATCAATACTTCCTTAATTTGGACTGCTCTACTGAATGCATGAAAGGTGCACTAGAACGAAACTACTCACATTTTAACAAGCTTGATGGGCTTGCCGAAGCCACTAGTATCACGGGGAGATTTTGATACATATCCTTTACGAGACAAAAAAGGAGTTTAAATGAGGTTTGGCTTTAGCTACCACGCAGGCCTATGCAACATAAATTAAGTCATATTCAGAAAATACCTGAGCAGCTTGATATACAAATCTGGGCCACGTGTCACAAAAGAATCTTGCTCTGTAAATACGTGGAGCGCTGCACATGCACACACGGCAACATTATCCACAGACATCGTCACATTCTGCGAATACTGTGCCAATCATTTGCAGAATAAATCTGGAGCTGTACCCAAATATGTCACCGTATGAAATCATTATCAGACACACAACCAGCCCATGATCTAATGTTCCACACTCACTGAGTTAACGGATGAATGAACACCTGCACGCCATTTTGACACTTCGGCTCACTTCTAACCAAATGCATTACACCAAAAAAAAAAACACACGCACGCGCAGACGTTCATTCGTACGCTTTCTGAACATACCATCTGCACACCCTTCAGACAGAACAGATGAACACCTGTACATTTCACATTTACTCATGTTACCTCCTATCCGGGTCTAACAAATGCCTTATACACATCCCTACGCTCAGTCACTCAACCCAAAACATAATCCACTGATCCATGCATGCGAAGTGGAATAGTTAAACTGTCCACAACAAATTTTACTATAGTTGGCAGGCAGCTAGCACCCAGTGGGCCATCAGGGTGCTCCCAAACAGTGAATATGTGGCCCGTAAGTAGCCATTTTTGGGGTGTGTGCTGATCCGAATGCGTCTCTGGTTGTGGTCTTGGCACTGATAATTGCACAATATGGTTGCTGTTGCGTTCTAGTGGCAAAGGCGAACCATCAATGCTTACTGCAGGAGCTGTGGATACACTAGGAGACCATAATCATACCCAACAGAGTCTAAAATCAGGATCTTAAAACAAAACCACATATATATATATATATATATATATATATATATATATATATATATACACCAACAACACAGTTGCCCAGCGCAGTGAGAAGCACTCGAACCAGCGAGAGGTTAAAAAACCTTTTAATGGGTACAAGCAGGCTCCGTCAAGCCGAATCAAATTAGCAGCTTTACTGTCTTTTTATCGCCTGATGCGTTTCAGAGATGAACTCCTTCCTCAGAGGCTGTGACAGTGAAGAGTGCGCATTTTACAACAACGCCAACTAATTAAAAGAACCATTGCACGCTCGTCAATTAGCTGCTCCAATGAGCACTGTGCATAGACTTCTGGGCCTTGTAGTGTCCATAATAGTCCCTGTAGCGCTGATAATTCTGCTGGTCAAATTTATAGCCCTGAATGAGCCTCCGCTTGCGGGTCCGCTTTCAATCCCAAATCGCTGCTCCACATCTGCGATCTGCTTGCATAGCAAACTGCGTGGCTCCCTGGATCGCGGGATGGTGCTCCTCGGCGTATATATATATATATATATATATATATATACGAACAATCCTTTCGTATATAGAGAAAAGAAGGCAGCACGCCAGTATCATACACAGGATTTAGGATACACAGGATTTAGGATATTTGAGTTTCTCACCACGATACAGCCATTTGGTTTTTATTATATTTTTTTCATATAACTTTATTGACAGGTACAGTTGCGCACAGATTTAACAATCAGGCCACTTGGCCGTGTTTACTTTCTGCTTTTTCAGGTATATTACCCATTGATTGAGTAAGTATTGCATATGTGTAGGATGTGGACATCTATTGTATAATTTTCATGGCATCTTATATGTATTATGACGGTCACGTGACATCCCGATCTTTCAACTATCTATACTTATGTTTATTAATTTTTATGCATTTGCAATTAATTGAATACTTTTGATGAGAATTATGTATCTATATGATGCTGATATTTATCTTTGTATTATATGTTGATTTCGGATTAGGACGCTTTTATGTCTATCATGACGCATGGTGTATTTTAACGTGACTCTGAGCACTGACCTTTGAACTTGACGAAGGCCGGCAGGCTGAAACGCGTCGTTCTTTTCTTGCACATTAAATCCACCTGTGTATGATACTGGTGTGCTGCCTTCTTTTCTCATTGAAAGGATTGTTCGTATCTATTGTGGATCTTTGCCACCACGGCAGGCACCGGCAGTTACAGGCAGGCGTACGGCGTTGGGCAAAATTTTGGGATTTACGCAGACACACGCCGTCCCAGCCGCTTCAACCCGGTGGATCACACCCGGAGAGTGACGCAGATCGTATCTACGGATTGGTGAGTGTGGGCGTTGGACTCGAGTGAATGCGATCACGGGGGTCGCAAGGCTCTAGGGATCGGGCTGCTCTGTGTTTTCTTCGTTCTGCTCACTACCAGGTCTCTCTGCTGTAAACATCACTATATTGGAGTTCTGTCACACGGCAGTGGTAATCTTCATTGTCGTGTCTGAGACATACTACGGAGGTTTTGTGCTTGGTTGGATATGAATGCCTGGGACTCAGAGAGGCAAGCAGAGGCATTATCCCTATTTAATGAGAATATTGACATGGGTCAGACTGCAAGTAACGCAGCAGTATCAGTGGGCGGCGCTGATTTGACAGTCAAACAAAATTTGAACTTATTGGAGAAATTGGCCAGAAGAGAATTAAATAAATGGTGGGAAGTGACATCACTCACTAACTACATTGAGGTGGGACGTGTCCCAAGGGGTCTGCGGATATCCATTATACCCACCTACGAAAATCCAAACCCTGAACTCTTAAAAGAATGGGCGTTATTTATGGCGAAAACCTGCAAAGGAATGCTAGAAATTCTTGTGAAATACGCCAAAATAGATCTTGAGAAAACAAGAGAGGATCTTAGCAGTGTGAGATCCAAACTTGATACGCACAAAGAGGATCAAGTAGTAATAGAGTTCTTGAAAGCTCTGGAGACTCGCTTAAAGTCGTATGAGGATACCATCAAAGCCAAGAAACAACGCAAATTTCTGCGTGACAAGAAAGACTATGCAGAAGGAAGAATTCTGACATATGCCAAACGATTCGATTGGGCACAACGTGATCGCCAGTTCATCCAACACCAGAAACAACCTGAGGTAAATTCCACTGACTCAAGCTCGGATGTAAGCACGGATTCCGAGACACTAACTCCAGCTGTCCCTTTAGGGTTACGCCCACTCACCTTCCTACACGAATTCCAAATACTGAAACAGCAAAAAGAGAAAAACTAACGAACACCTTCAAAAGAAGAAGGAGTAGGAAGAGGTCGAGGAAGACCACGGGGAAGGGGCGCAAACAAAAAGAAAAACAAAGATTGACCAGGAGAGGAGGTCGCAAACAATTCTGGCAGGCAAATAACATGAGTTTAAGTATGGCCATGGATTCCATTGATAAATCTATTATTAACTTATCTGCACGAACACTGACCATTAAGGAAGAATCACTTCTCAAATTGGGGCTGTCGTTCTGTCCTGTGATTGATTGGAACTATGTAGATGTGAGAATTGATCTTTTTCTCTACATAAGAAAACTTAAACTTATGAAGTTACATCTGATGCCTAAACGCCAAATACAAGGAACTGGGGCTACTACATCACAATTGACATCAGTCGTCTCGAATAGATTCACGCTGGATGAGGTGGATGCCATACTGGACATAAATGAATTGGACAGTAATTCAGATACTTCCACAAGAACCAATGTGGGTGATATGCTTAACACTAGGTTTTCTGAGTGATTCATGTGGCAAGAGTGGATTAAAAAATAAATCAAAATTCAATCCCAATGTTCCATACGACAATGTGGAGGCTTTCCATTCAGTAATGATGCATGAATTGGCACAAATGAGAAGCAATGACAAATAGCGCATCAAGGATAACCTAACCCAAGATCAAAGGAAGGCTCTTGATGGCCTATTGACGGATCCTACGATAGTGATAAAACCCTCAGACAAGGGGGGGAATGTCGTAGTAATGGACACTATATTCTACAAAGCTGAAGCAATGAGGCAACTCAATGACTCTACCTGCTATGAGGAAATTTCTTGGGGCACTTATGAAAACACCATTAAGAGATATCATGAAATGTTACAGAATTGGTGGCAGGCTGGCCTTATCGAGGATGATGAACTAAAATTTCTAAGGAACGATAACCCTCGTATTCCGAGTCTGTACCTTCTACCAAAGGTGCATAAGCATGCTACTAAACCTCCAGGAAGGCCAATTGTTTCTTCAAACGGTGGACTTTTGGAAAACACATCCATCTTCCTAGATCATTTTTTGGCCCCGTTTGTTAAGGATCTGAGGTCTTACTGCAAGGACAGTACTGACTTCCTAAAGAGGATTCATGATATAAAATGGGAAAAAGGCTTCTTACTCATCTCCCTAGATGTGTGTTCCCTCTACACATGTATCAACCAGGATAAAGGGGTGGAAGCGTGTCTGTATTATCTTCAACGCAGGACCATTGACCTATATGAACACACTGTGATGTTGAAACTTATGATGCTGTACTTCCTTAATGAAAACATTTTCCTTTTTGACAAGAAATTATACCGTCAGAAGTCCGGTACCGCTATGGGAACCTGCTTTGCCCCCAGCCTAGCGAACTTGTTCGTAGGCTGGTGGGAGGAGCAGGTGGTATGGACTGACATCAATGAGGTTTTCACGAGTCATGTGCCATTATGGCTACGTTATATTGATGATCTTTTTATCATCTGGGACGGTGATAAAGAGCTAGCCCTGAGATTTATTGAATGTTTATCATGCAATGATCTAAATCTGAAGTTCACTCACGTGATTAGTGAAACTGAATGTGATTTCCTTGATGTACACATAGCTGTTCAGGACAACAGATTGGTTACAAACCTTTTTAAAAATGAAACAGCAGGTAACAGTACTGTGCATGCTCGTAGCTACCATCCCAAGTCCCTGTTGAATAGTATACCTTATGGAGAATTACTGCGGGCACGCAGAAATTGTAGCACAGACGTAAACTTTGAAAAAGAACAAAATTGTATGTTGCGTAGATTCAAAGCTAGAGGTTACTCAGATAAGGTTTTAACACAGGCAGCATCCAAACTAAAAGGTATCAAACAGGAAGAGGTTCTATTTAAATCAAATACTGCCACTGATGAGCAAACCTCCCCCAGCATTCCGAGAATGATCACCACCTACAATGCGAGATCTAGTAAATTGAAATTTATCATGAAAAAGCACTGGGGTCTTATACAATCGGATCCTATAATTGGTCGTGTAGTTGGTCATTTTCCCACTGTGACCTACAAGAGAGCACCCTCCCTCAGGGATAAATTGGTCAATAGCTATTATCAAACAGAGGTACCACCTACCTGGCTTGAAAGTAGCAAGGGATTCTTCAAGTGTAATGCTTGTAAGGCTTGCACTAACAGTCAGAATTGCAAAACCTTTAAAACATCTAATGGTAAAGAAAGAACTATATCCAAGTTTATTACTTGTTCGACTGATTTTGACATCTATTCCCTTGAATGCCCATGTGGACTCCGCTACATAGGCAGCACTAAGCTGCCTGTGAAAAAGCGTATCCTGGAGCATTTAAGAGCTATAACAAATCTGGATTTTAATTATCCAGTCGCCATGCATTTTTATAATGTCCACAACAGTAACAGCCAACTCCTCAGATATATGGGACTTGATCGAGTTCTGAAGAATATTAGAGGAGGTGACCGAGTGAAACAATTACGCATCCTAGAGTCACGGTATATTATAGATCTTAATACCAGGATGCCATTCGGATTGAATAGGGAAGAGGAACTGGCCACACATATAGGGGTATAAGCCCTATTGTTCCTGCTTCCATTAGATTGCAATTTTTATCCTTGTCTCCCTAGTGCTGTAATGTATATACATTTCTTGGGTTTTTATTGGCTTCAGAATTAATTTGGTATTTTTGTAATTTAGGTAAGGTGCACTGTATACACTTTCCAGTTTAGTCTAATTATGGACCAGTTGGTTGCGAGTTGGGCTTCTGCCCCTTTATGAATAAGATATATTCCTTGATACAGGTTTTTTGATTCAATTTGATCGATTCAGCCATTTGTCTATTGTACAGGAGGGGGACCGGCTGGCTACCCCTTCATACTGGAATGGGTTTAATTTTCAGTCTTAGATTGGGCACTATGCACACTTCACACACTCTTTATGCACTACTGTTTACTTATTTATCACTTGCTATTCACTATGAAATGTGTTTTGTTTATCCTGTCAGGCTCACAGTTACGTGATCTTCTCAACTGTATCACCCTGCATTAATATGTGACCTTTTCATTATAGATGGTACAACATGAATTTCTATGTGGATCACTGACTGTTGATCCGTGATTAGACATATACAGTTGCGCACTGATCTGACAATTTGGCCACTTGGCCGTGTTTACCTTTTGTGATTTTGGGTATATTACCCATTGATTGATTTAGGATATTTGAGTTTCTCACCACAATACAGCCATTTGGTTTTTATTATATTTTTTTCATATAACTTTATTGACAGGTACAGTTGCGCACAGATTTAACAATCAGGCCACTTGGCCGTGTTTACTTTCTGCTTTTTCAGGTATATTACCCATTGATTGAGTAAGTATTGCATATGTGTAGGATGTGGACATCTATTGTATAATTTTCATGGCATCTTATATGTATTATGACGGTCACGTGACATCCCGATCTTTCAACTATCTATACTTATGTTTATTAATTTTTATGCATTTGCAATTAATTGAATACTTTTGATGAGAATTATGTATCTATATGATGCTGATATTTATCTTTGTATTATATGTTGATTTCGGATTAGGACGCTTTTATGTCTATCATGACGCATGGTGTATTTTAACGTGACTCTGAGCACTGACCTTTGAACTTGACGAAGGCCGGCAGGCTGAAACGCGTCGTTCTTTTCTTGCACATTAAATCCTCCTGTGTATGATACTGGTGTGCCGCCTTCTTTTCTCATTGAAAGGATTGTTCGTATCTATTGTGGATCTTTGCCACCACGGCAGGCACCGGCAGTTACAGGCAGGCGTACGGCGTCGGGAAAACATTTTTGGATTTATATATATATGTGAACAAGGCTCGGACGAGCCGAAACGTTATGGCGGCATCAGAGGAGAAATAAATATTTGCACTTACTTTTGGTCCGTGTCCGTGGTCGTTAGGAGGATTCCTGCATACCTGACGCGGAAAGAAGTTATATATATGTATATATATATATATATATATATATATATTTCTTTGCTTTCTAGTATTTGCTGTCCTGCATATAAATTGGCAAGAACAGGACTACCTGTACTAGAATGCTAAAGAAAAACATGTACTGGATAAGCAACTCATGCATGGAATCAGAATACATAAGCACTCTACAAAATGACTAAAAAACACCTATTAAAAACAATTATAATGCTATACAAAAATCTTAACTTGTCCTGATTGTCCAGCAACACACACATGGCCCAATACTTTATTCAGGATAAGTCTTGGTAATGGATTTTTGCTATGGTGTAACTTAAACAAGCATTGGCAAAAACCAATTGGTCGCATCTTTTGAATGTGCCAACGTAGACCTATTGGCTTTGCCAGTGCTTTTTGTTGAGTTTGCTTTGCCTTAACAAAAACAAAAAAATGCTTGTTTGCTGATGCTGAATAACATCGGGAAAAAAGTGTGATGATGTGTACATGTGGATGCCTTATCAAGCATGAGTGTATATGCGTTGTGTTGCTACAGCGGCCCAGTGTGATGACATATAAGTGCCAGAGCTGCCAAGGTTTCTGATTGATTATGTGTGACATTTTCATAATTTCAGTGGAATTATGAGTGACATTCAACTACTATGAGTGACACTTTCTCGCAAGCAAAATCAAGCACTAAAGACCAGCGAAACATATAAATATCAGAAATTACACCCAACTGACCAACAAGAAACTCTAAGAAGATCTTAAAACTGCTAAAAACTCCAGAAATGGAAGGGCTTTTAGTGTTGTCAGTGAACTGCCAAATGTGTGACCCTTGGGGTGACATTTTCTCTCGAGTAAAACGAAGCAATGAAGTGCATGGTAAGAGATAAATATAAAATATCAGACACTTTTGATCAACGAGAAGCCCTAAAATACCTTGAAACTGCTTCAAAACCCCTGAAATAGAAGATTAAGATACTGATACGAAATGATTTGTCTGCATTGAAGATATGAAAGTAAAGAAATGATCATAAAACCTTTCACATCCCCATGCCATTGCACTTTATTGCGGCCTAATACAGGTAAGCACATGCTGCAGAGATCAAATGAACACAGGGCAGATATGTTGTTCCGGCATGTAGAAAAATAAGAGAAATCGCCTAAAGCTGGTAAATATTTGCAACCTTTAACTGAACATACTACAAAGCACAAATGCAAATAGAAAGCACTTTAAACGTGTTCTAGCGCTGATCCATGACTATTAGTTAGAGTAACCAAACACAGAAATGGAACGTTACAAATGAATAAATCTGATTTTGTTTCCAGTTCTATTTAGTATTATGTCCAGGCATTAGCAGACTTGATAAAACAAATAAACTTCTCTTGGGAATGTGACAACCCTAGTCAGAGTGCTTGACTCACCTGACTACTGCTGTCCATTCCACCACTGCCTGGGAGTGGGTCTCAAGGCTGAATGCTTCACCAGCTAACTTTTTTTTCACAGTGTTGAGGTGCGACGTGTCTCGGTGATTCAGCTGCAGTTTAAAGCTGAGTCGGAGGGAACAGAGAGCCACAGGCAGCTCTCCTCAAGATTGTCTTGATCTAATTGGCAGCAGTTTTTGATACAGGACCCAGAGCATGTTATTTTCGGACGGGCCCGTCTGAGCACCAGTGATGCCTTCCTGGGGGCTGGCAGGATAATATAGTTAAAACAAGCATTGGCATAGCCAATAGGTCTCGCCTTTGGGACGTTATAAGTGTTTAGTGAGAGCTATTGGCAATGTTTTTAAGGTATGTTGTAGAGGGAGGGTTGGGGTAGAGAGTATCGTGCCTAGATGGTGTTTGTAAAAAGGAGAGAACGATAGTGAATCATTTGTCAGTTCCGAGGCCGGCTCAACATCCGGTGATTCTGGGCAAATCACTTAATCTGCCCGTGCATAAAACATCAATTTTACCTCTTCCATTACATTTTAATGTTAGGATGTACGACGTCTATATACGGAGGACTAATAGTACGAAATTGAAACATAATGATCATAATAATGAAGGAAATTGTCATTGCGTACACAAATTTAAGCGCATGTATTATTGTGAAAATAAATCTATAGCCTTGGTCATCAACGCCAAACGTTCGAAGGGCTGTTATTGGCACACAAAAGTCATTTAGCACTGGCGCCACGTCACTGGTGTCCTGTTTGTGCCTGTGAAGGGGTAGGGAAGAGTCCGTCGCTTGCCCAGCCAATTAAAAGCTTGTTATGTTGTGGAAAGTCAATCGCAGCATATTGTTGTGGCAATAAGAGGCACGTTGGCAGCACTGCACAGCCAGTCACATGTTAGTGTAGCATCTGTGGAAGGTATGTAGGTTAAGGGTGGAGTCAGTCAGTCTGAAGTTGTGCCGTAAAATTCCGGGAGGGTTGGGGTAGAGAGTATCGTGCCTAGATGGTGTTTGTAAAAAAGAGACAATGATAGTGTATCATTTGTCAGTCCCGAGGCCAGCTCAACATCCGGTGATTCTGGGCAAATCACTTAATCTGCCCGTGCATAAAACATCAATTTTACCTCTTCCATTACATTTTAATGTTAGGATGTACGACGTCTATATACGGAGGACTAATAGTACGAAAATGAAACATAATGATCATAAAAATGAAGGAAATTGTTGTCATTGCGTGCACAAATTTAAGCGCATGTATTATTGTGAAAATAAATCTTTAGCCTTTGTCATCAACGCCAAACGTTCGAAGGGCTGTTATTGGCACAAAAAAGTCATTTAGCACTGGCGCCACATCACTGGTGTCCTGTTTGTGCCTGTGAAGGGGTAGGGAAGAGTCCGTCGCTTGCCCAGCCAATTAAAAGCTTGTTATGTTGTGGAAAGTCAATCGCAGCATATTGTTGTGGCAATAAGAGGCACGTTGGCAGCACTGCACAGTCAGTCACATGTTAGTGTAGCATCTGTGGAAGGTATGTAGGTTAAGGGCGGAGTCAGTCAGTCAGTCTGAAGTTGTGCCGTAAAATTTCGGGAGGGTTGGAGTAGAGAGTATATTGCCTAGATGGTGTTTGTAAAAAGGAGACAACGAGTCGAAGGGAAGACGCTGTCTGTGAAAGGCATACAGCACTGGACATTCAGTCAGATTGCAAGCGAAAGAGAAAGCACGGTAACCTGACCCACGAGGAATGCAGCTGCCGCCCTGCGCGCCGCTGCTCGCTCCCAAGAGCAAAACGCCGTGGGAGTGAACATTAAAAAAAGAGGTGGGACATGCGCCCGCCTTTAGCCATTTGCGTGCTTTCATTTTTGAAAGATACACGTAAAAGGCAACCACATGCGTGGGGGGAGTCAGACCCACACAGATTAGTTTAAAGTACTTACAAGAAGCCTCGCAGAGCAGCGCATGCGCGCTGCTCGACCTAAACATCCTGCCAGTCATGAGCGCTGACGACCCTCTCAAGGTTTGAGGTTAGCACACAGTGTAGTGCCAATTAAGTGCTATTTGGACAAAAGGACGCCAGCCTCATACTCTCTCTCTCTGCTTCCGGTGGGCACCGGTGCGTACCTGAAAAAGAAAGTTTAATTTGTCCGCCGCCGTCACTCATTACTTGGCCATAATCCCAACACAGTGCAAGGGTGGCGCCAGTTGCCGGAAACATAGAAAGGCAAGGCGCCGCCCCCGGATCATTCAGTGCAGGCGCACTGCTGTGATTTGATCACTGTCACAGAAGGATAACACAGTTTCTATATCTGCAACGCTGCAGTCAGGTGAGGCTGCGCCGCAGCCTGGGCTGAGAGCGAGTGGCTGATTGAATGCAGCCAGGCCATGTTGCGGCGCCATGCCAATTTGAACTGATGATAATTGCAATGCTTGGGGATATAGCTCAGTGGCAGAGCATTTGACTGCTGCAATGCTTCCCATCAGCAGGTTGTGGTCAGGCAGCACAGTGTGTGCACTGCACGCACCAGGCTTGCGCTGCTTTACCTAATGGAGCACAGCTCCTACATCAGTCTCACTCGTGCCACGCAGCGCCAATGGTGTCGGAGGGCGCTATGAATGCGTGACAATGCATTTTAGTGTGATGATGCGGACCACCACACTAAAATGCATCAGTGTCACGCCTGATGCGTGGTACTTGGCAGGGCTGAAATGCGTGTGGGTCACCAGGCATTTGTGCCTATTTCATAATAGATTTGCCACTTTGTTTTTTCTTTGTTTACTATTCCAAGATGAAGGTAGCCCATCTTTGAGCATTAAATAAAAAAAGTGTATAAAATGTGCGAAATGGCCTCTTAAGAAAGGGGAATCCAAGCAACAAATTGCAGCTACCAGGGCCTCAAACTTTTTTTGCTACAGGGAGAGGCAGGGGAGCAAGAGAGCAGCAGCTGGAGGGGTAAAGTCAATGCTGGGGTGGGGGTGTGTTAAGGGATCAACACGGAGTGGGGCCTGGGAGCAATCAGAAGCGGTGTGGGGTTGAGGGAGCAACGGAGGAGCTTTGGGAGTGTGAGGGGTGGGTTTGAAATATAAAATAAAAATAAGCCAATGACTGAAGGTAACTGACCCACTGCCCCATGATGTATGCTGCGGTGAGCGAAAGCAAAATGAATGTGAATGACATTTGGATAGACCAATGGATGAACAGTGTTGACCCAAAGCCCCTGTATTCTTGCATCATGGGTGTGGGTGTGTGATTATTTATATATATATATATTCACTGAAAAAACCATAGGTTTTAGGGACAGTTTTAGTTACTTGGACATTGCACTCGTACAAAACCCTTGAAATTCCCCCGTTATAGTTAGTTCAGCTAACTATAACTCGCGCCCCCGCAATGCACTGCTGATGACGTCACATATTACATCACTCATGACATGGTCAGTGACATCACTGATGACATCACTGATGACATCTCAAATGACATCACTGATGACATCATCCAGTGACTGTGTGTTTCTGTAAAGTTTAAATATTTTTAATATATATAGGAAAAGACGTATTGAAGAATGAGTGGGTGTGTAAGTGTCTGTATGGATGATTTAGTAGGTGCGTGACTGACTCTATAAGTGAGTGATTTAACGTATCTTACTGAATGCATGGGTTAGTGACTAAACTGGGTGAATGTCTGTATCCGTCTGTCTGTTGCTGTGTAAGTGGCTGCATGTGTTTGTGAATAGCTAAATGAGTGTCTATATGAGTTATTGAATGCTTGTCTGAGTATCTGTATGGGTGCCTGAGTGTTTGTGTGGGAGGGGTGTGTGCAACTCTGTGCATAGATGTGTGAGTGGGTGATTCACTGGGTGGATGGTTTCAAGAGTGCATCTGTGATAGACTGTATGGGTGGGTAAGTGTGTGTAAGAGTGTGTTAGTGAGTGAATGTATGTCCCAGTGGTACATGTGTGAGTAACTACATATGTGAAAGGCAGTATATATGTGTGTTGGAGTATATAAATAGCTATAAGCAAGAGTGAGTGATTGTGATAGTGGCTGTATGGATGAGTGTGTGCTTGTATCTGTGATTGTATAAGAGCGTAACAATGTGCTACTATTTGTATGAGTAAGTGAGCTGGTGTGTGTATAACTGTATAGGTGAGTAAATGGCAGTGTGTTTAATTATTTGCATGACTGACTAGGTGTGTGAGTATCTCTATGGATGAGTGGCGTTGTTTGAGTGTCTATATAGGAGTAAGAGTGCATATGATAGTCCTGTACTGAGTGACCGTAAGTATGAGTGACTGTACGGGTGAGTGAGTGGATGTGTGTGTGTAGACCTAAGAATCAGTGAGTGGGTATGTAGTTATTGGTGTTGGAGTGTCTATGGTTTTGCGAATGGCAGTCTGTAATTTAGAGTGGGTGTATCAAAGGTTATATTAGGGTGTGAGGAGGTGCATCAGATTATCACGTGGATGATGTCATCAGTGATGTCATTTGAGATGTCATCAGTGATGTCATCAGTGATGTCACTGACCATGTCATGAGTGATGTAATATGTGACGTCATCAGCAGTGCATTGCGGGGCGCGAGTTATAGTTAGCTGAACTAACTATAACGGGGGAATTTCACGGGTTTTGTACGAGTGCAATGTCCAAGTAACTAAAACTGTCCCTAAAACCTATGGTTTTTTCAGTGAATTTCAAAGGTTTTTTAAATGCTAATTTGTAACTATAACGTGTCTGAAACCTATGGTTTTTTCAGTGAATTTCAAAGGTTTTTTAAATGCTAATTTGTAACTATAACGTGTCTGAAACCTATGGTTTTTTCAGTGAATTTCAAAGGTTTTTTAAATGCTAATTTCTAACTATAACGTGCCTGAAACCTACGTTTTTTTCAGTGAATTTCAAAGGTTTTGTAAATGACAAGTTTTAAATGTATTAATTGTTATATTAATTTTTTTCATACTGATTTACTACATTTTTAGAAACAATTTTTTTTTACATATTTTATTTTTTAAATTACATTGTAATTACATTATACATTACATTACAAAAATACTTTCTCAGAATGAATTACTTTAGTTTAAATACTTTGCAGATAGGCAATAGACTTTTAAGTACAGTAGTTACAGTTGTTGCAATGGGCAACACATTTTCAAACACAATGCAACATTCAGCTCAATGTGAATTTCTAGTTAAATGCAATTAGTTACTTTATGGATTACTTTTGTAACCACAGGACTGGATCCTAGATTCAGTCCTGGTACATCTCCTGTAAACAGTTGAGTAAAAGCGTTTTGGTTACAGTCGTGATTTTTAAGGAATATTATTGTATTTTAAAAGTTGACACTTAGAAACTTTTTCTCATAGAATCACCAATGTTATCCTATGGAAGGAAATTTACTTAGCAGGTAAAAACTGTTATCGTTACTTTTTCTTACTCAGTGTTGGATCCTGGATCCAGCACTGGTGCATATCCTGTAAACAGTTGAAAAAATGCGTTTAAGTCATACAGGCGATTTTTAAGGAATATTTGTAGTTTGTGAAAATCAACACTTTGAAACTTTTTTGCTGAAAACCAGTCAATCTTAGCCTATGAAGGAAATTCAAGTTACCGGTAAGTACGGTTAAAATTACTTTTGAGGATCAGTACTGGGCTGAAAGATGCAGCACTGAGGTCTCTCCTGATAACAGGTGAGTAAATCGGAATTCGTATTTCGGCTGATTTTAGAGGAATATTTTAAAGTTCCAAAACTCCACACTTAGAAGAATTTCCAAGTGAAACCAGTCAATGTTAGCCTATGGAAGGAAATTCAAGTTACTGGTAAGTACGGTTAAAATTACTTTTCAGGACCAGTACTGGGCTGAAAGATGCAGCACTGAGGTCTCTCCTGATAACAGGTGAGTAAATCAGAATTCGGATTTCGGCTGATTTTAGAGGAATATTTGTATGTTTCAAAAATCAACACTTAGAAACTTTTTCAGCAAAAAGCAGGCAATGATATCCTATGGAAGGAAATTCAAGTTACTGGTAAGTACGGTTAAAATTACTTTTCAGGACCAGTACTGGGCTGAAAGATGCAGCACTGAGGTCTCTCCTGATAACAGGTGAGTAAATCGGAATTCGTATTTCGGCTGATTTTAGAGGAATATTTTAAAGTTCCAAAACTCCACACTTAGAAGAATTTCCAAGTGAAACCAGTCAATGTTAGCCTATGAAGGAAATTCAAGTTACCGGTAAGTACGGTTAAAATTACTTTTCAGGACCAGTACTGGGCTGAAAGATGCAGCACTGAGGTCTCTCCTGATAACAGGTGAGTAAATCGGAATTCGTATTTCGGCTGATTTTAGAGGAATATTTTAAAGTTCCAAAACTCCACACTTAGAAGAATTTCCAAGTGAAACCAGTCAATGTTAGCCTATGAAGGAAATTCAAGTTACCGGTAAGTACGGCTAAAATTACTTTTCAGGACCAGTACTGGGCTGAAAGATGCAGCACTGAGGTCTCTCCTGATAACAGGTGAGTAAATCGGAATTCGTATTTCGGCTGATTTTAGAGGAATATTTTAAAGTTCCAAAACTCCACACTTAGAAGAATTTCCAAGTGAAACCAGTCAATGTTAGCCTATGGAAGGAAATTCAAGTTACTGGTAAGTATGGTTAGAATTACTTTTCAGGACCAGTACTGGGCTGAAAGATACAGCACTGAGGTCTCTCCTGATAACAGGTGAGTAAATCGGAATTCGTATTTCGGCTGATTTTAGAGGAATATTTGCACAATGGTGAAGGGAGGGGCGGGGCCTGAGGTTACATCTGTGCAAACGCGCCCCGTGGCGCGTTTTAAGTTGGGGGATTAAGTCCCCTTGAATCCTGAGGGTCCCTAGGGGCCAACTAGCCCACCAGGAACCTCCAATATGCGCCAGGGGCTGCGTTGCAGAGACGTGTAGAGAGGCCACACCCTTTTACACCTCTCTGCAACGCAGCTCTGTGGCGCTTTCTGGATGTACCTGTTGGGCTAGTTGGCCCCAGGGACCCTCAGGATTGAAGGGATTTAATTCCCCATCTTAAAACGCGCCACGGGGCCTGTTTGCACACATGTCACCTGAAGCCCCGCCCCTCCCTTCACCACTGTGCAAACGCGCCCCGTGGCGCGTTTTAAGTTGGGGGATTAAGTCCCTTGAATCCTGAGGGTCCCCGGAGTCCAACTAGCCCACCATATACCTCCAAAAGCGCCACAGAGCTGCGTTGCAGAGAGGTGTAAAAGGGTGTGGCCTCTCTACACGTCTCTGCAACGCAGCCCCTGGCGCATATTGGAGGTTCCTGGTGGGCTAGTTGGCCCCCAGGGACCCCCAGTATTCAAGGGGAATTCGTTCCCCCTCTGCAAACGCGCCAGGGGCGCGTTTGCAGAGTGGTGAAGGAAGGGGCGGGGCCTGCGGGCCCGATCGTTTTTTTTTTTTTGTCCCCTGAAGGGGGGCTGTGTAGCCCCCTTCCTTTTTCTCTTTTTGGGCCCTGGGGACCCCATCCCCCAGGGCCTTACCCCTTTTTAAATTACAAAAAAAAAAAAAAACGGGAAGGGGGCCGCGTGGCCCCCTTCCCTGGGCCTGTATTGGCCCCGGGGACCCCATCCCCGGGGCATGGCCTCTATATTTATTATTTTGAGGGGGCAGCGTGGCCCCCTCCTCTGGCCATTTTAAGGCCCCGGGGACCCCATCCCCCGGGGCGGCCTTTCCATTTTTTTAAATTATTATTTTTTTCCTTTTTTGGGGAGGGGGGCCGCGTGGCCCCCCTCCCGGGCCACTACTTGCCCCGGGGACCCCATCCCCCGGGGCTGGCCCTCTCCGTTGGGGACTGTGGGGGGGTCCCCAATCCCCCCACAGTCCCGCCGGCTCCCCACGTCCCTTGGGAGCCGGCATTGCTGTTCCACATGGGGAGCAGCTGACATGCTGCTCCCCATGTGGAAAAGCAATCGCTTTGGATATTGGAAGAGAGAGCAGGTTTCCCTGCTCTCTCTTCCAATATCCAAAGCAGTTTGCTATGGCAGGACGGGAGCCGCGAGGCTCCGTCCCTGCCATAGCAAACTACAGTGTCCCGGGGGTAGGCACCCCGGGACACTGCAGGAGCCGGCCCTGGGGGTGGTGGTCCCCAGGGCCATCAAGGGCTCCAGGAGGGGGGCCGCGCGACCCCCTCCCATTCAGTACACAGCCCCGGGGAGGTGGTGGTCCCCGGGGCTCTGGGGGTCCGTAACGGACCCCCATATTAAAATGTTTAGTGCCCCGGGAGGTGGCGGTCCCCGGGGCGTGTGGGGGCTGGAGCCCCCGAAACTGGTTTTATATTTAATTAAAAAAAAGCCCGGGGAGGTGGTGGTCCCCGGGGCTGCGGGAGGGCTCAGAGCCCTCCCGCACCATTTTTTTAAAAAAGCCCCGGGGGGTGGCGGTCCCCGGGGCTTGGGGGCCCTTGAGGCCCCCACACATTAAATTATCCCCCCCACCATGCCCCCGGGACTTGGGCCACCCGGAGGCCAATTAACATCGAGCGCGGGAGACCGCGCTTCGATTTTTTCGGCAGGATTCGCGCACCCTGAGCGCATCCTGCCGATTTTTTTTTAAATGCTTTTTTGCCCAGGGGTCCTTGTGGGACCCCCTGAGCAGGCCTAGGGGTTAGGGTGTTTCTACCCTGCCCCCTTTGTGCGTTTTGCGCACTTGTTTCTTTTTTTCTCGGCGGGATACGCGCACCCTAAGCGCATCCCGCCGATTTAAAAAAAAAATCTTTTTCTGCCCAGGGGTCCTTGTGGGACCCCCTGAGCAGACCTAGGGGTCAGGGTGTTTCTACCCTGCCCCTTTTGCGCTTTGCGCACTTGTTTCTGTCCCTCGGTTCTACCGAGGGACAAAATGGCTGCCGACACTTCTTGATTTGGAGTGTTGACAGCCAATTAGCATGCAGCTCGTGATCGGGAGGGTACGCGGATCCGACGCGCCCATAGATATATATGTGATTTTAATTGTGAATTTCTCAGGAACTACTGAACGGATTTACACCATTTTAGCAAAAGGCACCAGTCTGAACCAAGGGCTACCTCTTTGCCAAATTTGGGGTAATTCCGTTCAGCAGTTCGGGCTGTAGCTGCGACTAAAGGTTCCTATGGAAAAATGAATGGGGAAAACGCGTTTTGGGACCCCCCTTTTTCTCGGCCCCCGCTTGACGTATCACCCCGAGACTTTCAGGGTAGGAGCGGACCGGAGCGCCCCAACAAGTTGGAAGCTTTCGCGAAGATTCGTCAACCGGCGCCAACGTTATTGCAAATAGAATGTCGCGGATTTCCTATGGATAATAGGTTGTAACTATAACTATCTACTGGCGACCGCGAGTAGATAATATATATATATATATATATATATATATATATATATATATATATATTTTTTTTTTATTTTTTTTTTTTATTTACTGAGTGGCTGCAGCCACTCTGTAGTTAGGGTTACCAGAGATCGGAATTTCTTAGATTATTGTCCCTTAATAACTTTGCACCCGTTTGACAAATCTCTGCGAAACTTTGTAGACCTGTTGTACCCGTTACATTGTTGGAGGATTGAAAGTTTTGCGGTGTTTGGTCAACAGGGTGCAAAGAAAAAAGGTGGGGTCCAAAAACCACTTGCACTCCAATGCATTTCAAATTGACTTTTGTATTTCACGTAGAGCGAAAAATGTCTGAACGTATTTTCATTCAGTTTGGTAGGATTAGACATTATAGTGCGCAGATGATTCTTTTGGGTACTACAGGTATGTAGAGTAAGTATTTTGTAAGCTATAAGGCATTTTAACTTAGTGATCTCTTTTGTCGTGGTATTTATGTTGAATTTCACAGTTTTTCACTTCAGTACCACGGTACATAGCAATGACAAGTCATTGGGTGATTGGCTGATGACTGCCTTCACAAAAGTTAAAGGCAGCCATGTTGTTTTTTAGGTACAGTTTGCCTGTGTTCTGCGTTACACCTTCATTTCTAGGCAAGAATTAGGTTTGGTATTTCCCCCTACCTATTACCACTTTTGTAAAGTGGTAATAGGTAGGAAAAAATATTTATAAGTTTCTATATATATATTTTTTAAATACAGGGTACTACCTTGGAAGTACCGCAGAACCATAAAAAGAAAATGTAAAACAAAATGTTAAAAAATTTGAAATCCACTGTAATACACTATGTTTTACAAATATAGTGTACTAAAGTTTATTTTCTATTTTTAACATATTTAAATATGCACTGCCATACACAGTCTTGTCCCCTCACTTGCCACACTACATTAATTATAACTTGCCACTCTAACATGGAGTGTGTTCTGACAAATCATGTGATATCAGATATCATAAGTGTTGTTATCAATGCTATGATTTCACATGCTATAACTTATGTAATATGCAAGGGTATAACTAGTGCTTGTAGAAGGGGCGAGTTAATGTAGCATGGCGAGTGGGGTGACAAGACTGTGTACAGAGGTACGCGACATAGTAATTTGAAGGTGGTGCGTAAATTATAAATGTACGTAATAACTATGAGTTTGAAAGTAATTTGAAAGTGGCGTGTAAATTATACATTTAAGTTATAACTATAGCTTTAGAATTTCTAATGTTTGTGTAGTTTAAATTGGTTTTGTATGCAAGGAACAAATGAAGTTTTCCTAAATATAACTTATCCTTAATCTTTCTTTTTTCGTGAAATATGTATAGATATGTATGTTAGACATTGGACTCAAAATAGATTACACATGCATTTAAATTGCAATACCTTTATGAAATATTGCTGATTGAAAATTCATGATTTTGTTCCAGTCTGTAAGATTTAGCTTTTCTTCTAGTTTTGTATCATTTGTATATCACCTCTTGGTAAACGGCTGAGGTGGCCTGCATAGGCAGATACTCAGCATTTTCAATTCCTTTTAACTTTTAAAAGCGTCCACGATGTTCACGAAACTTAACTCTGAAAAAGGAAGTTGACGAAAACTCTTTAAGATGAAAGGGGACTTTACGATTTACTGTGCGGAAACTCCCCGGGGGAAGGCGGAAATTGCTGCGTGCAGCCCGTACCTCCCTGGAAAAACCCGGTCAGGGCCTCCCCCACCCACACAGGGCCTCCTACATTTGATTTCCGTGTTCCTGCTAGGGCGGAGGTGTTTCTTTCTGGCCTTGCTAGAGAGTTAACCTCTGCCAGAGGCTCCTGATAAATATACGGCCCGGCGAGAGACTCTCCCGGAGTGACAGCTGCGCACTATATATTCCAACATATTAATATAATTCATCTGGAATTCAGGAGCGCATTAAAAGACTCGTAAATCCTTGCTGTTGGCATAAACAGGAGCCAGATGACTAAAAGTTATACGGGTTTGTATATGCAGCCTGTGAAGCTGTCCTCACACTGCCTGTGCATCCCACTCCACGCCCAAACACTGCTGCGTGCCTCTGTGACTCACTAGTCTAGGCCATGTTCTCCACCGCAAGCATGACACCACACAGACTATTCTCGTAGGCAGGGTCAATGGAATTATGCAGCAATGGATTACCAAAATGTGCAGCAGGGTTGACCGAATTATGCGGTAAGAAAGGTGAAGTATGTGGCAGATTCACACAACGCTACAGGACCTTGCAATTGCAAATGATCGAAATTTGGTTTACAAATGCCTGTAACAATATATGGCAAAGTAAAAAGTAATTACACTGAAAGCCACAAAATACATAGCCCTATCTAGCTAGATGGAGGGGTTTCACCACATAATTGAGACAAGCTTTGAAGCTGCCGTTATGAAGATTTTTGTTGTTGAGCGCAGGTTTTAGCTAAGGTTTCCAAATGACTCAATCTCATCAGGACAATGATTTTTTCAGCCTTTTCCTTTTACAAATCATTTTGTTCAGTTTGTTAGTTCTGTTGGGTTAACTGAACCAAGAGAACAACTCTCAGAATGCACTGATCTGTAAATTTAAATCACAATACTGGAAAGAGTCCTTGTGTCAGGATGTCATCTGGTAACTCCGGTTTATTATCAGAGGCTCTTGGTGAAAGCCCACAATATCATGATCTAAATGGATCGTCACCCTAAGCGTTATTTTAACTCAAAGATGTTTAGCAGGTCCTCATGCTAGCACCAGCCTCTGCTGTGTGTTCGTCACCCAGCGGCCTGGTTTTTCGTTCATTCTCTCACTGCTGTCATTGTTCTTTTATTGTGCGCTTAGCCTTTTTCCTGTAACATTGGTTCTCCTTAACTCTATCACTGCTTCTAGCCATACATACTGTATCTCCTCATGCATAGCGGTAACACTGAATCTCCTCTTGTATAGCCGTAACATTGTAACCTCGCTTACTTAGCCTTTATCATTGTATCTCTTTTAGCCTCATCTGCACTCCTTGACTTGTTAATCAGACCTCACAGCTGTTTTTACTTGATTGTTGTAATTTGCTGTATTTTCTGTTGTATCCTCCACTCCCCCACTTGCTTTTCCTGTTGTTTCGCTGGCTCCCGCTTCCAGCCTCTCAGCACGCCTCCCAGGCCCTACTTAATGGAGGCCGAAGAGCGGCTGCACAGTGGCTGCCGGCGTGCCGAAGGGCAAGCCCGTCTGCTCCCTCCCACGCCTGGACTGCACCCAGCACCAGGAACCCTGGTTCTTCTGCCCCACGCAGCTACACCTCCGCAGACATCAAAGCCCTGGATAGCGGGCGCATCGACAACAGCAACTGCCGCCCAACCCCAAGCATCACCAGAGGACCGTTCTTCTGCCAGCACTGCTGCTTCACCTTCAACACAGAAGCAACAAACAATGCCAGAGACACCGGGAACATGACTGCGTCCACCACACCGATCGAGTCCGCCACAGCACAAGTCCAGTGCATTCTACTCAATGCACGATTGCCCGGCAAACTTGCCACAGAGATCTGGGACACGATCTCATCCCTCACCCCGGAGGTCATCTTTCTCACAGAGACCTGGCTGAACCCAGCCTGTGTGCCAGACATTGCCATCGCCACACACGAAGGCTACAAGATAACACCCCGGGACCGAATCAACAAACACAGAGGTGGAATTGGCATCATTTACAAGGACACCATCCGCTGCACAACCTCCTCAGACGACTCGACCCCGATAATAGAGCATCTCAATTTCCAACTTCACACACATGGAAAAAGCACCATCAGAGGTACTCTTGCTTACAGACCACCAGGACCACGCCCCAGCTTCTGCAACACAATCTCTCAGCTCTTCGCCCGATCGCCATTGACTCCGAGCACTACTTCTTCCTAGGGGATCTTAACTTCCCCTTTGACGACCTTGGCAACACCAACACAACCAACCTCCAGGAAAGCATGAGCAATATTGGCCTCAAGCAACTTCTCACTGACCCCACCCACATCGCAGGACGCACATGCGACCCCATTTTCACGTCCAGTGACAGAGTCAAGTCCAACCACGTCTTGCAGCTCACCTGGACCAACCACTACAGCATCCACTTCCCCATCTCAGAATCTACCAACATTGACACTAATCCCCCCAGCTCCACGCGCAGGTAACAGACGATATCAGAAGACCAGTGTGACAACTCTCTCAACTCCCACCTCCCAGACACACCATCCAATCTAGAACAGGGTGCGAAGAACTTCTCCCAGCAGATCACAGAATATGCCGAAAGAATCGCCCCCGCCAAGCAAGCCAAATCCAAAGGACGTGCCAGAAGAGCCAGCTGGCTCACAATGGAGCTGAAATCCACCTAACACAACTGCCGGCAAAAAGGAAGTGACACCCAACAAAAAGACAGGAGACCATGCCACCTTCAAGACAGCACTCAACCAGTACCACTTCCTCCTGAAAGAAACAAAGAAGAACACTCTAGCAGACTGCATAGAAGCCAGCACAAGCCACAGCAATGAGCTATTTGCCATCGTGAAGGAGTTCTCCAACTCCGCAGCCACAGGGAAGACATCACCCCTCCGAAAAACTGTGTGACGCCCTGGTGGACGTTTTCTACGACAAGATCTCAGCCATCTACAGAAACTTAAAACCCCCAACCCCTAACGCCGAACAGCATCAGCCTGCTCACACCCACAAACACAAACCCCGAACACCTGCTCACCCGTTGGGACCCTCTCACAACTCATGCCACAGTGTCCATCATGAACTCTGTACACTCAGGAGCACCCACGGATCTGTGTCCCAACCACATCTTCAACCTCAGAAGCAAGACGATTGGCGACAAGCTAAAAAAAAAACCTGAACGCCTTCATCACCTCAGCCTCTTTCCCTGAGGTCTGGAAACATGCTGAAGTGATTCCCCTCCTCAAGAAACAATCCGCCGACCCAGCAAAACTGAAGAACTACCGGCCCATCTCCCTGCTCCCCTTACTAGCTAAGGTTCTTGAAAAGGCAATCAGCCAGCAACTCTGGAACACATCAATTCTGGACCCCTCTCAATCCGGATTCCGAGCCAACCACATCACGAGGCAGCCTTGATCGCAGCCACCCACATCAGGGACCTTATGGACCGCAGACAAACGGCAGTCCTCATCCCCCTGACCTTTCAGCTGCCTTCGACACCTTCTCCTACCACTTCTTGATCAGCAGACTCCACCCCATTGGAATCGAGGGAGATGCACTCAAATGGACTGCTTCATACCTCACCGGAAGAACCCAGAGAATCAGTCTCCCACCGTTCACCTCGGAGCCCAAGAAGATCTGTGGCGTCCCCTAAGGATCGTCCCTCAGCCCCCCCTCTTTAACATGTCCTGTACCCCCCGGGCCAACACCACCAGATCTCACGAACTCAACATTATCTCCTACGCCAATGACACCCAGCTCATCCTCTCGCTGTCAGAAGACCCCTCCAACACCAGAGCCAACTTCCACAGATGTATGATGAACGTCGCTGACTGGATGAAGGACGACTGTCTCAAGCTCAACACGGACAAGAAGGAACTCCTTATCTTTGAGAACAACACCTGGCCTGCTGAACTCGGCCCATTTCCCGCCCGACAGACCATGCTCGCAACCTTGGCATCATCTTGGACAGCAATTTATCGATGAAGAAACAGGTAAACGCAGTCTCATCCACCTGCTTCCGTACCCTACGCATGCTCAGCAAGATTTTCAGGTGGCTCCTAATCAACACCCGAAGGACTGTCAACGCAGGCCCTCATCACCAGCAGGCTGGACTATGGGAACACTTTCTATGTGTCAAGACCCTGACCTCCATGTGTTCTCACTCCTCCTGTACCTTGTGTGTGGAGGGCTTGTGGGATCAAGAACACATCTCAGATGCCTCCCTGACTGTTCATGGGACTCATTGCCCCAAAGGCTTAACAACGTTCTTGGCATGGTAATTATCCCCCAGGCCACCGAGTCATGAAACACCAAAGTACAAACATTAACATCCCCCAGGAAGTTTATGCCGACTCATCATGACTATGGTGATATTTGGGCTGACTCATCAAGTATATGGTGATATTTGGGCTGACTCATAGACACATGATTATGGTGATATTTGGCTGACTCATAGGCACATGACTATGGGGACATTTGGGCTGACTCTTAGGCACATGACTGGGGATTATTAGGCTGATTCATAGGCACATGACTATGGGGATATTTGGACTGACTCATCAGGATTTGGGAACAGTATTCATACCGCACTCAAACCACGAGGCAGTACTTGGCTTACCCACTGGTTGAAGAGGACGGATCCTCTTCAACGATCCTGCTCACCTGAATGTCTCCACGACCCAGTTGAGTGTCTTCTGCATTGTGGCTCTCTGGCGAATCTCCGACGCTCCGGACATCATCTCCCCTGCAAATCCAGCGACGCAACAAACTCCACTCTTGCACCGCATGGCTCGCCTGTGAATCTCGGACGGTGCGGACATCTTCTCCCCTGCAAATACAGCGATGCTGCGAACACCATCCCTGCAATGCCACACCTAAAAGGAGAAAACATGGTTAAGGACCATCCTTAAGGATCCTTAAGGATAACTAATGGAAAGCGTATCAACCAAAGACTTGTTTTTATGATGCTGAAAAATTGGAAATAGGATAACTCTTGAATATTGAGACATTGTGAGTATTATTTAACACGCATACCGAGGCCTTGGTATTAGCGCCCAGTAACATTCTTATGTGCCATCCTTTATTGTGCTGTAGTCTGTGAATCCAAAAGTACACTCTTGCGAACCTTGTTCCTAGTTTTGAACAAACAAGGTATACCTTAGTGTGTGATGTGAAAACACGATATAGCTTCTGCCGGAGTGCTTCGACTCCAAGGGTAACGGTTGATTATTGGAAGTCTATGCAGTAATAGATTCATTATTGTGTAAGTGACTGTTAGTGCAAATGTCAAAGGCGGGAGGGAATATTTCACGACTGCTTATTTGTTGAATAACCTCTCTACTTGTATTTGCAGTACAGCTTACCATGCACTACATTATGCACATATCACAACGATGCTCTCCGGGACTGAGAAGAGACATACATACGACTCCAATAAGAAGGTGGCTGAGCTTGAAGGTACGCAAGTCTCTCAGTTTGTTATTTTGTCCCAACCCCCGCCCCCCCCCCCCCACTTCCCTTCTGGGGCAGCAGTTGATTAACAGTTACAATTCCCTGACCAGACGCTTCCCTAGTAGAGATAAGAGGTCCAGCATCATCTCTGCGGACAAGACCCAGGTAAGTGGCACGACAGAAAGCCAAACCTCATACACTCTTCCCTGCTCAGACGAAATGGACGTGCGCGATCAGTTCAGCATTCACAACCTAGCTCAGGTGCTTACGGAGGAGGCCCCTAGTGCATTAGATTTGGCTAAGGCGTTAGCCGACTCATGCCACGAAGTCCAGTTCTTAGAACAAGAAAACCTGTTGCTAAAAAATGAATTGGTAAGCTATTGCTCCCGTCATTCCCCTTGGCTACCTGATACAGGGGCTGTGCCTAAAGTCTCACATCCGGTTTTGCAACCCGTTCAGTTTGGAGTGTCTGGGCACCCAGCAACACAGTCCGCAAGTTCCTCAAACCAGTAAGGGGGTCACCTGGTCACTGTCACCACACCCACTCCTGTTCCGCTGGCTTCACCTGAGCGCTTTTTTGGAGCTATCGCCAAGTTTGATGCATTCTGGAGTCAGTGCCAGTTGAAGTTTCTGTGCAAACCCTCAGCATTAACCATTGATACTGCTAGAATTGCCTTCATCTTTTCTTATCTTGGAGGCACTGCTGCCAATGGAGCCATCCCACTCATCGAAAATGATTACCATGTTTTGCATGATTTTGTAAGGTTTAAGGAGACGCTGCATCGTCTCTTTTGCTCTACACACCTTTGTTCAAGCAAGCAATAATGAGCTGCTGAACCTGTGATTTGAAGTAAGAATTTACTTTCATACATTACATCATTCAGTAGGTTAGTCAAGGAAACTCAGTGGCTAAAGGAGAAGAGAACCTCGATATTTCATAGAGGCCTATGGGATGAGCTCAAGGACTCGTTGGCCCACATTCTGGATCCCCCGTCAGATTCTTCAGAATATATTGATTTTGTCATGCGCCTAGATCACAGGTTATCCGAGCGAAGAGGTGAAAGACCTCATGGAGAGCCGAAGGTATTAATAGTTCAGCCAGAACGAAAGGAATACAACCTCAAAAGTCATGACATTTCCAAGCCCATTGAAATCGGGGGACTCCATGGTCCTGTGACCGCCGAGGAAAAAGAGTGCAGAAGAAAAATGAATTTATGCCTCTATTGCGGCAGGGTGGAACATTTTACTAAAGAATGCACTGCGAAACCAAAAGGATTTCGTGAATTTGTAGTGACGACCACGGATGCATTAGAGGGAAACTAAGAAACCCAGCTAGTGTAGAGGTCAACTGGTCAGGTGTGTATCTAGATAAGACCTCACACTATTTGGCAAATACCTTGAGTAACATCCCACAGCACCTAACCATACCTGTAACCATGATTGTCTCTCCACAGCAACGGAAATCTGCCCTGGCTTATCAAGTCCGGGGCAACTGGAATTTTTTTTAGCCCTCACCGTTGCTAGCTCCTTGAAGATTCCTTGGATTAAAAAGGCAGAGCCTGAACCTGTTAGAACAGTGGACGGCACCGAACTCTCTTCAGGCATGATTGAATACCAGACAGCACCAATAGGTCTCTGTAGGAAAGTAGGATCTGCTTTTATGGTTACCACCACTTTTTGCCTGGTGCTATGCTGTTTCTAACTAGTCTGACTGGGATCCTGCTAATCAGGACCCCAGTCTGTGTGCTTTCTCCCCTAAATTGGTATGGTAAGTACTTCGGTACATCCCAGATTGGACACTGGTGTACCCTTATCAGTCCCTAGTATATGGTACTGAGGTACCCAGGGCATAGGTACACCAGGGGTCCCCCATTGGCTGAAGCATGCATTATGCCACCCATGGGGGACCACTCAAACTGTAACTACAGGCCTGCCATTACAGCCTGTGTAAGCTGGTCTTAGCACCACTTACGAAAGATATAGGTTTCCCAGATCTAAGGTCACTGCACTTAAAACCTATATGTCACCCCTAAAGCAGGCCTTTCGATCCTGAAGGCAGGGTGCTCGGTTCTAAGTGTGAGAGTGCCCCTGCATGAGCAGGACACCCATACAAGCTTTGGAGTCCATTTTCCCAGGTTGTAAGTGCATCAGCCATTACGATACAAAGAGTGGCCATGTGTCATTACGCGATGACCATCTCCAAACTGGCTGTAACGAACCCTATCATGTTTGGTATCAAACATGTGGGAGGTCTGATTCCATGCACTGTAAAGCTCCTTCGGGAGGCCCTCAGTACTCCCGGTACCAGTCTCCTAGACCCGAACAGCACAACATGGGGCTGCTGCATACCAGAGACACGATTCTGCCCTCCTCCTACTGAGCCAAGCTCGAGTAGGGGAAGGCAGAAGCATAGGTATCCTGTCACAGGGAGGTGTGACGACCTCCCAGACAGGGTTTAGTGTATTGGGACCGGGTGGGAGCGCTTGCCAGCGCCACTCAGTCTGATTGAAGGGCACATTTGGTGCCCTCCTTGCATAGTCCAGTTCAAACCAATTCATGGAGCCATTGGCTCCCGCTCTGGCGTGAAACTGTACAAAGGACATGGGAGTATCCTCCCCACTGTCCGACCCTTCCCCTGGGAGGGAACCCTGAATCATCTCAACCCTTTCCTTAGGGTACTTAAGGGCTTACCTGAGGGTGGGTCCTTAGATTCGCCGTGGGATAAGATTCATGTCAAGACACCACTTTTTCTTAGACCGTCTGGGCACTCTGGACTTCACTGGACTTTGCTCTGGGCATCAAGGCTGCAACTGGGAAGACTCCTGCTGCTCCTGATCTCTTTGCCTTGCTCGTCTGCTGCAATGTCTGTGCCTGTGCTCCATACAGGAACCTTCCAAAGCCTGTGGGCATCCAAGACACCTGAAGGAATCTCCCTTGAAGTGAAGGAGTCACTTCCCTGCATCTGCAGGCACCGCAAGTAAGCTGACCGGTCTGCTGATCGTGGGCTCCCATGAACTCCGAAAGGCTCAGCAACACAGGTGGTGGTTTTCCACATCCCTCGAGGCCTGATCTGTCCTTTCACCAAGTTTGAGGCCAGTATCCCTCATCAGAGCTGCAGGAACCGAACCCCTGTGCACCGCGTTGACTTGCTTTTGCAAAGGCTTATTGGCTTCCTTCCTCCAAGATCTTCAGGCTCCAAGTAGACCCAACCTCAAGCATCTCCTGTGACCAAGATGTTTGTCCTCCCAACATCACTTGCACCGTGGCCCTGCATCTTTGGTGAGCTGCTTGAGGTCCTCTTGCGACTCCAGTGCCTCCCGCCTGTGGGTCCTCCTGAGGGTCTCCTTTGATATCTGTGGGCTCCCCTGATTGCTCGGGGCCTGCCCTGACTCTCCTGCTTGTGGTGAGTCACCTGGACCTTGCTGGTCCTAACGCTGTACCTTCTTCACTTTCCACGTTGGCTGCAGTTACAAAGGCTTGTTGGTAATCCCGACCGACACCGACCCCTCAACTCTCGACATCCGACGTGGGACAGCTTGTGCATGGCTCCTGGTCTTCCACAGCATCGCATGGTCTGCACAGCTTCAGTTTCAAGGTCACGTCAGCTCTCCTGCAACACTCGACACTGGTGGGCATTCATCTTCCGTGCCTCCTGATCACTCCTGAGAGGCATAGACTCTCTCCTCTGCTTGCAGGTACTTTAAAACTTGAATCCACCTTTGGGTTCCACCGGACACTTTCACCTTCTCCAGCAGCGGCATCTTCCTGAAGTCAACACACAAAGCCTATGCACACGCTATATTGTTCATTTGATGGTTCAAGTGAGTACACATATATGAAAAAACTTTTATGTGTTATTTATTAGAACATCACGACGAGGTCCAGCCAACACGTGTTTCGTCCAAAGGGAAAGTAACCCTGGACTTCTTCAGGGCTGGAAACAATACAAAGGGTTCTTTTACAATACTGACAACAAAAAGAACCCTAAGTGACATGGTGGTTACAACATAAAAACAAACTATGTAACAAATGTGCAATTACATGTTGTGTTACAGAAAGCATGAGTTACTACAGTACCACATATGGGAACCTGACATTAAATGAGAATAATAACATTATATCAGATTATATCAAAAAGTTGGAATAATGCAAACAGAGAAATGTTTCTTACACATTCAATTCTGTGCATGCTAGTGCCTATGGTGAATGGCCCTGTCTTTATGTTATATCTCATAAAGACCAAACAAAAACGAGGTCCAACCAATAAGGTCTAGTCATAAATTGTGAGAAGAAGAGAGACTCACGCAATTTCAACTACTATAGTGTAGACCACGCAAAGAAGCAACACCCCGAGTGAGTTGACAGTTATAGAAAATAAGTGCTGACCAAGGAAAGGAGTAAAGAGAATGCATACCTGATATGAAAAAGGAAATTCTAAGACCTGCGGGAATTTAATATCAATTTTCAATTAGTATTCCGTGTGAAGAACTAACTAGAGTGTAATTCACTAGAAATAGATATCTGAGAGGAAAATACCTCACCTAAAACCGGTGTAAATTCAAACCGGCCGGTACTGCATGATGTAGTCTTAAAAAGTGAGACCAGGTAAATCTAGAACAAAGAGTATGTACACAATATTTAAGCATGGAATTAAATGACCGGATATGAATACTAATCTAACGTAAAACGATTACTCATCGCAAAAAAGGGGTGAAAAGACTCACCTAAAATCGATTAATTCCAGACCGGTAGGTTAAATGGCACACTCCAATACTTATTATAAGGTATTGTCAACAAATCTGTTGATGAAAGGTGAGCCCCATTACTACCAATAACCATCACTCAAAGTTAAATTAAGACTGTAAAAATTCGCCCTGGACTAATATAGTACAAAGGAGATTTAAAGAAATACGTATTGAATATCACATCCAATATCGATTAACATGTAACACTAAAAAGATATCACATATAGCATGGCTAAACTCTCCCAGGGAAATATTAGAACCCGGACCTATTCTAAGCTCATATAATAAAATCACTTGGTAAAAAACCGAGGCTGCCTATCATTACACTGACTGAAGAACACTCAATCCAAAAGAAAAAAACCGTAGAGAAAAGAAACGAGGTAGTACCTGGGGGCAATGTAATTGACATCTTCTACCAACTTGTATTAGAAGACCTGAATAACTATAATGATTCGAATATCCATATTAGACCCAGATACCAGGATAATCTCCTCCCAAGTGAGCGTCAGGCTCTTAACTCATTGGCTCTGGATGATGAGATCATGATAAGAGAAGCAGACAAGGGGGCAACGTGGTTGTGATGAATAAACTAGATTACAATCAGGAGATCATGACACAACTAAATGATGTGACTTGTTATGAATTTCTTCATCAAAACCCCATAGGACCGTTGACACTTAAAATTAACAAACATCTTATGGTTTGGCATAGTGCCGGGCTTATTGATGATGACGAGCTTATGTATCTCAAAGTTCATAGACCGAAATTCCCATGCCTGTACACCCTTCCAAAGATACATAAACAATTGCCTTTCCCGCCAGGTAGACCCATTGTTTCTGGAATAGGGGGACCGACAGAGCACCTTGCAGAATACGTAGACCTTTTTCTTGGACCTTTGGTACAAAATCTCCCTTCCCACATTAGAGATACCAAGCATATTCTCAGTACCCTCTCAGATTTGCCATGGGAAACAGGTATGATCTTAGCAACATTAGATGTTGTGGCCTTATACACGAGTATCAAACCAGAACTTGGTCTTAGGGCTATGCAGAAACATTTGCACAAAAGGGCCGCAACACAGTGGCAGCATACCAAAATGCTGTTATCTATGATGGAACTGATTTTAGAGAATAATGTCTTTCTATTTGAACATCAGTGGTACAGGCAGAAAAGGGAGTGGCCATGGGTTCCAAGTTTTCGCCATCTTTTGCGAATCTTTTTATGGGTGTTTTAGAGGAGGAATGGATCTGGGGCACTAAAGGCAGTTTTTACAGTGACTCCATTATTTTTTGGGGTCGCTATATCGATGATTGTCTCTTGATTTGGTCTGGTACCCAGGAGAAACTTATCCAGTTTTGTATGTATCTCAATACTAATTCCTTTGACATTAAATTCACACACATTATTAGCGAGGTCAGTGTTACATTTTTAGATGTAGAACTATATGTGATGGACAATACACTACACAGCCGCCTTTTTCGCAAAGAGAGCGCCTGCAATGCAATTTTGCACGCGACAAGTGCACACCCGCCACATCAAATCTCAGCTATCCCCTTTGGCGAATTTACTAGGGCGAGAAGAAATTGTAGTAATGATGATGACTTTAAGGCCTGCCTTGCCAGTATGAGAACACGGTTTAAGAACAGGGGCTACAGACAACTTAATTTAGCCAGAGCAGAAGGTAGAATCAAGAAAATCTGTAAGAAAGACACACTCATGGATAGGACACAGACAAATACTGATAAACGTACAGTCAGGTTTATTACAGATTTTAGCAATCTGAGTAAAATTCTTAGCAAAAGTCTGAATAAACACTGGAGACTACTGACAGGAGACAACGCTCTCAAGGATCACATCACAAAACGACCACAGATCACATATAGACGTGGTAGGACTTTGAGAGCTAGACTCAGCCCCAGTTTCCCTACAGAGAAAAAGATCACAACGTGGTTGACAGAGAAATCACTGGGCTTCTACAAATGCGGCTCGTGTGGTGTTTGTAGGTGGGCCAAGAGCAATATAAGTGAATTTGCTGGACAAAATAAGAACTACAACATCAGGTCGAACATTAACTGTGGTACTAAATACGTGATCTACGCACTGGAGTGTACCTGTAAACGCCTGTATATAGGAAGTACAATTAGGACACTTAGGGAGAGAATTAGTGAACACGCAAGAGCAATTAAACAGCAGGATGCCAGGTACCCCATGGCACTTCATACAGCAAGTTGCCCTGCTCAAGGTATGAACAAATGCTTCAAATTCTATGGTATAGAAACTGTCACTCCCGATCCCAGAGGGGGTAATAGAGAATTACGGTTGAGGCGCAGTGAGGCTTTATGGATCATGCGTTTGAGAACGGTGGAGATGGGACTCAATAGTGATCATGAGCTACATTACTTTTTGGGTGATTAACTCACCTACGTCTGCATATATCTTCACCCGGTGCCAGTAACTATCCATTTGCCTGTCAATTGCAGTCCTCCATAGTTAAATATGGGAGGTATGTATGTTGGATTTGTCTTTACTTTAGCTTCTGTGAATATATTTTTGTATGAATTTTCATATTCAAACCATGCTTCCTATGATGTCAGATTGTGCACTTGTGTTGCAAGTCACCTCACAAGCCAACCTTTGGTCGTGTTGGTCATATTACTGTTACTGCCCAATCCCCATTGTAAGGGTTTGTCTCAATGTTTGTCTTCCATCAAATGATATGTAGATCAGTTTTCCTGAACTAAGCTGCTCTGCTTCTTGCTATTGTGCATTATATGTGGGCTGTCTGATGTCTCATATGCTTGTTGTGTTTTGACAGCAAATATTATGTACAGCTGTTGCAGAAATATTTTCTAAATATTTGGTAATTTCGAAAGAAACTTGTCTTCTTTTCGTCAACCACCGTCATAAACTTAGTCTATGGCTTTTCCTTTTGCAGTAGCTCCACTGTCTTATCTCCACTGAAGGGTACTTTCTAAATGTGTTTCTCCCATCATTATGAACAATGTTGTTCTGCATATTGCTAATATGGATTATTTGATAATTGGCATGATTTTGGAACGCATATCGCGTCTGAGTATTTTATGTATGTTTTGTTTTAGAACTTTCAAATGCTTATAATGTTTACTTCTCATGTCGATAGCAAACTTGAATTTTGAACATTTTCCAACTTGCAAATGTGTTTACTAATCATTTGTAGCATCACTGGTGGCGGATCCCTTTTTTTCTTTCGCACTCCCTGTTTTTAATTGAATTGCCGGATTCTAAGCCGATGGCCTAATTATCGCCTACATTTTCAATTTTTTAAATTAGGTTAATTCCCTTCGTTGTATGGGCAAAGCATATCCAATTAAAGATATTACATTTCTAGTTACACTCGTTTGAGTGCCCCATTTGCGCATTATCATTCGTGATTATACGTTCTAGTTGATTTTGGTCATTTTTTCAAACACTATTTAAGAACTTCCGGTGTCAGCGCGTTTGTACATCCGGTTTTACGCGCTACCGGGAGTGTTGTGTAGCAGGACTGTAGCGTACTCGCCTCAAGGTACTACCTCGTTTCTTTTCTCTACGGTTTTTTTCTTTTGGATTGAGTGTTCTTCAGTCAGTGTAATGATAGGCAGCCTCGGTTTTTTACAAAGTGATTTTATTATATGAGCTTAGAATAGGTCCGGGTTCTAATATTTCCCTGGGAGAGTTTAGCCGTGCTATATGTGATATCTTTTTAGTGTTACATGTTAATCGATATTGGATGTGATATTCAATACGTATTTCTTTAAATCTCCTTTGTACTATATTAGTCCAGGGCAAATTTTTACAGTCTTAATTTAACTTTGAGTGATGGTTATTGGTAGTAATGGGGCTCACCTTTCATCAACAGATTTGTTGACAATACCTTATAATAAGTATTGGAGTGTGCCATTTAACCTACCGGTCTGGAATTAATCGATTTTAGGTGAGTCTTTTCACCCCTTTTTTGCGATGAGTAATCGTTTTACGTTAGATTAGTATTCATATCCGGTCATTTAATTCCATGCTTAAATATTGTGTACATACTCTTTGTTCTAGATTTACCTGGTCTCACTTTTTAAGACTACATCATGCAGTACCGGCCGGTTTGAATTTACACCGGTTTTAGGTGAGGTATTTTCCTCTCAGATATCTATTTCTAGTGAATTACACTCTAGTTAGTTCTTCACACGGAATACTAATTGAAAATTGATATTAAATTCCCGCAGGTCTTAGAATTTCCTTTTTCATATCAGGTATGCGTTCTCTTTACTCCTTTCCTTGGTCAGCACTTATTTTCTATAACTGTCATCTCACTCGGGGTGTTGCTTCTTTGCATGGTCTACACTATAGTCGTTGCAATTGCGTGAGTCTCTCTTCTTCTCACAATTTATGACTAGACCTTATTGGTTGGACCTCGTTTTTGTTTGGTCTTGATGAGATATAACATAAAGACAGGGCCATTCACCATAGGCACTAGCATGCACAGAATTGAATGTGTAAGAAACATTTCTCTGTTTGCATTATTCCAACTTTTTGATATAATCTGATATAATGTTATTATTCTCATTTAATGTCAGGTTCCCATATGTGGTACTGTAGTAACCCATGCTTTCTGTAACACAACATGTAATTGCACATTTGTTACATAGTTTGTTTTTATGTTGTAACCACCATGTCACTTAGGGTTCTTTTTGTTGTCAGTATTGTAAAAGAACCCTTTTGTATTGTTTCCAACCCTGAAGAAGTCCAGGGTTACTTTCCCTTTGGACGAAACACGTGTTGGCTGGACCTCGTCGTGATGTTCTAATAAATAACACATAAAAGTTTTTTCATATATGTGTACTCACTTGAACCATCAAATGAACAATATAGCGTGTGCATAGGCTTTGTGTGTTGTATATGGACCTTGGTCCACGTTTCAAGGGGTTTTGTGGTTTCTTTCCCCTACCTTGTGCACCGCAGAGATAGCCATAAAGAATACTGGGCGTGATTAAGCGTGCGCCATTTGCCTCCTGGGTAGAAACCGCCATTTGTTTTTGTATCTTCCTGAAGTCCTCCATTGAGTTCAACTGCGGTTTGTGACGCTACATCACACCTATGCACCCGGCTTCCCTGGTGTAGGTATCCTGCTTCCTAGGGTATCCACGGGTGGGGTGGCTCTCCAACCTTCTGTCTTCCACTGGGTTTCTTCAGGGTTCACTGGGAAGGGTCCTTCTTCTTTAAAATTGCAACAGCGACTTACCCATTGACTTTTATTGAGCCCGCGGTCGTGTTCCCACTCTGCACACGGCTTCCGTGGGGTTCCTGGTTACTTACTTCGGGTGTTTCCTTGGGTTCCCAGCACTTCTACGTCTTCTGAGTATAGTCTTGACTTGAGTCGTGGTTCGCATACCACTATTTTAGTATATGGTTTGGTCTCCCCCTGGCAGCCACTGTGTATTCTTGCTACTTACCTGTTTCTATTGCAAAGTATTGTGTGCATTGTGTATATCTCCGGCTAGGAGATATCTGTATCTGTTAGTGAGTGTCTTATAATAAGTACATATTTTTATAAATACAGTGTCTGGTTCTTTTTCACTTAATCTATACCAGTAAGATTATACTCTGGTAAAAAAAGCTGCTTCTGGACTAAGCCTGAAGGCTGCTCTCCACAGCTACCACTTTGAGAGCTTTCTAAGGTTGTCTAAGACCACTAAAATCATCATAAGGGTCCTCTGGATTGGTGCAGGGTGCCCACTTACATACAGTCTGGTATGTGAGAACGGACATACTGAGACTCTGACCCTTGACCTGATCAACACACCGAGGTTCGGGTCTATATTAGGAGTACCCTGGCTCCAGCTCCACAACCCTAATATTGATTGGGCCTTACGCTTGGTAACTCTGCGAGTCACACTGTTGTCGAACCCTTTGCTATGCTACAGCACAGGAACTATTATCACCCTTAATTTGTGCCCCAATCGAATAAGGAGCTGTAGCTTTTAGCTACCTATCGAATAACAGTATTTTCAGGATGTATTCGATTAACAAAAAGCAACGCAATTATCCCCTCATCGAGAATTTGACTGTCGTATAGACTTACTGCCAGGCGTGGTCCTCCCCTGCAGTTGCATCTATGCCTTGTCGGATCTTGAGACCAAGCATCTAATGAGTTACCTAGATGAGCTCCTTACGTTAGGGTTCATTAGACATTCCACCTATCCTGCATCCTTGCCACTCTTCTTTGTCTCTTAAAAAGAACCACGAATTACGGACCTGCATTGACTACAGGGCACTGAATAAGGTAACAAACAAAAATCGGTACTCGTTGCCCTGAATCCCCGACTTGCTGGACCAGGTTTGTGACTCTACAGTATATACTAAACTCGATTTGCGCTGGGCGTATCACCTCAGGGTGAAGGAGAGGGACGAATGGAAGACAGCTTTTCTAACCAAGTTTGGTTTATTTGAATATACCATCATGCCATTCGGCCTGTGTAATGCCCCTGACACATTCCAGTTCCTTTATAAATTAGATCCTACAAGATCTGCTGGACGTATGCGTCATCGTGTACATTGAAGACATCCCCATTTATTCACAAAACAAGACCGATCATATCATTCATGCACGAACAGTCTTGCAGCGCTTTCTTGACGATGCCCTGTTCGCCAAAGTAGAGAAGTGCACATTTCACACTCAAAAGTCGAGTTTCTAGGCTACATTCTGTTACCTGAAGGCATAACCATGGACACAAAAAAGCTCCAGGCAATTCTGGATTGGCCAGCCCCAACCTCCATTAAGAGGTGCAGTGTTTCTTGGGCTTTGCCAATTTTTATAGGAGGTTTATAACTCACTTCTACGACATTGTAAGTCCCATTACTAAATACATTATTGAGGAAGAACGTACCCTTCATTTAGTCACAGGAGGCGGAACAAGCCTTCAGGTCACTGAAACAGGAATTTACATCAGCCCCGATAATGAAACACCCTGATCCCACACAACCGTACTTCGTGGAGGCAGATGCCTCGCAGAATCAGTAAGGGAAATCTTAGCACAATGCAACATTTCAACAGGACACATGCACCCCCATTACCTATTTTTCCAAGAAGTTGCTGCCCGCCGAGCAAAATGACACTATGGTTGAATGCTAGTTGCTCGCCATTAAACTCTGCTTTCAGGAATGGTGGCAGTACTTACTCTGAGTACAGCACACCGTCACCATACACACAGATCATAAAAATCTTCAGTTTTTCAGATCCTTGAAGGCCTTGACCCCATAACAAATCAGGTGGCTCCTGTTCTTTAGTGAGTTCAATTTTCTGATCACATACAGACCTGAGGCCTTAGAGAGTAAAGCTGATTTATTATCACGATGGGGACATGACGGCCAGGACACGAGTCAGACACCTTCACAAAACATCCGAGCTCCAGAACACCTCATTGGGCTATGCGACCAAGACCCATTTCTAGGCAAAGTCCGCCAGTGAACTAAACAAGCAGACATAGACCAATGGGTGGACAAAGAGAACAATTACATGTGTGATGGGTTGCTTTATCACGGCACTGCATTGTATATCCCCACTAACGATCTGACACAGGAAGCCTTTACCTAGTGCCACAACACTTCATTAGCAGCGCACCCTGGGATACAAAAACACTAGGAAACTGCAAGCAGTGATGTTGGTGGCCAATGTTGTCCAAAGATGTGCATGATCATGTCCAAACATGCCCCATATGTACCCAGAATAAAGCTTCTCACTCCGCTTCTGCAGGCTTATTGTTTAATTGCCAGTGCCCACACAACCATGGCATACCATCAGCATGGACTTCATCACTGATTTACCTGCTTCCAATGGTTATACTACCATATGTGTTATCGTAGATTTGTTTTGAAAAATGGTGCATTTTGTTGCCTTAAAACAGATACCAACTGCCAAGACCCTCTCCCTTTTGTTCATTCAACACATAATGCGTTTGAATGGACTCCCCTCAGTCATTGTATCAGACATAGGCCCACAATTTGTTTCCAGATTTTGGCGCAACCTGTGCACTTCTTTGGACATTGACGCTCGACTTTCGTCTGCCTACCACCCACAAACAGGCAGACGAACGAGTAAATCAGGCCCTGGAACAAACCCTGAACCCTGAGATGTTTATTGACAAACAGTCCCACTGCGTGGGAGACATACTATCATTGTCAGAACTTGTCTACAATCATTCCAGTCACACTGCTGCCGGGATGTCGCTCTTTTATTGTATAACTGGGATAAACCCACGTATGTTATCTGAGAACGTTGCGAGCTAGACTGGGCCTATCCCACTATACAGGAATTAATAATGCATTTGTCCCTACAGCAACAAGAAGTACTCAGACATCTCCATCGAGCAAAGGCAGACATGACAAACTAGGCCAATAAACATCATATACAAACCCCTAATTATAAGAAAGGGGATCAGGTTTGGCTCTCCACAAGACATCTACAGCTCCAAGATCCACGTAAGTTATAACCTCAATATGTGGGTCCTTTCCCAGTGGACAGTATAATCAATCCTATAGAGGTACGTCTCCTATCACCCAATGACTTACCTGTCCATCCGTGTATTCCATGTGTCCCTCCTAAAACCCTACTGTGCCCAGACCTACTCAGCACCTCCATCCCCTCCTATAGCTATCGATGGACAGCTGGAATTCAAGGTTCAACTGATCCTTGATGGCAAAAGAGTGAAGGGGCATTTATATTACTTTGTAGACTGAAACAGGTATGGTCCAGACAATTAATCATGGGAACCAGCTGCCAACGTGCACGCCTCCGTCTGTTTCACTTCTTTCATGCACGCCATCCTGACAGACCCCTCCTTGTAAGCCCTCTTTTGCGGGGAGAGCTGTCATGAACCTGACCTCCTTGTGTTTTCCCTCCTTCTGTACCTTGTGTGTGGATGGCTTGCGGGATCGAACACACATCTCAGTGCCCCCCTGGCTGTTCATGGGACTCATTGCCCCGAAGTCTTGACAACGTTCTTGGCATGGTAATTATCCCCAAGGCCCTAGGCCACCGAGTCATGAAACACCAAAGTACAAACAGTATCATCTCCCAGGGACTTCAGGCCATCTCATCATGGCTATGGTGATATTTGGGCTGACCTATCATGACTATGGGGATATTTAGGCTGACTCATAGGCACATGACTATGGGGATATTTGGACTGACTCATCAGGTTTTGGGAACAGTATTTATACCGCACTCAAACCACGAGGCAGTGTTTGGCTTACCCACTGGTTGAAGAGGATGGATCCTCTTCAACGATCCTGCTCACCTGAATGTCTCCACAACCCAGCCGGGCTTCTTCTGCATTGCGGCTCTCTTGCAAATCTCCGACGCTGTGGACATCTTCTCCCCTGCAAATCCAGCAACGCAGTGAACACCATCCCTGCAATGCCGTACCTAAAATGAAAAACATGGTTAAGTACCATCCTTAAGGTTAGTGCACTAACAGAAAGCATATCAACCAAAGACTTGTTTTTATGATGCTGAAAATCAGAAAACATGACAACTCTTGAACATTGAGACATTGTGGGTATTATTTAGCACGCATACTGAGGTCTTGGTTTTAGAGTTGAGTAGGATTCTTATGTTCCATCCTTTATTGTGCTGTAGTCTGTGAATCCAAAAGCACACTTTTGCTCACATTGTGCCTATTGTTGAACAAACAAGGTTACCTTAGTGTGTGATGTGAAAACACGCTATAGCTTCTGCCGGGAGTGCCGCAACTCCAAGGGTAACAGTTGATTATTAGAAGTCTATGTAGCAATAAATTAATTATTGCGTAAGTGACTGCTAGTACACATGTCAAAGGTGTGAGGGAATATTTCCCGACTACTCATTTGTTGAATAACCTCTCTACTTTTATTTGCAGTGCAGCTCACCGTGCACTACATTACACACATATCAAGATGACACTCTCCAGGAGTGAAAAGAGACATATGTACTACCCCAAGAAGACAGTGCTGAGCTCTAAGGCACGCAAGTCTCTCTGTTTTTTTATTTTGGCCCAAGCCCCCTTCTCTTCTGCAGTGGCAGTTGATTCACAGTTACAATTCCCTGATCAGATGCCACCCTAGGAGAGATAGGAGGTTCAGCATCGACAAGAGCCAAGTGAGTGACATGACACTACGTAGGAATCACTGCACGTCTCCTGACAAGACTACAGACAATACAAAACTCAGCAGCAAGACTCATCCTCTACCTCCCAGACAGACCCACATCACACCACACCTCAAGAAGCTACACTGGCTCCTGATCCAGAAGAAATGCCAGTTCAAGATGTTGACCCACGCGTACAAAGCCCTGCACAATGAAGGACCAGCATACATCAACAAACTAATGACCTTCCACCAACCGTTCAGACACTTACGATCCGCCTCCCTCTGCCTCACAGACACCCCCCCAGATACGTCAAGGCAAAGTCAGGGGACGCTCCTTCTCTCACCTAGCAGCCAAAGTCTTGAAATACCTTCTCCATCTCCTTAGGACCGCCTAATTGCTCCTGGGATTCAGGAAAGTACTCAAGACCTGGCTGTTTGAATGAACAGAGCACTGTGAAGCAGCTAGCAACTCTAGCACCTTGAGACCCTCACAGGTGATTTGTCGTTCTAATCTGGGTTAATTTCAAGTTTTGCCCATTAGGCAGATGAGCCTGGAGGTTAAATCCAGTCTTTGATAGAGTTCTGCTCTTGATCTACCTTGAGCGCACCCAGATCCGAATTGAAACTCTGATCTGCAGCATCCAGAGAAAAACAGCTGCCTTATTTTTAGAGTCATTTTTTCTGCAATACAGTGCAGTTCAATCAAACAGAAACACATCATGGGCAACAGATGAGTTTTAAGCTATAATTTAAAATGACCATAGGAGGCTTGTAGTCCAAAATATCCTAGTTTTATCTTTGTTTTCACTTATGAGCACACGCATCAACTTGTGTTCATCTCCTGCTTCAGGAGTCTAAACAGATTAAGTAAACCTTAACCCCACAGAGTTTTCCTGATTAGTTAAGAAGCATTGGCAAAGCCAGTGGGTCTCACCTGTGAAATATTTGCTTTGCTAATGCTTTTTAGATTTTTAATAAAATATGTGTGAGGAAATGGCTTTTTGCAGGTTTACCCCCACGTTTTGACTATTAGGTACTGGTGTAATGACTGAGAGTGCACAAAGGCATGCTAACCTGACCTCAGTGACAGTGCTCTGAACCTTAAATGTGTATGTTTAATTGGCTCATAGACAGTTTGCTTAGGTTAGCTTGCTTATAAACCCCTAGTATATAGTACCAGGGGTACTCAAATGGTGTCCCTTATAGGCTGCAGCACTTATTGTGTGACAATGAGTGCGACAAAGTAAAACATGACTTCCAGCCTACCACTGCAGACTAGTAGAATAGTTTTAAGTTGCTAACTCTACTTTGCCATTTAAACAAATTAAAAAGTCTGGACCTTCCTTTTTAATACATATAAGTCACCCCTAAGGTAGGTCTGTTGAGCCTTAAGGCAGCGTGTTGTATATAAAAAAGTAGGACATGTGTTTTTATATGCCATAACAGTAAAAACTTTAAATTATTGTTGTTACTGTGAAAAGGCTAGCAGCCCCATTGGCAAGTAAAGATTACATGCTGACAACTTAGATGTGCTAACTTCGGGATTGGACTACTAAAGTTGGGACTTCAAGGTATCAAATAAATGGTTGCATCAAACCTGAATTGATGCCCAAGTTGAATGAAATATACATTTTTAGTAGAAGACTTGTTTAGAAAGTTGCCACTCTGTTGCCCACATTTTCTAAAGGTCATTTGCAGATGTTAGCCACAAGGCAGCCTTTTGCCCTCCTGGGGAGATGTGTGAACGGCTCACAGAAAAGGACGCAATAAAGGCTTGCTTTTGGAAGAGGTGTTACATCTCCCTTGCAGGAAGCCACACACGGTGTGAGCCCAAAAGGCGAACTTCAAAAGGGAAGTTGCCTTTGTAGGGCAAATGGTGTACACACACAAGAGGGGCTGGCCTTTTGTTCTGGTAGACAGGTGGGCGTTTGGGGCAGAGATGGAGAAACGGTTGTCAAACTGTTTTTTCCGTGGGTGTGCAGCCTTCCAGCAGCCACACCTCTAGCGTGGCCTACAATGCTCCACACACCAAGAGAGGGGTTCTGCAATCTTAAGAGTAGGCAGAATGTTGGACTCTTGGATAGCTATATACCACACTTTGCAGGAAGTTGTCGTCAGGCCGAAGTGGACCTTGTAGGCCACTGGGTAGGAGTCACTGCATCCCCCGAGGGCAAGTTGTGGGCATAAAAGTGGCACTCCTGCCACTCACCTCAAATCACATCTGCACTGGAGAGAGAACAGAAGGACTGCCCTGCAGTTCCCTGAACCAGGCAAAGAGAAGCTGCAACAAAGACTGGACTGCACCTGTTGCTCCTTGGCTAGCAAAGAGAAGACTGTGCCTGTGATGCCCTGCTTAAGGAAACGTTGTCTCCGAGCCTCAGACAGAAGAGCTGAACTCCTGGAGTTAGTTGACTGACCTAGTGACTTGGTGACTTGCTCCGTGCCAGAGTTAGTTGCCGAAAGCAGGCCAGAGTACCCAAACACAACTTTATAAAACGTTTTCGAAAGTTTCCACAGTAACTGTTAATCATGGTAGTTGTCAATGCTTGCTTGCAATTTGAGTGAAAAGCTGTGATTTACGAATTACGTAAAAATTCATATCTCAGGAACCCTTTTGTGGATTTTGTTCGTTTTGGTGTCTAAAAATTAATAAAAATAGGATCTATTTTTATAAATAGTTATCAGATTTCATTAGTGTTGTGTTTTTCTCATATTCAGTTGTTTTGGAACTTTGAAATGCTTTGCACTTGTTCCTTTGTTAAAGCCTGACTGCTTGAAGCCACAGCTACCCAGGGTACAGCTAAGGTTTTACAAACAGCTCTATACCGAACAAGGGTTTGTGAGTTTATTACACAGTGAGATGAAACAACCACACCATATAATAAACCAGATATCCTCACAATACACAATTGTAAGAAATTGTATTGTTATTTGGGGTGTGTCACTACCTGCCTCAAGCAATAATCACAGCCATTGTCAGGGTGAACCCTCAAAGTCACTAAATTGACCTGAGCTCGGGCCCGTGGTAGCTATAGCATAGAGCAGACAGGTTTACTAAAACTGTAATAAAGTCAAAATGCCAAACAATAAAAATCCCACACTGAAATAGAAAACTATAGCAAAATGTAATAAACAGAATGACAAAAATCCAATAAGGTGAACACCCATTAGGCAGATGAGCCTGGAAGTTAAATCCAGTCTTTGATAGAACTCTGCTCTTGATCTACCGGGAGCGCACCCAGATCTGAATTAAAACTCTGATCTGCAGCATCCAGAGAAAGACAGTTGCCTTCTTTTAGAGTCATTTTTTCTGCAATACAGTGCAGTTCAGTCAAACAGAAACACATCATAGGACAACAGATGAGTTTTAAGCTATATTTTAAAATGACCATAGGAGGTTTGTAGTCCAAAATATCCTAGTTTTATCTTTGTTTTCACTTATGAGCACAAGCATCAACTTTTGTTCCTCTCCTGCTTCCAGATTCTAAACAGATTAATTAAACCTTAACCCCACAGAGTTTTCCTAATTAGTTAAAAAGCATTGGCAAAGCCAGTGGGTCTCACCTGTGAAATATTTGCTTTGCTAATGCTTTTTAGATTTTTAATTAAATATGTGTGAGGAAATTGCCTTTTGCAGGTTCACCCCCACGTTTTGACTATTAGGTACTGGTGTAATGACTCTGAGAGTGCACAAAGGCATGCTAACCTGACCTCAGTGACAGAGCTCTGACCCTTAAATGTGTATGTTTAATTGGCTCATACCCAGTTTGCTTAGGCTAGCTTACTTATAAACCCCTAGTATATAGTACCAGAGGTACTCAAATGGTGTCCCTTATAGGCTGCAGCACTTGTTGTGTGACCATTAGTGCGACAAAGTAAAGAATGACTTCCAGCCTACCACTGCAGACTAGTAGAATAGTTTTAAGCTGCTAACTCTACTTTGCCAATCAAACAAATTAAAAAGTCTGGACCTTCCTTTTTAATACGTATAAGTCACCCCTAAGGTAGGTCTGTCGAGCCATAAGGCAGCGTGTTGTATATTAAAAAGTAGAATGCGTGTTTTTATATGCCATAACAGTAAAAACTTTAAATTGTTGTTGTTACTGTGAAAAGGCTAGCAGCCCCATTGGCAAGTACAGGATTACATGCTGACAACTTAGGTGTGCTAACTTCGGGATTGCACTACTAAAGTTGGTACTTCAAGATATCAAATGAATCGTTGCATCAAACCCGAATTGATGCCCAAGTTGAATGAAATATACATTTTTCGTAAAAGGCTTCTTTAGAAAGTTGCCACTCTGTTGCCCACATTTTCCAATGGCCATTTGCAGATGCTAGCCACAACGTAGCCTTTTGCCCTCCTGGGGAGATGTGTGAACGGCTCACAGAAAAGGATGCAATAAAGGCCTGCTGTTGGAAGAGGTGTTACATCTCCCGTGCAGGACGCCACACAGGGTGTGAGCCCAAAAGGCGAACTTCAAAGGGGAAGTCGCCTTTGTAGGGCAAGTGGTGTACACACCCAAGAGGGGCTGCTCTTTTGTTCTGGTAGACAGGTGGGCGTTTGGGGCAGAGATGGAGAAACGGTTGTCAAACTGTTTTTTCCGTGGGTGTGCGCCCTCCAGCAGCCACACCTCTAGCGTGGCCTACAATGCTCCACACACCAAGAGAGGGGTTCTGCAATCCAGAGAGTAGGCAGAATGTTGGACTCATGGATAGCTATATACCACACTTTGCAGGACGTTGTCATCAGGCTCAAGTGGACCAGGTAGACCACTGGCTAGTAGTCACCGCCACCCAGAGGGCAAGTTGTGGGCATAAAAGTAGCACTCCTGGCACTCACCTCAAATCACATCTGCACTGGAGAGAGAACAGAAGGACTGCCCTGCAGTTCCCTGAACCAGGCGCACCTGTTGCTCCTGGGCTAGCAAAGAGAAGACTGTGCCTGTGGTGCCCTGCTCAAGGAAGGCGTTGTCTCCGAGCCTCAGACAGAAGAGCTGAACTTCTAGAGTTAGTTGACTGACTTCCTAATATAGCTCTAGAGCCACAAAAGCTGAAGAAGCCGCCTTGGCAAAGTTCCTAGCTACAATTGCTTGTTCGCCACTGAACGCCGAAGCGCAGCTCGGGTCTCCAAACCCTGACACTCAAAGGTTGCACCTGAGTCTGCTGAACCTGGGAGAGTAATCAAAAAGTGTAGTTTGGTGATCCAAAATGGACATTAGCCGCAGTTAAAAGGAGCCCCTGGTTTTGCTGTGACCGGAGACCAGTAGCAACTGGTTTTGGCTGGACTTCGAGAGACATCGACTTCTGTGGCCAATGCAGCCCCACTGTGTTCCTGGAATAAGGGGTGGCCCCAGGAAGACCCCCATTGACTGGATCTGCATCCTCTGCATCCTCACCATCCTATATCCCTTCCATCAGGACCACTCCATTGATGCCTATGGTGATTCACTCATAGAGCCTGGAACTGCACTGAAGATGGTTTTGACTCAAGGTAACTGTCCTGCTAAGCCTTACTGGCCCTGGTGACTTGCTCCGTGCCAGAGTTAGTTGCCGCAAGCAGGCCAGAGTACCCAAACACAACTTTATCAAACGTTTTCGAAAGTTTCCACAGTAACTGTTAATCATGGTAGTTGCCAATGCTTGCTTGCAATTTGAGTGAAAAGCTGTGATTTATGAATTACATAAAAAGTCATATCTCAGGAACCCTCTTGTGGATTTTGTTCATTTTGGTGTCTAAAAATTTATAAAGATAGGATCTATTTTTATAAATAGTTATCAGATTTCATTTGTGTTGTGTTTTTCTCTTATTCAGTTGTTTTGGAACTTCTAAATGCTTTGCACTTATTCCTCTGTTAAAGCCTGACTGCTTGAAGCCACAGCTACCCAGGGTTGAACTAAAGTTTTACAAACAGCTCTATGCCGAACAAGGTTTGTGAGATTATTACACGGTGAGGTGAAACAACCACACCATATAATAAACCACATATCCTCACAATACACAGTTGTAAGAAACTGGATTGTTATTTGGGGTCTGTGACTACCTGCCTCAAGGAATAATCACAACCATTGTCAGGGTGAATCCTCAAAGTCACTAAATTGACCTGAGCTCGGGCCCATGGTAGCTATAGCATAGAGCAGTCAGGTTTACTAAAACTGTAATAAAGTCAAAATGCCAAACAATAAAAATCCCACACTGAAGTAGAAAACTATAGCAAAATGTAATAAACAAAATGACAAAAATCCAATAAGGTGAACAGGAGATATGAGTTTTTAAAGAATTAAGGGAACATAACGTCAAACAGAACAAAGCGCCTATGATAGTTTATGGTTGCGGTAGACCAGGATCTAGGTACAATTTCAGGCTGATCGCAATGGAGCATGGGTTGGATATGCCAAGCAGGTTCATCCAAGTCAAAGATTTTACCTCCTGACTTAGGGCCTGATTTATATTCCGTTGGACGGAATGCTCTGTCATAAACATGACGAATAGCCCATCCGTCGTGTTACAAGAGTATTATATCCTGAGGCACTTACAATACGACTGATGGGATATCCGTCACGTTTGTGACTGAGTATCCCATCCGCCGAAATAGAAATCAGGCCCTTAGTCTGTAAAGACCCAATCAACCACAAGGGTACACTTTGAAAGGCCCCCAGGAGCTCAAGGGAGGCACTTAGAGACTCAGAGTGTCAGACTGAGGCCAACAGCAGCAGCGTCCAGTCCAGGTCTAGTTGTCACTGGTCTGCTGGGTAGTTCCAGGAAACGGCCTCTTACAGCTTGTTGTCTCCTTGTAGACACATAGGACGTTAGCCAACAAACCCTTGGGGTCCACTTCTTTGTCCTGGGTACAAGAGGGAGCAGATCCAGTCCTTCAGGTTCCCCTCAGGTAATAGACAGCGGGTCCGGTCCTCTACTGATCTTCTGCATGTTCAGAAAGTGTCCTGAAGACGGTGCCTGGAGATGCCACGTTTATGCCTTGCACTAGCTAATGGGTGGGGGCGATACCTGCCCCCTTCCTAACCAATAGGGTAAAAGTGTCCAAGCCCTGACCTACCTGCTTTTGCAGCAGTTCCTGCTTGCCTTACTGCAAGCAGGCTCAAAATGCCACGTGTCAAGGCATTTTCAAGATGGTGACATTCTTCACCCACATTAAACTTGGTCTTGGGGTGTGTTTGTGGAGAGTGTACTATGATAATCGTAGTGTCCTACGACAACTAATACTAAAATCCAGTTTGAAGCAGGTACTGTACCCATAGGAAACCCAGAGACAGAAGTCTGGTATGACAAAAGCAGGGTCCTTCAGCAACTACACAGTGGATTCACAAGAATTTTCTTGGCATCCTGTTCTCTCCCTCTCACATGTGCCCCAAGTGTTATATGTGGCTCAATAGACATGTCAAGCAGGAGTTGACAGCCTGGTGCCATAGGATGTCCACAGCCCCCACTCTGAATATTTGTTTGAGGTTAGGGGAGTCATCTCTGCCCATTCAGGTCTGCCTTTTGTTTGCTCCTGGGAGGCATTTCAAACTTATTTCACATCTATTCAAGGCTGAGCACAAGCTAAGAGCTTGCAGAGGCTACGCTAATTAGCCTTTTGACAGTTCAGGCAGGTAAAGGGTAACTTCTAAAAGCTAATTTTCTTTAATATTTAATAAAAATCCAACTTCATTATTGAATTAGATTTGTATTAACTATTAAAAGTAGCTGTTATATTATTTTTCTAGCTGATCCCTTTCTTGAGTTAGCAGTATTATTATTTTAATCTGCACTCTGCGTCTTGGGCCTTGTCACTGATAGAGATATGATAACATTAATTTTCTACATATCCCCATGCACCCCACTTTGTGGGCTACAAGGCTTACATAGGGGAGGCAGCGCCATCTTAGAGATATCCAAAATGTACTCCTCCGTTGCCCATCTCTGCCGGGCCAACCCTTTCAGCGCTCTGCAGTTCCAACTTGTACCGGAGGCCCCGAGCAACCCGACCACTCCAGTGCAGCCCAGCTGGCGCCACAGCAGAGGAATACAGCTGTGAATATGGCTCAATGAAATTTTATGCACTTTGTGGCTTTGGTGGGGTCCTAAGTTGTGGTTTGACACACACTGCAGTCGTTCCTCTGGATTTGGTGAAATGCCGTCTGCAGGTGGATCCCAAGAAATACAAGGGCATTTTTAATGGCTTCTCAGTCACACTGAAGGAAGATGGTTTTCGTGGCCTTGCCAAGGGATGGGCTCCAACGTTTATCGGATACTCCATGCAGGTCTGGTTTCTATTTAGTCTTCAAAGTCCTGTATAGTAACCTTCTGGGAGAAGAAAACACATACTTGTGGCGTACCTCTTTGTATTTGGCGGCATCTGCCAGTGCAGAGTTCTTTGCTGATATTGCCCTGGCTCCAATGGAAGCTGCTAAAGTTCGTATTCAGACGCAACCTGGCTATGCTAACACTCTACGGGAAGCTGCTCCAAAAATGTATGCTGAGGAAGGGCTTTGGGCTTTCTACAAAGGCGTCGTTCCCCTCTGGATGAGACAGATCCCATACACCATGATGAAGTTTGCCTGCTTCGAGCGTACTGTTGAAGCTTTGTACAAATATGTAGTGCCGAAACCCAGAAGCGAGTGCTCAAGAGCTGAACAGTTGGTGGTTACGTTCGTGGCCGGGTATATTGCTGGTGTGTTTTGTGCCATTGTGTCCCATCCTGCTGATTCAGTGGTTTCAGTGTTGAATAAAGAAAAAGGCAGTACTGCTGTAGCAGTCCTAAAAAGACTTGGACCTAAAGGTGTCTGGAAGGGTCTGACTGCCCGTATTATTATGATTGGCACTCTGACTGCACTGCAGTGGTTCATTTATGACTCCGTTAAGTTCTATTTCAGGCTTCCTCGTCCACCTCCACCCGAAATGCCAGAATCACTGAAAAAGAAGCTTGGTCTTACTCAGTAGTAAAGCCATGGACTTTAACATTGCAAACTCAAAGACGTTTTATAGCTTTGATTCAGTGTAGAATCTGCACCATTATTAACAGATGTAATTATTGGTTGAATCCTTGCTTCAGCATGGAGGGTCTGCAAGCTGTAATTTGGTTTTACCATAGGGGTAATTTACTCATATTTAAAATGGAGGATTGTACCTGTTAAAAAGGGTTATTTTAACAGGTCGCACTTTGAAGCCAAGTTTGCCCTGCCAGTATAATGGATAGCACAACAGGTGATACAGTCCACAAGTGGCATTTACCTTCCAGGCCCTGGGTGCTCTTTTGTTTACCATAGACCTAAGGACTTATAGGCAAGTTAAAGGTACCAATCAGAGGTAAGCCAATTTAACTATTTCTAATGGGCACTTTACTACTAGTTAGCAGGGTTAAAATGCACAGAGTTCCAAAGACAGCAAAGCAGATAGGGCAAACATCTGAGGGGCCACCAATGAAAAAATGCTAATTTCCCACAATAATAAAATGAGGGAGAAAGGGAGAGCTTGAAGAGATAAAGGGGGAGAGAAAATAGACCCTCAGATGTTTGCAATTCAAAGTCTGATGTCCGCAGTGGCAAAAGAGAAGCAATCTAATCAATTCACTGTGAGACTGAAATGCCTCTGTGTAGGATATACACAAGAACAGGGAGTAAAGCTGTCCAATCATGAGCCGGAAAGTGAGTTAGACAAGAGAGCCATCCAATCACGAGTAAGAGCTGACCCAAACCCACACTGTGTATTTGATTGTTCTCAATAGGTTTCTGACAACGACAGTGCTGCTTGAGGGTGAGGAATAAATGCCACAAAACATATAAAATTATTTCAGACGTTAATCAGAAAAACATAACCGCTCCCTGAAATCACAGTTAAGCTAAGAAATGCTTTCTGAATTTAATAAAGTATGCCTTCCATTACATTTTCTTCGTGCCTGGCTACTAAGTCCCCTGTCATGAAGGTGACTGTCAGCCCTTCCTGGTTTTTCGGTTGACAAGTTTATTAACAGGACCGGTGAGGAGATATTCAGTATTCCAGGTACAATGTTATTTTTTAACTCTACCAACACTGAGAAAAAAGGCAATTTTTCGTATTTTTCTGTGTTCTTAGTTACCGTCGTCTGTGGGCTTTCCAAAGGCTTGAAGAAGCACCAGTCCTGCATGTTGGTGCTTGTAGTTTAGTTTTCCAATAGCAGGTATTGTATTGTAATTGTATTTATATAGTGCTTACTATCCCTGACGAGGCCTCGAAGTGCTTTGGCCTAGCATACTTAGTGCTGTCGACTGAAAATGCAGAACTGCAAAAAGTCCCACTCGCGACATTAAAGCACTTGACAACCAAGGGCTTTTCTAAACTGGCTGTCTGGGAGTGGTGTCTCCTCACCGAATTGGTGACTATGGTATTTGTTTGAGATAGGACCACCCCTTTAACGTGACCTGAGCATTAGCAGACATATGTTCACAGTCCCATGTGGAAGGAATGTTTAGATGCTAATCAAACGTTTTCCCCTTTTGGAACTGGTTGAAAAATGCAGAAATCGGTTTATTCGTGGTGTTACTATAGTGGGGGCCTTATTGTTAGGGTGGTGGTTTTATGATGCTTGAGACAGTATGCCCTCACTCTGGCCTTTTTTTTAGAATTCTGATTGTTGTAGTGCTCGTTACACCAATATGACTGAAATACCAGATTGCAACAGTTTGTGAAAAAAACTCTAGTAGTGCTGCAATGTGCCTACAGTAACATGAAGTCAGCTAGCGATCCTGCCTTGCTTAAGTGCTTTTATGTCTTTGGTTATTTATAAAGCACAGAAAAGCACACAATAGACTGAATGCTGAAGTTTTTGTTGTTTCTAAGTGCTGTAAATGACAAGTGTTACTGTTAGCTAAACTAATGATACTCAATTTATTGACCTCGGAAAAATAAAAGGCTGAGTCAGGATTGCTCCTGTGACCTATACTCAAATTGACCTCAAGGAGCACTTAGCTCACCAAGCTATACTTATTTATTTACTTTTTGCAGTTTTATGTAGCGTGAACTCGACCCAAAGGTATTAGAGCACTTTACATGAGCACCAGTTACATTACACAAGGACGCCTTCATTTTCTAGGCGTGAGGAGATTGGGGGGCACATGCATCAAGCATTTTTGTCTTCGCAAATGGGCCGATTTGCAGAATCGCCCCATTTGCAAACGCAAAAAAGGATTTTCAGGTGCAGCAAACCCTATTTTGGTTGTCCCTTCCTAATACCGAATCGCATCGGTATGTAGGAAAGTTTTGTGACCGAAATGCGATCCCAAAACATTCGCATTTTACCACCTACTTTAAGTAGGTGATAACCCATTCCCAAAGGGGAAGGGGTCCCCAAGGGACCCCCTCCCCTTTGGGAATGTTTGTTACAGCATTTTTTAAAAGCAGGCAGTGGTCCCACGGCCCCACCTGTGGGGGGCATATGCATCAAGCATTTTTGTCTTCGCAAACGGGCCGATTCGCAGAATCGGCCCGTTTGCAAACGCAAAAAAGGATTTTCAGATGCAGCAAACCCTATTTTGCAATTTGGTAACCTTTAGGGCGTCCCTTCCTAATACCGAATCGCATCGGTATGTAGGAAAGTTTTGTGACCGAAATGCGGTCGCAAAACATTCGCATTTTACCACCTACTTTAAGTAGGTGGTACCCCAAGGGACCCCTTCCGCTTAGGGAATGTTTGTTACAGCGTTTTTTAAGAGCAGGCAGTGGTCCCATGGACCACTGCCTACTCTTAAAAAATTAAACGAAAACTTTTCATTTTTGTTTTAGAAACGCATCCTGTTTTTCTTTAAGGAAAACGGGCTGCATTTAAAAAAAATTGCTTTATTTAAAAGCAATTACAGACATGGTGGTCTGCTGACCCCAGCAGGCCACCATCCCTGTGATTTTTGCGATTCCTAGGGGGTTGCAAATTGTGACCTACCTCATTAATATATATTTGCGATCCCCTAGGAATGGCAAAAAGTGTTCAACACACTTTCATGCATGCCGTTTTGCTATATCCTAATTGAGAATCGAAAGGATTCGTAATTAGGAAATGGCAAAACGGGTTCTTCATGCATCTGGCCCTGAGTGATTTGCCCAGATTCACATGATGCGGAGCCGACAATGAGATCTAAACCTGGCTCCGCACTACCAAAGTGGACAGCTCTGGTTGTAATGCCACACCTCTACCTTCATGGCTAATTTGCTTTTTTTTTTTTAGTTGTTCTCCTGCCAGAAGTACTGTTACAAACCTCCATAAGAACATTGACATCCAATGGCAATACTTTTGACTTCTAAAGCCATATAAGTGATTTTTGAGTGAGTGGTTGCTCCCCGACACCTCCAGCAGGGCGCCAGTCGTCCTGTGAATTTAATTTAAGTCATCTCATCATGACCAATCCTTCCTCCCAAGGCTTCTTGGATCGACACATCTATCAGACATGGCTTCACTGGCAACCAACCAAATGCCATGAGGGTCCTTAGCCAGGCCTCCCTTTAAACAACAGCCTTTAGGATTCTGTGACTTTAAATTTCTCTTTTCCCATTATAATTTTGCAGCATGATGTCAACTAAAAACAAGCATTTGCAATGCAATAGGTCTCGCATTCACGCGAGTTTGAGCTATTGCCATTGTAAATGACAATGTCTTTTATTTATGTTTTGGGTTTTAAAACATAAATAAAAGGCATTGTCATTTACAATACTAATAGCTTAAACTCTCGCAAATGCGAGACCTATTGCATTGCAATAAAGGGCCTTCTCGACCGCTTGTTAGATTGTAAATATCAGAGGAAGAGACCGGCCTGCGACGTCTTCAAAGTAGTGATAAATAGTGCAGTGAAGAAGATGTGTAAGTGTTGTAAATTACAAAGACACAAAGTGTGAAGTGAGAGTTACATATGATCTAAGCTATAAACACTAACAAAGCGCTCCAACACCTTTCGCACTGTGATTGCACTGTCGCGGCTCAGGAGGAAGAGTGGGAGGGGGGACTATTTCCTGCCCTCTCCGTGATTTGAGTGTGCAGTGTAGCATTGCGTAATGTCATTGCTATCTTTGGTCTAATAAACACTCCAACTGTAGTAGGGCCCTGGCTTCACCTCCTGGTGCAGGGCGGGCTGTGCTTTATGGCACGCATGGAGGGAGGGAGGGATGGTCTTGGCTGCAGCTCCGGCCTCGTACAGTGCCCCTGTTATTACTAGTGAGCGAGAGGTGCTGAGGTGGTGGTGGTGGTGTTGGTGGTGGTGGTATTGGTGGTGGTGTGGTATTAGTGGTGGTGGTACTGGTAGTGGTACTGGTACTGGTGGTAATGGTACTGGTAATGGTGGTACTGGTACTGGTGGTATTGGTACTGGTGGTAGTGGTACTGGTGGTGGTGGTATTGGTGGTGGGGGTACTGGTGGTGGTAGTGATGGCATTGGTGGTGGTACTGGTGGTATTAGTGGTATTGGTGGTGGTATTGGTGGTACTGGTACTGGTGGTGGTACTAATACTGGTGGTATTGGTGGTGGTACTGGTACTGGTGGTGGTGGTACTGGTGGTGGTGGTACTGGTGGTGGGGACGATACTGGTGGTGGGGGTGGTACTGGTGGTACTGGCACTGGTGGTGGTGGTACTGGTGGTGGTGGTGGTGGTACTGGTACTGGTGGTGGTACTGGTGGTGGTGGTGGTGGTACTGGTGGTGGTGGTACTGGTGGTGGGGACGATACTGGTGGTGGGGGTGGTACTGGTGGTACTGGCACTGGTGGTGGTGGTACTGGTGGTGGTGGTACTGGTACTGGTGGTGGTGGTGGTACTGGTGGTGGTACTGGTGGTGGTACTGGTGATGGTGGTACTTGATGGTGGTACTGGTACTGTTGGTGGTTGTGGTGGTGGTGGTGCTGGTGGTGGTGGTGGTACTGATGGTGGGGTGGTGTTACTGGTGGTGGTGGTACTGGTGGTGGTGGTGGTGGTACTGGTGGTACTGGTAGTGGCGGTGGTGGTACAGGTGGTGGTTGTGGTGGTGGTGGTACTGGTGGTGGTGGGACTGGTACTGGTGGTGGTACTGGTGGTGGTGGTACAGGTACTGGTGGTGGTGGTGGTCGTGGTACTGGTGGTGGTGGTGGTACTAGTGGTGAGACTGGTGGTGGTACTGGTTATAGTACTGGTGGTACTGGTAGTGGTGGTACTGGTGGTGGTGGTACTGGTGGTACCGGTGGTGGTGGTACTGGTGGTGGTGGTACTGGTGGTGGTACTGGTGGTGGTGGTACTGGTGGTGGTACTGGTGGTGGTACTGGTGGTGGTGGTGGTACTGGTGGTGGTGGTACTGGTGGTGGTGGTACTGGTGGCGGTACTGGTGGTACTACTGGTGGTGGTGGTACTGGTGGTGGTGGTACTGGTGGTGGTACTGGTGGTGGTGGTGGTACTGGTGGTGGTGGTACTGGTGGTGGTGGTGGTACTGGTGGTGGTGGTGGTGGTACTGGTGGTGGTGGTAGTGGTGGTAGTGGTGGTGGTGGTACGGGTAGTGGTGGTGGTGGTGGTGGTAGTGGTGGTAAAGGTGGTGGTACTGGTAGTGGTGGTGGTGGTGGTACTGGTAGTGGTGGTACTGGTAGTGGTGGTGGTGGTACTGGTGGTGGTACTGGTAGTGGTGGTAGTGGTGGTGGTACTGGTAGTGGTGGTGGTACTGGTAGTGGTGGTGGTGGTACTGGTGGTGGTGGTAGTGGTGGTAAAGGTGGTGGTACTGGTAGTGGTGGTGGTACTAGTAGTGGTGGTACTGGTAGTGGTGGTGGTGGTACTGGTAGTGGTGATGGTACTGGTAGTGGTGGTGGTGGTACCTTTAGTGGTGGTGGTGGTGGTGGTACTGGTAGTGGTGGTACTGGTGGTGGTGGTACTGCTACTGGTGGTACTGGTACTAGTGGTACTGGTGTACTGGTGGTACTGGTACTGGTGGTGGTGGTGGTATTGCTGGTGGTAGTGGTGGTATTGGTGGTGGTACTGGTGGTATTGCTGGTGGTACTGGTACTGGTGGTATTGGTGGTGGTACTGGTGGTATTGGTGGTGGACCTGGTGGAATTGGTGGTGGTACTGGTACAGGTGGTACTGGTGGTACTGGTGGTGATGGTACTGGTGGTGGTGGTACTGGTGGTGGTGGTGGTGGTACTGGTGGTTGTGCTACTGGTGGTGGTACTGGTGGTGGTGGTACTGGTAGTGGTGTTGGTGGTACTGGTAGTGGTAGTGGTGGTACTGGTAGTGGTAGTGGTGGTGGTGGTAGTGGTGCTGGTAGTGGTGTTGGTGGTACTGGTAGTGGTGGTACTGGTAGTGGTGGTGGTGGTAGTGGTACTGGTAGTGGTGGTAGTGGTGGTGGTATTGGTGGTGGTGGTGGTACTGGTGGTGGTGGTGTTAGTGGTGGTACTGGTAGTGGTGGTGATGGTACTGGTGGTGGTGGTGGTAGTACTGGTACTGGTGGTGGTGGTATTTTGGTGGTGGTAGTGGTGGTATTGGTGGTGGTACTGGTACTGGTGGTATTGGTGATGGTACTGGTGGTATTGGTGGTGGTACTGGTGGTATTGGTGGTGGTACTGGTGGTATTGGTGGTACTGGTGGTGGTACTAATACTGGTGGTATTGGTGGTGGTGGTACTGGTGGTGGTACTGGTGGTGGGGGTGGTACTGGCACTGGTGGAGGTGGTACTGGTGGTACTGGTACTGGTGGTGGTACTGGTGGTACTGGTACTGGTGGTATTGGTACTGGTGGTAGTGGTACTGGTGGTACTGGTGGTGGTGGTATTTTGGTGGTGGTAGTGGTGGTATTGGTGGTGGTACTGGTACTGGTGGTATTGGTGATGGTACTGGTGGTATTGGTGGTGGTACTGGTGGTATTGGTGGTGGTACTGGTACTGGTGGTATTGGTGGTACTGGTGGTGGTACTAATACTGGTGGTATTGGTGGTGGTGGTATTGGTGGTGGTACTGGTGGTGGTACTGGTGGTGGGGGTGGTACTGGCACTGGTGGTGGTGGTACTGGTGGTACTGGTACTGGTGGTGGTGGTACTGGTGGTGGTACTGGTGGTGGGGGTGGTACTAGCACTGGTGGTGGTGGTACTGGTGGTGGTGGTGGTGGTACTGGTGGTACGGGTGGTGGTACTGGTGGTAGTGGCACTGGTGGTGGTGGTACTGGTGGTGGTGGTACTGGTGGTGGTATTGGTGGTGGTGGTATTGGTGGTACTGGTGGTGGTACTGGTGGTCGGGGTGGTACTGGCACTGGTGGAGGTGGTACTGGTGGTACTGGTACTGGTGGTGGTACTGGTGGTACTGGTACTGGTGGTATTGGTACTGGTGGTAGTGGTACTGGTACTGGTGGTACTGGTGGTGGTGGTATTGGTGGTGGTAGTGGTGGTATTGGTGGTGGTACTGGTACTGGTGGTATTGGTACTAGTACTGGTGGTATTGGTGGTGGTACTGGTACTGGTGGTATTGGTGGTACTGGTGGTGGTACTAATACTGGTGGTATTGGTGGTGGTGGTATTGGTGGTGGTACTGGTGGTGGTACTGGCGGTGGGGGTGGTACTGGCACTGGTGGTGGTGGTACTGGTGGTACTGGTACTGGTGGTGGTGGTACTGGTGGTACTGGTGGCGGTGGTACTGGTGGCGGTGGTACTGGTGGTGGTACTGGTGGTGGTACTGGTGGTGGGGGTGGTACTGGCACTGGTGGTGGTGGTACTGGTGGTGGTGGTGGTGGTACTGGTGGTACTGGTGGTGGTACTGGTGGTAGTGGCACTGGTGGTGGTGGTACTGGTGGTGGTGGTACTGGTGGTGGTACTGGTGATGGTGGTACTAGATGGTGGTACTGGTGGTGGTGGTACTGGTGGTGGTTCTGGTGGTGGTGGTACTGGTGGTGGTGGTGCTGGTGGTGGTACTGGTGGTGGGGTGGTGGTACTGGTGGTGGTGGTGGTACTGGTGGTGGTGGTGGTACTGGTGGTGGTGGTACTGGTGGTGGTGGTGGTATTGGTAGTGGTGGTACTGGTAGTGGTGGTACTGGTGGTGGTAGTGGTGGTGGTACTGGTGGTACTGGTGGTGGTACTGGTGATGGTGGTACTGGTGGTACTAGTGGTGGTACTGGTGGTGCTGGTGGTGGTGGTGGTGGTGGTACTGGTGGTGGTACTGGTGGCGGTGGTGGTACTGGTGGTGGTGCTGGTGGTAGTGGTACTGGTGGTGGTACAGGTGGTGGTAGTAGTGGTGGTGGTAGTACTGGTGGTGGTAGTACTGGTGGTGGTGGGACTGGTGGTGGTGGGACTGGAACTGGTGGTGATACTGGTGGTGGTGGGACTGGTGGTACTGGTGGTGGTACTGGTGGTGGTACTGGTGGTGGTACTACTGGTGGTACTGGTACTGGTGGTGGTACTGGTGGTGGTGGTGGTGGTACTGGTGGTGGTACTGGTGGTGGTACTGGTGGTACTGGTGGTGGTGGTGGTACTGGTGGTGGTGGTACTGGTGGTGGTGGTGGTGGTACTGGTGGTGGTGGTACTGGTAGTGGTGGTGGTGGTACTGGTAGTGGTGGTACTGGTAGTGGTGGTGGTGGTACTTGTAGTGGTGGTGGTACTGGTAGTGGTGGTACTGCAACTGGTGGTACTGGTACTGGTGGTACTGGTACTGGTGTACTGTTGGTACTGGTACTGGTGGTGGTGGTATTGGTGGTGGTATTGGTGGTGGTACTGGTGGTATTGGTGGTGGTGGTATTGGTGGTGGTACTGGTTGTACTGGTACAGGTGGTACTGGTGGTACTGGTACTGGTGGTACTGGTGGTGGTGGTGATGGTACTGGTGGTGGTGTTACTGGTGGTGGTGGTACTGGTGGTACTGGTACTTGTGGTGGTGGTACTGGTGGTGGTACTGGTGGTGGTACTGGTGGTGGTACTGGTGGTGGTGGTACTGGAGGTACTGGTGGTGGTGGTACTGGTGGTGGTACTGGTGGTGGTGGTACTGGTGGTGGTGGTGGTACTGGTGGTGATAGTGGTACTGGTGGTGGTGATGGTGGTACTGGTGGTGGTGGTGGTACTGGTGGTGGTACTGGTGGTGGTGGTGGTACTGGTGGTGGTACTTGTGGTACTGGTGGTGGTGGTACTGGTGATACTGGTACTGGTGGTGGTACTGGTGGTGGTACTGGTGGTGGTACTGGTGGTGGTGGTACTGGTGGTACTGGTACTGGTGGTGGTGGTACTGATGGTACTGGTGGTGCTGGTACTGGTGGTGGTAGTGGTGGTGGTGGTACTGGTGGTGGTGGTACTGGTCAGACCCCCCAGGATATTGCGGCATGGATTAGCAAATTTAGCGGCACAAATATGGAAATTTAGGGGCACAAATATGGAAATTTAGCGGCATTTTTGCGGCACTTTATTTTACTCATAATCATTCATTTTCAGCCTTAAATCAATGGAAACTGTTTTAGCAGAGTATTCCGCTTTGAAATAGGCATCCTGGGATATGGAATAGAGGAAGCAGCCCACAGGTGAAGGCTGTTATCCCTTGGAAATGCAATCCTCCATTTGCTTTAGTATAGGTTCTGAGAAGCCCATCAAAGATGGCCTGGTAGCATCCCATAGGAAATGGCATTCTAGAACCTACCTTAGTGTATGCTCTGGGGGTCCAGATTGGAGGGACAGGGAGATACCCAAAGAAATTGAAATTATGCAACCAGTCACAGTATATGACCTGTGGAATCCACTTAGGAGCAGCAGAGGAGAAACTCATAATAAAGGAACTATACAACCGTGCAATACTTCAAGGCAAATCGCGAAATCCTGGAGGGTCTGGCTAGGGCTCCGACCGTTTATGTTTTCACGGGTGAAGGGGGCGGGGGGCACAACGTTATAACATTTGCAATGTAATAGGACTCGCATTTACGCGCGTCCAAGCTATTGACATTGTAAATGACAATGCCATTTATTTATGTTTTAAAAACCAAAACATAAATAAAAGGCATTGTCGTTTACAATGCCAATAGCTCAAACTTGCGTAAATGCGAGACCGATTGCATTGCAAATGCTTGTTTTTTTACTATTCTGCTAGGGTGACAGACATTTACACAGGACATGTATGGATGGATTTTGCTGCTGCTCTGTCCTCTCTCCACCACTTCCTTGCCGCCTGACAGTTTCCAGAGTGTGACTTCTTTTCACCTGATCTGCCCCATTGGGTTCACTGCCTGCCCGCTAAGTATCCTGTTCTGGCCCCTTGTCTCCATGGTACCCATCACCTTCTGGAAAATGTCCTCCTCTCTCTTGATTTCTACCCGCGCCAGGTTCTGCCCTAAGGTGCTCGCTGCCATCCCACTCCTTCCTGCCTTTGTCCTCATCTCATCTTCTTGTGCTGCCTTTTGCGCCATGATGCCCGACACCTTTCGTCCGCCTGGCCCTTACTTGTGCCAACTCTGTTACCAGGAAGCTTGCTGCCTGCCCTTCTCTCGCCTGCCACCTACATTTGTCATGTTGCCATTACCATACCAGTTCCTTCACTGGGTTTAGCTCCCAAGATGTCCTCTTTCTGCCCGAGTTTGCTATGATAAAGGCACCCTCTTAAAATGTGGAAGAAGCGTCTCCCCATGAAACTTAGTCACCAGCAGTTACTGTCTAATTGTGCGCATTGCCGATTTCGCGGGCACTTTTGTAAAAATTGAGGCATTTTTACAAAAGTGCCGATTTTGCGGGCACTTTTGTAAAAATCGCGGCATTTTTACAAAAGTGCCGATTTCGCGGCAAACCGCGAAATCGCGAAATCCTGGAGGGTCTGACTGGTGGTGGTGGTGGTACTGGTGGTGGTGGTACTGGTGGTGGTACTGGTGGTGGTACTGGTGGTGGTACTGGTGGTGGTGGTACTGGTGGTGGTAGTACTGGTGGTACTGGTGGTGGTGGTACTGGTGGTGATACTGGTGGTGGTGGTTCAAAACTGGTGGTGGTAATGGTGGTAGTGGTACTGGTGCTGGTGGTACTGGTGGTGGTAGTGGTACTGGTGGTGATGGTACTGGTGGTGGTGGTGGTGGCACTGGAGGTGGTAGTACTGGTGGTTGTGGTACGGGTGGTGGTACTGGTAGTGGTGGTGGTGGTACTGGTAGTGGTGGTGGTGGTGGTAGTGGTGGTGGTACTGGTAGTGGTGGTAGTGGTGGTGGTACTGGTAGTGGTGGTACTGGTAGTGGTGGTACTGGTAGTAGTGGTGGTACTGGTGGTACTGGTAGTGGTGGTGATAGTGGTACTGGAAGTGATGGTGGTGGTGGTGGTTCTGGTAGTGGTGGTACTAGTGGTGGTGGTGGTGGTACTGGTGGTACTGGTGGTGGTACTGGTGGTACTGGTGGTATTGGTGGTGGTGGTGGTAGTGGTGGTTGTGGTGGTAGTGGTGGTGTGGTGGTGGTGGTGGTGGTAGTACTGGTGGTGGTGGTGGTAGTGGTGGTGGTGGTACTGGTAGTGGTGGTACTGGTAGTGGTGGTGGTGGTACTGGTAGTGGTGGTGGTACTGGTAGTGGTGGTACTGGTAGTGGTGGTTGTGGTACTGGTAGTGTTGGTACTGGTGGTGGTGGTACTGCTACTGGTGGTACTGGTACTGGTGGTAGTGGTACTGGTGGTACTGGTACTGGTGTACTGGTGGTACTGGTACTGGTGGTGGTGGTATTGGTGGTGGTAGTGGTGGTATTGCTGGTATTGCTGGTGGTACTGGTACTGGTGGTATTGGTGGTGGTACTGGTACTGGTGGTATTGGTGGTATTGGTGGTGGTACTGGTGATATTGGTGGTGGTACTGGTGGTACTGGTACAGGTGGTACTGGTGGTACTGGTGGTGGTGGTGATGGTACTGGTGGTGGTGGTACTGGTGGTGGTGGTGGTACTGGTGGTGTTACTGGTCATGGTGGTACTGGTGGTTGTGGTACTGGTGGTGGTACTGGTGGTGGTGGTACTGGTGGTGGTACTGGTGGTGGTACTGGTGGTACTGGTGGTGGTGGTACTGGTGGTGGTACTGGTGGTGATACTGGTGGTGGTACTGGTGGTGGTGGTGGTACTGGTGGTGGTGGTAGTGGTGGTGGTACTGGTGATGGTGGTACTGGTGGTACTGGTGGTGGTACTGCTGGTGGTGGTACTGGTGGTGGTACTGGTGGTGGTGGTACTGGTGGTACTTGTACTGGTGGTGGTGGTACTGGTGGTGGTACTGGTGGTGGTGGTACTGGTGGTGGTGGTAGTGGTGGTGGTGGTACTGGTGGTGGTACTGGTGGTGGTGGTGGTACTGGTATTGGTACTGGTGGTACTGGTGGTGGTACTGTTGGTGGTACTGGTGGTGGTGGTACTGGTGGTGGTAGTACTGGTGGTGGTGGTACTGGTGGTGGTACTGGTGGTGATACTGGTGGTGATACTGGTGGTGGTACTGGTGGTGGTGGTGGTGATACTGGTGGTGGTACTGGTGGTGGTGGTTCTGGTACTGGTGGTGGTACTGGTGGTAGTGGTACTGGTACTGGTGGTGGTGGTACTGGTGGTGGTAGTGGTACTGGTGGTGATGGTACTGGTCGTGGTGGTGGTACTGGTGGTGGTGGTACTGGTGGTGGTGGTGGTACTGGTAGTGGTGGTGGTGGTGGGTGGTACAGGTAGTGGTGGTGGTGGTACTGGTAGTGGTGGTACTGGTAGTGGTGGTGGTGGTGGTACTGGTAGTGGTGGTGGCGGTGGTGGTACTGGTAGTGGTGGTACTGGTGGTACTGGTAGTGGTGGTGGTAGTGGTACTGGAAGTGGTGGTAGTGGTGATGGTACTGGTAGTGGTGGTGGTACTGGTAGTGGTGGTACTGGTAGTGGTGGTGGTAGTGGTACTTGTGGTGGTGGTGGTACTGGTGGTGGTACTGGTGGTACTGGTGGTGGTACTGGTGGTATTGGTGGTGGTGGTGGTGGTGGTGGTGGTACTGGTGGTGGTGGAGCTGGTGGTGGTGGTGGTACTGGTGGAACTGGTGGTGGTGGTAGTGGTGGTAGTGGTGGTGGTGGTACTGGTAGTGGTGGTACTGGTAGTGGTGGTGGTGGTACTGGTAGTGGTGGTAGTACTGGTAATGGTAGTGTTGGGACTGGTGGTGGTGGTACTGCTACTGGTGGTACTGGTACTGGTGGTAGTGGTACTGGTGGTGGTGGTGGTGGAGCTGGTGTTACTGGTGTTGGTGGTACTGGTGGTGGTGGTATTGGTGGTGGTATTGGTACTGGTGGTATTGGTGGTGGTACTGGTGGTATTGGTGGTGGTACTGGTGGTACTGGTACTGGTGGTACTGGTGGTGGTGGTGATGGTACTGGTGGTGGTGGTACTGGTGGTGGTGGTGGTACTGGTGGTGTTACTGGTGTTGGTGGTACTGGTGGTACTGGTACTGGTGGTGGTGGTATTGGTGGTACTAGTGGTGGTACTGGTGGTGGTGGTGGTAATGGTGGTGGTGGTACTGGTGGTGGTGGTGGTACTGGTGGTGGTGGTACTGGTGGTGGTGGTGGTGGTGCTGGTGGTGGTGATGGTGGTACTGGTGGTGGTGGTTCTGGTGGTGGTGGTGTTACTGGTGGTACTGGTGGTGGTGGTGGTACTGGTGGTGATGGTACTGGTCGTGGTGGTGGTACTGGTGGTGGTGGTGGTGGTAGTGGTGGTGGTGGTACTGGTAGTGGTGGTGGTGGTACTGGTAGTGGTGGTACTGGTGGTGGTGGTGGTAGTGGTAGTGGTGTTGGTACTGGTAGTGGTGGTACTGGTAGTAGTGGTGGTACTGGTGGTACTGGTAGTGGTGGTGGTAGTGGTACTGGAAGTGGTGGTGGTGGTACTGGTAGTGGTGGTGGTGGTACTGGTAGTGGTGGTACTGGTGGTGGTAGTGGTACTGGTAGTGGTGGTACTGGTGGTGGTGGTGGTACTGGTGGTGGTATTGGTGGTGGTGGTGGTGGTACTGGTGGTGGAAGTGGTGGTGGTGCTGGTGGAACTGGTGGTGGTAGTGGTGGTGGTGGTACTGGTAGTGGTGGTACTGGTAGTGGTGGTACTGGTAGTGGTGGTGGTGGTACTGGTAGTGGTGGTGGTATTGGTGGTGGTGGTATTGGTGGTATTGCTGGTGGTACTGGTACTGGTGGTATTGGTGGTGGTATTGGTGGTGGTACTGGTGGTACTGGTGGTACTGGTACTGGTGGTGATGGTACTGGTGGTGGTGGTACTGGTAGTGGTGGTGGTGGTGGTGGTGGTGGTAGTGGTAGTGGTGTTGGTACTGGTAGTGGTGGTACTGGTAGTAGTGGTGGTACTGGTGGTTCTGGTGGTGGTAGTGGTACTGGAAGTGGTGGTAGTGGTGGTGGTACTGGTAGTGGTGGTACTGGTGGTGATAGTGGTACTGGTAGTGGTGGTACTGGTGGTGGTGGTGGTACTGGTGGTGGTATTGGTGGTGGTGGTGGTACTGGTGGTGGTGGTGGTGGTACTGGTGGTGGTGGTGCTGGTGGTAGTGGTACTGGTACTGGTGGTGGTGGTACTGGTGGTGGTAGTGGTACTGGTGGTGATGGTACTGGTCGTGGTGGTGGTACTGGTGGTGGTGGTACTGGTGGTGGTGGTGGTACTGGTAGTGGTGGTGGTGGTGGGTGGTACAGGTAGTGGTGGTGGTGGTACTGGTAGTGGTGGTACTGGTAGTGGTGGTGGTGGTGGTACTGGTAGTGGTGGTGGCGGTGGTGGTACTGGTAGTGGTGGTAACGGTGGTGGTACTGGTAGTGGTGGTACTGGTGGTACTGGTAGTGGTGGTGGTAGTGGTACTGGAAGTGGTGGTAGTGGTGGTGGTACTGGTAGTGGTGGTGGTACTGGTAGTGGTGGTACTGGTAGTGGTGGTGGTAGTGGTACTTGTGGTGGTGGTGGTACTGGTGGTGGTACTGGTGGTACTGGTGGTGGTACTGGTGGTATTGGTGGTGGTGGTGGTGGTGGTGGTGGTACTGGTGGTGGTGGAGCTGGTGGTGGTGGTGGTACTGGTGGAACTGGTGGTGGTGGTAGTGGTGGTAGTGGTGGTGGTGGTACTGGTAGTGGTGGTACTGGTAGTGGTGGTGGTGGTACTGGTAGTGGTGGTAGTACTGGTAATGGTAGTGTTGGGACTGGTGGTGGTGGTACTGCTACTGGTGGTACTGGTACTGGTGGTAGTGGTACTGGTGGTGGTGGTGGTACTGGTGGTGTTACTGGTGTTGGTGGTACTGGTGGTACTGGTGGTGGTGGTATTGGTGGTGGTATTGGTACTGGTGGTATTGGTGGTGGTACTGGTGGTATTGGTGGTGGTACTGGTGGTACTGGTACTGGTGGTACTGGTGGTGGTGGTGATGGTACTGGTGGTGGTGGTACTGGTGGTGGTGGTGGTACTGGTGGTGTTACTGGTGTTGGTGGTACTGGTGGTACTGGTACTGGTGGTGGTGGTATTGGTGGTACTAGTGGTGGTACTGGTGGTGGTGTTGGTGGTAATGGTGGTGGTGGTACTGGTGGTGGTGGTGGTACTGGTGGTGGTGGTACTGGTGGTGGTGGTGGTGGTGCTGGTGGTGGTGATGGTGGTACTGGTGGTGGTGGTTCTGGTGGTGGTGGTGGTACTGGTGGTACTGGTGGTGGTGGTGGTACTGGTGGTACTGGTGGTGGTGGTGGTACTGGTGGTGATGGTACTGGTCGTGGTGGTGGTACTGGTGGTGGTGGTGGGTGGACTGGTGGTGAGTGGTGGACTGGTGGTGATGAGTGGTGCGTGGTGGTACTGGTGGTGGTGGTAGTGGGTGGTGGTGGTGGTACTGGTAGTGGTGGTGGTGGTACTGGTAGTGGTGGTACTGGTGGTGGTGGTGGTAGTGGTAGTGGTGTTGGTACTGGTAGTG